>CM036878.1:2500000-3750000 GCA_020796165.1 Pantala flavescens | reverse complement strand
ACTATTCATATTTCTTCAAACTCATTTCTTATTTACGTTCGAAATTCTGTTTTGTGTTTACAGTCGATTCTTGTGACCGCAAGGGCAAGAGAACATTTACATTTAATCACTGTTTTCCATACGAAACTTCATTCTTGAATGACTCTTCTGTTTTTTTCTTCTCTTTTTTTAGCGATAGAAACAACAGGTGGATACGTTTGCATATTTTCAGACAAACAAATTATGAGCCGCGGAGGGGAAGTAATGAACATTTTTTTGCCCTTTATCGATCGGCGTTGGGAAATTGCAATTTCTTGCCGAGTGACTATCCCTCGGGTTATTCTTCCTCATCAATCGACCAAAACAGGTTTTTTTCTCCTCGCGATGAATTCATCCTTTTATTTTCCGTTGTTACAACATTAAACACCCCTCGAAGTATCATCGCATCACTATTCCGGGCGTCCATTATCCCACCGTGTTTATCTCCGAGGTCTTTCTCGGAACTAATTCTATGTATTATTCTCGTATTCTTGTTTCACTTTCACATCTACGCTTCCCGTAGCGTACGTGCGATTTTCTCGTAAAGTGCGTATTTTCACTCCTCCGAATACACAAATAACTTGAGCGTCTCTCTCTCTGACCCAAAAAAAAGACGCATTCCTGTCTGAAATAGATGCAGCTTCGTGCATTTGGATGGAACGCAGACGCATTCATTCTTCTTTTGTGTGGCATCTTGCGGACACTATGTTTAGCTCCGCCGAGTTCTCTTTAGAAAACGTCTGGGAAATTGATACTTTCTTTTACCTTAAGAAAAATGCATTTCTAAAGGTTTTTTAAAAACTTTTCAATTTCGCACAGACGATTTGAATTTCAAGAAATGTTCAACGCACATGATTTTCCAAGACAATTTCATAACCTTTACCTAAAAGCTAATACCGTGTTCTACAATTCATTCGATTTATTCTGTTCTCGCCTGAATTAAAAATAATATTTCTTATTATCCTTCTTATTAAGTTTTCCTTATTACGTGCTTATTCCGTTAATAATATATGTTCAAAATTATATATTGGAGAAAATTCGATTTGTGTTGTTTATATTTATGATCTTGTAGTTTTAGCATGTTACAACTCAATTTTCCTCCGAATATCATTAATTTTTTTCACAATTGCGTGATTGTTTGTGGTTGTTGTGTTGATTGTTGTGATTGTTAAATAAATAAGGGAAGGAAATAATTACCTAAAGTGTTCATTTTCAAGAGAATATCTATAATAATTTGACTCTTTAGTTTAAAATGAACCTATGTTTCCAATTTTATTTTATGATTTATGAATATTGGGCTTCAGGATACATAGTTCTTCCATTCTATTTGTTTGCCCAATATTTATCCTAGAGAATAAAACTATTCCCCTCAAAAATAGCTTGAACGTGCTGGTACAAAATCCTTTTCCGAGTGTATCTTTTAAAAGGCGCGTATCAATAATTTACATAGCAACCCTGGGTGAATCTGGAATACGCGTGGTAACAGTTTATAAATCTCTTTATAAACTAAGCATCCTTGAGTGTCCTTGAGAATTTCTATATTTATACGGGTCAAGTGGATTGTTGGTGGGTGTCGTGGAAACTGTGTCAACTAGAATCATACCGAGTCCAAAGGCAGGTTATAGCTTTGAGGTGGCAGACGGAATGGACACTCTTAAGGGGAGATTTTTGCCTGAGGTCATGCTCCAATTAAAACACTCACGCTCGGGTCCGAATTCTCTTTGGCGTCCCTTCTCTAAAATTATCTCGCTATTTAATTCGTGAATTAGATTCCTTGTTGAAAGACTCGTATATACTATTCAGCCGTTGTATCTTTAGAACAAATAATAATTACTCGTGTATTATCTAGTGATTCACGAAAATCATAATTTTACATACTCTTCAAACAAATTGATCGAAAAAATAACCGGTTGCTCAACTTTCGATTAAAGAAAATGGCATCGAATGAATTATTTTTTGAATAAATACGTACCTATTGTTTCAGCTACGTGCATGCTATTATTCCAAGCGGGAAATATGATATTCATGCGGTTGTGGTCTAGTTCTTTAAACCCCTGTGAACATATTTCTTTACGAGAAAAGATTAGAATTGTGCGTGGTATCTCACATTGCCATTTCAGTTATTTGATATCCATCCAGGGATTAACATAAATCCTATGGTATGTAGATGCATTTGGACTTACAGATTAAGACGAGAATGTAATACAATCGCGCGGCACCAATTAGATGGAATTAAAAGCTTGGAAATTCCTCCTCTCTTGATAAGCCTGGAACAGAAATCGAAACACGAACCCCTTTCTCCCTTTAAATAAGTGATGGAGTTACATATTAATAAGACGACCGTAGAGATCGAATTGTTGAATTGGCTACAGGAAGAGAATGAGCCGTCACCTGGGGCAACGCCCTCCTCCTCTTCTTCTCTGCACTGCCTTTCTTCTAACATCGCCATGAATAATGTAACGAATCGCAGATTTTCTGCCTTGTAACTTCCACACCGGCCTAAGTAATCTCTCACAGTGTCACAATACCATTTGAAGAGCTGAAAGTCCTTTTAAAAGGAGTTCCATGAACCGAGTCAATGGAGCATTTCCCTTTGGTAATGACTCCTTATTCCCATCCATTGCTCTCTTCAATACCTTCTGCTCGACGGACTTGATAGAGCCGGATTCCGAAGTTCTATTATTCAGCGAGATTTTTGTCCGAGGAATTCCCGCTCTTACCGATCTTATTTATCATTTTATTGAATACTTTTCTCTTGTGAAATATCTCCGTTTTTTATAATATTTTCGTAAGATTTTGAAGTCTATTTTGTTCATATATTCTTTCGCATTTACGTAGTTAAATAAGGAATTCGTTTGCATCGCTGCAACTTCGATTCCAAATGGTGTATTGAATTTCATTCATTCTAATCTGCATAGATATTTCAGAATCGCTGTGAGCAATAAATAAGTGCCTCACTCAATGCGCTCGCCATCGACAGTAATGGCGAATGATTACTCGATCAATCCATTCGCTCGGTATAATACTGTTTTTTGCGTCTTTACTCAACCTTCTTTATGTGGAGCAATTTTAAAACTTCCACTCGGATCTGCAGCCCAGATACGTCGTCTAATCCTCGCTTCGGATCGAATGCATCTGAGTGCAAACTTAGCAGCTATATTTATCGAAATATTTTTTTAACGTAATAGAATTTTTAATATCTAATATGATAACACTGTGATATAATTTATGTGCTCACGTTTCACAATATATATATATGTAGTCTTATAGTCTATTTAAATTCTTCTCTAAAATGATCGTGGTTTGTATGTTAATTGGTAGTAAAGGAAAGTGTTCATAGAGGAATTTCAGTAATTCACTAAATAATATGAAAATCGAATGAGTGTAGTTGGAATCGAAATTTAAAGATTAATTTCGAGATAAACCTTCGTCATTCTACTTTCTGTCCAACTCACGCGGAAACATTGACCTATAAAGATTGCTCATAAGTATTAAAGGAGATCTTCGAAACGTTCAATCGGGTATTTAGTTCAATCAAAGTTTCTCATCCTTTCGCTTATATCTTTTTTCTTCCATATACCACGCTAATGTAACTATGCACTCTTTTTGCTCGCGAATCTGAGGTCAGATTTCTAAATATATTCTATTTTTTGTCGTCGCATTCTTTTTTTCTTTCTGTGCTACAGTCATCGTTCTTCGCCTTTTATTGGAGTGCTTGAATCCACTCCAGCACGCATAATCCACAAGCGTGTCATTCGTCGGCGTGTGTTGCGAGATCTTACCGCTGGAAATAAGATACTCCCTCAAGAGAAAAAACAAACAAGAATTTTCCGTAGGTCCATATAAGATAAAGCAGCACCTACACAAAGGAGTCTTTTTACACTCCACATAGCTCAGCCATCGTTAAACATATTTAGAAAAAATCGAGAAATGCAGGCAATTTCGTAAGTGCCTAACTCCATAAGGCCAGGAGGACGGATTCATAGAGATATGCCGCCATTCTTTGGAATCCTTTAAGTATTGCATATAAATATTATTAATTTACCCATTGTTGTATCAGTACACGTGGCTTTTTCGAGGAGAATAAGCATCTGATCTTTTAAATCATATTATGTTGCCTAAGATATTCTGATGTATTTGAAAACGCTTTCAGGGTTCCTAAAAGCTATTGTTATGGTTTCATTCAATTCTAATACAGCTTAATACTTTCTGGTTAAACGACCTATCAATAAATTATCGAAAGATTATGAAAATCAATTGCGAAAGAACGATAAAACTTTTCTTGCGAAATACAGATGCCCTAATTTTTTTTAGCTCAAACGTCCTGTGTAAAATGTGCGAAAAATTTTATGGCGAGATTTGATTGCGAAACGATTGAAAACAGTAGAGATGTTTGATGATTGTTGAGATCATCAGCGAAGATTCGACTGATTCAAAGATGTAACTTAACGTGTTGATGAAGACGGATTAAGTTGGAGCAAATCTTATCTTTGTTCTTACTTGAAAAAGATAGGATTGGTTCGTTTCCTTTTACTCTCACAAGTGAAAATTGATTTCATAATCATAGTTATATCCATAATTTTTAGCGGTATTCTTGTTTTATTTTGATAGCGATTACTATGTAGAAACCAATTATTTTCCTGTGTATCCAATTTTAGTTGTATATTTTACGTAAACAATTAGATATTCTCTTTAAGGGAATCATAACAAGTAAGTTTACGACCGTAAGATATTTTTATCCAGAAGGTTTTTAAGTTATCAAACATATTATTATATCATTTTAGACCCATCGACCTCAAAATTAGTTTGTTTTTCGCTTTCCTCAGAAGTAATAGATGAAAAATGGTCCGAGTCATTACGATAGAAGCTAATCTGACGAATGCTCTGGATTCTTAAGTGCCTTTCGAATGCATTGAAATGTAAATCTGTCATTTGCGCTTCGACTGATGATAATTATCTTCACTTGTCTCCTAAACGCCATTCGAGACTCTCTTTGAGGCGGTGAACTTAAGCAAGAGTCACGGTCGGTCGCTACGTGAATATGCTAACTGAAAGTGAAGTAAGTTTCGCCGAGGTGTGTGTGCGAGGTACCACTGACCGGTTGCGCCAGAAGACGGATGTGCCCTGTCTAATCGCATATCAATCTGTTCGTATCCAACATATTGACAAATATTTCTCGATTGACGAAATGCTGACCTTTTATAATGTGATGAGATATATGCTCCGAAAAGAAACTGGTAATTTTCGGACCCAGTGACCAGCTACCTTGGACTTAGGGGGGGTCCTAAACACGCGTGGTGAAACCAACATTTCGCAACTTAACGTTTTGAAAGGTTTGCCGTCTCCTTATCGAGCGAAATTTCCAGTTATCGTATTCAAGAGAGTGAAGATTAAGATTAAATCTATATTTGATATAAAATTGGTGTAGATTGGGATAGAAATTGAGTTTTGTTTTCAAATACGAAAACTTAATTATACACGTATGTATGAAATATAATGAATTGCTATTGCTCCATACGTTTTAACTTTAAATAACAGCAGCAAACCTTTTTTGTGAATATGATATGTTATAAAATATCAAGGGTAATCATTCACACAAAAGGATTGTAGTGCTAAAAATGAATTTCAAATAATAATTCTATGTTTAAATGATGGGTATAAAAGCTGAGATTTCTTTTTAAATTACATAGACTTCGTAGCGCTTTGAAGTCTATTGAAAGGCTACTCTTAAACCTCTTAATTCTTCTTATTCTTACTTCGTATTAAAAAACTTTTCGGTAATTAAGGTCAAGGTATCTTCATTCGGAAATGAACATCCAGTAGGTAAAAGATCTTATGGTGCCGATCAACAAAGGTGAGTCAAGGATACATGAACGCACGCGTGTGTTCAAAGGATCCGAAATCGATTTTTTGTTCATACTGACGAATCTTAAAATGGAACACCTTTTTTTATGAGTTTCGTAATGCATAAGACCGGTTTCAGATATATTTCATGTCTGCCACAGATTTTGATGTAACAGTTCAGCGAAGTGTGTATCAGCGGTGTTATTTCACACTTCTCAAAACTTTTGTTTTCCGAAACGTTTTTTTAGTACGAACTATATGCCACATTTATTTACACTCCGTATTGAACTGAGTTGTATATACTATGTGAAGTTACTGGATATAATTATGCTCTGCTGAAGTATTTCTAGAAACATTTTGATGGGAGGCAGTTTAACTCAAGCATAGGTTTGAAGTTTCCTCAAAAAATCTGCGGAAATTCTCCAAATTAGTCATTTCATTGAATCTGACTTCTTAAGAAAATATCAGCGATATCTGAAACTACGAAAACACTGTCCTCTACACATACAGAATAAACATCACCAATACTTTTCCTTCAGACCAACCTGGGCATAATATATTCGAAATAAGAAAGATCGTTGATTGTTAAGATCGACTATTCGATATGTAGATTGTTTCAATTCAATATGCTGAATGAAACATATCTATTGATAAAGATCGACATATTTCATAGGTATGATGAATATTGTATTTTATAATCTCGTAGATGCCCTTATATCTACTTATCGGTAGAATTAATACGTGTTTAAAGAGGATAGTACCTCTTAAAATATTCTCACCAAAAGCATATGCATCTCTTTCGTATTCATGAACAGCCTTATTCATTCGCTAATGAGATTAACGAGAGTTGATTTCGTGGCTTTTCTAAATGAAAGCTCTTTGGTCAATGAAAGTGTGTCTTGGGAGTTCATTAAAATAAGTTACCTGATATACCTCGATGCACATTTTAAGTGAAAGTCATTTGCTTCTTGAAATAGCCTTCGTCAATCTCACATATGGATGGATAGTTCGCATTCAATACTTGAGGTATAAAAAAGGAAGGTAGGACTTATCTGAACACTACTAGTAAATGCCCTGGTATGTGAAGGACTCGGTAATCCTATCGAATTGTGGTTGCTATTGTTGGCAAAGCCATTGTTTTCCATCAATGCCGTGTCTATTTATTTATTTGTTATACTCTCCAATTACGATCTCTTTTTTTACTGTATTATTAGCGTGCATGAGCCTGAAATTCACATTGGGGATGTTAAAGAAGTTTTTGCTTTTGGAATAAAGCTATCATCTCGTTTCTCAGTCATTTTAGAATATTGATTGGGATATCTCATTGTAATTAGCAACGGTGACGCGCCAAATATTTTCCTTGGATATTTTAAAAGTCGATTGTTGTTGTCATGGACGCGGTAAAGCGGGATCGGGAGAACTTCTTAACTAATCCTAAGTTTGGGTCAATTGTTTGACATTGTTACGAAAAAGAAATACGGAAATTGTTAGGAGAAAATATTAAAGCAACGAAAGGATTTTCTAGGGCGTAGGGAATTCCTTTGTTTGAGAATTGGTCGGGAAGTAGAGATTCTTGTCCGAAAAAGTAGAATCAGCTCTAGATAGACTCGAGGCGGGACAACGGTCGCGTTTCCGCAAAAATTTCCAGCGCAAGAGAAAGCTGCACCCGCTTTTTTTTACTCCGGAAGATAAAACGTTATGCAAACAGCCCTCATCTCCCTTCGAAATGTCCCGAAAAGAAAATGTTTATCTATGCTTTTGCATCAGCCCTAATGTTTGCGAGAAAGTCCACGCAAAACTGTGCTGAAAGCGTGCGAAGGACTTCCGTAATCCATAAGTAATCCTTAAAATGACGTCCGTAAAGAGATGTAAAGAGTCATTTTAAAGACTAAATTATCATTCGTTCCTCTAAAAAACAAGAAATTGCACTTTAATGATTAAGAATTTTTTGCGGGCTTAGAAGTAATCATGAATTTCTATTCTAACTTTTTAAATCGTCATTCATTCAAGTCATTGGCTTTCCATTTAGATGACTCGACAACTTGCAATTCATCGAATAAAAAGGCAAAATTAAGAGATTCTTAGAGGTGAGGAAACGTATTAACCTATGAATGTCACAACAGGATATAGTAACTCAACTTTTTTACGCTACAAGAATTCATACGCATAATATTGACCTTTCTATTGCAGTAGTACTAATTGATACCAAGAAATGATTAGAATAAAGAAAGATGTGTCATGTTAGTAAATGGCTATTTGAGATTTTGTAATCGATATTTATTGGCGGATTTCATTATTCAAATGATTCTGCATTTTGTTGATAAATGAGAATAGCTTTAATCCATGTTTATTTGACATAAACATGTAATAGATAAATCTAAAGTAATAACTTCATTTGTTCACGTTTGTTACATATTTTTTTAGATGAAGAAACCTTGCGGTAATTCGGTTCTCTTTTCTACCGATGAATATATCACATCTCATCGTGAGTAGAAGCAAGACTTTGACAAGTGACAAGAATGATTTGAAAAGAAATAACTTTATTCCCATATCCTTTCACGTTGAGTTTATGCTATCCCGCAGACCGCATATAGCCTTTAAACCTGTAACAAGCAGACCATAACGCCAATGGTAACTTTTTTCTAACCAGAAACATGCAGTTCATTTTTTTGCGGTCAGTTCGCATTTTTCATTATAATACTGGGCGCCAATCAGAGACTGAAATGGAGGAATAAATGAAAAATAATTGAACCTACTTTCAAGAATGGCCCGCAACTTTCTCTTTAATTGTTGATTTGATTGTTAGATTTTTCGACAATGTACGGGGAATAATTAAGCGTTGAGCATGTTAAAGGTTTTCAACGATTGTTACGTACGGCAAGTAGAGAAATAGGCTCGTTACATCAAAAGAGGAAATTCGGTCAGATTTAGTTTAAAACTCGGATAGCCCTGGCTTTGGATATTCAGTGAGGAAACCACTTCCGTTGACTCTTGAATGCAGTGACACGTAGGCGTGAGAACACCAGGGGAAAACTTCCTCTCAGAGTAGCGCCGATACAATGGGATGGCGTGGAAGGACTACTTCTTTCATATGCAAACGGTAGCAAAGCGATCTCATGGAGTGCAGTGTCGCTGCCTCTTTATTTATAGCAGAAGCACCTATATGACTGTATTTTGCACGCTTTTTGATTGATTTTCTTCTTTTTTTCAAGTTCTACGTCCAGATTAGCCAATTCTGTTTTTAATTGTGTGCGTCCTTCTTTATTCAAGGATAAGATCATTGAGTTGGAAATCTAATGCAAATGAAGAGATCAAATGCTTTTCTTGTTTATATAATGTCGTCACAAAACGAACTTGAACCCTTTACTGAATGTTTCTCTCGGATGACTTCTCCGATATAATTATATCTATCCTTATAGAGGTTTACTACCTGACCTTATATATATAAAATGGAATAAGGTTCCCTTGAGAGAATCAGCTTTGGAATAGAAGAGTAGCAATTATTCCCTAAGCTTACTGTCATATTACAACAAGATAAATATTAACAAAAATCATACGTTTGTCTTAATTTACGTTTTAACGAAATCAATGTTAACTTAGTAATTGATAATTAATTGAGCTTTAATGGGACGTACATGTACATATAGAAAAATAAGAAGACTTGGATTTATGAGCATTAACATATTTAGTGTTGTTATTTTCCATATGCTCTCTTGCCTCTATGCTTCTCAAGCGATAGCAGTACTTCAAAAGGTTTTCTATCGGTTCATGGAAGGACTTCTCTTGAAAGATATGTCCTTCGGATATTGCTGCACCGGAAGCTCATGATCACGTCAGGAAACATTGAGCCAAGATGCATACAGAGCTTTTCTTTGAAAGCTTTCTTAGACTGAGTAATGGATTATCGATCATAGTGATGTTTGGAAGAGTGAGATTAAACTAATTATCATAAAACGTATTTTAACCCTATGTAGTTTGGGAGTACTGAAATATTTAGAGAACCTTAAACATAATTAATTTAAATAAATCTTAGATCAGTTTCTTATTTTTAATTCTGTAGAATTTTGCTGCGTGTAGAGGATAGATATGAAATGATCCAAATTTGATTTACGTATAGCAAGTGCATTTCCTTGAGCGAGATTAATCTAAATAAACTACCTTATTGGTATCGTGCCTTTTTCTACATTCAAAAAAAGCTCTAAAAAATAATAGGAGAGACAAAATTGAACAAAAATCTCACTACGTTCAATGTACAAGTTCGAGATTCTCGCTACTGAACCTCAATTATCCGAAGCCGTTTCCGTTAACTACATGTTAACCAACTGTTTACAAACTGACAAAAAATATAAGTGGCACGAGGTTGGAAATTCTGTGGTCCATCTGACCTTGATGGAAGGAATGTACAGTGAAGAGCCTCGATGGTGAGTGAGAAGAGTCATCCTCCGAAGGGAAAGCCATGCACCTCCTCACGTTTGTCCGGCGGCCCTTAGGTGCCAGTTACGAAAGCACCCACAGCACCATCAACCAACTCAACTGAAGCCATTAAAGACGTGATGCATCATAAATTATAGAACATTAAACGAGATATTTGTGGATTACAAAATAAATTCCTGGAAGATGTTCCATTAACATGATACTCGCTTCGCTGACAGAAATGGAATAGTTACCATTTAGGTCCATTAACGTGATGTTATAGACCTATACTTTGCGAAGGAGTTTTTTGGTTACTGGTTTTGATTACTGGTCATTTCACTTAACCTCATAATCTGAATGTAGATAGGTCGTTCACCTCTAGGAAAACCATATTTTTAATCTATATGTAACTCGTTTCCCATACCTATGAACTGCGATTAGTGACAGTAATATTCTTTCTATATCAGTTCATTATGTTTTCCCAGATGTTTAATGATAAAAATCGAGGCTATCGAGGCAATTTGGTGTTGAAATAAAAATTTCTTATGCTTTTTTAAATAATTTATCGACTAAAATTTCAATTCATTTGAATAGAAAATTACGTTTTGGTTGAATTATTTTCTTGTATAATTTTTTGCGAATATTTATCTTTTTTATCACGAGTTCTTTGCCCAAAATCTTAAATTCAAAACTTCGACATTGAAATTATTTTAAGTACCGACAAAAAATTATTGTTTATAGAATTATATTTCTAACCGGACTTCTTATATTCTTAAATATATTTAAATTGTTCCAAATTACGAAGACTCTATTATTAGAACGATGACGAATATTTCCATCGTAAGCATTATGCATGATAATTTTATGTACCGTATTTGAACCAAACGAAAAGTTACGTAGGAAGAGGATACATCAGTATGAAGTAGATTAAGCACGAGATGCAGATGGATAGATGTCTGCTGTCAACCAATCTGTGGACTGAATGACCAATGATGATTATGATATAACTTCGTGTATATTATTCATATTTATAATCTAATATATTCATGAACGTCATTTCTTCAACTCCCTAACTTTACTCACCATAAGAATGGATGGCGTAAAATAGATTCATGCTCATGTTTTACATGTGATTTACAATGCATTTGAAGTAGCGTTGGTGTAAACAAACACGTCTCCAAGAGTGATAACTGCAGCACATGGAACTTTGGATGTAAACAGCAATTGAACAGAAATTACATTCAGGCAAACTTTAGCGAAATTGCCATTTATGGTTCGAGTCACAGTGGTATTGAGTCGACAGGAGACCTCAAGGAAACCTCATCGAGCAAACGGAAATGCATATCCAATGTAAACCAGTTTCCAATCATTGGACGTTTTTAATCTTCCGGTTGTATAAAACGGAACTTACCGTCCTCAAGTGCATTTCAGCATTAAATTGCCGTGTTTAAATGTAATTAATAATAATAACTTCTATGCTTCCTCATTGAATAACCTTCGCATTAGTGTCGCATCTCGTTGATTGAGCAACTACACCTTGAATTTTCATGTGCCAATACAGCCATTATCGCTATTGGTTCTTTTTATTTGCAGTCTTTCGTCTCATCATTTACCTTCTAATAAATTGGGCACCAATTACGAGGAAGGAGTTGATGGGTAGATAGTGATTGGTGGATAGAGAGAAAGTGAAAGGAATATTATCAGATTCAGCCATACCTTACCGTAGCTCTATCGATTTGCGAATGATTATTTTTGATTAAAATGTGAAGTTCCGAAATTTTCTCTCTGATATAATACATCAGTTGCGAATAGATCTTTCTTACAAATATAATGAATGAAATAGATTTTCCGAAAACGTATTGATAAATTTATTAGGTATTAGAGAGAAAAGCTTTCCTTTATTCTTAAATTAACTGACCGTAATGTTGGCGATGGATTAACGTCAAATTGATTCAATTCTTTCATTCAATAATTCAAGCATACTATCTCTTCAGTATGAGTCAATCTTTGTTAAAGAAGAGGGCCTCATAATCTCTTTCAAAGTTCCTTCTGAGTTTCAGCCAGACATTCTTATTTTAATAAAGGCAACAAGGAATTCCCTATTTGCTTTAAATAAGCAATAGTTTAGCTTCTTTGTCAACTCTTTGTTTATCCATTCTCGTCAAATGACGTTAAATTGAATTAATTTACGTTTATAATCACTCTTTTGTTAGAAAACTCATCGCCAAGGCTTCCCGTTCGATTATTCTCATGAAGCAAGTAATGACATAATGCATAGTTGTGAAGAGGGACAATCACATAACAGTTCCCATTATTGTCTCAGTAATTACTTATACTCTCATAAAAAAATTTATTCTTATAAATTATTTTGTAATGTAATTATTGACCGCACGTAACAGAAAATTAGAGTTGCATTCCTTTAATTCTTATTAATACGGTTTCTTAATTCTTTTAACTTGCATAACAGTTATGAAACATATAAGGAATTTATTTGGAAAGCGAGATATAATTTGCAATGGAATCTCACCACTTTTATTATCAGGAATTTTGAATTGGAATAATACTAGTTGTTATCCTGCAGTTTCTTTGTTCGTGGATACATCGGCAGCTGTATTCCATGTCAATCGAAGTAATTGCTAATAATTTACGCCAAACAAGGCACATTTGCAGGATAATGCACTTCTGTTCACCGCTTTCTCTTTGAAACCGGTCGTTTCCTTTCGAAAGTCATTCTTATTTTCAGTATGCGTTTTATTGTATTTTCCCGTTTTTTCGAACAGATGGTGACTCGTCTAAATTGATATTTACGGGTGCATTAGAGAAGTAGATGTTTAAAAAAAATTGAAACGTGTTAAAAAACCCTTTCATATCACGCCTTTGATGTTTCTTTTTCGTGTTCGATAATTATAAATAGCTTATAATTAATAATAATCAATTCCCTTGGTTTATAAAATAAATGAAATCGATTTTTTTATGTTAACCTTATGTGGGTTCATTGTTCTTATGATCAAACCTTCTAAGAACATTTTGTGAATTAAATATTTTTGTATTTCAAGAGAAATTCCTACAATTATCAAACCTTTCAATTTTAATATGGAAATGATACATATCTCAATATTTCTTCAATTATTGTATAAGTCCGTAAAACAGCTTTTTTGATGCTTATGTACTTAAGAATGAGATATTTTCTTACGAGATACTTATTAGGTCTTATAACCTGATATAATAATAGACTACCAATATACACTGGAATTCTTGATAATTACTCTGTGTCATTATAAGTCACAATATGAATTGAGTGCAATGCTTTCTGTAATTTATTCGTATTATTTTCGGGATAAAAATATTGAAAAACTTACAATTTATATTTTAGTTCAAAGCTTTTTTTATTCGTTCTTATAATCCATCAAATAACACCACCACTCCACCGCAAAGTTCTACCTGGGAAATAGGATTTTTCGGATAAACTTCGTATCGAGATAACTTGGAAAAATCGATGCAGTAAAGGACCACGAATTCAACTCATGGCGTGGAACAGTTTCTCTCGGACAAATCGCCTTCCCGATCACTCGAAGAAACCGCTTAAGAGAGAACGATAACACTCCGCTACAGACCCGCTAACCCCGTTAAAAAAAAAGGGAGTCGAAAAGAATCGATTCAAAACTGAGATGTGCAACACTCGCGTGCGAGGTCACTTCGCAAACCACAAATCCGTATCTTTGTCGTGCACGTGAAGCACGGAAAGGGTTTCTCCATTCGTGTCTTCTTTTCCCGTCTCCGATTTTCACCGCATGACATTGCTTACCCTTGCTCACCTTCGATGCCGTAGGGATGCCTCTTTCTTTTATCCATTTACTTTTATTCTCGAAAGGAAAAACCCGCCTCCTTTGCATTGTTCTGCGGCTCGAATTGCGCCACTATCTTCTTAATAACTTAAAGATTGAGGAGTCAAGGATTTCTTTCACTCCGCCCTAAAGTAACCTTTGGAACGCGTGAGAGAGTAATGTCTCTCATGGTCGATTGTAATTTACTTATCGTTTTTCGTCGCCAATAAGCGCTGACCTCCAATTACCCTTTGTTAAAGCGTTTATATGATATGATAATTTTATACGGTTTCGGAAATTTTCATCTAATTAATTACATTATTACAATGTATCGCCTCAACAATTTTATTTGCTAATTAACTTCTGATTTCATTTGTTGATTCCAAGTTTATGAAATAATGAACGAATAATGTACATTTTCATTGTTTCCCGCATAATTCATAGATGTTTGATGTAATGAAAGATTTGTTTAATAATGGTTCTGCTAATAAACTTATCGATGAAATCATGTTGGCGTGGAGAAATCGACAGCAATATTTTGTTCGTAATTGAATACACAATAAAGTCATCAATCAAAGATGTTCTGGACACCTGCATCCTTCCCCTTCTCTGTTTTCAAAAAAGAGATGTGGAAAATTTTCAACGACCGGTGAAGTTTAACGTAAATGTCGTTTATAACGAGTGTCTCTTTTTGACGCGAGAAGTTGTGTAAACCTCCGATGAAATATGAAGTTTCTTCCTGAGGATGCACCTAAAAACAGAGGATTGGGCACAAGTAAATAAATTCAACGATTTTTAACTTTTTTATTTTCTTGTCGCACTGTGTTCCCTTTAGAAGCAAGTTTTAATTCCGGCACACTTTCAGCGAGCGAAAATTCTGCGTCATTTGCAAATAATCCTCATTTTTATGCATTAATGTCTGTGAAAGTTTATTGCCTTGTATTACGTCACCTTATTCACAAAACATATATAGATAAAAATTATAAACAAAATACAATATAGAATAGTAATTTCGAATGGTTTCATTACTGTTATTAAAATAAATACATCAAATTTGAAATAAAAAAATTGATGCACAAACAGAAGAGCCATAGATTTTCTAAATTGCTACTCTTTTTTTGCCTCATATTTTCTCATAGCTCCTTAATGCATATCCTACAGAACCGATCAGCTTCGCACTTGAACTTGTTCAAATATGCGAAATGACATTGGTTTAAGTATCCATGAAATGCTGTGCCGTGTTAAGTGATATGTACATAAAGTCTTCTTGAAAATGCTTTAAAATATTTTGAAATAAATCATGACGAAATACCGAATTTTTTCTTACACATGTTAATGAAAGATTAGTTGTTAGCATTCATTTTGGGACATTGCTGCTTTCAAACCGAATTTTGAAGTTCATTCCCTAAAATAGCTTATTGATTGAATTAAACAGTTAATTGTGATTATATGGGTCTTATAGTCTTTCTAATTAGGTGTTGCCATTCGTAAATAAGGGATCTGTCGTCTTATATAATGCCGATATGTTAATGCTCTGTTAATTTATGATGATAGGCCGAAATTCAAATGTGGATTTTTACAATTGAATATTTATAATGTCTGTTTAACAGTCCCTTCAATTTACTAAATTCGATATTAAGACCTTCGAAACGTTAAATAATTTTCTACTCTTGAATGTTTGAAAGACGAAGATTGATGGAGATATACAGCGACACCAAAGATGGAGGTAGGGCCGACCTCCAGCGAGAGAGAGATCACCTCCAGGGATGATTGCTGATGACAATACGATAGCTTTCTAATGGGTGACTTAATACACAAACTGCTGATGACGTATTGCCATAATATGCGTGTTCAGTTGATTACTGCGACGCAAGACAAACATCTTTGATCGTGATAAAATCTGATATAACTGAATTAGATTTTAAATTTCAAGTCGATGGATTTTAGATAATGGTTATTGATAAATATGATGTAAGTATCCGTATAGAATGTTCAGGTATCCCAAGAAAATTAATTTCAGAATTACGAAAACGTAGCAGTTGAAGTTGAGTAATTTTTTGAAATGCAGAGAGAGCCGGATTTTAATTATCTGCATTCCAGGAAAAGATACGGTTGCAGTGCGAAATTTTCTTTATGACTTTCCTAACAATTATGCTTCGAACAGCAACAAGTGTTTGCCGTACCAGGAAGTAATCTTTGGGTACCATAAGATATGCGCAAATAAAAGAAAATGAACTACGATACACTGTCTTCCTAGTTGAGAGTTTGAGGAACTTCTTCGTGCTTTTGGTAATTTAATTTGGTTTGGTCATAAATTTTAACTCCTTTATGAATATCCTCCTTTAATTATTTGACAAATAAACAAATCATTGATATATCAAAATATCATTATTGACAATAATTCATCGTTGAAATCAGTTTTAAATTCAACACAAACAACCCGAAGTCATTTAATCCCCATGGTAAAGTTTTAAACGTTTTTATTTACCTCGTATTTATTGGTTACTTTTTATGAAACTAATTTCTTTAATTAACTTTTGAAAATGGTAGTATAAATAATGATTCCTTTAATTACTTGACTGTTGTGCCCATTTCTGAGCGAATTTAATTAGGATGAAATAATAGCAAGTGAATCATTAAGATTGAAATATTTATAATTAAAAAAGGAGTTGCATTGTTGTACAGAGCACGCTTGAGATGACCGATAAACACTCGTTACAATACAATAGTTATTTTACGTCGCACTCATTCTTATTTATATGTGCGTTGTTGAGAAACTTGACACTTGAGGATTGCCCTTTAATATTACGATACAATACTTCTTCGTGCAATTTTCAACTTCTAATGCAATAGAATGTGATAAGGTACTGCTGCAAATCGTGAAAGTTAAAGAAGTGCGAACATCAAGCAAAGCGGTCGGTGTTCATCCGTGGACATCTTCGGTTCGATAGAAGTATTTCCCATCAATATTTGTTATTTCCCTCTCCAATGCATCTTTAGATGGACCGCCCGTTATTTGAGGTCACTTTCGTTTTCACTCCGATCAAACGTCTCCTGGTGGCCCCGCACAGTACCATAGAGAACGCAGACGGAGCCGCGGAAGACGTCAATGAGAAGGGGAGCGTAACCATGTGAAAGGACACTGGTGAGGAGGGGAGGAGGTGTGCTCCCCTCACTCTCCCTTTCGAAACGCCTTCCTTGAGAAGGCAGTATGCACTCAACCCTCCGAACGTCGAGTTCCCTGTGCGGCGAGTTCCATCCCGTATTCTTTCCTCTACTTAACCACAAGCATTGAGTCGCGACGGCGGTGCGCGCGAAGCACTTCTTCTGCCCGTTCTTCCATGTGCTTTCCAGTGGACGAGGAGTGCGTGGATGTGAGCTTCTGGAATTTTCGTCCCAAACGACGAGGAGTGGTTGACGAGCTGAACCCAGCGATCGCAACTCCTGGAGGACTTCACCGGTTGAAGTGACTTTTGAGGAGTGCGCACCAGTTCATCCAACAATGAAGATGACACCTTAACTTTGATGTTGTGCATCGCAGAAGAGAACAAACTCAAGGAACTTTTCCGAAGATAGTGTAGTGTATATATAACCCAGAAAACTTTCGCTGACCAAGTTTCTATTCATTGGCGTTTTTGAATTTTCCCGCCACATTTTCTATCCTAGTTTCGTTAGTGATGCATCCGAATTCCGTTTCGCAAGTTCTCTCGAATTAGATCAAGGAGTCACGTTTTTGCCGCGTCTGGAAAGAGTGATTATTATCCGTTTCGTAATTCGGAAAGGGGTCACAGAGAAACCGGAGGAATTCTCGTTTTAATCCATCCATCGCGTTCTTACCGAAGATAAGTTCCTACTCCGTTGAAAGGCTTCCGCGAAGTCGTCGCCGAGTATTTCGCTCGAGAACTAGAAAAGATCTCATTTAGTCACTCATCTGGCACCGGTTCGGGATTCCTTCGGGCCATTATATTCGTTACAAGAATCCGTTCGAATTTCCCTTTCACCCAATTTAATTCTGCCTCCGGAGGCAAAACAAACCGGAATATATACGGTTTGGGATTGTTACATCATAATCTACTACAGCCCGTTTGTTTTTTATTGCATAAAAAGGCGAACGATTACCGAATAACCCTTTTGGAAAGAGAAAGTGTCGAAAGAGGACGAAAATAAACTACCGCTCGCACTGTTATTCCGTCCTAACCAGTGGAAAGGAACATTTTGTCGTATTCGTGGATTCCCAAGGCTGCGTAAGGCTTTGTTATTATTTCTCCCCAAAAGGTCTTCCAGTGAAACCCTTCTATTCCACCGTATTGTTTTGCTTTCACCCTTGAAGGACGTGAACGGTTTTAAGGTGGGAGTGCACGAGAGCAGCGAAGGAAACAGCTGACTGACACTCCGCGAAGGGCAAATTGATTTACTGTACTTGTTGGGCCGCATTTTAAAAAGGGACACCAACGCCCGGGAGGCGAAGTTCAATCGTACGGACTGATATCGCAGCCACCATGTTCGGTTACTTCACGGCCGTCAGGGATTCCCCTGAGGGCAACATGGCTCTTTTCATGGCCCTTTTTATAGTGTGTTTTGTGGAGGTGATGCTCGTCAAGGTCATCACGGAGGAAGCGAGGTTGATATCCAGAAGGACCGGGATCAGAAGGCGGAGGCAGTTCCAGTTTCCTGTGTTCGGAGCGGGGGACGGCAGCGACGGCTCCGCTTCCGATTATTCGGGGGAAGAAGAAGAGTTGAGCGGCGAAGAGAGTGGGGTGGAAAGCGCAGGGGAGGCGAGCATATCCGCGGAGGACACCCCAATCCCTACACCGCCGCTCATGCCCTTACCATCACAAAGAATGATAGCTTCGACCGGTTCCTAAAAAGTCAAGGAAGTCAACATCGTATGTGCGTGTCTAAAAAGGAACTTCGAACGGAAAAACCACTTGTGCTTCGGAGGGTTTTTAAGCGTCGCCGACATTCCGGTACTGCAAAAGAGATGTTTCTCACTTCGCTGATTTGGAGCCATATTATGTAACAAAATGGATAGGCCCTCTTCCTTCTCTCACTCGATCCAGGCCCCCAGATAAAAGGTAGCTTTCACTTTCTCTTACCTATAGAGCTTTTTTCGGTTTACATCATTCTTTTTTTTCGCCCGTGTTCCCCCACCAGAAGATAAACTCTTTTAGGGTTTTAGATCGCGTGTTTTCTCTGACATAATCGCGGAGTTTTTTTTTGTCCGATTCGGTGAAGTATTTTGGGAAACGGGAAATTCCTATTCCTTAAGGAATATTAATACGAAAAATCTCCGCCTTCCAGATTTTCGAATTTATTTACACCCTTCACTTAGCGACAAGTGCCGCGGCGAAAGAGATGTGCTGTGATTCCTACTGAGCTCTCTTTTTTAAATCGATCGTGTTTTGTGATGGTTCCAAAGGAAAACTTAAAAGTTGTGATTATTAAGGTGGTTGTTGACTTAATTCTTCTTTCAACGGTGGCTGTGAGTTACACACATATATATATGTATATGGGACATATTTTTATACCAGTACTTTTAATTATTGTGATCTGAATGAAAAGGAATGAATGTGTTTTATCAAAATTATTTTTCGCGTTGCCAAAGTGCCTCGTTTTGAAACTTTATCGATTTTTTTTGTGTTTGATGGACGAATAAATGATACGAATTCGAAATTTCACGTGTGTGATTTCTCTTTCCTTGGAATCCTATTGTACAAAGTTAGTAGATGAATGCAAAGGAAGAGGTTATACTCTTAATTTTTAATATCCTGTATTTGTTATTGAACTCGTTGAATATGAATAAACGTAATCAAAGTATCAGATGTCATTGAAGTTTGGAAAGTGAAAACATTATTCAACATGTTTACTAGTTGTTATCGTTCGAAACTGCCTAACAATCTCGTGAAATATAATTAAGGTATCATGACTTTCAATCGTCTGATCGAAGTGTCATTATAAATTCCAATTACTCTGCATTACCGTAGGTACGAAGTCAAATTATGATATTCGCTTTCCCTGTTTCTTGATTCATTAATGCATGATAATGGTCGCAACCTGACGAAGTGCGTATGAGTTGTGCAAGTATATCTCAAAGGAAATGTAGCCTTGAATATTCCTTAATAGAAATTGGGTTTCCCAATGGTGATGTCTCAAGTGAACACTTGAATTTCAACCACGGGTTCGACTTGTTAAGTCTAACGACGGGTGTATTCAGTCATCGTAAAAACAACCACAATGGTGTTATTTTGATCTCCAGAGGTGAGATGCACGACGATATGAACGCACCTTCAGGAAGCATCCAGGTGGCATTGCATCTATCAAGGGGAAGAAGTGGCAATGAGTATTTTGTTGACAGTTCGCTAAAACAATCCAAGGCGAAATCATTTTCCGCGATTCCTTGGCTCCGTGCTAATTGTGGCCCAATCGCTATGGAAACATGAGCCCTAATTTAGTCATTGCCGGTATTTAGCAACCACGATTCCGCATGTCTGTACCGGATTACGTAGGGTCACGTTTTGGATCGCGCTAATCAGACGTTAAACCTGCGAAAGAAAAGCCTTCGAGAATTGACTTCCCTAACAAACAATTCATAAATACGTTCCTAAAACCTATTTTGCAATAAATTTTGCTATTACGGTTATATGTAACTATAAATGCCATATCCATGGCAGAGAACAGGCTGATTGAGTATCTTTACGAATTTAAACACCGCACAGAGCTAACTTGTATTTCGAACGAAACCTTTTGTACACCAACAGTTCCGGCTCCTCCTCATCCTTATCGAATAACCTTTGGTTGGCGCTCCCAACATTCTTGGTCATCTTTTAGAATATTCCAGAAGGAACACAAACCATTTCGCAGAACTCAACGCTGACCTTTTCGCGATGGATTCCCAAATGAACAAAAGTTCGAGTAGCAAATGCACATTTTCGCCGATGCATTAAATTTGTCGCCGTAAGGAGATGACTCGCGAACTGGAGGTCGAATCCCGGAGAAAGAAAAGAAATGCGTTGTTAGTACGTTGGGAGTAAGGGGCCGCAGGGATGGCTCACTCACCTTGCGAACGTCTCTTTGAATCCAAGGTCATCCTCGGAGATCGGCATTCCGGAGAAAGGGGGAAGGAAAACAAGAGAAAACTATCTCTAGCATTGGAGAAATCTACCAGAATTTCGTTGGGTTCGTTTCGGTAACTAATAAGTAGAATAGAACATCATGGTATTATAATTATTATCAATATTACTATAACATATTAGTGCAGTAGTTACGCTTGGATCCTTTTCTGAAGATAAAAACTCAAAAAGCGATGCTGTAGAGTCGATAATAATTCACGTGTACCTTCCCCTAAATGCTCTTCTATTTTGATCGAACAATTATGATATTGCCTAAAAGTTTTAAGTTCCCTATTTGATTCCAAAACAGCTGAGCAATAAATGACTTCTATGTCGTACGTCCTCATTCGAAACAGTTCATCATTGTCTCCAAAGAGCCATAGTACACTGCCAGGCACGTTTCCCATTGCGAAACTGATGATTTTCTGTATTGTTCTAATTCCCCAGTTCTCGATCAGATGTGTGTCTTTCGTCAAGCTTATATGGTCCTCGACCGCGTACAGTCATATAGTTCTAGCAAAACCTCATTGCAGCATTTTAGCACCTTTCGCATTTAACTCCTTTGTTTTGCTCGATAATGGTTGCGTAACCTTTAAGAAAATAGGTTAATGAACGTCCTTACATGCTACGGTGTGCTATCCTACGATTGACCCTTAACCTACGGATGCAAATGAAAAGCTAGGTCAGGACTTAAACGCCCGTAACTTCCTAAGCGTTGAGACATATTCTTCCATCCTCAATTTAGTAAGATTTGATGATAATTTTGATGGAAGAAATAATTTTTAAACGTTAATATTTTATCAATCCTCCCATTGTGTTTTCTCATGGTTTCTTTAGTTTATTAGGAAAATGATTACATGATAGATAAATGAAGATGAATCAGCATTATTTAATATATTTGGGGGTGTAAATGTTGAACGAGAGATATTTGGTAACATCAGATGACATAAAATCATGTAGATAGTTATCACAGGAAGGTATGAGGATGGTAGTGAGGATATTATCCCACTTGACTGATATGAAGATATGTATGTTCATGTTAACTGTTAAGAAATCGAGTTCATGTTCCGATCAAAAGGAAAATAAATAAAGGAGGATTGAGGTCACAGTCCCAGAATTTCTTCCCTGTCGAAGTAAAAAAGAGATAGATAGATAGATTGATGTGATAAATAGTTTCAAAAGTTTCTGTACAATAGCATTCATAGTCGGTTTTGGGTTCATTGTTTACTCTTTTGAGATTAAGAAAAGCTTTTTGTTGTTTTACTTTTGCTCGTTATAAACAGTTTCGATAAAATTGCCTTATATCTTACATAGGTTGAAGCGAAAGTTGTAAAACTTTCCTCTTTTTATTTCCTTCTCTCAAAAAAAATCCCAAACACATCTCCGTCTATAGTTCTTTTTCTTGAACCTGCCTTTTTCATCAAGGACAATGAACGCATCTAACGCCAACAGTCCAAGAATAGCCACAACTGGTTCTGTAGCCGTTTCAAACACATGAAAAGGAACCTCAACCACAAAGCTCACTCTTAATTCGATTTAAATGTTAAGAAACCTCTTTCATAGGATAGTTTCATTTCGATACCTTGTGAAATCAGCTACCAGCTTTCGGCACCTGTGTGAAATCGTCCTTCGTCGAATTTGATCATGGGATATTTCGTCTGCTCTCATGGAGAAGTTGTTGCATCACACATTATCCTCCTTGGTAAGTCCTCTCGATACTTTATCAGGATTAGGGGCATTCTCATAAAATTTCCGAACGATCTCTACTAAAGACATAATTCTTGCTTTGAGAGTTGAATGCATTACATCGCAAACACTTCGAACACGCATCGAACTCTCGTAGCAGAGTCGGCGATACTTAACACTCTATCGACAATAGAAAATGTATGGTAAACGGATTATTCCTTTGACACTTTAATTTTGTGTCTCAAATAATCTATTTTCATGTTTATCTAATTATTCTCTTTATTAATTTTGTTATTAACTCAAATCAAATACATATATTCTTGTTTAATGTTGAGACAGGTATCACGAAAGGGAAAATATGATTCTAGAATCCTAAACAGAAAAGGAATATCAAGTAGTTCATATGTATTCTATCAAAGACAAACTGATTCGAATACATATGCTAATCATTTGACTAAATCTTTCCCCATTATAACCTCTGATATCCGTCTTATTTTATGATGATAATACCTTGTGCTTTCTGATACTCTGATCTCTCTATTCTTCAGAACTTCTTTTGTCTGAAAACATGATCGTACACACCGTCATCTTATTCGAACTATTACAAAGTTCGGAAAGGATACACAGAGGCGTCTCAGTTTTATGAGTATGTTAATGGGATCATTAAATTTCTTCAGATTTATTGCATTGTAAATGGTCGTATGCTAACATTTTTTATGAAGTCTTTTTTATTTTGGAAACTTTTATTTTACATTATCCCTTCCTTCGAGTTTTGAAGAATAGTTCCCATTAATTCTCCTCAATTTTTTTTTCCTCTTGCATCAATTTTCACCTCTGACATACGCACAAGGATCCTTTATCCTTTCATTTACTTGGACCTTGAACAACCAGTTGGGATTGGGTCTCTTCACCGTGGAAAGAAAGTGAAATTTTATAGTGTTTAAAGGAATTCAAAATTGCTATTGGAAAAACTGTATAGAGTAAATGAAGGAAAATTTAACTCAAGCTTATTCTTATTCGTATTTTATTTCGAATACTTGTTTAAGTACAGACATATCACCATACATCGTAACCTTTCAGGAGTCTTGCTCTAGCATAACTCTAAATATATCGAAATATTTGCAAATACATATATTGCTTCATTTTTCATTGTTATTTATTTAGTTTCGGAGTCCACGTAATTTTTATCTTTATTATATTTTATCTCATGAGATACGATGCAATTCACTTCTTCATTTATTCCTAATTTGCATCATCATAATATTTTATAGTTATCAGCTGGAATTTTAAAACATACTCGAAAATTTAACTGTATCATTTACTCCTTAGTTTATTAGTTTCTGTTTATGATGATCATAACATTCATGAAAATATAGAAAAAATACTTCGATTTAGAAATATATAAATGCAAGTTATTAATCATCTTAAACATAAATTTTAGTGTATAAAACCTTTTCCTTATGGTGGTAAAATAGAAAAATTCAGGAGCAATTTTGAACCACATTTCCGTGGCTCATTTATTTCTAAATATACCATATCGATCACCCAGATTTTATCATAATAAAATCTACTTTATCGTTAGAGTATTACTTTCAAAGCATTAAATTAAATAAGTTTCAGGTATATATCATTCATTACTTTAAAACTATTCCCACTTTAATACATAGAATCCTTTCGAGAAAAAGCATTTCCTATATTTACCATTCGCATTTCCAACTAAACTAATTAATGTTTGTGATGGGGGAGACCAAACGAAATCGTGCGTCCGTTGAACCCGCGTTAGGCAACACAAACTCCTTTTCCCGTTACCATAGCAATTAGAACAAGGCTTTTAAAAAGGGGGAGGATCACCAAAACTAAGGAAAAAAAGGTCACTCTCCGTGGAGCACGATACGAAAGCAGGAAGTTTCGCAGAAAATGCGATCTCTCCAATTTACTCCGTTCTTTTTTTTCGCGCATCCAAAATTTTCTCTTTTTTTTAAAAAACCATCTCCTTATCAAAGTCATTTTCCCCCTTATCGGGTCTTTTGTAAGAGAGATACGTATCTTATGACCATAAACGCGGAACGCACTTGGAGGTCGCGGTGGTTGACACAGATATTCGCCCTCTTTTTGCTTCCGTTGGCTCCACGAAAGGCGATCAATGGGCCGAAAAAGTGAAAGGAATGAGATACGATGAAAATGACACTTTCTCTTGCATAACTCCAGTGATCTATTGAGAGCGATTCACTTTTTATGCACTCCCAAAGGCATTTTCCCGGAAGACGAGGGAATGCCGTGCCATGTTGTCCTACGTCTCCGAACTCGCCTTCTAAAGGCGTACGATACGCACGTGTCGGAACTTCATTACCATAGTGCATCGAAAGAATGTCCGTAAAAGGAATCCTGAAATACATTTTTGTATTCTGAGAATATTGCTGAAATCTCTAATTGCCGTTTTGAGAATGCGATCAGTAAGTATATCGCAACTTCATGATCTGATTGGAGAATCGTTTTCAGCATAAATTTTTGAAAGGTCGAGATTTGGGTGTGGCTTCCAAAGTTGAATTCTGGATGTATTTTAAAGGCGTCAATAAATCTAAAAAGTTATTCGGATCAAAATAGAAAATGGGAATACGCTTTGAAGGGGTGTGTGAATTAATGTATATGAACTAGCATGATATTATTCTTAATATTCTTACCACCACCAAACTTTAGTCTAACTTCAGCGGAGAACTGTTAATATATAGATAAACATTCATTCGGGTTCAATTAGCTTAACTTAATTAGCCGATTTCCAGAGCAACATACAACCCATGCATCTTCGTGTGTGAGTCGATGTTTTGAATGGCTGTCACCCCCTCTGCAGTGGCATTCCTTCGACTCAAGGAAAACATATTAAAAACAATTTTTAGTCAAAGGTCGTGTTCTACTTGAAGGAAAACTTACACGAACATCGTACGGCTTTGGCACGTTTTCGCTTGAGAATAATGTGCTAATTTTACGGTTCTGTGTTTTGACTGTAGTCACGAATCAGCAATAACTATACGCCTCACAAATGAGAGTGTATGTATAAGAAAAGAGCCTTTTTAATTTCCCATGAGAAATAAGCATTTCTATTCTGGGACTAACATTTGTATGATAATGATTAATTTGTTTGACCTAACAATTGAATATCTAGTTCCTGCATTCTCAAGATTGTTTTGATGGAAGTCTTCTTCTAAATACATTTCATTTCATTCAAGAAACCAAGAACGCGTGTGGGAAAAAATTAGGGAAGAAATAACCGAGAATTTCATTTGATTTTATGAAATATTATTAGTTCTTGTGGATCAAAGAATTTTATCTGCTTATAAAACGGAATATTTTCAGTAGTATTTTTCACCTGTTCTTCAACCATAATGAATCATTTGGATGAAATTTCAATTAATTTCCCTCTTAAAAATAATGCCGATGATTGAAAATGATAAAATTAAAATCGAGAAAATTCACTCATTGCCCCTTAAGGCTTGAATTGAGTTCAATTCATTTATTCAATTCTAATTTTGTAATAAGAAACCTAGAATTATGAAAAATTTCTTATCCATAATGAGTTTATTTATTTATCAAAAATTCGTTTCCAAGACGACATTTTGAGTATTGTTGACTTTTTCTCAACAGCAGAAATCATTGAATATCTCTGGGTTGACTCTGGGTTGATATAGAAAAAGTTGTAGATGCATAAAGTATTACCGTATGGTTTAAAATCATCACCTTCGGATGATATAGAGTCAAGGTATGAATATGTCGGTTGAAGCTTGATAAACGATACTCTCCGTGAGTATCTGGAGCAAGACGTGTCACGACACCCTCCACAAACCAGTCGTCACCGAAGACATCCTCTGTTCCTCATATCAAGTCGATCATTTTGCGTGCACCAGCTTCGGTGAGCCCCATCTGGAGGTAGAGAAAGTGGCCCTCTGACTCAATAGTTACGCAAGAATGGTTCCTCGCCCACCCCACATCTCGCGGCATTTTCATTCCTTCATTCTTGGGACACGCGTTTTGTCCGCCGCAGACTGATTTTTCTCGGAAACGTTAAAAGCTTAGAAAGTCCTAAGAACCGTAAACATAGTTATATCTACAAGTTGCGTTCTTTTCCAATTACTAGTCCTCAAAGTGTGGTCGCCAGCCGTCGTTTCCTTTCGTTAAGTTATTTTACGAGTATCGATTTTGCGGTTTTAGAATACATATTATTTTTTATCGATGGTTGAAGTTTGTATAAGATAAGTTCGATAAATATAGATAGGAGTATCAGGGAAGTATTTCATTTATTTAGTTACTTTAACATTTTAATTATTCTAATATTATAACAATGGTAACGAGTTTACAATTGAAATCGTCTATAACCAATAAATACCTTTACTTCTTCGATACGTGATTAATATTTTACCTCCCTTCGTTATTCCTAGTGTCGCACCTCTATTTACATTCTGACATATGTTTGCTTCCAACACTCTCCCTCGGAGAAATGTATATATTTCACAACCTTTCGAAACTTATTTAACGCCGAGGTCAGCCTAGTTTGGATTCACCTGTTCTAACGAATAAATATTCCCTTCGGAGATGCCGATGGTGGTTTTATTTTCACCTGTATTTTTACCTCCCGTATTTTGAAGTTTGACTCGAAAGTAGAAAACTTTGAGCTTATTTATATCCGTACATAATTAAATCTCCTCAAACCGTACAGTCGCTGTTCGAGAGGAAAAGTAAGTAGTCTCGGTCGACTGAATTTTCCAAACCAATTTGAGAAACGTCGGTAGAGAAATGGCACTGGAAACACGTGTACGGGTGTCCAGACACTCCGAAGCTTACCGCATTCGAGCGTTGAAAAAAAATCCATCTTTTCCAGTTAACGTAAGAGCAGATGTCCGTCTACTTTCCGATTTGACCCCTATTTTGGTTAGCGCGCTTTTCCTTGTTTAGTTCTTCAGGTGCCCTTCCGCGTTACGATATTTTCTAAACCACTGCAGTATAGACTATACGCAAACGCCCCCTGTTTTATAGCTATATGATCGTATTCCCCCATACCTTCTATCCACTTATGAGTTATTTATATGTCATAATAACATTTGATATAAAATATGTCGTAATGTTAAACTAAAGTGATTCATCATCCTTTAACATCAACGATTGAGGTATATATATTTCGAAGTGTCATTTAATAATTTTGAAAAACTTTAATTGGATTTCAATCTAAAAAAATTTCAATATATCGTACAATAAAGCAGATTTCCGTATAAACTATAAGGATTTCTATGGAATTTTTGGTTTTATCTCCACTTTTCTTTACACCTTCTTTTTTTTAGGGAAGTCCCTATTCATTTTAAGAACTGCTTCTTAGTACAATCTCTTTTCTTCGATGTTTATGCTTCACTGTCCATTTTCACTTGTATTCTTTCCAATTCTGGAAAATTTTAACTTAATGATCTCGTGATTTTTGAGGTAAATAGTCGAGAAAGAACAAACAGCCAGTCTTTTAGGTACGAAATGACTTATTAGTGTAAGCATACTGTTTACTTTCAGTATGCCTACTGCATAAGCATAACAAGCTAGGTCTGCTATTTCCAGTGTTGTTTGTTTCGTTTGAACAACAAGGAAATTCCGAGAAAAGTTTGTTAGAATGACTGTTTACATGCATTCTCTGCTCCTACAAAATATTATGATAGTATATGGATACCTAATAGTACAACTAAGTTATTCACCTGAGGGATTGAACTTCGGTAAATCATTCTCGCATGATGTTGTATCATTCTCTGTCAATCTTTGTTATTCAGACACAGCATTTGAGCTTTATTTCATTCATTTAACTTTAAGAAATGTATTCTACTTATAACAGTGATTTTGCTTGCTCTATTACACGTTCTTACGATTGTAAGTCATCTTTGATGAATTTTAAAATTTAGAACAGTTTCTTTTTTTATTTAATCAATCCTTAAATACAGTAACTGACTAATCGATTGAGTGGAAAGACCTATAAAGTTTCTGGACTGTAGACTGGACTTCTGAAGTTCAGTATTCTGCATCGCCTTTTAACTTATATCTAATGGTACTGATTCACAACCAATGGATCCGACTCAAATTGAGGAACTGCAGGGTTTGAGATATTAATTTACTCGCATTATCATTTCTTTCTTTGTCAAGTAAAACAATTTAATAAGTCTGACTTCCAGAGTTCCGAATCACACTTTGCTGAGGAGCTAAATTATTCCTCGAGTGCACCAGAAACTTGGCGTTCCAAATAGTTCGCATTGCGTTGGCTTCCTTGGTCTACCTCAGGAGTCCTAGTAACATTACGGGAAGAGGAGAGTACAGAGCTTTCTATTTGCTTGTCTCACAACCCTCGAATCGGGAGGCGACATTTTCTCGAGCGTGTTTCTTTATCCATAAGGCTATTGCAAAGTTAACTTGGCATTGCATTTTCCAGTTGATCTTTTGATCTCTGGTCCGTTAAACGAGCTGTTGCTTCATGGCAATCACTTCCACAACATATTATTTATCTGGATTAGTTATTCTGGAAAACACGCATGACAGTTCGAATGAAACCCGATTCCAGAAAATGTTTAGCCAGTCACCTCTTTTCTCTTGTTCGTAAACATATCAAGAGACTTTTCTCGCATCATGGCACTTCCATTACGATCTAATCCATGCACTTGACGTTAGATGACTTGGCGAATGGGGTGCAGTTCGAATGATCTTTAGATGCCATTAAATCGAAAGAGTAAGAATTGAATGGGAAATACCGCGAAAGTTTCCCAGATGTCACTAATAACAATCCGTCGAATGGTAATTGCGAGTCATTTCACCATTATGGAGTCTTACCAAACATTTTCTTTCGCGATAAATCCCTCTTTCCTAGATCTTCTAGCGAACGAAAGTGAACTTTTACGCTTTCTCGAAGTGCAAGATTAAGTCGTGATTCTGAGAGAGGTGAAATGAGGATTATGTTTTCTTTGCGTAAACACGCGAGAAATCGTATCCCCTGGATACATGTACATATTCTGATAAACAAATCCAAAGTTATCGATTAAAATTTTTAATGAAAATGGACGCCGATAATGGGTGAAATACTTGTAATTGTCATTGTTAGAATCATATATAAAATTACGTATAAAGAAATTGGATGGTTTCTTATTAATAGACGTTTTATCAGATTAGTTTTTACTGTTGAGAATCACTCAAATGTATTGAAAAATAGTCGATGAAGATTGAGAAGGCTAGTGATGAGGGTTTTAATGGAAATCGTAAGGCAGCGATTACGAAAATGCATTTTGGAAGACATCGATCGTCAAAATTCATTTCTTTCCGATAATGACCTACTATAAGAAGGAAATTGATTTTATGAGGTTTTCTACTATATCTCTTAGTAATTAACGGATCCGTAAAATTTTAAAATGCTTAAAAGCGGTCACCATTACGCTTATATTAACAAACATTTCTGTAATTAAAAAAATAAACATTCTTCGTCAAGGGAGACGCATTTTTCCAGTTTATATTGCTCTCGTTAATGTTTTCAATTGTTTACAAAGAAGATTCATACTAAAATTCATCCTCAATCGCATTTACGATTCCCCTTTTTATTATCGAATCGAAAACTTCCGCTTTCAATTCGAATGCACCGATTCATTGTGAAATTTAATATTAAATATCACTCTTAGGACCCTTGAACTGTACATGTATCGTGAACTTTGTCTTTATCCGTGTGCCAATCGAGGTGGTGGAACAAAACGATTCTTTCCATTATATCTTCGAGTCACGCAATGAAGAAATTCACGCCTGTTTTGCTTCGAGCATCACGGCCTCATTTCACACGTAATCTTCTATCTCTTACTTCCCTATTGCGAATCAGAATGTTATCGAATGGTATGGACTACTGTGAAATCGAATAAATTCGCCAAGAAGCGCTTGTAATGACGCAATGCGATGTGTTTGCCTCCACGCTGGGGAAAGTTAACAGCTGGAAAGTTTCCAAATTATTATGTGGCGAATTCCTTGGCTGACTCCATCTTATGTCATCTTCGTATCAGAATCGCTGTTGATGGGAGAACAAAGCACTTTAACTGTAAAACTTGTCCTCGGAAGCTATTATCGCTTTATTGTAATTTATGCGTGTTCGATAAGCGCGCTTATTTGTCGTGCAAATAAAAATGTTAGCATTCATTAAGTTAGTGCTTAACGGTGACTGGAGGTCGAGGTTTTGCTTACTTTTTAAAAAAAAACTCCCCTTGTTTTCTTTTTTCTTATTACTCCTGATAGAGTTTTAATCTAGGATCCAAGGATTTAATGGAAATAATAGAAATGTTTGTTACAGTTGCCCTTTCAAGACTACACTTCTAAAACGACTTTGTTTTTCCTGATCCAATTTTTCATTGTTTCCTCTCAGATTGATAACATAATTACGTATTTTTATATCAATATCCTCACTGACAATCAATAATGAATAATATCTTTGAAAAATTACAACTCATCTTCGTTTACTATCCCGAAATAGCTCAAGCTGGATTCTACCTATCAAGCTCAGAGCAAATAATAAATAGAGAAAATTTATTTTATCTCAATTCAATTAAAGTTTGCATATCTTCAAAACTAATCCATCATCACAGTGGAGTCTTGAGTGAACGACCGAGTTGTCCGTAGTATCTGAATATAGTCATTACTGTTTTTCTTTCATTCTTAAAGATTAATTATCTACTCAATAATTAAACAAGAGATTTATGAATTCGTATATGATCAATTAAAATACTTTTCCTCGCATTCATGGAAACTTTAGAAATACTTACTTAAAATCAACGGCAAAAGCCTACAGATGATGAAAATCCAAGCTAGATGAGCATGGAAGTAATTATTTTTATAATTAACCTTTTTATATAACTAGCCATTGCATAATTCCTATTATTCACTCTCATCTTCAGGAACGTTTCTAGAATCGACTATAAGTTGTGCGCACCTCAGAATGGCTTCCTAAATGTGTTATGGGACTAAGGATCCTTCCATTGTAAGCTTTCCCTTAGACGTATTTATCGAGCATTCCTTTAATTCATCCATTAACTTAGTTATGATTAGATACGAAAATCTACGTACACCAAATACACCTCAATCATTCCGTAGCTTTGTTATCTATTCAAATAATAAATAGCCTCTGAAATAATTTCTGTCTTGTTGACATTGAAAATGAAAAGCTTTCCGTGAAATACCCTCTTATTGTGAATTCAGTTCATGAAATGTCGAATGACTCGAATGAAAATCAGTTTCGACGCTAATGTATTAGATTAAAATTTATCCTGCGATGTAGCTAAAAGGTGATAATTGTGATTTTACGGAAATCACGGCACAAGTTGCACTTTGATTGACCTCCGCTGTAATCGAGGCTCAAACTATTAAACCAAATGAGGCGATTCCGGATCCTTGGTGAACAATTAAGTATCGAAGACGATTTTTTACGATAATCATACTCCAAGGAAGAGAAAGGAAACGTTCTGGAAGAAAGTTACGCAAGATAATGAAAATACTAATAATCATTACTTCTTTCATTCATAATCATAGCCTCAATATTTTTCCAAGGGAAATTGTTGGGAAATGATCAACCGGAAAATTATCTCCTTCCAATACCATTTCCTGTTTTGATTGTTACAAGATCCAACATCCTTCGTGAATCAATTCAAGCTTTCAGTTTAATGAAATATAAACACCCACCGATGCTATAAATGTTTGATTTTGAAATTAGCGCCTTGGTTCTCGTGCGATAAATTAATACTCCCTCCGGAAATAATTTTTAGCCTTGGAATGTTTATTTAGACTGAACTTAACCGTTTCAAATTTTGCTGTGTGTATGTATAATGAATATAAACTTATATGAATATAAGTTTTGTAGTTGAATTCTGAGGGCGAAATGTGTTTTTAAAGTTGATAAATCTGATCGAAACACATCGATATTTTGGGATCGACTCGTGATCGAATTATCTCTATTTCCATATCGACTCATTCGGACAAAGAAGTGCCATACGCCGCGATTCTCACGTCTCACTCTTCGCCTTCTGACCCTTATCTTCGTGTCCTTCCTTTTCATTATGCATGAAGAAGAATTGTCGAGACAATGGACGGCAACGTTAGACATAGGATGGGGGCCAACGACCCTCCTATCTCCTGCTCACTTAACTCATTTTTTGCCTTCTTTTCCAATTCCCTTTCTTCAAACTTCATCATGTTCTCTTAATGTAGATTCTTATATAAGTATAATAATTGCTCTAAATATACTTATACAGGATTTTAAAAATTCAATAATGAGAGAATAGAGTGAGGCATAGGGTATTTTTAAATATTGCGAGAGTCCCTATGAGAGATGTCCTGTTTAAAGGTCCTCCTTTTAATAAACATCCGATTTACATTCCTCTTTTTTACATTACCATTCAGTTTTACCCCTTTTTTTGCTTCTGAACTTCGTTTAGAATCAGATGGCTTTTGTACAAAAAACTTTGAATCGAGCAAAGTTTCTTGAAATTTCAGTTTTCAATCTATCTTTTCATCTATATATTTGCTGTTTTATATATGTATATATATTATGGATAAAAGTTAAAAGAACCCGTAGTAACTAATGGCAGTGACTAATAACCTTCTACTTCGGGATAAACTACTCCAGGGTTCTCAACCATCAAAACTGATGTCAATCTATGGGATTAAAATAAATCAATATCAAGTCCTTTAGTCGTCTATGATTAAATGTTTATACAAGCCAACATCATCATAGAGAATAAGCAAAGGATCCACCAAAAGATCAACTTTTGCTGCAGAAGAACTAAAATCTATTTTAATCCGTTGCAAAAGATTAATAAGCTTATATTTTTAACAACGTGTAATTATAGATTATTTTATAAGAGAGCATAACCTTCTGGACTATATCGCATTCGATAAAGTTTTGAATCAGTTTGCTTTTACTGCTTGGAACACACATCATCTCTACCAATTGAAATATTTTTTGTTCGAAGATTAGCGTGTTGTACTACTGCTAAAAAATGGCGCTAGCACCTAAATTTTATTCTTAGAAGTACAGTAAATTAAAATACAACAATCTCTTATTCTTGAAATACCATTACAATCATCACATTCACAAACAAAACGCTCATTTCCCTAATATGTTTCGTATCAAATTAAGCGCAACAATGCATAATAATTTGAAAATCTAAAACGAGAGGACAGAAATTCGTTAATACAAATTGAGTATCGAATGTTATTGGGGTAAAAATTGATCATGGATATGTGTGTCTCTAATGAACGGGCTTATCCTTTTGAAGGAGGCTTCGAGGAGCGGCGGAAGGAGGAGAAGCAGAGGAAGAAGAAGAGGAGGCTGACCGTAAGGCTTTAGCCCTCGCCCGCGAGAGGAGACTCAACGCCAGAGCCTGCGTCCGATGCCGCCGTGCATTTCCACGCTCCAGTGCCATCTTCAGATGCGTGCGCTGCAAATTCCGAATCTGTGAAGACTGCTGCGAACAAGGCCAAACTGCTGCTCCCGGAGACTGCGTCTGCAACTCCTGTCACAGGTTAGCAGTCGCTTAAATGCCAATCATATACAGTGGTACCTTGAGATACGAATGTCCTAACATACGAATGTTTTGAGATACAACATGAAACATTCTAAAATTTATACCTCGACATACAACGAAAAATTTGAGATACGAATTTGCGATGTGCGATAATTGCATTGGTGAGGACTGTGGTTGACGCCGCATCGTTCACCCGTCGCTGTGTTATTCGCTTTGTCCCTGTTTTTGGTGTCATTCTGGATAGTAGGTATATATACTGTACTCTGCATATTTTGTTATTTTAACTATGGATCCCAAAGTTAAAGTCAAAGCTGGTGAAAAGAAAAAGCCTAAGAAAATGATCTCAATGGAAGTGAAACATGCAATTATTGCAAAGCATGAGCGTGGCGTTCGTATCATCGACTTGGCAAATGAGTATGGCCGCAATCCTTCTACAATATCCACGATCATCAAGCAGAAGGAAGCGATAAAGAAGCTGCAACCTTCCAAAGGCGTCACCATTATTTCAAAGCTACGAACTAATATACATGATGAGATGGAACAGCTACTTTTATTATGGATTAAGGAGAAGCAATTGGCAGGTGACTCTGTTTCTGAAGCGATTATTGACGGCCGATGGCCGCTACATGTGTTATTAATGTATTAATAAATAAATTAATAAACATTGTGTGTTATTTCTCGTTTATTTATATACTAATTGTGTATATTATTTGTAATTTAACTGTGTTTTGGGTTAGTTTCATATCGCTAGAACGCATTAATATATATTACATTATTTTAAATGGGAAAGATTGCTTTGAGATACGATTTTTTTGACATACGACGATGATCACAGAACGAATTAAATTCGTATCTCAAGGTACCACTGTACGACCGGCTTCATATCGATAACTTCGAAGCACTACCGAGAGTTGAATTTTTAAAAGGGTTACATCTTTGTTTTTCTATTTATCCAGATAGCTTTAAAAGCATTTCCCTTTTCAATCTAATATTAATAATGTACATATTCAATTCACTTTCAGTTCTATAATTTGAAGAATTAATACGAATGATTCCATTAAAAATTGTCATTAACCGAAAGTTATTTTTGTTAACGAAGTTTTTCATTAAATACTATTCGTACTATTTTTCCTTATAAGTCGAGGGTGGCTGTTATTTCTTTAATTGTTCTTTCGAAAGTTCTTTCAACGATATTAGCGTGCCTCGCACAATACCGGGAAAGTAGACCGGAAACGTTTGAATGGACAATCGCTAGTACTTGGACGTTTTTCTTGGTAAATTTACTATTTATGGAATATTCTCTTTTGTGAGATATTTGGCACGGCATATCTATGGGAAGAATTTAAAAAGGATTTTTTCTTCTTAGTCTTCACTGCCTTTCCAAATCAAATTTCTATTATTTTACTAGAATATGAAAAGAGATCGAATGTTAGGATTGCTTATTCCAACATACATATTTTAAATCTAATAATTTTTTTAATTTATACTTTTAATAAAAATAAATGAGATTTAAAAAATAAGAGCATTTCATTTTTGTTAAAAATGTAAACGAATATTTTATTAAATATTATTTTATCTCAAAAAATCCTTACCATTTGTACTTTTGAGTAAACTCAATTTGATAATGAAAGAATTGTATTCTATTTAAAAGCTCAGTTTAACATTGAAAGCTAACAATCGACCAGTTGACAGTAATTAATTTTGAAATAAATCCAAGTTGAATGCTTTATCTCTTATAAAATCTTATATTGTACAAGAGGTATGACTTAATGGAGGGGCTTTTTCAGAGGATAAGAAAAAAAGTCCAAGCAGTCCATTGTTTAAATTAATTAGAAACATTTCTTGAATTCTAATAAAAGTTCAATGAAAGTTTTTATTATAATTTAAATGAATTTCAATGGAAATTAAGAAAATATCATCAAATTCCTTTATACATACAAATAAATTTTACAGTTAATAATAAATAACTTTTAATGGCAATTCAGCATTTTCTTGCTTCCTTAAATAACAATGTTTGTATTCTTGCAGGGAAGTACAACTCAAATCAGGTGATTGGTTTTACACACAGTTGAGGAAGAGATTTGGAAATTTTGGACTTCAGCTGGAGGAAGGATCCTTCCTCCACCACAATACAAATAGTAAGTTTATCTTTGAAAATCCATAATTAATACTATAATTATATAAGTGATTACTTAACCTAATTTCTTTTATTGAAATTGTCTCTAAAATATTAATTTAAAGTTTTTGCTTGAAATCTTAATTGTAAATAACTCTTTGCCTTAAGAGAAGTTTGATCAGGGTTTTATAAATTTTGATGTTACTTTTGCTTGAGTATAGAATGATTAGAGAGAAATTTACTTTAATGTTATACATCATTTATAACGATTGATTTTTCTACTTCAGAGGACCTGGCAGAAGAGGTAGATCCTGAGACGGGGAAAGTGAGAGAGTTTGTGGAAAGGTTGGTTGAGGTCCTTGTATCAGGAGGGCTTGATAATGTGAACATCAACCGACTCTACTCACACCCTGAATGTAAGTAGATAGTCATGAAATCTCGGTGGTGTTGAAATTTATACATGTATATATACACAAAACACATATATCTTTATCCTTTTAACATCCTAACCAAACTTTAAAAAAATGGGATTAACGGTGAAAGCGTTTGAGAGGATAGGTGAAGGATACTATCAGTTGATAATTTATATCAGCTTCTTAGTACTTGGTGAAAGATTTCTTTTTGATTTTTCACTGATGTAATGTCTTTTTAAATCAAGTTAAATTATATCTAATAAGTTGTTCATATAAACGGGATAACTTTATTGTAATGCAATGTCCAATAAAAACTAGGATTTTTTGAATATCACAATACTTTTTCACTTGCATTCAGAAATATAACTATATTATTATAATTGATACACTATTTACTGCAATTTTCCATTTAAAATTATTTTTAAATGCATTTGAGATGAATTAATTTTTTCTTTTTTTGGTTATTATAAATCATATAAATTCTTGAAAATAGATTAATGCTTAAATAAAAACAGTACTTCTAGGTTGGCTTAATTAAGTAGATTTGCATAATCATCAGTCATTTTCAATTGGATACTTAGTAATTAAGATAATTACCCCTGAGGACTATCTAATGATAATTTTCCCCAAAATTCCTCAAATAAATTTCTATTTGTTTTCCAAGTTATTGTTCTCGTATGCTATTACCTTTTCAAATGCAGTTTTTCATTGAATTCTAATATTATCATCTAATACCAATTTATATCCTCTCTCATAACTTTAACTTCATAATTTTATAGTAAATATTATAATACTATATAATTACAGCATTATCATAAATAATTTAATTTTATAAGAATGAAAATAGAACTGTCCTTACCAACCCAAAACCTGTACCTTATTAAAATAGCCTGTATCTATTCAAACTTTGTGATAACTTCCATCAGTGTTGATGTATGCATATACTAGTGAATAGATCTGTTTTATACTGCTTTGATTAACTTCATTACTTATCTTTTATGAGTATTTGATTTATTGCCATAATTAACAACATTTTTTTGGAAATTGGAATGGAAACACCAACAATAAATTGGAAATTTTTCCCTTTATCCCTCTTTAGGTCATCGAGGAAAAGCATAAATTAAAGATTGCTTTGCTAAATTCACTTACCTTATCTGTAGCTCTGATTGAGTTTACTTTCTACTTACAGTACAGCTTGTAGGTGTTTTATCTGGTTAAAATTAATGATCCTATTAATTTTATTTTATATTTTTAAATACTTAATTTTAACATTACATTATTGAGTTTTGACTTTGAGTTAACTTTTTAGACTTGGTGGATGTAGATGGTGGAAGAAATATTTATTTAAAATTTTTAATAAGTTATTTTGTTTTTATTTCTCAAATCTTTAATAAACTCTAACCCTAAACCACTACTATCCATCCCCATCCTTGCATGTTACAGATGATTGCATGTTCAACAAGTACCATTCCAGACTCTGTGAAGCTCTTTCCAGACTCACCATTTCTTTGCAGATGTCAATTTCCCGTAAGTTTTATGTGATATTGCATTGGTCATAAATTTGGCCATAAAATGTTTTTCAACTTTTTTTCCTGCCCAATCACCTTCATTGCTGACCTTCCATAGATTTAAGAATATCCTTTGATGTAATAAATATCTAATATACTTTTTTATTAGGTATATTACTGCTCCTGATTTTGAATTTCCGATGATTCCTCAAGTTTTGTGGTGGTTTTATCTTTGAACTCTATTAAACTTTTATTGTTGATAGTAAATATTGGAATATTTATTCCCAATGATGCACATTAATCTCATTTGTAAATATCCATAGCACCTATTTATTTAGAATGAAAAAAAATCATTTTCAGTATTAAAAGGAGTGCTTATTTCCTATATTTAATTGCCAAATATATTTATTCTTTTCTGTATTCTATACAATTTAATGTTTGCATTCCTTTGAACTTTTGACCTGAGAGATATTTTCTAAACTTAAAGATAATATTTTATTTTTTGGTTGAAAATTAAATATTTGTATCCTTAAGAAAGAAAAATAATGAAAGCTTTCATTTAAATACAGTCTTTTGGCTCATTCCAATGTGAATTTTATTTTTGATCTTTGGTTTTCTCTAATTTATCTGTTTTAAGTTCTGAAAATTTTATTTCTCTTATCTAGATCACCCACTGCCAACAGAACTGGTTAAAATTAAAAATGCTGGGAATGATGGAGGGGCAACATTGCTTGAAGAGGAAGATGATGGTCTTCTATGCTCCCCATCTGTGGCCCATGCACAGCTCAAAACATTGGTCCAGCAGGTGATAAATGAGGCGAGGGATTTGCCAAGGCTAGGTGTTCAGCAGGTGGAAATTATATTATTTTTTTATATGCATTATATTATCAAATAAATACATCACTTTCAAATTTATTTTAACTGTTCAAATAATTATTTTCAATTAATCTTGTTTCTTGAAATATACTCTCACAAATATATGAAAATTATTTTTTAGCTCTTTGTCATAATAATTTGTAGAATGTTTATGATATACGATAATTTGTCTTTGAAGTTTTATTTAAAAAATCAGTTTTATTTTCAATTTAGCAATGTTATCTTCCTTAAAACGTTTTACTGTTTTCCTTACCAGCTTCTCAGTAATGGCATGCATAAAAATCAGTCTGATTTAGGAGATGTTGAAATGGAAAACAATGCAATAAATGGAAAGGAATGTGGAGCTGTAAATGAAGATTTCGCCTCCAAAACTTATGAAGATATATTAGCTACTGCTATTCTTAATAAAGTATGTATTCATTGCATTAATATTTGAAAATAAAATTTAAATATTATTTTAATATGTAATGTTGTCAGGTATTTAGCTATTAAGGAAAGAAATTTAATTGATGAATAAGTAAAAATAATTATTTATAGTATTAAAGATACCCTTAATTTCTTGGAATGTAACTTAGTATCTCTTTATCTGAAGCTGAATGCATTTGCCATGCAATTAAAACAAAGTTCATTCTTTTTGTAGGTTTTAATGGACTGTATCTATAAAATTCATTTACTCTCTGAAAAACATAAATTCATAGACTTTTTTAAAAATCTGTAATGCTTACTTTTTGGAGTTAGTTATTTTACAGAAATAAAATATGATTAAATAAATAATTTGTAATTGATAAATATATTTTTATTAATTTAAATTACTTTTGCTTCAAAAAATCTTCAAACCTCTGAAAAAAAATTGAACATAATTCATTAAATTATTAGTCAAAATATCATGAGTTTGAGCCAAGATAAATGTTTGCTTTTATAATGAGGCTCTCTGGGATTCATAATGGATTTACATCATTACATTTTTCAAAGCATGTATATTGCAAATTAATAAATTATGATGATTCATTTTATTGTTTATGGAGCCCTAAATCAGCATATGTAATGGCATTACTTGCCTAAATAACCACCAACTATATATAGTATTATATATTCCTAGCATTGATGCTAGGAATATATAATACTACTACTACTCTACTCTCAGCTTTAAGGTGACTCCTGAAACCAATGCTTTGATAACTTAAAAAATACTGGGGAAGAGAAGAACACTGACCCACTTATATATCTTGATTTCCCCTCCAATTTATTCTTTTTCTTTTCCAAAGCCTCTTTTACAACTCTCCCTCTCTTTCTTATCCATTCTCCCACTCTCTATTAGCCCTTGAAAAGGTTGACACTTTTATGGATGCCTTGCCTAAACTCCTTTATCTCTGTCATCTGAACAGACAGGCTCTTATTCTTGCAACTTTTCTCATTTGTTCTCAATCCTCAATTTGTTTCTCAAGTCTATAACTATAACTCCTTAATCTAATTCCACATTTTAATGCTGGTTCCCATACAATTTTTGCCCAAATATATAGATAGATAACAGTTTTAATTGGCAAATAATATTCAATAGTTTTCTGTGAGCTCTCAAAAATGTATCTTCTGATATTAGTTTCACAAGAAAAACAAGCAATTGTATCAGATAAATTGCAAGCTATGATTCATCATAACCATTTCAGCTTTATGTTGCAATAGAAAATATTTATGAAAAGCAAGTTTCTGTTGTCTTTCATTCATTCCTTTCCAGCATGCTCAGTCCTGCTTTAAGAAATTGATCAATGAAATTTAAATTATTGAAAATAAAATATTGTCTTATTATTTTTATGTTATGAAAAAGTTGATTCACATTTATGTAATTTCATCAATGCACACATTTGCAAGTGATTCTCATTATGCTTCATGTTTTTCCTTTTTAGGTGATACTTCAGAGTCAAAAGGAAAATGAATGGGGACATCTGAAAGAAAGATCTGGAGTTGATCGTAATAGAAACTTACTAGTTGATAAAGTGGAAGTTGGGATTCAAGCAGAAGTTGCTGAAGGATGTAGAATGAGAGGTGATGGCTCAGGCCCTGAAGGAGCTTCAGCTGAGGAGTTTGAAGAGGAGGACATTGATGTTAATGAAAATGCAAATTTAAATTCCTTTGGAAGATGGCGGAACCAAGCCAGACCATTTGCATATAGGGTAAGATATTTTAACCTTATCTAAAAATTTCCAAGTTCAGTAAAAACTCTGAGATGTGGAATCTGTCTGAGGTGAATTTCAGAATTGCTTCACATAGCGATCATACTTTTTCTCAAGAAAGTCCCTCATTATGGTACAAGCTGCCAGACAGATGGAAAGATTAATACTCTATACTTTTTGGTCCAATAATTTGCAACGAAAGTTTTAATCTGTGATAGATGAAAATAAAATGTCAAATATAAAGAAGTTGTGTTAGATATACTGGTTTGGGTTATGATATGTTATACTAACCGTTGATGCACCACTTTGGTTCAGAAACTTTCTTTATAAGAATATTTTTTTCAAAAGGATTAAGGGATCATAGTTTAAAAATTGATTAGCAAAATCCCAAAACAGCAGAACTGATTGTGAGTTTCTTAGATGTTACAAAGGCTCTAAATTCATAGATGAAAATAATTGATTTATAATAAAATTTTTTCCCCTACAAATTATTTTTCAGAGAAGCATAATGCTTATCTGAAAATCATGATACCCTTTTCGTTATCTTCCCTTGAGGCCTACACAAATGACTATATTCTACTGAAAATTTATTAGTTAATAAATAATCTACATATATTGCTTTAACCTGTTTGAGGAGGAAACTCTGAACTCTGATGGAAATATAATGTGTGCTCCCTTTAGGGTTCAACCTTAGACAGGTTTTACTGTTTTATATGTCAAAACCTATTTATTACTTAAGCACTGATACAGCATGAAAATGATTTATAGTTTATATAAGTACACTTATTATATGTCTGAGGATGAGTGTAAGCTATCAGTTTGATGTAATTTAATATTATTATTGACTTGAGAGAATCATTTCAGCCATTTATAGCCATGAAATAATTTAATAAACTACACCAATTTTATAAATGAATTAGAAAAAATTTATAATACTAATTTTCTATTGACCTTCTATTGCTATTGTAGTTTCTCTACTCCAAGATACTAAATGTGGAATTTATGATAATGAATTAAGATGAAAAATATGAACATAAGGATAGAAAATATTCAATGTAAGAAGAAAAGAAAACTTTCATCAATGTGAATATTTTAAAATTATTGGTTTTCATGAAATGTTTCGGTGTAAAATAAATGAATTTGAGATATAAAATTAATTATATAATGAATATAAAACATATCTTCAATAGATAGAAGAAAAAGTTGAAGAAGTGATGACTACATATACAAGTGATGAGGAAATTTTGACTGGAGTCAAACATAAGCAAGGTAACTCTAGAGCTGAAAGAGAGCGCACATTATCAAGTGGTTCATCAATTGATGAGGATACATCACTGTCCATGATTAGAGGGTTGGCCTTGCATCATAAAAGTGCACCATTTCCAGAATTTGGAGTTGACATCATTGATGATGATGATGATGGAGACAATGAGGGAAGTGGTAAGTATATTTCAAATTTCAAATGGTAAAATGAATATTATTATTTTGAAATTTAAAAATTCAATGAAAAATGTTTAATAGCCAGCAATAAATGAAAAGTTTTTGTGAATATTCCAATCCAAAGATTCCAACTGACAAGTTTATATGATTATGGATTTATGTATGATAATATTGATTGCATTAACTTTTGTTTGCTTTAACTGTATAATAATATTTTTCCATTGTGAAGGGAATTTAGCATTAATGACTCTTCTTATGGAGTACAAGTCCTGTGGATTATATTCCTAAAATTTTAATAAATTAACATCACCTGAAATTCTAAAATGAAGTAAAAATTATTCTATAGAAATAAAATTAAGGTTCAATTGTTCTTTTTATTCTTTTTTAGGAGATGAGGTATTTGGAGATGAATGCCTGGGAAGAAATCTTACAACCATCAAGTCAGGGGTTGACTCTTGGGAAGAGAATTGGTTGTTTCAAAAACGCCGTCTTAAAATGCGAGGCACATTGTCAAAAGGAAGCTATCCTCTTGTTCCAATGCTTGTTCCTAATCCAAGCGAGGATTTGCGTGCTCGAATTGGTGATAGAGATGCAGATGATATTTCTGATCTCTCAGAATGCAATGACAGTACTGAATGGGATGTACAAGACTTTTCAAGGTCTCACCACCTTTCCTCTTCGCTGGCATCCCTAGCTTCTGACTCACTTTCTTCCGAACCTGATCCATTGGTGACTGGTGATCAACCATCAAGTTTTCATTTTACATGTCCAATCGAGGCAACGAATCAAGGGTTACTAGATTTTGCAGGTTGGTTAATCTTGATTGTTAAAATTAGCTTTTTCTAAAGTTTTTTTTTCATAAGTTATTATTTAAGCTTATCAATCTCCAAAATTTTCGCTCACCTCATTAGAAGCACAGAATCATCAAAAGGATAGTGAATACACTGAAGATTATGCTGTTGCTGAGCAAAGAATTTTAGCTATGACACCTAGTCCTATTCCAACAGAAATAAGAGAAGATGTGGGAGTATCCTCAGTGGATCTTGTTACCCCTAAACCAGTACCTCTTCCAAGGTGAGCTATTGCCATTCTAAAATTAATTCATATTGTGAACATATTAATCTGAAATATTCAAAATTAATAAGTCTATCTTAATTTAGCTTTTATCCCAAAATGTATATAATATCACAATTAAAATAATATTTGCATCACTTTTTAAAGTATTTTTCATTAGTTAATTCATTCATTTAAAATATGTATTTTTATATTTCAAGAACCAATTTGCCTTCAAGTTCAAGAGCAGCAACACATCCTTTCAAGTATGTCCCAATTCCTGACCGTCATCACCCACCACCACCAACAAAGATGGAAGTTTTGCATGCTCCAGAAAGTGCCATTGTATATGCTGGAAAAGCAGCACACTTTTCTCTTGATTTATGGTGCCGGTTTCCTGTCGGTAAGTGATACAGCATTTCAATCATATCTGCAATACGATGAAGTAAAAATATTATAATCATATAATAAAGTATATTACTTTTTAATTTTGACTGAGATATTATTTCAATAACTAGTATTCATTTATCAAATTCACCATAAGAAATGCACCATTAATATATATATTCATGAGCAATCATGGAAATCAAATTGAATAAATTATTTTCTTATAGATGTATGGTGGTTCCATGAAGAGCTGTTGTTGGAGGAGGATGATAATCATAGGATATTTACTTCTCCATCGAAATCTGATCGATCCTCAGCTGCTACATATCACCTAGAAGTTTTCAACACAGATCCCCAAAATTCTTCTGGAAGTTATTCTGTAGCTGCAATAGACTCTTGTGGAAATAGCATTTGGCATGATTTCTCTCTTTCCATTAGAGGTGAGGTTCTCAGTGTTATTGATTGTATAATAATGCTTATTCTCTAAAACTTCTCCCAGAGGAAATATGTTATATCTTTTTTCTATATTTTAGTGCTTTACTTTAAACTCTTTAAAATCCTTCATTTATTTCTATGCTCAAGAATTTTTAAAACCAACATTTTTTTGAAATTATTTCATTTCTATAACTACGCCACACATTTTATTAAACTATGGTTTTTCATTGATGTAATAATATTAAAAATAATGCATTTATTATAGGAAGTAGAAGGGCAGACTTCAGTCCTGAATTCATTGTGGAACCAACTGATGTTACTGTTGCTCAAGGTGGAGAGGTGGAATTCCTCATTGAAGTCAAAGGCCACCCTGAACCAAAAGTCTCTTTCTGGAAAGGGGCTGCACTTCTTCATTCTTCCTCAAATGGATACCAGATAGGTGAGATACTCTTCTCTAATCTTTATAATCAACACAAGCATTTTTAAGTATAATCAAGGGAAATTGAGCACTTTGTGGGAATGAACCACTGAATGAAATTATATTTACATCGTATAAATAGCTTTATGTAAATAAATATGTTTGTATTAATAGGTCCTAAGTTATAACCATACTTCTTTTTAATTATAAAAGTCTTAAAGAATCACTTTTGTTGATATTTGATACAAATATTTTGGTAGATATAAAAAATATTCCCACCTGCAATTAGAGCTAAATATTCATAGTTTTGCCCTATTATAAGCAATAAGTTTCTCTATTATATATGTATGTATAAGTGTACTAGAGATTTATGTTAAGTAATATAATATAAAATTCTTGTAGAACAAGAGCAGAAAAATTTTGAAGATATTTTATTTTAATTTAGAGAGACAAGGAGGAGGCCATTGGATGCTTCATATAAAAAATATTGCTCCAGTTGATGGGGGTAAATTTGTGGTAGAAGCTCGCAATAGAGTTGGAGTTGCAACAGCTACTGCAGAGGTACAAGTGGTGGAGATGGATCCTGTAAGTCCTCCTGAGGATCCTATTTTACCAGAAGTAGAAGAAGAAATGAGAGCTCTCTCATCCTTGGAAGAATCTTCATCAGTCCTTCAGAATGGTCTACAGAGCCAAGCAGAGGAATTACGTGTAACTGCTAGGAGGGTAAGGCATACATTTGATCCATGAAGAAAATTTGAACACTGTAAATATACTTCTCAGTGATGGAACTCAAAATTGAATGTTGAAATAGACAAACATTATAATAACATTTATCTAACTCTATAATACCAAATTATAACTATTTCTGTAATCTTTCATGGATGGCAAACTCAGAAAATAATTAAATTTACAATGAAATCAAGTCATTTACTCCTTGAAGTAATGCAAAAATTTTCAGATCTTATAATGTTGTGAATTTTATAATAGAAGGAATCTTCATGGTGACAGTTTATCATAAGATATTAAAAATTATATTTCCTAGTGTATATTATATGTTTATAATATTGTAAAGTTATTTGAGTTACAAAGAAAGCCATAAAAATAATTGAGTGATCATAAGCTAGAAATTCTAAAACCCATTATGATTTGATTAAGAATCTCATCATTCATTGAAATCACTTTATCAAATTTCTTATTGCTTCCATTTTCTACCTTTATTTAAACATTATTTTCATGGCTAAAAATGGCCACAGTTGTCAGAGTTGGTCTCACAGCTAGAAGATCTTGAAATCCACCTTCATTCAATGGAAGCTGAATTTGGCAGCCTTCATTCTGATCTTGATCTTGGCGGAGTAGATATGACAACCTATGTCACTTCGCCTTGGAGTACACCTCTTTCTTCTGTTTCCTCATCTCCTCCTTCCTCTTTCTCTACATCTTCATCTCAAGCCATCTCTGCTTTAGAGGATAGCAGCCTTCAGCAAAGAAAAGCTCATCTTCAGCAGATGTTGTCTTGCCTCCAAAAGGAGGTACTCATCCGATGCAAACCAGTTTTTTTATGCTTCTTTTTGGCTTTGAGTATTTAATATATCTCCTATGTAGCACTTGATGAGAGAGTATTTAGGTTTACCCATGTAAGATGGAGGCATTATTCTAAAAAATAACAAACCATAAAATTTGTTAATTCACAACTTTCTTCAACTTGCTGCTATGGAGATAGGCAAAAAATGAAATAAAATAAATATTCACATTGTACATTATTAAGTTGAGTTGAGTGCTCTTAGTTATTTGAATAATTAGATAGTCATTTGTCTAGTGCTCTGCTTTGCATGATTCAATGTTAATTCTTTAAAGATTACTCTGTTGAAGATCTTTCTTCTGCAAAAAATGGTCACTGTTTGCAGTATCTATGAAATTCTATCACCAATCATAATGTAACAGAATCCATCCTATTTATTTATGTTTTTATCATATTATAATTATTATACCATTAAAACATAACAATAAGAAATAAAATCCATAACAATTTTAAATGCAGTTAAAATGAATAGGAAGTGAATGTAAGAGTATGAAATTATATAATTTAGAAATCAGTCTTACTATTATATACAACTGTTAAAAGAAAAATTTTCTTTTTTTACTAACACCACAGAAAATTTGAAATTACATCTCACTAGTGTTCTTTTTTCATGGAATGAGGACTCTGAAAGATTTAAATTTTATTATAACTTAGAAATAGGAGCATTTTGGCAAAACTGAGATCGTTCAGCAAAGTAAGAGATGCATGATAAGGATTATTATTATAGTTGCTTTGTTATCTCATTCATCACTGTACAATATTTTTTTACCTTTGCAAATTTGTTTTTCACAAGTTAGATTTAAATTAGCTTATAATCAAGTAGAGAGATCCTTTCTTCCAAAAAACATCATCTCATTCATTCAAGATGTTCATCATTTTCTTTACCACCAATCATGAATTTTATCACTATTTATTATATATCTTTGCTTTTAAATAGGTTTATATACTCAGTGTTTAATGGCAAGAAAAAGGATGGACTTGGATTATATAATATATATCTTAAGGAAAGGGAATAATTCATTTGCAATAGTCGAACCTTTTTATGTCTTTAGTGGAGGTGCCCTCATATTCTCAGAGGAGAAGAATGAGAAATTGAATATTTTGTGTTTTTTAGTTTTATGTTGCTACTAAAAGCTATTAATTTTCTCATCTACTTCTGTGTACAAGAATATGTTTCCTTTAATATGTACTTCATTTAATTTCCATATAATTTCTTAACATATGATCACCAGCTGTTTACAACTGTACAAATTGTTTGCTACCTTAACATTGCTTGTATTTCTTGTAAATTGGATATAAACTACGATTATTCTCAAAATAGAAACAATTTAAGATGTTCTGATGGACCTGAAGGACATATTTATTCTAACTTAACAATTTATTCATTAAATTCACTTAAAAAACTTAAAGAAAAATAACTGGTTATAATGGCTATTCCTTCCAGTTTTTAATGAAACACTTGATTCATAAATTTTGACTTGCAGTATATTAATTCATAAAAATAGGGAATACCATTAATAATCTCATTATTAAAATCATAATCTGAGTTTTAACTATCTCTCTGAGTATCTTTTCGATATTCCATGAAATTCATATACGGTGAAAAGACTTAAAAATATGATGCATTTCACCTTCATCATAATAGAAGTTGTATTTTCATTATTGCTTAGATTTATTTGATTTTTATTTTAGAATATTAGCTTGTGCGTCTATTACATTTTTCACTGATATTTCTGAAATAAATTGCATGTATTTTGGAAAAGAGGTAGCAGCTTAGTTTGCTTGAGATTATTTCAATGGAAACTGAATAGTATTGTAGAAAAAATTTTTCCAGTAGATAGAAAGCATTATATTAGAATATACTTTATAAAAATTAAAATTAATAGTTCAATTAAACTTAAATTATATACTCTGGAGAAATTAATTTATAAACTCTCACTTTCTTTTCTACTGGAGTTATATCTTACACTGCTTGCAATATTTGCTATGCATGGTATAAACACTTATCATATTTCTGTAGAATAAAATAAAAGTCAATTTTTTGCTGTAGGTTGAAGAAGCTGAAGGGTCAAGGGAAGATTTGAGTGATTGCTCACCAAAAAGTGAAGAGGAAATGGTTGAGAAGGATGCAACCCCTCCAAAGCCAGGTAGTTATTTGCTAGAGATGCACTCTTGTTGGTTTCTGAACATGATAGCAAATGTCTTATATGAATACATCACATAAATAATTTTCTTTGTTATTAATTAAAAGGATTATTGGAAGGTTTTCCACACTTTGTGTCAAAAGCCCACATGGCTGTAATTATCCTAGGTTTTTGGAAGATTTGAAAAAATCTGACAGAACTGATACTACAGTACAGTTAAATGATTATATTGTTTATGTTATAAATCAAACAGTGCACTTCCATAGATTTCAAGTAAATATTCTGATAAAGTAAAAATAATCATTTGATAACAATTTACCTTTTTTTAACTTAAAGTTCTGGTACTTAAAGATTGAATATCCATCTTTAAAAATATATTGATATTCTTTTAATATTGTTTTAAGATTTAAACATTCTTTTTCCTAAGAAAATTTAATATCTTCTTTATTGCTTATTCTGTCTTATTCTAGCACCCTGTTAAAAATCCTTTTCCTCATATTTGGATTAGATGGTGTATTAAATAGATTGGGTCATTGAGTGGACAGTTCACTAATAAGCTCAGCTTTATATTTTCTAATATATCTGACAGCTTTGATGAAAAATTGTCTATTTTCATATTATTGCTTATAGTGCTGAGAAAATTTTATTTATGAACTCTCATGAATCTTTGAACCTATTTTCTCCTTAGTTCAACATAGTACTTTTAGTTACTTCAGCAAGTATAGAGTCAAAAAATCTCCAATTACGTTCCAGAATGAATAATTCATTTGCTTAAGCATATATTTTGATCTATTGATAGCTGAATTTCCTTTAATTGCCATTCATATTTAAAATAGTTCATAATAACTATAAACTGATGCTTAATTTTTAAAACAGGCACCATTGCGGAGCGAGAGCATCGCAAATGGGAGTCAGCTCCTCCTATTCCAGATAATCCATATTCACCAGAGAAAATATCTGAACGATTACGCAATATGAATTTGATGAGAAATGCTGCTGCTGGCAGAAGTAGAGGAAGTGGCAGTGACACTTCAATGTAAGATATCATTATCCAACTAACATATCTTTGAATATGATATGCTATCAGAATTCCATTAAATTTGATGCATTGATTTTATTATAACTTTCAAAACTTTAATTATTGACATTATATTCTTCATCTTTAGTTTTACAAATAAGCAAATGTTTCTATGACCCCCTGTAATTGATGCAAATACTGCAAAATATGGTATTGGTGAAGAGAGTTGTAAAAAAGTAGAAATAATTTATTAATTTTAATTTTGGAGAAAAATGTAATGAATATCATTTAAAATTTTTTAAATATTGAGTGAGTTCCAAAATTTTTTCAGAGATTTTCCAGAATTTCATAGTGAATCTGAAGCAAGTGAAATGGCAATACCTACACTGACTATAAACTGTGGAGGGAAAGATCTAAATCCAAAGAAGTAAGTTGCACACAAGCATGATTTGGAAGTATCAGCTTTTACATTAATGAATGAATGAATTCTCCCTCTATAAGGCTTTGAATGCCATAGGATTTGAATGAAGTTCTCAGTGAAATATAGCTCTTTTATAAGTTACAAAGAATCATTGGATGAATATAAAAATTTTTCACAGGAAATATTCTTTTCTCTTAAAATCACTCTTTAGTGATTTATTTTGTCTACAGTCAGTTTTTTTGAAGAATGTGTCAAAATATGACAATATATATTATTTCATTATAATAATTGCTAGAATTAATTAAGTAATTTAGGGTTATTAAGCCAATTGAAATTCCGTCTTTTGTGTTAAGTAATAGAAGAAAAATTTTGATATTTTAGATATGGTCGTGATTACTACATCAACAGCTCAGGAGAATCCAAAAGAAGGGTCATGCAATATGCAGATGAAAGGGAAAAGAGAAAGCTTCCAGAGAGGCCGCTCAGCAGTATTGACAAAAAAGAGGAAGAACTTGAAGGAATGAAGAAGGTAAGCTCTTCCACTGGCACTGAAGCAGCCTTATTAGTGTTGGAACGAGAGGCGCTTCGAGGGGATGTCTACCATGCATCTTACAGACCTCGTCAAGCATCTAATGATTTTGTTCTTAATCCTCTTTACTCTATGGAGGGAGAGGCAGAACAAAGTATAGATGAATTTAATGAGCTTGGACATTATTTGAAACCTGTGATACAGCCGCATTGCTCTAGTTCCCCTCACGGAACCTTAGAATCAGGATACAGCAGCTGCTCTGCAGATTCTTTCTTAGATACAAGTGGAGGACGTTTGACCTCACCAAGTGAGCCAGAACCTATTGTAGAAACAAGACTAGAGTCACTTAGCAGCCTTCATGCAAGTGGAACTTGGAGAACAGATGTTTGTGCTAGAAGATTACCACTGAGAGGCGATCCCTCTATTATGTGGTGAAAGCAAAATGCTGGCAAAATATTGTCACTTAAAGAGCAAAATATAAAAAATGAAATCTACTCACACCTGTTAAGCAAACTGTCCTCCTTTGATGTTAAGAACAATATCTATTTCATTTTTCAATGTAGCCATTCCTTTTATGAGCTGAGGAAGTCTATTCAATTCACATGTGCTATAATCATTTCTTAAGTATTCAGCTAGTGGGGAATCAACAAATAGTAACACAGAGAAGTAATCCTTGTATATTAATAAATAGAAGTTTCAGTTAGTAAAAGTACCCCATTTAATATTTTTGGAGTTTACCATTCAGAATGCAGTGACCATCAATATTTAAATATATCATTGAGGCTATATTTAACTTAGCTTGAATTCTGCTGCCATTAAAAGTCTATTGCATACTAATAATTGTATGTAAAACTGAACTTTAAGCATAGACTTTTAGTTAATGATATTGATAAGAACTTTTCACATACATTCAGATGGAAATATTGGGAAAAGCTATTGAATTTTTTCATACACTCAACTGTTATAATCTTTTGTGATTTTGTTATTGATGTGAAATTGAGCTTGTGATTGTGATCTTTTCCAAATATGTGCCATGTATTCTTATGTATTGTCATGTATTTCTGTTTTTAGTAAATTTGCTAGAGTATGTGAGAATGATACTGAAATTTATGGAAAAGAGTGAGGTAAAATCTTTATTTTCCAATATGTAGAAAAATGGGTAGAAAAACATACTATTCATTCAAAGGATATGAGGGAATAAATATACTTTTTTATCTCACAATTGTTCTAATTCTTAAGGGAGACTTGCTGAACATGCCTCTTAGTCCTAACATTAAAAGACATGAATTCTTGATAAGAATCTCCTATATTTTCAGTCATTTTCCAGAATAAGCCATGTAATGTTGGTATTTTTATGATCAAGAAATAGTCTTAGTCTTAATTTTTTTTCTTTTATAAAATTTCACAAAGAATCTTGTTTTATATGGTTTTATAAAAATCAGCTTCTCCAGTGAACTTGAACCTCTATTCTTTAATTCTTTTGAGTAATTATTATGTTACCAAAGGAGATTTTTGTCCTTGATATTTTCTTCTATTTTAAATAAGGTTGAGTGCATATTAGCAACCTGTATTTCTTTTCCCTAAAATAAATTAAATATATACTTCTACCTTGGTTTCCTTTATATTTATAATGAATTGTTCTATCTTCTTATTCTCATAAGCAAATTTTACTATTTACATTGCATAGCCATCAATATTATTTTCGAAAAGGCAATTCAAATAAGGTAAGTTATATGATAAACTTGTACAGTTATTTTTTACCAATCAGTATCATTTTATAGTTGGAACTTGATATTCATTAATCTACTGAACATATTTTATATTTTATGATTTGACTTACATCATTATTATCTGTTGCTTCTGTTGACACGTACATCATTGAATGTATATGTCTGTTAATATTATAACTGGTTTTGTATATGAAGTCTCTTTTATTAAGTTTTTCTAACCAAAATAGTGATAGTCCTTTTCACTAATAACTGTAAATATCTATGTTTTGTTTTTGTTGCTAATGTATTTTTTTGTTTGTTTTAAAATCTTAATCTATTAAGTAATTTTGATTGTTTTTCCTAAAATGAAAAATATCTTTCTCTTATTAATTAAATGACAATTTTTACTAATAATTTGCATTAAATGAAATTTAGATTTTAGGTATATAAAGAATTGGTTACTGAATAAATTTTACTACCAGTCATTAATATGATTAAGAATGAATGCTTATATTCCTGACAAAAATGAACATTCCAATCATGTTCCCTATATTTTTAAAATGAAGAAGTGTAATCAATTTTTTATTTACCAATGATTTAATGGACTTCTGTATATTTATACTTTATTAATATTTTTCACTTTGTAGGTTGCCAGAGTAAAAGAAATGACTGTCAAATATCAAAAAATGAATGCTGAAGAACACATAGAGAATGATGAATCTATTCAGGATGTTTACTCAACCTTTGATAAGGATCAACTAAAAACAAAGGAAGTGGATTTGGATGTTAGCGCTAGAGAAATAGTTGAAAGCATTGAAAAACCTCAAATAGATAAAAGGAATGAGTTTAGCAAAGAAATATTAACCAATGAGTCATCAAATACAATCCCTTCAGTTCATGACAAAATTGTAAGAAATGGATCGATAAATGGATTATCCATCCATAGGAACATAAATGATATCATCACGTGTGACCATCAAAACCTTGATAATGTATCTTACAATGGAAATACCCCGATGTATGAACTCAGAAAGGAACCATTAGCATCATCAAATTACCTAAATTCACATACTTCACAACACACACCAAGTCTTCCATCTGTGCGACAATTAGCAAAGCAATTTTCTGCTGCTGTCTCTCCAGGAGTGGCTAACAAGGTAATTTTATACTTTACATGCAATTATGTTTCATATAATCATTATAGATTATTAATTGATTTGTTATTTAATTTCAATAAATACATAAAAGATTTTTATGATTTGACCCCACTAATGAAAGAAATAATAATGACAAATCAAGAGTAAGATCAAGAGAACATCATCACCTGAAAAAGCATAAAAGAAACAGATTAAAATACAAAATTACATAACATAATAATTAATTGGCATAATATGAAATAATAAAGTATTCAATATACTTAGCAAAATGAAAATTATGTGGGAATCTCTTATGAATGATTCGTGTGTTATAATTGGATTAAAACTCATTCATTACTTTGATTTTTGAAATTTTTAATTCAGCTTCAGAAATATTATTCTTGAGTCCATCCTTTATATTTATTTAAATTTTTATAACAATTAATGAATTTTGCGTGTATTTGAAGTTAAGGCAAAAACATCTAGTATGATCATACTAATATTAAAATTGAGGCATACATTCTTGGCGTTATGTCGGAATATAGTTTATATGCAAGAATTTCCTCATATTCAATATTGTTTACTTGTTATCAATCATAAATTTTTATTTATTGGAAATGGGTAAAATTAAAACTTTTAATTTATCTTAAACAAACTTCTAACTGATAAAATAATTTATTTCTTTAGCAATACATCAAATGTGTGGTATCAATGGTAATCATTAATATAAAGAATTAAGGTGATTTAATCCTTCGGAGGAAGGTTAAAAAGTAATAATTTTTCCAGTCAAAATATACTTTTTGTAATTAATTTCCAAAACTTTTTCTTTTGAGAAATTCTATAAGACAAATTTTCACCTGAATAATTCATCAAAGAGTTGCTTTATTTTAACTTTTCTTTTTCATCAATCCATTTTATATAGCACTAACTAAGATGAAAAATTTAAAAATTTTCCAGCCCTTTCTTTCTAATTGAATTATAATGAATTCCATTAATTTATTTCCAGTCTTACTTATATGCATAATATTTCTCAATCAAATTTTTAAAAATGTTCAAAATTTGTAGATTTTATGCTCATTGTATACAATCTCAATGTAAATTATATATTTTGGTTTGCAGTTTTATGAAGATTTGTATTATTAATAGAGTATGAAAATATTTTTTTAATGATTTATTTGACACTAAATTTGTGTAAATATTCAATTTTCAAAATTCTAATGTACATAAAGTGTTTGAATCTATTAGTGCATATTTTCAAGTTAGAAGCATGCATGTAAATATTAAATTTGTTGGTTATTACTTATTTTTTGCTGATAATATATGATACTAACTCTTGTTTTACTATCATATAATATATATATTTTCTGGACTTAAGAAATAAATTCTAAGTTCATTCTTCCTTAAAATTTCTGAGGTCCTCTTTTCTATTTACAGCCTCCCATCATTAGAAGGAAAAAGGTCCAAAAGGAAGTTGTCATTGTAAAAAAGTTTGATGAAAATGATTCAAAAGTTGATTCTCCTAAGCAGGTAGATGAGGATGGAATTTTTCATGCTGAATTGGCTATTTCCATGTATACTGCTGATGACTTAGATTTGGAAAGTTATAATGGTGATGGGCAAAAATCTCTTGGATCTTTAACCTTGCATGCTGCTACAGAAAGCTACTTGCCTGAAATGCATGATTTAACTGTTGCTCCCTTGCAATCGCCTGAAACACACTCTAGGGAAACAAGTAAAGATGTATCAAACAACTTCAAAGCTACATCAGAAGGCAATAACCATCCATCCACATACAGCTTTGCTTCAGCAACTAACAGCTCAAATTCATTCATATCTTCAGCTACCATATTTAAAACAGAGAGAAATAGTAATGTCACTAATCCTAGCAAAAAAGTTGAAGGAGAATTAGGTGTTCCATCATTTAATACAATGAAGGACTCCTTACATAATGATCAGTTTGATACAATTAGCATCACAAAACTAAGAGCACTTTCAAAAAGAGAGTTAAACACAATTTCTTTTCCTCCCAAGCAAATTTGCAACTCATTTAGCCAAGCTTCAGAAACATTACATAAACCTTTTAACCTCTCAAATTCTCACAGTCCTCAAAATATTATCTTACTATCAGAAACAGGTGGAGAAAGTAAGACACTGGCAGAACAAGAGGCAGGTGACAAACATTTCCTGGATCCTTGGGCAAATATTCCCTTGAAGGATGGGGAAGTTATTCCACATGAAAATTCTAACTATGACAATCTTCCTTCATTTTGCTCAAATTCACAAACTTCTAAAAAACATTGTGACAATGAGCAAGTACTAGAAGTACCATTGAACAATGATGATGATTTATCAGATATTATTCTGGCTGCCCTCTATTTCCCTAAAACAAGAGCATGTGCAAATGATAAATCACATTTAATTAAATTAAATTCAACTGAAGGAAATAGGATAACGGAAAATAATGCTGAGCAGCTTAATTTTGATTTTAATCCCATCGGAAGCATAGAAGATTGTGTAAATAAAAATAATAGAGAAAAAATTGATCAGATAGCTACTGAAGAGATAGGTAATGCAGATTCAAAAGCTGAGGAAGAAATGAAGAAAATGGTGAATAGGGAGCTCTGCCGTGCTCGCTTACAAGCAATCTTAGGAGCCCGATCTGCTAGTGGAAAAAGAAGAGAGGAAAAGAAAACATATCGGGTATAAGATAATTTTGTGTGTGTGTATTCATGTTTTGTATTCACATTGAAAAGTAGATTTTCCTCATAGTCATACACAGATAGTCAATATATAGGTACCAAATAGCTAGCTTCAGAATGTAATATAGAATAAAAGGCACCTATGTGGAAGTAGGCCAGGTATAATTACAGTTAATTTATATTCTCTCTCTGAATTAATCTAATAGCTTTAACTCCTTTAATATTTCTATTTTCATTATTGTTCCAACCATGATAATAACCATTAATCTAATTTTAAAATGTGAATTACATGATTTTCCCTCAGCACAGAAATTACTAACTATAAAATATGTTTAAGGATACTTATGACTGTATTAACTTGGCTGATAGTAGATACTCCTAATCAATACTTGGCCCTCTGGCTCTGATAAAGAAAACCTGACATGGATCAATTAACACATCCTTCTCTAATTCAAGAGAAAAACGTTTTTGTTTGCAAATTGGAATTTTAAAGAGCTCTGCTTTAATTCTATTACTTCTTGACTAACAATTTCATTTACACCTATACTCTCTACACTCCTTCAAAGAAACATTCCAAACCTTGATTATATAACCAGCATGTTGTGTGTTTGTAGTCAACCTATACTTACTATACTATACTACCATAACCCATTTAAATGCTAATTTAATTTAAGATTGCTCTAAACAATAAATTTTTAACTTTTATTATAATTTTTCATATTTCCTTTTTATCTTCTTATTTTACTTGCAAGATTTATGATACACCTTAATCTCAATGACAAATTCTATAAGTGAATTAAATGTATTTGTACATTGACCTTTATTTATTCCTCCAGGAAGCCCAGCATATCTCTTTATTTGCTCCACTTTTAAAACCATTACTGAAATGATCTGACTATCAGAATATTAGTTGAGATTTTTTTCACTTGATTGAAAGTCACACTGAAGGATATACATTAATTTAGAAAATAAATAAAATTTATAGTAACAGCCCTTCTCTTCAGGAATTGGTGATGAATATTATTTAGATATGATATAGGGACATTAAATAATATATCTCATTCCACAAATAATATGATATCATAAGGATTCATAGACATAATAAACTAAATAAGTCAATGGATTGGATCAGCAAATTTGTTTTATCTATAAACAACCTTCATCTTCCTTTATGACTGATTTTCATTTAATTTGAAGTATTATATCTAAATATTTTTTCATACATATCCATTGAATGAGTAAAATGTCTGCAACTCTCTTTGACATTATGATTTGTAGGTGCACAGTTTGACTGCAAGAAGTATCAGTCGGGAATTCAGAGAAGGACTACGTCAAAGTCAGCAGGCACCCTTAGGAAAACCAGTTGTGAATACAAATGAACCAACCCTATCATGGAAAGAAAAACAAGAAATTAAGGATGCTGAGAATTTCATGCATGATCATCCATCCTTTTTATTGAATTTACCTACTCAGAACCGTAAATCATCAAAATCACTGGATGGGAATTTTTCTGATGATTATTCCGATACAATAAATGGTATGCATTCGCGAGGAGAAAGTCCTTCAATCAATTCTCTCATTGATGAAATGGATGGTCCTCTTATAGGAAGTGTGGGCGGTGGAATAGCATTTTGGGAAAGAAAGAGCCCATTGGGTGCTCCAGCAAATGATTATCAGAAAGACTCCTGAGATCCATTGAATAAATATTTTATGGATAAGTTGTTCACAGCTCAAAACCATCGATATTCAAATAAAAGTTACAAATTATCGGTATCTCCACTTTTATAATTTAAGGTGCAATTTGCAATATTGTGCCTGAAAATTTAAATTATTATTCTACTCTTGGGATGCATTTAATGACTTTTATTATTCAATTTCAATTTGTATATATTTTCTATAAGACTGCTTGTTGGTAAAAACATTTAATTGAATATAGTAAAGTGGAATTTTTCATTTAATGTATATTTATATAATTATTATATGTTCTTGATGCTCAAAGTATTTCTTAAGTAATGGTTATATGCAGAATATGGGTTATCCCATCCAAAGTTATGTAGAATGTATACATAAGATTTTGATTAAAATATTTTTGAAGTATAAATTATATATTTAACCTCCTGTTCTTCTCATTTGGTAAATCTTCATTAAAAATTTTGGAATTGTAAATAGTTCTGACATTTACACATGTGATATTTTAAATGAATTTATTATGCAAAACTATTTTAAAATATTCCCTTTTGTAATGAGAGTGAATATTTTAAACCTTGCGACTGTTAAACATCATCTGTGTGCTTGAAATACAGAACTGCATAACTTTTTTACAGCACATGCATAAATTTTAATGTAGAATAATGATTATCTAATTAAGATGACAGTATCTAAAATTAAAACTCACATCCATAAAATTTAATCAAGGATTATTGTTGTATGTATCCCTTTTGAATTATTTTTCCCTGACATTTTGTTCAAATAGAGCTTCATAGTGGAAGAAGTGCACTTTGGAAGCATTATAATAATAAAGAAAATAATTGATTTGCTTTGAAGAATGGGATTATAAATTAAACTAATTGCAGGATCCTTATCTATTTTATAGTTAATAATCTTTGTCAAAGCTGGATTGATTCTGATATGTATGAATTATCCATTACAATATAAAATATATTTACATATTTAGTTTACTGTTTGAAGAGAAAATGTTTTCCTTAGAGAGATTAAGCTTGAGATAGATTTGAATTTCCTACCAATAAAATTAATGGGAGGAGCACTCATAAGACTAAGGTGAAAATTTTTTGGTATGAAACCTCCAATCAGCAACTACATATGATCCTTTCCTATCAACTTTTCATACCCCTGGTATGTAAATGCTTGCTTATGGTTTTCCTCATTCAGCCGTTTATGCAAATATTTGTTACTTATCATGAGCTACATCCTTTCTAAAGATAGTTTATCAGAATCAGAATGACTTTGATATTTTAAGAGGATTTGTTTTGATGTTATTCATTCTGTTCTTCAGATATCTACATAATACATCATTTTTAGATTTTTATAATAGCAGAACCTGAGTACCTTCTTTGATTGGTCATCCTTTTTCTTCCATATAGCTGTATACAATCATTCAATGAGACATTTTCCTCTTTTACATTAACTATATTGCATTAATAATTTCCAATACTATATGATAATGTATAATAAATATATGTTTCCTGCTACATTTTAGATATTTAACTAAGCATTGAAAGCAATCTTTCATGGAAATAATTTGACAAAATTCAAGACAAGTTTTTCAGAGACATGATTAAAAAATCACAAAAATGTGAAAAAGAGATTTTTTAGGATACAAAATAAAGGAGCATAGAATTGTATTTGGAGATATGATTGATAATAAAGCAGGAGGAAAAGTAAAGTATAAAGAACTAGATCAAACATTCTGGAACAAGTAAATCATCATGGAAAACGCTCATGAATTTACATTAATCCATTTATGATATAGACCTTGAACTTATGATATCAGAGAGTAAGTGTATTACATTACATTATTACAAAACACAATGGGTGAACATAGCATTTTCAGTTAAATTTTATTCAAATTCCCCTATACATTATTTAATTATCCAATATATGAAGCAAAAGATTCACAGCCTGGGTATTCATAAATTAAAAGCCATCCTTTGTTGGTAATCTCACAATGTCAGTTTTATTAGGAATTGATAACTAGTTTGAAATTTATGTGGTTAAGTCAATAACCAATTAAGCGCGAGAAGATAGTTCGAAAGCCAAGAAAGAAAACTTGAATTCAAACGTTGTTTTGAGAATATATTCAATATGAATAATGAACAGCCTTTTTCATTCTTTCGAAATGGCGCCGTTAAGTCGGTGCGGGACTGCGCATTCAGTTTTCTATTTGACAATTTGATTCACCGGAGCGGATTTAACTCACCCCCTCGACCGAAAGTTTATAATTTTTGCGTTTAAAAGTTTACCAGAGAATATAAATAAGTTAAGAATGCTTTTCAGAGTAAATATAAGTGTTCTTCAATCCATATTTAACGTTGACATTGGCAAATCTACGGAAGATAAAGGACGAGAAGGGATTTCATGACGTACGTGTCGCAGGAAGTTGGAGCGGTCGGAATTGTTAAAGCAGGTAGGCTGCTTGAGATATTTTTATTGTGAATGTTATATACTTTCGATTTTTAATTTCATCTCATGTAAACTTCAATTTAACCTCGAAGTAATCAAACTTCATTACTTGTGCCCAAGTTGCATGACACTTGTTGAAAGTTCCACCTTCCTTTCATTATCCTTTACTGCTTGAGTTCAACTTATTATCAGTCCATTACTTCCTTCCCATAATATAGGGAATGGTGACCTGAAAGTCGTAAATTTCGGGGCAAGAAACTGATTATTTTTGCAACCAACGACGCAGGAGAAGGAGGCACTTCATCTAGGAAGGAATCAAGCTTGGACCTGGATTTACCAAAGCAGCAGAGGAAACACCCTCCGATGCCTTATTTCATGGGTGAGCGATAAATATATAACTATGAGTGTAAATCAACCTTTAAAAGAATATAAATAATGTACTGGGGTGACAGATTCACTGTTGAAATATCTCACCAAAATAGATTTTCCCTATGTTCGTAGAATATAAAAAGAGATGAAAGTGATTGATGAGGAAAATATATTTTTTGTAAGTCATTGTATATCAGTATGTTTAAACATAAACGTGAGCTGAAAATGATCTGATTTTCCTTGTTCATTGATATAAACCAAATTCATATCATCTGATTAGATATAGCTAAAGCAAGAGTATCGTCCAACCATCAGTTTCTTAAATATACTAGTAGTATATGTATTGAAGATTACTCCTAGTTTTTATGTAGTGATTGCAATCAATTGACCTGGAATAGCTAATGATTCGTGTCATCTGAAATCCATTTAACCATTAGGGAGATGTTCCATTTAGCAAGTTGTAATGCCTAAATTGTCACCTAATTCATCAAAAGTATGATTGAGACCAAATGTATAAACTGTTATCTGTCTCATAGGAATATTCTTCATAACATTCTTAATCACTATAATTCATACATATTAATAATCAAAAGCAAAAACTGTCATGAGAACATCACCAATTTCACAAATTTGAACTAATCAGCAAGTATTTTTATCAGTGTATTTATGTATTATTGATTCATTTTAAAATCGTTTTTTTGGTGAAAGTTGGGATTATTTTGCATCCTTTTACTAGAAAATCAATGTCATTTCTGAAGGTTGTTATTATCCTTCATCAGGTTTGGAGTGGCATAGTATGTCAGTTGATAGTTGCTTGGTATAATATCCACAATCCATGGACTAACTGTTACTGCTGGACCAAGCAACTAGAGCTATGCATCAATTCTTCCATCGAAGGATCAAGAGCTGCATTTCCTCTTGGATTTGGTCACTGAATGGGATGCGTGGCAGAGAGTTGCTCCTGACAGGTGTGTACTTCTATTCTTTCTTTTATTATTCCGTTAGGGGAATGTAGTGACATTTTGGAAAATGGGTGATGAACGAATAACTTTACGAGGAACTTATTTTGAATGTTCCTAGAAGTATTGGTGTTTAGAGATGAATTCTGTGAATGTGCCAAAGGAGGAATGGAATAGTGTGTAAATTTGATTCATTCATAGTCATTTGTATCAGTCCACATGGTCTTTACCTTCTCTGTTATCCGTAACTTCGGAGGTGGTGGTTGGAGCAAATCGACAGCTTAGAAAGTGCTTCTCTTTTCAGTCTTCATAATTAATATTCATATTTTTAGTATCTATGATAAATTACAATTTTAGTGTGAAGTTCAGGGATATTTCAACCTTTTCCTTGCTAAAGTGTTTGAAATAACCTTCGGATTCATCATGTCAAAGGGTTGACATGGATTGTCTCCATTGCAAAGAACTGTATGGCCTATTTCTATAATATATTTAATATTTCGACCTTGACTAGAAACAGTTTTGATTCCCGACAATCTTGACTATACAAAAAGAGTTGGGATAGTGATAGATAGAAGATTATCACAGACCAGGCGGGGAATTTTGGCGTATTATGGATGTCGCCATATCAAAAAGTATTTAAAGAATAAGCTTATTAAATGGGGACTAAAGTTTTGACTTCTTGCTACTCCACCGTGTCCGGAGAGGAAATGTATATTTAGGTAAAACGGCAGTGAAATTGGCGTGCTTTTTCGGAGTCAGATGTTGATGAATTTAGTCGATATTTTTTTAGAAGTACTCGAACGTGCGTGTATCGAAAGTTTATTCAAGCATTCAATTATCTGTGTATCTTAAGAAACGACAATTCTTAAGCGCGTTCCTCGAATTCGCTAATCCGTCGAGAACACCGATTGTTCTGTTCGGAGGTAAAAAAAATTCCGCTCTAACGGCGTTGCAGCGATCGTGACTCGTCGAAAGTCGTCCGCGCGCACCGCGGTACGAAAAAATTGGAAATTACTTAAAGTGTTCAAGTTAGGAAAGAAATGTGTCACTTAATATTTTATTTAGATTTCCTTAGTTCATTGTGTGAAATTTAGCGCACTTGTACGCTACAAAGAGTTTGCGAAGGTTGCATTGCTTTGAAACGAATTTGGCAATTTTTAAAATTGTTGCTTCTTTTCTTTTAGCTCTCAGAAGTTGCACTGCTGGGTCTGCGAAAAATTTTTTTTTTTGATAGTAGTCACTAACCTCGAAGACCCAGCAGTGCAATTTTTCAGGGGCTGTAGCTTATAAATAAAAAAATGAAAATTTTGTTCACCCGAACAAAATTAGTTCATATTTAAAGGAAAATAAAGATTAACGATTCGGGTGCCTTTCGGCGATTGGGACCGCGCCGCCCACGCGGGTTCGAGAGCTGGGAGCGGGCCTTTAGGCTCCCGCAACACACAAAGTACGGGCTCGATTCTGTTTATAATACGAAAAAATCTCCTGGTTCAATTGATGGGCGGCCAGGAGCTCCCGACGAGAACCGAACCCGTGAACTTCGGCGTCGCACCTAGGTGCCTCGGCCCACTCGACCAACCGCTCGAACGAGGGAAGTCGAGCAAATTAAGCTTAAGTCACACAAGCGTAATACGTCATCGACCATTCCTCTCTCGAATTTCCGTTTCTTGTCAAACAGTGTAGGTTCTAGCCAATTCAGCCATCATTTCTTGATGTTACATTTTGGTTTATTTATTCATTCTTCCCATTATTATTTATCCATTGTGCAATAAATATTTATTAGATATTCTTATACCGTACTCGATGATCGTGTCTCATAACGAAAACAATGGTAGTTAATTGCCGGTTCATTGAATAATTGGAAATTGCACAGAATTCTTAAAATATATATTTATTCAATTGAAATTTATTACAAAAATATAAATATTGATATTAATATTATTATAGCACGAGCTAAAAGAATTTAATAGTACTGAATGTTTTGCCGAAGTGCGAGGTTAAACATGCATTGAAAAATTAGTTCCGTCGGTATTATTCTGCAATGCGTTTATGAGCGCACGTAGCGTCAGACAAAGATAGATACTAGATGTCCTCTTCGTTTATCCGAGAAAGAATTCGAATATGTATTCAAAAATATCCGTCCGCGTGATATCCCCTTAATAATTAGATGATTATATATTTTAAATTTGTTATGACATTCTTTAAATTAACGCCGTGTTGTATTTTTCTGCTCGAGGCCTTCTTTCTGGTACTTTTTCTGAAGAAGAATAGCGTATTCTATATGGAATTTAACAATATACGTGAACTTTTCCGCAGCGATTAAGTGTTATTTGTTATTTTACCTGCAAGTAAGTATCTGATACTTTGGCATTTTAATATCAATAATATCAATTTAAATAAAATATTCATCTACTATTTTAATATTTTGAGCCACTGCTTTAATATCTGCCAATTTTTCTCCCAAGATAGTCCTTTGTATTTCTTTTAGCCTACTCTACATATACCCATTAAAGCTACCCTGAGATCTATTTATAATGAATCATTTTATCCCTATTATTTCATTCTCATAGTTAATCACAGTACCATATTCTTCAATTTCCTTTGGGGATTTACATTTGAAAGAGGCTTTGAATGGAATGGTTTTTCAATTATAACTGCGTTTAACAACAGGGTGGATGGAATTTTTCATTCGTCTATCCTAAAGCAGGCCCATTCGAGTGTTAAAGTTGAGATAATCTAAGTTGGTGAAATATTCCTCTAGATATCTATGAAGTTTGGAAAAATGTATCATATTCTAAAAGTTTCCATCTGTATTTTACAATTGATGGAAACTGTCAATAGTTAATAATTATCCTCATTAGATTTTGCAATTTTTCTCCTTTTGATCAATAATATAATACATTAATTTTCCGTCACATGCTGATCATATCATTTTACTCCAAACTAGAAAATGCATAAATAAATGATGTGATTAAATAGATTGCCTTCAGAGGTTGTCCAGTGTAAACAGCATTGGAAATTATGATTTATTTATGTGTGAGAATTTTGGAATCCTTTATTTGATTTCTGTAAATATAGACATGCTGGTGTAGTCTTTACTGTGAATAGTGCCCGGTAATGAGCTCCTTTTTTCCTTCCCTCCTTTGTTGGACCTTGAGTTCATATTTGGAGAATAGTTGATTTAGAATCTTCCTTGATCCTTCTATACAGTTCTTAAATTATGCATTTACTGCTACCTAGCTTCCAAGATTACTTCTCTGATCCAAGAACTATCATTTTTTCATCATCACATTCTAAAAGTGTCCATCTGTTTTGTACAATTGATGAAATTTGTTTATAGTTAATTCTTAGTATCCTCATCAATTATATTAATTAAAATTTATTTGAATCATAAGAAATTAGAGTTCTTTACATGAAGTAATTTATTGTACCTTAATGAAGGATTTTTTATCTTACTTAGATTATCATCAAATAATTATTACATCTGATGATCCTTTTATTGTTTAAATGGTACTACAACTATAGAGAGTGGACCTCTCATAGGAAAACTTATTATCAATGCAATTCAGAGTGGTAATAGAGTTGTACGGGACTTAGACCAGTGGAAATTGGCTTGAGGGATGAGGATTAAAAATTACTCATGATCACATGTGTTCCATAGTTAATTATATTAATCTAGGTAATAATTAAATTTATTATCTTTGAATAGACTATATGAATAGTGAAAGGCTTCACTAAATAGGGAAATAAAGTGAGAAGGAATCTTCCACTCTATATTTGTCAGAATAGCAGTACTGGAAATTTTTTTATTCATTATCCGTATCCGTGCAAAAATATTTTTAAATATAAGTGTATAAGGAGGTATTCACATAAAAATCTTTCTTGTGTAATAAATGTAATGATCTTCTTGAGAAAGCAAAAAAATTAAAACAACCTATGATAGTCATATAGATGTTCCCATCATCATCTTATATCCATTTCATGGGGCTTCTTCTTTCATTAAAATTTTTGAGATGATAAATGAAAAATGTTTAACTTAAATCATTTATTAAAAATAATCAATCCTTTATTTGACACTCACTTGTAATGATTGCAGGACATCAGTTACATTTAGACCACAATATCTCAGCTGAAATATAAACCTAACAGATGATCCATAGTTTCAGCGAGGCATCTGTCATCGTCATCCTTGGTAAGTTGATCCATTATGTTTCTCTGTCATACGTATGGACTGTACTATTCAAGAACTATTGAAAAAAATAATACTTCATTTAGATGTTTCTTTGCCAGTAATGGTTAGAAGTTGTTAAAAACTATAATTTTAATGTTGATTTGATGTGAAATTTCTGGCTAGTTTCTGTAACTAATTGAGCAAAATATCTAGATCATTCTTAAAAGCTGCTTAGGGATACTTTGTTGGCATGGCTACTGTAATTTTAAAAAACCTTTACAGTTTTAAAAGAATCCAGTTGACATAATCTCAAAGTGATAAATATATATCTAATAGTGATATTAGAAGTAACTTCTGGCTATCTCCGAATAGTTTCCAAGTACCGTATTTTTCGGACCATAAGACGCACTTTTTCTTCACCAAAAATTGGGGAGAAAAGTGCCTGCGTCTTATGGTCCGAATACAAGAAGATCGGCAGCGGGACCCGCTGACACTAATGCCGGGCATTTGTATCAGAGCTGCAGCGGGCCCCGCTGCAGTCGACTCGCAGGATCAAATATTATCCTGTTATACATTATTTTAGTAAAGCCTTCGACTCAGTAGACTAGTAAATTCATTGATCATGCCCCACTTTGATTACGGTGGCATTGTTCCAAGATCTATCAAGAGATCTAGCCAATAAGCTCCAACGCATCCAAAATGCGTCCGTTCGATTTATATTTAATTTGAGAAAATTCGACCATATTTCCGGTGCATTTAAAAAATTAGATTGGATAAGAATCGAAACTCGCAGACAACATCACATTCTAACGTTAACATGTACTGTTTTGCGAACGCAATCTCCTGAATATCTCTTTTCCGAATTTGCAAGATTTGAGTCCGTCCATAATTGCAATACTAGAGGGAGATTCAATTTACTAATACCGAAGCACAGAACAGAGACATATCAAAAATCATTTATTATAACTGCTACCACGCTCTGGAATACTCTTCCCTCCCACATAAAATCTTCCATTTCCACACGATCTTTCAGAAGAAAATGTCTTACTTATCTTAATCATATATCCAATTTATTTCCTTCATCAATAGTCATCACATGTCTACAGCACTGAGCAACGCTCTCTCTACTGCTCCTTTCACTCTTAACCTCCAATTCATTTAACTATGCATCTGTCCTGAAATATTCTTTTTTTGCAGCTCAGTCCAATATCTTCTAATTTTATTATCTACACTTCGCCTCTCTTTTTGGCAATCAACTTAAACATACCATTGAATGTTTTTAATGATCTGTTTAGTTATAAGATATGTTTTCAAATTTAATATGATCTGACTCATTAATTATTTTGTAAAATTGAAATTTTAGTATTCTGTTTTTAGATAATTCTATCAGTAGGTTTGTGCAGGTTTTTCACACCCCCCTTCATTGTGGGTGTTTTCCTGAAGTGGATTTTTTTCCTAAGAATTTTCTTAGGTTTTTATATCCACTTAAATCTTTCTTATAATTATTATTTTTCTCTTTCTAATTCTTTTGGTACTTTAAACTTTTTTTAAAGAGGTTAGATGGAAGAAGAGACTTTTTAGTCTCAATCTCGCCTCCAAAATAAAGACCTAAAGACCTATCAAATATTTTATTACACTATTTGGTTCAGAATATTTTTTCTCCTATTTTTCTCCTCAAAAAACCAGGTGCGTCTTATGGTCAGGTGCGTCTTATGGTCCGAAAAATACGGTAATTAATTTTTTAGACTTGGCTATAGAATTGCTCCACTTTTATTCCCATACTAAAGGATATTATGGCATAGTGGTTGATTCTTGTTCAGTTTCCTCTTGAACCAAATTTATTTCACTTCTCTTTTTGTTTGGAAAATACTTTTCCCTTTGGCAAATACTATCAATTTTAATATATCATATCTTTGATTATTAGCTGGGTGATTTGACAAGTTTTGATTGATATTACCGATTTCATTAAGTTACCATACTTTAGGAAAGCACTGATGAGTCAGAAAGAGTTCTTATATTGAAATCACTGGCTGCTACAGAATATACTTTAGTATTTTTTAAGTATTATCAGAATTTGTTTGAGACCACCCTAGTGGTGGTGGACTAGGCACCTATTTAAGAGTTACCAAGTTTATCTCCTTGGTATCAAAAGTCACGTAGCTCAGAAGAAACCTAAGAGATAATTGATGTTTAAAAAGTCTGACATAACCTGGCAAGATATGATGCCACTTACTAGAATTAATGCTACTAATCAAAAATTGGGAGATGTAGGCTTGAGTCCTTGTCCTCACCAGATGTTTTTCATGAGCATTATTTCCTGATTTAGCCCTAGTTTAATTGATAATTTAAATGTACTATCTCGTTATTTGTTAAAGGAATGAATTTAAAATTATATTGTATTTAGATGGGTCTTGGTAAATTTTGTCAATATTACCTAGCTTTGCTCTAAGCTTCATTGAACTTCAACAATGAGAATTGAAGAGAGCTTCTAGTAAATTTCTATGCTAATTTATTAAGAATGGCCGGTTTCAGCTCATGCCATCATCAACTAATGCCTGGTGATGGCATTTTCAAGTACAGGAGAAATGAGAAAAATATCGATCAATAAAAATAGAAAGATAATTTATTAATATTTTCACATTTATTTCTGCATTTGAAAATGTCATCATCAGGGCTAATTTGATGAGGGCATGAGCTGAAACTGGCAATTGTTAGTAAATTTCCACATAATTTTATTAAGTGCTCCCTTCAATTCTCATTTTTGAAGTTCATAGCAAATCCACTCAATTTCCATTAATGATTAGGAGTATCTGAAGTTTGTTTAGTCACATCATCATTAAAGGTCCATGGAGGCTGCTACATTGATTAACCCTCTTTCTGCAGATGGGCCGATCTATTGGCCCTGCATGCATGTGCAAGGGCTGATAGATCGGCCTAGGAAAGAGGGTTAATGGCTATTAATAGGGTCCTTTCTTAATAACACATAAGTGTTATAATGTTCAGGAGAATGAAATTAACTTATACAATTAAAATAAGCTACCTCATGAAAATATGTTTTATTATCTTTAAATTGTACAGTACATTTCTTTTTCCAGTGACAGGAGCTATGACCGACCATTGTGGCAGATTGAATTTCTTCTAATGAGAAAAGATGTACAGCTGAAAACCCAAGAACTACTCTATTGAAGACTGTCTCTTCTCATCCTGACATCTGTCCCAGCAGTACATCCACTTGAAAAAGAAATCGTCTGCTGATTGACAGTCGTCCAGAGCTTCGATCCTGAAACTCCTGGACAGGATGGAGTCTTAAGGCTGAAGAATAACCGTCTGCTGATTGACAGTCGTCCAGAGAGAGGATGGAGAGGTCCTCTGCATGCTGCGCTCCTTTACGGCTCGAGAATAAACGTCTGCTGATTGACAGTCGTCCAGAGCTTCGATCCTGAAACTTTTGGAGAGGATGGTGGAGTTTTCCTCTGCATGCTGCGCTCCTTTAGGGCTTAAGAATAAACGTCTGCTGATTGACAGTCGTCCAGAGCTTCTATCTTGAAACTTCTGGACAGGATGGGGTCTTACGGCTGAAGAATAACCGTCTGCTGATTGACAGTCGTCCAGAGACAGGATGGAAAGGTCCTCTGCATGCTGTGCTCCTTTACGGGTCGAGAATAACCGTCTGCTGATTGACCATCGTCCAGAGACAGGATGGAGAAGTCCCCAGCATGCTGCGCTCCTTTACGGCTCGAGAATAAACGTCTGCTGATTGACAGTCGTCCAGAGCTTCTATCTTGAAACTACTGGACAGGATGGAGTTGTCCAGAGCTTCGATCCTGAAACTTCTGGACAGGATGGAGTCTTACGGCTCGAGAATAACCGTCTGCTGATTGACCGTCGTCCAGAGACAGGATGGAGAGGTCCTCTGCATGCTGCGCTCCTTTACGGCTCGTGAATAAACGTCTGCTGATTGACAGTCGTCCAGAGCTTCGATCCTGAAACTCCTGGACAGGATGGAGTCTTACGGCTGAAGAATAACCGTCTGCTGATTGACAGTCGTCCAGAGAGAGGATGGAGAGGTCCTCTGCATGCTGCACTCCTTTAAGGCTCGTGAATAAACGTCTGCTGATTGACAGTCGTCCAGAGCTGCGATCCTGAAACTCCTGGACAGGATGGTGGAGAAGTCCTCTGCATGCTGTTCTCCTTTACGGCTCGAGAATAAACGTCTGCTGATTGACAGTCGTCCAGAGACAGGATGGACAGGTCCTCTGCATGCTGCGCTCCTTTACGGGTGGAGAATAACCGTCTGCTGATTGATCCTCGTCCAGAGACAGGATGGAGAAGTCCTCTGCATGCTGCACTCCTTTACGGCTCGAGAATAAACGTCTGCTGATTGATCCTCGTCCAGAGACAGGATGGAGAAGTCCTCTGCATGCTGCGCTCCTTTACGGCTCGAGAATAACCGTCTGCTGATTGACCGTCGTCCAGAGACAGGATGGAGAAGTCCTCTGCATGCTGCGCTCCTTTACGGCTCGAGAATAACCCTCTGCTGATTGACCCTCATCCAGAGACAGGATGGAGAAGTCCTCTGCATGCTGCGCTCCTTTACGGCTCGAGAATAAACGTCTGCTGATTGACAGTCGTCCAGAGCTTCGATCCTGAAACTTCTGGAGAGGATGGTGGAGAAGTCCTCTGCATGCTGCGCTCCTTTACGGCTCGAGAATAAACGTCTGCTGATTGACAGTCGTCCAGAGCTTCGATCCTGAAACTCCTGGACAGGATGGTGGAGAAGTTCTCTGCATGCTGTTCTCCTTTACGGCTCGAGAATAAACGTCTGCTGATTGACAGTCGTCCAGAGCTTCGATCTTGAAACTTCTGGACAGGATGGAGGCAGTCCTGCATTCACCTAAGTGCCGCTGTAAGAAAGTTCAATAGCATTACCTTCAGAACCTTCAATTATGAGTTTTAATGCTATGTTCTGGGAGTCTATCAGAATGATTCTAAAATAATCTGGAGAATCCATGAGAAAATATTATATTTCGTGTGGATATAACGTTTTGAAGTCCCTCTCTCACAGGAAGAAGTTAAAAAAATTATAATATGGATATACCCTGAATTACTGAGGGAATGTATATAAGCAATAAAGTATTATAATTATCAGTGAGGAATTATTTATATATAATAATATACTTTGATATTAACTATGGGACCACTAGAACTGAGGCAAGAAAAAGAACTGATAAAATTGGCATAGGTAATTTCTAGGACAGTACTAGCAGTCAAAGCATTAATTATGTGCCCCTTGACTTCGTGAATTTATTGCTGGCTTAGTACGCAACATTCAGGAATTATTTTCATCAAACTAAGCATAATTTTTTGTGTCCTATCTAGGAATAGATTGATTTTAAACTTCTATGTGGATTAACAACAATATAATGGACATTTTGTAAATTCAAAATGCTTAGCACACACAGCTAGTCAAGATGCTACTCTATCTTAAATTGCATTGATGTAAGTTTTCCTTGCAATTGTCTTTTATGTTTTGCAAAAATGACGGAACTCTGAAAAGTGCCGTTTTTGGGTACTTTAGTTTATATTTTTCCTTGTGGTAGATTAAGTATTCAATTTGCTTACACAAAAAAATTTGCTTAAATTTTCGAAAATTATGCTTAGTTTGTTATAAAATCAATTCCTGTATGTTGCATACTAAGCTAGCAATGAATTCACATAGTCCAGGGGCACATAATTAATACTTCGACTATAGTAACAACCTGAAAGTTATAGAGAGTCAACATTCCCTAGTTTCCTTATAATCATTGTTTAAAAATTGACAATTTTGGTTTCCACTAATGAATTCTCCTGCATCAAGCAAGTGATGAATCAAAAATGTTATCTAAGGAAAAATCGTACTTTATAGACAGAATGAAAAAACTTTCTCCAACATGCATTTGTCCAGACAAATAGGATATTCATCAGTAGAAACAGCAAATGCTGATTTTTAAATGATGATTTTAAGGAAGCTATGGAGTGTTGATCTCTTTAACTTTCAGATTGTTATTAGTATTGTCCTGGGAACATACCTATGCCAATTTTTTCAAGAACCCCATGCCTCAGTCCTAACAGTCCCATTTAAAGGCAAACAAGAAAAATATCATCATTATTGATTACTCACTCAGTAGCAGCATTTCTGCCTCATCAGCTGAAATAGACCAACTCCACAACTTAATGCAAGAAGATGATTTTATCATGTTCAACCTAAAAAGAATGAGAAATCATATTATATTATAAATTAAACAAATTCCTTTAATTTAAATCAAATTCCTTATTTATATATGGAAGGACAAAAATCACCATAACTTCTGAATAAATAATTAAAGGGCTTGTATTTTCTCCAAAATTTGTTCACTTTTACGCACTGATATAAATTACTCAACTGAGATTTCTCTCTATTATTACTCTCAATTTCTTCTATAAGTTTAGTTGGAATTATAATATCACAATAATAGAGATGGTACAATGAAAAATTGAAATTATAAGAATCCCTAATAACAGTATGATTCATCTAACTTGACTGACATTTCAAAGAAAAATTCAATGTACACAATACTTTCAAGGAGATTATAAAATCAGGTTGAAAACAGGATTTGAAAAACATAACCAAGGTTCCATGAAAAAGCCAAATCATCTTCATGTGAAAATATAGATACTTTGGATACTTAAAAAAAAAACTAACAATATGGTGAGTAGCAGAAAGAAGACAAGAAGTGGATAAAATATAGTACAGAGAAGATTACAAACAATCAAGGCAGCAAGTTGTGCAAGGGTAGGTAAACAATGTCGTTATAATGTCACTATTTCACACTTTCTGAAAAATTTGTATTTTATATCATGTTAAGATTTCATGATGTTCATGATCATATTCAAATAAAGATTGCATGTAAATATTTCACAATTGATTACTACCTATATTAAATCAATTGAATTGAGATCATTCATCACCTAAAACAATTAAATTGTACAAAACAACTATTGATTGAAAAAGAAATGAAAGTAAAACTAATAGGCTCATAATAATTTTAGCTGCATACATAGCCGCAAGAATCAAATATTACAATTATACAAAGATATTCTTATTTCTGATCTGACTTTCATTCATAGTAGATTTGTGAATCTTGAAATGAATAACTGTCCTGCTAATAAAATTTGGGGGATCAAAGGAAGAGTCTGAATCAACTATTCTCCAAATATGAACTCAAGGTCTAACAAAGGAGGGAAGGAAAAAAGGAGCTCATTACCGGGCACTACTCACAGTAAAAACTACACAAGCATGTCCATATTTACAGAAATCAAATAAAGGATTCCAAAATTCTCTTCCATAAATAAATAATAATTTCCAATGCTGTTTACACTGGACAACCTCTGAAGGCAATCTATTTAATCACATCATTTATTTATGCATTTTCTAGTTTGGAGTAAAATGATATGATCAGCATGTGACGGAAAATTAACGTATTATATTATTGATAAAAAGGAGAAAACTTGCAAAATATAATGAGGATGATTATTAACTATTGACAGTTTCCATCAATTGTAAAATACAGATGGAGACTTTTAGAATATGATACATTTTCCAAACTTAATAGATATCTAGAGGAATATTTAACCAACTTAGATGACCTCAACTTTAACACTGGAATGGGACTGCTTTTGGATAGACGAATGAAAAATCCCATCCACCCTTTTGTTAAACGCGGTTTCTTTCAAATGTAAATCCCCAAAGGAAATTGAAGAAAATGGTACTGTGATTAACAACGAGAATAAAAATCATATCATTTAAAATAATAGGGATAAACTTATTCATTATAAAAAGATATCAGGGTAGCTTTAATGGGTATACGTAGAGTTGGCTAAAAGAAATACAAAGGCCAACTTGGGAGAAAAAATTGGCAGATATTAAAGCAGTGGCTCAAAATATTAAAATAGTAGATGATTATTTTATTTTAATTGAAATTATTCATATTAAAATGCCAAAATATCGGATACTTGCAGGTAAAATAGATAAAATGACAAATAACACTTAATCGCTGCGGAAAAGTTTACGAATAATGTTAAATGCCATCTAGAACACACTATTCTTCTTAAGAAAAAGTACCAGAAAGAAGGCTTCGAGCAGAAAAATATATCACAGCGTTAATTTAAACAATGTCATAATAAATTTAAAATATATAATCATCTAATTACTATGGGGATGTCACGCGGACGTTTTTCTGAATACATATTCGAATTCTTTCTCGGATAAACGAAGAGGACATCTAGTATCTATCTTTGTCTGACGCTAAGTGCGCTCATAAACGCATTACAGAATAATACCGACGGAACTAGAACTTATTTTTGAAACCTCGCACTTCGGCAAAACATTCAGTACTATTAAATTTTTTTAGCTCGTGCTATAATATTATTAATATCAATATTTATATTTTTGTAATAAATTTCAATTGAATAAATATATATTTTAAGAATTCTGTGCAATTTCCAATTATTCAATGAACCGGCAATTAACTACCATTGTTTTCGTTATGAGACACGATCATCGAGTACGGTATAAGAATATCGCATAAATATTTATTGCACAATGGATAAATAATAATGGGAAGAATGAATAAATAAACCAAAATGTAACATCAAGAAATGATGGCTGAATTGGCTAGAACCTACACTGTTTGACAGAAATTCGAGAGAGGAATGGTCTATGACGTATTCCGCTTATGAGTGTGACTTAAGCTTAATTTGCTTGACTTCCCTCGTTCGAGCGGTTGGTCGAGTGGGCCGAGGCACCTAGGTGCGACGCCGAAGTTCACGGGTTCGGTTCTCGTCGGGAGCTCCTGGCCGCCCATCAATTGAACCAGGAGATTTTTTCGTATTATAAACAGAATCGAGCCCGTACTTTGTGTGTTGCGGGAGCCTAAAGGCCCGCTCCCAGCTCTCGAACCCGCGTGGGCGGCGCGGTCCCAATCGCCGAAAGGCACCCGAATCGTTAATCTTTATTTTCCTTTAAATATGAACTAATTTTGTTCGGGTGAACAAAATTTTCATTTTTTTATTTATAAGCTACAGCCCCTGAAAAATTGCACTGCTGGGTCTTCGAGGTTAGTGACTACTATCAAAAAAAAAAAATAATTTTCGCAGACCCAGCAGTGCAACTTCTGAGAGCTAAAAGAAAAGAAGCAACAATTTTAAAAATTGCCAAATTCGTTTCAAAGCAATGAAACCTTCACAAGCTCTTTGTAGCGTACAAGTGCGCTAAATTTCACACAATGAACTAAGGAAATCCAAAAAAAATATTAAGTGATACATTTCTTTCCTAACTTGAACACTTTAAATAATTTCTAATTTTTTCGTACCGCGGTGCGCGCGGACGACTTTCGACGAGTCACGATCGGAATTCGGAAAGAATCGGAAAAGAGCGGAATTTTTTTACCTCCGAACAGAACAATCGGTGTTCTCGACGGATTAGCGAATTCGAGGAAGGCGCATAAGAATTGTCGTTTCTTAAGATACCCAGATAATTGAATGCTTGAATAAACTTTCGATACACACACGTTCGAGCACTTCTTTAAAAAATATCGACTAAATTCATCAACATCTGACTCCGAAAAAGCACGCCAATTTCACTGCCGTTTTACCTAAATATACATTTCCTCTCCGGACACGGTGGAGTAGCAAGAAGTCAAAACTTCAGTCCCCATTTAATAAGCTTACTCTTTAAATACTTTTTGATATGGCTACATCCATAATACGACAAAATTCCCCGCCTGATCTCTGATAATCTTCCATCTATCACTATCCCAACTCTTTTTGTATGGTCAAGATTGTCGGGAATCAAAACTGTTCCTAGTCAATGTCGAAATATTAAATATATTATAGAAATGTGGCCATACAGTTCTTTGCAATGGAGACAATCCATTTCAACCCTTTGACATGATGAATCCGAAGGTTATTTCAAACACTTTAGCAAGGAAAAGGTTGAAATATCCCTGAACTTCACACTAAAATTTTAATTTATCATAGATACTAAAAATATGAATATTAATTATGAAGACTGAAAAGAGAAGCACTTTCTAAGATGTCGATTTGCTACAACCACCACCTCCGAAGTTACGGATAACAGAGAAGGTAAAGACCATGTGGACTGATACAAATGACTATGAATGAATCAAATTTACACACTATTCTATTCCTCCTTTGGCACATTCACAGAATTCATCTCTAAACACCAATACTTCTAGGAACATTCAAAATAAGTTCCTCGTAAAGTTATTCATTCATCACCCATTTTCCAAAATGTCACTACATTCCCCTAACAGAATAATAAAAGAAAGAATAGAAGTACACACCTGTTAGGTGAAACGCATCCCATTCAGTGACCAAATCCAAGAGGAAATGCAGCTCTTGATCCTTCGATGGAAGAATTGATGCATAGCTCTAGTTGCCTTGATCCAGAAGTAACAGTTAGTCCATGGATTGTGGATATTATACCAAGCAATGATCGACTGACATACTATGCCACTCCAAACCTGATGACGGATAATGAAAACCTTAAGAAATGACATTGATTTTCTTGTTAAAGGATGAAAAATAATCCAAACTTTCACCAACAAAACAATTTTAAAAATGAATCAATAATACATAAAGACACTGATAAAAATACTTGCTGATTAGTTCAAATTTGTGAAATTGGTGATGTTCTCATGACAGTTTTTGCTTTCGATTATAAATTGGTATGAATTATAGTGATTGAGAATGTTATGAACATTATACCAATGAGACAGATAACAGTTTATGCATTTGGTCTCAATCATACTTCTGATGAATTAGGTGACAATTTAAGCATTACAACTTGCTTAATGGAACATCTCCCTAATGGTTAATTGAATTTCAGACACGAATCATTAGCTATTCCAGGTCAATTGATTGCAATCACTGCTTAAAAACTAGGAGTAATCTTAAATACATATACTACTATATATATAGTAACAAACTGATGGTTGGACGATTTTCTTGCTTTAGCTATATCTAAGCAGATGATCAATGGTTTATATCAATGAACAAGAAAAATCGGATCATTTTCAGCTCACGTTTTAGTTTAAACATACTGATATACAATGTCTTACAAAAATTATATTTTCCTCATCGATCATTATCATTTCTTCTTATATTCTATGTACATAGGAAAATCTATTTTGGTGAGATATTTCAACAGTGAATCTGGCACCCCAGTAGATTATTTCTATTCTTTTAAAGGTTGATTTACACTCATAGTTATATATTTATCTCTCACCCATGAAATAAGGCATCGGAGGGTGTTTCCTCTGCTGCTTTGGTAAATCCAGGTCCAAGCTTCATTCCTTCCTAGATGAAGTGCCTCCTTCTCCTGCGTCGTTGGTTGCAAAAATAATCAGTTTCTTGCCCCGAAATTTATGACTTTCAGGTCACCATTCCCTATATTAAGGGAAAGAAGTAATGAACTGATAATGAGATGAACTCAAGCAGTAAAGGATAAAGAAAGGAAGATGGTAACTTTCAACAAGTGTCATGCAACTTGGGCACAAGGAATGAAGTTTGATTACTTCGATGTTAAATCGAAAGTATATAACATTCACAATAAAAATATCTCAAGCAGCCTACCTGCTTTAACAATTTCGACCGCTCCAACTTCTGCGACACGTACGTCATGAAATCCCTTCTCGTCCTTTATCTTCGGTAGATTTGCCAATGTCATTGTTAAATATCGATTGAAGAAAACTTATCTTTACTCTGAAAAGCATTCTTAACTTATTTATATTCTCTCGTAAACTTTTAAACGCAAAAATTATAAACTTTCAGTCGAGGGAGGTGAGTTCAATCCGCCCCGGTGAATCAAATTGTCAAATAGACAACTGAATGCGGAGTCCCGCACCGACGTTACGGCGCCATTTCGAAAGAATGAAAAAGGCTGTTCATTATTCATATTGAATATATTCTCAAAACAACGTTTGAATTCAAGTTTTCTTTCTTGGCTTTTGAACTGTCTTTCTCGCGCTTAATTATTCATTACCTTTACTAAAGTATTTCTCTTATCTATGTTATTTATTACCTTTTTCGCGTTGTCATAATTTTAGAATGCTTTCCTATTTTTTCTTTCTTTCGTATTAAATGTAAGATTTTTTAGTTCCATACTTCCTTTTCAATTTAAAATGTTTCATATGTTTTTGCATAGAATTTATCTTTCAAACCATTGATTGTGCTTTTTGAAGGTTAAAATACCAATAACCGATGTGTTTTTAATTTAGAAATACCTAGAAAGTATGATTCCTTTTTTTCTTTGCTGGGTGAAGGGATATTAAGAGACATAATGCTCTCTCAATGCCTCAATTTCTATTGAAATATAAAGATATAAATAAGGATATATAAATTTGTTGAAAAGATAAATCCTCTATTATGTTCAAAGTTTTGTAGGAAAATTTCCACAAGGTTGGAGGGTTGTATAAAACCTATTGAGACAATGAATTTATATGATAAGAAAACCAGAAGGGAGTTAAAAAAGTAGTTAAAAAATAAGTTGTCAGCAATATAGCTTGAATAGTAAAAAGATGTTTGCCTTAACTAATAAACAGAACATGGTTGATTAAAGCAGAATTTAAAATCATCTCTAATATGAGTAGAGAAAGATTATTTAGAAAAATATTAATAATTTTATATTAAATTATATTGAATATGAGTATTTAAGTATTTCATAATCAATTGAAGGATCTATTACATGAGACATACAATGTAAAAATCTTCAGCATCCAACTCCTTTAAAAAAAATGACTATACTGAAATGAGGTGTTTTGGCCTTCAAATGACAGTGGCATACTTTTTGCTAATATGTCATCATTTTAAATTTCATTTTTATTTTGAAAGAGAAAGATATTCTCTCCTCTAGTACGGCAATATTTCTGAAGTGACTTTACTGAGAAACAAGAAGTAATGTTTTTAAAAAATTTCTAGTGTATAGCCATTAATTAATTGTGATATTGTTTTGATTTTACTTAAGTGGAGTGAAGAATACTTCTTTAAATTGTAAAGCATTTACTTTAACTTTACTAAAGACTTCTGATATTGAATAATAATCTTGGTTACTTGTATATCATTATTATTCTTGAACATATTCACATATATTTATATATGTATTCAGAAATTAAAATTCATATATAAAAATATGTAATATTTCATCTTTGTTTAATTTATTCACCTTCAGCTAACATGTCAGTTGATAAATTTGACTAATAAAAATATTTCTAAGATGCCCATGATTTGTAGCTTTTTGAGTGAATTCTATTGAGAGAATTTTAATTGAGGCTCATAAATTAATAATTAAACCAATTGCTTGAATTTGTTCTCTAAATTTCTCTTGGATTCTCCCTAGTTACTCAGCTACATTCTCATGATGACCCTCTCCTGAGATTTTATAAAAAGTGATTCCTTAACATCTTTAAACCATACAATATTAATTATAAATACAGTGAATAATAGAAAATATCCTTTTCAAAGTGTTATATCAAAAAAATAATTTCAATCATTCAAATAGAGCGCTAATGTGGGTAAGGATGTGCTTTATGGAATAAAGTAATAGTCTTGTCTTTCTTTGATGAATTTAATTATGACATCTTTACAGGTTTATAATTCTTAGAAAACTTTTACTTTCAGATTACCTAGAAAGAGTAACAAGCCATTAATTAAGCTCAAAATCCAGCTCACTTGGAATAGTTACATCAAAATTTAACTTTAAAATAAAGTACGTTTTTTAAATAAATATCCCATTCTATAAACGAAGAAAATTTGAGATGGTTCGAAGTTGTGATTGACTTGTGAAAAAGCCATTATCTATAGTCAAAATTTTTCTTTAAAAGAAATCACCAGTTCCCACTTCTTTGAAGACTTTTAAAAATAAATATAAACATTTACATGAAATATTATCTACACTATACAAAGTTGGCAATACAGAGGTGTAAATGTATAAATGTATCAAACCTCTGTTGCTCCAGTGTTTTTAAACAAACACGGCTGTTTCTACCACTGACTTATATAGGAAGGAAAAAAGAAAAATTACAACTCCTCCATCTTATACATGTCAATCATTATTATCTATCATATCTACTCCATTAACCGTTCACAACATAGAACACTTTACAAACATTAAATTAAATAATGCTGCAGAGTAGAATGTGATACGAGTCAATTCTTCAACTGCAGCACTGGAGGTAGATCTTTCTGCACCCATTTTACCCTCTTCATCTTATGCGAGTATTTATCAGTCTGACTGGGACCATTTCCTATGCCCAATCGTTGTAAGAGAATCTCATGAAGTTTTATCTATTTAAATTATTACTCTACAGAATATTTTAAGTTATTATTTTCAAGCTTAAGCTAGTGAAATTTTTATACACATATTAATTTATATTCCTGAATTTCCATCTTACGTCAGATGCCCTAGGAAATCGCACCCCTGATGTTGGGAACTGATGATTGAGTCCTCAATTCAGACTGTTAATGCCTTGAATGCACACTGGCACTAAAGAGCAAACTCAAGGATTTGCAGATTTGCTATTAAGGTATGTATAAAGGATTCTTATTCATGTTGTTGTTATTTAAAGGTCAATACCAAAATAACATGTTATCCAGTTCCATAGATAAAGTTGCGTATTAATGGAAAAATGAGATCGTGAATGCTTTTAAGAAAAACTCAAGGATACGAAGACTTCAGGCATTAACATATAGTATTCATTATAAATAATTGAGGAATTCTGCCATCCAAGTTTATACAGCTTTGACTGAGCTAACGTAAAAGGCCAGTGAGAATTTTTTTCTCATTCTCAAAAAAATTATGAAATAATCACAGCACTAAAATGTGCAGGGAATCTCTCATACAATCGACATGACAACCTGAGATGCGTAATAGATATCATCAGTGGTCCCTTTACTGGTATGATACCCAATTTCCTAAAAAATATAAATGGAAAGTCATCAACTGCGAAAATATGCAGATGAAACGGAGATAAGGCATTCGAAAATTTTATTTTACAAGTTGTCACGAAGAGCATGGATTTTTTCCTCTTACAAACGCTAAAAGCCACTTTCTACAATTCACAATCGATGGATTTTTCTTCTCATCGATGTCGCGAGTCAAAGTCTTCAAATTCCTCAAACATTTCCCTCCGGATGGCGGTCCCGAAGGTTTAAAAGAGAAAAAGCACAGTGCTCACTGGCACGTAGATTATACAACATTCACTACGATAATACTTTTTAAATAGATTTCAAGAATGGGTTCCCAAAGATGGGAATCTCATTCGTTTCGAAGAAAAATCAACGTCCGCAAATATTATATCGTGCTTCGAGATGCACACCGTAGGGATCATCTATCTCTAAGAAAGTTTTTCACACGCCATCATACAATGATTGCAGTTTCCTGGTAGTGATGGTAATGGTGATGAATGTGTTCGTGAACGTGACGGTATTCTCTCCGACTCGGTCTCTTCCCACACTGGTCCATGCCATCTTCGGGTGAGCCTGGAGGAATTGCAGAGGGGGAAGTGGCCAAGAGAGGTGCGTGGTGAACTCTCGAAGCTCTCTCTGGACCTAAAACACCGTTCACCTTTCCAGTCTTCCCTGCTGCTTCCGCCAAAAAGTGTCCCTTTTCTAGCCACCTCACCACTTGAGCCATTGCCCTAGCCTGGTCCTCCTCTCTATTCCTGTGCTTCAGATGATGAGACGTAGGAGATGCGTTTATGTGATGTGGCGACGCCGCAGCACTTAGCATGGCCACTGGGACAGTCGGGAGGGCCGTCGGGAGGGGAGACTCGGTGGCTGGTTCCGTACCGTTCACCACGCTATGGTGATGGTGATGGTGGTGTCCTTCGCTGGACTGCCGCGTCATCCTCGTCCCTTGGGATGTCTTCCCTGAGTCACCTTTAGTCTTTGGGGAGAGGCACCTCGCAGATCTCTTCCCGCACCGGTGGTGTCTCGCGTTAGACCGTGGAGAGTTACGATGGTACGAATGCCTCGAGGAAGGGTCGACGGGCGATTCCGTTTCCTCCGCTTGCTGTTGCTGCTGCCCACCGCCTTCCTCCTCTTCTTCTTCGCCTCCCTCCCCCTCCTCCCCTTCTCCATCTTCGTCCTCCTCATCTCCGTCGTCGTCGCCGTCAGCGTCCACTCCGTCGCATCCCCTACTCCTACTCCCTCCCATCCACTCCTCCCCCGTCCGCCGGTCCAAAAAATGATAAGGGAAGGGCCGCGATAGGTCGTGGGAGCGCGATCTGTGGTGGTGTCCTTGCGTCCGTGGCATCCCGCCTACCCTATGGTTGGCTTGGCACGACGCGGGACACGAGCGGCCTCTGTTGCCACCTCTTGGGCACGTCCTTCCTCCGCTCTGGAACTTGTCATAGGTAGGTTGCTGGTGCGGCGAAGACTGCCGGTGGTGATTGTGATGGGTCGACCTCATTCCGCTTCCCTTGTGTTCTCCCATGGTACAGGGCTCGTAACCTGCAAGGTCGAGGTAGTGGTTTCTGCCGCAGTCGGTGTAATCCAGGGTCTGAGGGTGGTGGTGGGAGTGGCTGTGGTGATGGGGAGGCCTCTGCTGTCTGTGGTTAGATCGGTGCTTGGTTCGAGGGGATGCATCATTGGAACCGACGTGATGGTGGTGCCGGTGGTGATGGCCTTCTTGGGTGCAATGTTTTCTGCTGTGGGAACAAAAAGTACATTGTTATTTTTCATTCTTATAAGAGTTTAAAATAATAGTTTAAAATCTATAGTTTAGTGCTAATAACATCTCTAACGTGAGAAACATTAAGTTCATATACTAAATGAATTCATTCTGGGAATGCGATAAGACGCAACGTCACCTATTTTTACTTTAAATCATATTATCAAATAATTCTGTAAGAAGGAGTTTTTATCACACTTAAATATAAAAAAATAATAGAAAAGTAGTCTGACCATTATTGTTAATAAAATGTCACTATTAATCACATACTCATGTTTTGAGCCACGTAGATTACTTGAGCATGGATGCTATACCGAAATGTATTATTTAAATAAATCGACTGAATTCTCTGGCTTTAAAAATCTTTCTTATCTTATAAATCAATTTACAAAATCGACTCACCTAGAGGTTTGAAAACTAAGGTTGTTCTTTTCCATGTTGGCCTGAATGATTTGCAGAAGCTCTTGCCGCTGGAGAGAGCCCGATCTCTGCTCCCTCCGCCTGCGCCTTCCCCCGTTCTTCCTGAGGAGCGGCAGCAGTGGAGAGGCTTCTGGCATCCCCAGACAGCAGTCACCCTCGTGGCACCGATGCCGATGGTGGGAACCGAACTTCCTATACGCCACGTCCGGAGTTCGAACTGGAGAGTCGACGTCCGCCGCCTTCCATTCCCCTGCTGCTTCCGTGGTCGCATCGCCCCCTCTCCCTTCTTCTCCTCCCTCTTCCCCCCTTCCCTCGTTCTCCTCCTCCACTCCCTCCACTTCCGCCTCCACGATCACCACCTCCCCCGTAGACCCTTCTCCTCTGCCCTCGCCTCCACCCACCTTCCGCCTCCTCTCGCGGATCGTGACGTTCAAATCTCTCTTGAACCGTACCCTATGGTGGGTGGTGGTGGTCATCGTCGACGGCGTGTTGGGAGGCGAGGGGTCTTTGGGCGCCTCTTGGGCAACTCCCCTTTTGTCCGGAGACACCGTCAGCTTCACCTTGATCGTCTTGCTTCCGTAGTGAGGAACCCTAATTGTAGACCCGAGGGTCTCGTATATCGTTGTCACGAGGCCGGTAATATCCTGAAAGAGTAAAATTATCAATTATTTTCATATTCCAGTTTTCGAGATTTTCTAGAATTATTTTCCCACTCCGTGTTTTTAAATTTCGTCGTTCAAAGAAATGATGATCACATATTTCATGCATCTATCCAGTAAACCACCTTCTGAACGTAGAAATTATGTTCCAAAATGCATTTCTACGCAGAAAATGCGTTCATAGATAGTTAAAGGAAAATACTAAATGCTTTACTTTCTTAGAAACAACAATAGATTATGATGGATAAGTGACAATATTCGAAAAACATTTAAGATTTTAGATTTGTACTCTATTTCATCTGGAGAAAGTTACAAGCACTTCAATTTCTCATTACTTCCTTGAAATACTGCAAATACGCGGTGGAATACTTCACAATTTCTTATATCGGTCACACCAATTATAGCATTTCTGAGAGTTTCATGATCTTCTCTAATCTACGATTAATTTTACACGAATTCTTCTGCAAGCAGATGAGAATTTCGAACTCCAAAGAAACAGAATATCTCTGAACCAAATCAAGACACGGAATTCGACTTGGTAGATGAAAGAGCGCCAAGATAATTCCAAGGGAGCGTGATAAAATATAGCTGAGAACGGGAAGAAAAAGAGAGGACGTTTCTTAAGGTGGGACCTTGGTTTTTCAATTAAGGCTTGTGTTTCAAAGGAGCGAAAATCCCTATTCAACTAATACCGTTTTCCTTTTCATGATAGCGTTTCCCCCCCTGACTCAATTGTACACCTTTCTTACGGCGCCATTATTCCTTTTCCTCGTTAAATCCGAGGATAACATCAGAGGGCAATGTATTTATAAAAGGACAAATTTGAATCTGAGAGAAAAATGAGGATGCTTCTCCAATATCCTTGAAGAAGAGGGTCTTTGGATGAATATTGCTTCTGGAATATTTCAAAGGAGAGACGAACAAGACCCCGTGAAATTACGTTCTTCTCAAAACAAATTTATTATTTTTGTCCCGGAATATTGGACTGATAATCGATTCTTTCAAAAGAGTCTACGGACTCGTTCCGTAAAGAAAAAGGTTATTAAGAGCACGGAAACGAATGCGTTTTAATTCGTACGACTGCATTTGCCTGAGAAATCACTAGAACTAGGATTAGATTATACGCTCAAAAGTTCATTTCATCGACACTTATTATAAACTTATACGGTTCATATTTACTCGTTGATTGAGCATTTTGTCGAGTGACACCCTTTTTCACGGAAAGATCATTTAATTTGGAACTGCTGATAGGACTTCTGTCAAAGCTTGATTGGATACGTTTGACGGAAATTTCGACACAGGTAATCTCTTTTAGCGAGGAAAATTATCGATTGATAAGTGGAACGTCCAAAAAGGGACGGCGTTTTAAGCATGAGCAGCGAAATTTGATATTCGGGAGTGATGACTCCTCATTTCACTTTGTCAATTATACCCGATTGGTTCCTTTTGAATCCTCCGTCGCTCATTAATTTCGATGCGCACATATCACCAGACAAATCCAATAGCGTTTAATTTAAGCACGCAGACACGTCCAAGGCTCAACGAGTGAATTTTCCATTGCGTCTTTCTCCGATGATTTGACGAAATTGATCGAAGTGTTATTTTAGGATATAATAGAGCTTCGGAATAATCCGAAAGGGCGAATTCGATTAAAAATAGAGGGATGTGAAATCCACTTACGTCCTTGGTGATCTTTCCATGACCATCGAAGTCGTAGAGAGTAAAGGAGAACTCCTGTCTCTGCTGTGACCCACTCCTTCCAGTTGAAGAGCACCCCCCTCCACTGCCTTTTCCAGTTGCCGCCACTCTCTCCACAGATACGTCACACTCGAATTCCTGAGGAAAAATTACATTATTAATTAGATTCTCGACATCGATTTATCGTAATAATCTACATTTAGGGTTGAGAAAGGGAATCACTTAGCACACAATACACCTTTCTCACAAGCTCATAGCAGACGCCGGTGGAGAGGAATTATTTTACGTAAAATTATTGAATATTACGGCAATTGATGTAAGAAAAAATATGTTAAGCTTAATATAAACAACGTAATAAATTTAACAATTCTTCCAAAACAATTAATACTGTTCCTTTGTTCATAAAACTAATTAGTGTTGATTCAAGCGAAAATGTTTGAAGAGACGATGAAGCAATCATTTTTAGGCTACAACTTATCGGTAAACCATCCTTATTAACATTTAATGGTGAAGTATGAACAGTTTTTATATCAAGGCTTCTTATTGAACTTAATGTCTCACTTATTACAGCTAACACAAAAGAGAATTCTATATCAAAATTCATACTTTTAGAAAAAGAGTCCCAATATAGATTCCATTAAATAGGGAAAAAGACAACATCAAAGATCTGACTTGATTTGATACTGTTAAGCTCATAGTAAAACTTCGAAACCTCTTGTTTTAGTGAATGCAAACATAGGCAGAAAGGAACGAGAAACGACATACATTAAAAGTAAAGCCCTTAGACAGCAATTAGGTTCCGGAAGACTGCTGCGGAATTTAAGGCTCTTGAAGACACAACACATTCAAGGAAATACCTCGGCTTTCAAGGAAATAAGTTGACCTTTACGCACATATTTCTCCGAGTTCTTTACGACGCTACACTGCGTAAAATGGGGATAGGGCACGCGATTCTGCCTCCGAAACTAAAGCACGAGAAATATTCCAAGTCGAGAGAGATACTACAATGAAACGCAACAATTACATCTATCTCGATTCGCGCCCACGTAAGAATCATAAATAACAATTGTCGAGCAAATAGCATACACGAGAATCGATGCCTCAAAATACGTACGAGTTGTCAGTGAGAAGAAAGATCTTGGCAGGGGAACTCTTCATCAAGTCCGACAAACGGTAAAATACGGTCTCAAGGCTGGGCCGGCAACTTCAGTAATGTTAATTAAAATACGAGCCTTAATGAAACCGGTACGCGACGAGAAGGTAGAGGATGGTTAAAAGAAGAAACCGACGGCAGAGAGAGAGAAAGTAACGTCTGTTAAAAAACAGAGGTTCACATCATTATCTTTAGCATCTAGTGTTATAAAAAGCAGAACACAACTTTGGTCAAACTTTCTTTTAATCCAACAACATTCGCCGATTTCGCATTCATCCTTTGTAATCGATAACCATTCTCCGATATGAGCTCCGATAAGGTGTTTTAAAATAAACCACTCGAAAACGTCGATCCGTCAGAAAATTTACATCGTGAAGCACTTACGCGTCAGTAGAGTTCTCACCCAATCGGTAATTTATGCGCTTACATGAATATTGATGATCATAGAACGTCGTTCACTCTCAGATAAATTAAATAGAAATGGAGTGATGCTCCAAGAGCGATATGGCGACGTTATGTTGACTAATGCAATGCGTAGTTTGATCAAAGTTGTCGACTAAGGCGCCCATTCAAGAGGCACGAGGCAAAAAGAAAAAAAACATCGCCTTCATACATAAGTAACCATGGTAAACAGATCACCACCTCGTCTTCCTTCCCTTACGTCCAATTCCCTATCGTACATCACCCATTTTCACTAATCCCTTGTGCTTCTGAATATTTTCTCGTATACATCTCCTCCTACAGGAATACCAATGACACTTATGGGCTGCGGCTCTCAAACAAACGATTGTTGAAATTCGGTTATATATATATATAGTTCGAAATGACCACGAAAGGTTTACCAACATATCTGCTATTCTGTCACCTGCATCAACCACGATGTTAGTTTAATTCGGGTTGATCTTCGTTCCTTATGTACTACGATGAGCGAATCGGCCCACGGAGGGCTTCAGGATGAGAATGAAGGTGTAGAAGTCACGAGCGATGGCTGAGGCAAAGAGAAACATATGCTTTCGCGCAAATGACGACGTCAAAGATGCAAATTCGAGCTAAAACGAGGGCTGCGGTGGGGAATATATACTGAGTAAGTGAATGCATAAAGACGAATAAAAAATGAGCGTGTGGTGGATTTCGCGAAGAATGACGCGCTCCATTGGGTCACGACTCGCCTTTCGTGAAACGTGAGCGTCGTTCGGTAGCTCTCGAAGGCCGATGGATTTCTATGGATCGAATGAAGTTAATGGGCAAAGGTGCCCCAACAGCGTTGGTTACCTTTAAAAGATTTTGTGAATCTTTTTCGTCCATCCCGTAATGACTAACACGTGCACCAAGAGTCCAAGTCGAAGATATACCGCTGATATAAATTGTGTTCTGGCACACAATTACTTCTCGATTAGAAATTTACCTCTACCTTGCGCTTCACGGTGTATTTTACAAACGCAAAAAAATCCATTTAAACCTTTTAGAATTAAAGCATCGGAAAAAAATCGGAAACAATCAAAGCAATTGGAATTATTACGTTGGGTATACAGTTCACTCGAAAAGTACAGACCAGCGTTCTCAATATAATTTTCGATTTCAAGAAGACGATTTCCATGGATTGATTCTTAAAAGGAAATTCATAATCAAGTATAAATCCGGAGTTTGTAAACACACGGCACGTGTGCTCGGATTAGATAGGGACGCGAAATTCAGGGCAACTTCCAGGAAGTTCGTATCTTATTAATATATTTCAGGGCATATGAAAACAGACGTGGAAACGTATCCTTCCGCCATCTGAGAGAGATGTGAAGATCAAAAGAAACCGATGTGATCTAGAATAATCGGATTCGCACAAATCTCTCAATATTAAAATTGGCCGTAAATATTATAAATAATACGATATTGTTCTTCGAATTCATCATTACCGTTTCCTTTCATTTTCTAAAGACAAATATAATCATAAAAAGTTATAATATCCGAGACTAATGTAAGAGGTTTGTTCGTTACGATGTACAGAAAACTTCTCTAATTCTATACTTAAAATTGAACTATATATTTAGAACGATTGTTGATTTATATTATAGAAATTGATCGCTGACGATCCCGAGCAACAATGATAAAGCGCAAGGAATGATTATCAGACAAACTAAGTTTGACCTAATGACCTTACTAAAAGTTCCAAAAAGAGCACAAACCCCAACAATTAGGTTAGGTTACTAAAGTCATTCACCCAAAGGCGGTGTCCTCAAAACATCGAGCAATCCCGCTTTAAGAAACGATCCCCGCTTCATCACGTGCCCAAGATTTTTCGCGGACCTCAGCAAGTCGGCTACTAAACGCCATAAAGACTTTATCCCTTTCAGAAGATGGCACCTAAGTGCTGTTTGACTGCAACGAGTTCCCTCCGGTCAAGAGAGGGACAGAGGGTAAGAAACGGGGGCTTAAAAAGATGCAAGAAGAAAGGATCAAAAGAAACTGGCTTTCGAGATTGGAGGGAGATGATGCCAAAGTGGAAGGATAAAAGATGAATAAATGAATACCGCCACAACGGACGAGGGAAAGGAAAGTATAGGTGCTGACTAAAGCTCTAATTTAGATTGAGGTTGTTAACGTTTTCCCCTCATGATACCCTTTGTATTTTCTCTGTTTACGAAATAGGACAGATTATTTTTCGCGAGAAAATGGAAGAGATGATACAGAAACTATCAATGGTAAAGTTGTTTTAAAACTAAAAAAATGTATGGAAAGTGCTTCTGCTTAAAACGTATTTTATTTTCTGAAGTTGGCGCAATTCTTTCCCAAAACGTAGTCAATTTTATACATTTTAAATACATAAAACATTAAAGCAGTTTTTAATAGATCACGTAACAATGAAACTCAACAGTCAATCCCTTACTGTTGAGTTTAATTGTTGCGCGATGTTTATGTAAAGAAACTCAGTTCATTAACGTCGAGTTCATATTCAGGTTTTACAGTATAGAACATGCAGTTTCAGGGAAACGAAAAAATAAAAGTGAACCATAATCTTAAAGAGCATAAAGTTTTAGTTAAAATCGGAAAGAAAATATCAAAGAGAAATACATCAAAGTTCCTTCGCTCTTAGAAAAAATTTAGCCTATGGGTTTTCTCTACGATAGAACTATACCTAATGATGCAAAGCGAAATCTTTTTAGATCTCCGCGCAATTAATAAAGCGTATTATTCTCCTGCGAAGAGCTTTTTTAACCGGGTAACACAGGCCAAAATCCACATGGTAGGCGAGCGATCTGGTAAAGAGCTTGGGCGGAGGGAAGTGGGATGGGGGAGGGGAAAGCCCTCTGTGTAGAGCCGACAACTTGTCGTCCTTGCAAACTCAGCGTTCGCAAGGCCAACTGAGGAAGGGAGAGAATTAGAAGAGCGAGATGGGAAGAAAGCGATAGACACATAGATATGACCCCTCATTTGGTGAGTTTAGAACTCTCTTTCACATCCACCGCTGTATCCCATAATTTATGCTCAAAGTTCACCGAAATGAAGGAGGATAATGGAAGGAAATGAGCGAAAGGATGAAGTAAAAAAAAAGATGCTATAGAATTACGGAAAGAGCGCATGCAACGAGAAGAACAAAGGGGGCAAACAGATCGACGAATGCCTTCGGAATAAAAAGCTTTTGACCGCAATCAAAATGCTAGGGAATTGAATGACGTTTCGAAGAGCATTTAATGATAAATCTCTCTGAAAATACATGCCGATAAAAAAATAAAGGAAGATATTTTCACGATTGTGTAAGAACGGAAGAAAATTATAACTTTTTATTACTTCGGAATTGTAATCCAGTTTTTATCTTCAGGAAAGAATGTACAGGAAAAATCATGATAAACGAATGCCGAAAAAGACTTAGTTACGGTTGTTTATCGATGTTGATGAATGACGACATTGATTGTTATTGTTAATAAGTTGTTATGGGATAAAATTCGTAACAAAACAATGCGTATATATCTTTCCTACATCACATTTCAATCGAATTCAACTGATAACGTAACAAGAGAATACATTCGCACTCCATGATAGAATTGACAACCTCTATATCTACGCATATAAGTTCGAACGACTAGAAAAAACACAAGGAAAATAGCTCTAGCGAACGTGATAACCCATGAGAGCGAACCAAACATAAGAGGGGCTAGTAGTATTCCATCCTTATCACGCATATTGGGACGGTTGATTAATAATGGTGCCGAGGGAGGGAGCTGATAGTCACCCAACATATTGGAAGGGGGGGGAGGCGGTGTTTTTTCCTTTGAAAGCCGCCTTCGGGAGGTAAGAGAGCGCCTAGAGGGAAGCGGAGGTAAGGGGAAAAAAAAGATGCTCAGGAAGGAGCGGTAATTACGAGGCGGTCGAGGAGGCGAGATGAAGAAGGACGGAGAGAGGAAATGGAAAAATCGAAGGAAGAATAGCGATGCCGCGTGCGTACAAAAAAAAAGAAATCTGAAGCCTTTCTTTTTTTTAAAACGTCGGGGGCGCTGCGTTGCCGTGGCTCAAGTGAAGTGGAAGGACTTCGATTGATGTTCCCCCGACAAGTGGCGAAGATTAAGGGATTCCTGGCAACTAGATTACCCTGGAAAACATATCGAATTATTCCCCGGATTCTTTTTCAGCGGTTTTGGCGAACGAGTGGTTTCGTCACATTGGTCTCCAAGTTTGCGAAGTTTCGAAACCAATGCGATTTTCTACGCCCTGGCGTGAGGAATCGAGAAAACTTTTCTCAGGAGTTCAAGACATAGAGAGACTTAAAAAACTATCTAACGTATATACGAAAAACAGTGAATAATTGACCAATTAGTTTTCAGCAAAATAAAATCGTAGTATGCAACGTTTATACTCTTATACATGCAATAAATAAGCAGACGATATTCTTCACTGTATTACTCTCGCGAATATTGCAAATTAGATACTTCTTTAAACTATATTGTATTGAGTAAATATGTTATGCATACGATTAAAATGTGCATGATACAAGAATATTTCGTAATAAGTCCTAAGTATCGTAAATAAACATCTTACAGTGATACGTGGAAGGCAGATTTCAGTTTCTTCGACTCTGAATTAAACCATCTTTCGTAGAAAACACGGTTCTGGAAACTTTTTAATTTAAAATAAGCCTTATTTGAGCCTAAAGCCTAAAAAATTTGTAGAAACTATACAGTTCTCAATGGCATATCGTCATGATTAAGGAAAGTTGATGAATATGACAAATGTTCAACTCTTTACTTCCAGTATCTAGGTTCGGGTTCTCTTATCAATACACTACTTCAGTTAATAATAAAAAAATGCTAGTAATGTCTTTGATTATATTATCTATTAAATTAATAAAAATCTATGTTAATTCTCGTAGACATAAACAGAACCGACTTCAAACTCGACTCAGTTTCCCATCATCAATTTAGACAAATGAACAGAGCAACTCCCAACCTACGTCTTATCAGACCCGCGGCACATAAAAGACGACGACATGGGTCCCTCGATTCTAAAGAACCGCGAGAAATGGACACGCGAACAAAAAGCGCCGACTTCGAATGCTCTCAACATTCTTCTAAAGACTCTTTTTCAAGGACCACTACGTTAGAGCAGAGAAACCCGTTTCTCGCGCGCGTGCGTATATACACGGATGTTTCTCTCTTTTTTTTTTGTTCACATACGCGTACGGCGCGGGGAAGGCCAAGGTCGAGGCTGACTCGCGAGTGGACACGGTGCGACCTCCTTCCACGCACTTTTTACGATGCGGAAGATTACATCTGAGGAGGCCAAGAACCGGCATCAGTAAACAACACGAGGCGTTCACCTTTGCCCCTTCCGCAGCACCGGAAAAACTGAACCCCAAAAGCGATTTTCAAGGACGATCATCAGCAAGCAGATAAATTCACCGCTTGCCCTCCTCTCGGCCCTTTTTGGCGGGCTCGTTAAAAAAATCGCGGCTTGCGGTTTGAATAACAAATGGGGACGATCTGAGAGTCCCCCGCGGTAAGAACTCGAACTATTTGAAAACGAGGACGCTCGGCGAATAAAAGGGTTCTTGGCTTCAAACCGACGATGATGAAGAATCGATTTAAAATAACACGCGTGTGCTTTCGAGAATTTTCTATTGATCCTCTGATGCGGTTAAAGCTTAAAGATGAGCTGCAATGCAGATTTCTGTGACACGTTCGTGGATGTAGAATCCTTCGCAGGAGGGCTTTGCCTCACTGGATGTTATTGTATTTAGTTACAAATAATGCTAAAATTCACTATTTAACACTTATAATCTTGTTTATTTTCTCTTATTAAAAATACTCTAAATCGATCATCAACTCATATTTCGTCAAAATAAAATATCACCCTTAACTTTGTAACCATGGGTACATAAACAAGTACACGCCCATTTGACATTATCTTTTGTTGATCGTGAAATAATACTTAAATATCTGAGAAAACTCGACAAAAATGTACATATTAAGATAACGGATGTTAAAAACTTTTATTGTCCTAAATTAAGGAAGATATTATCTACGTATTACCTTGCTGTTGAAAGATTTATCTTCCTGAAACGCATTTCGTAATAAATGTGTGAAAGTTGATTTCCCTCAAAAATCAACAATGGTCAAATAAGAAAAGAAAACAGAGAAGAGATATTCTTAAACTATGCATCGAAAGAATTCGAAAACAAAAAGTAATCAAAAAATGCGAAAAAGTAACGCACTTGAATGAATAATCTCTCTTCAACAGCTGATTTGTCACCTAAGTGACGTTGAGGGCACCGTATCGTATGAGTGAGCCGATAAAAGCAATGTTTATGCCTCTCGTATCTATCAAAGAGAAAACGTACGCATTATCTACCGCTCTTATCGGAGAGCGTAAATAGAGCCGAGTTTTTGTACACAGAGAAGATTTAATGGACTCTTTTATCATCTAAAATTACGAAGACCTTGGTGAGAGGCATTCTCAAGGACGCAAAATCGTTCTGATGAAAACTTTTCGTCTTTGATGGGGAAAACATTGAAGTGATCCAAAATATATAGTTATTAGATATCAATTGGAGATATTTTAAAAGCCGCTGGACCATTTGTCAGAAGGATCAAGAATGGTGATGGAAAGGGATAAAAATGACCAAATCGAAATATGGTTCAGTTATTTAGTTGTTATTTAAAACAATACGAGTTTAAGTATGTACAATTCTTGGGTATTTAGAGGTGAAGGTATTTCTTACACATATTTATGTTCTTTGATATGTTATATTCTTAATAACGACTAAAGAAAAGGTACTATGAACAATGCAGCAACGTATTGAGTCAATTCCTAATAAAACAAACCATTAAAAGTTTTCGGTAGTAAGTTTTCGCTGCATTTAAATCTCAAGAAGCGTAACAGAAAACAAAAGAATATCACATCTCTCAAAACAAGAGCTAAACGAAATAAAATCGAAACATTTACGGCGATAAAGAATATAACGTAAAGCAACGTTTCTAAAGTAATACGCAATCAAAAAATGGAGACAAAAATCATTTGTTCCAATACTTATGTTACAGAAAAGTAAATGGGTGGCATAAAAAAGTATCGATATCAAAAGGCCGAGATAAAAGAAACGAGACAGGTAAGGTTTAAAAAAGGAGGAAAACGTGTGAAAAATGAGGGGCAGAATGGTTGAAATGAAAGAGAAGGATGAAAGTGATTAAAGGTAGAGGCGAAAATACAAGTCTCCGGTGGAGAAAGAACTCTTGGTAGGACACAAAGAGTCACGCCACAGCTTTCTCCTTCCTTTGAAAGCCAATGGGCAGCATTATCTGGAGGAAATCGAGGCAATTACAGTGACCGACAGAAAGCGATATCGCTCTCTCTGCCGATTTTTCCTTTGATCATGTAATCTCCGACGCTGTTCGCTTCCCTTTCCTGAAATGCGCTCCGATTGTTACGCGACTGACTACGTGGCCTCAAATTAACTCTACGAATGACATATCTGCGGAGGTTTTATCCTCGAATCTCTCCAAAAGCTTTGAAGCACGATATACTCGGAAACAATGCCGAGGAAAATCTCCGAAAGGATTGACTACCTCGACTGTGATCTTATTTTCAAAAAGAGGCTTTTTTCTGAGCGTTTCCATGGCTTTTCTGAAATGAAGCCGAAACTCGTGTTCTTGGGATGCTAAAGATTCAAAGAATTACGAAGAAATGTTTTCTCCTGAAACAATGGAACCGTACCTCCTTACATTAGAGAAGGCATTTTCATACATTTACGCAGCAAAACCGAAAAGTCTCCTTGATAATAGTACACAAGAAAGTTAAGAGGAGGATTTCGAGAGCTGAATTACAATTACGTATTGAAAATAAATTCCCGTTTGTTTGACGCAATATAACTCGAAGTAAGTCATGAGCAAGAAATATGAAAATGAATAAAAATGAAAATCTTACCTCGAATTTGAGTTCCCTCCTGTCTGCAGCAGCGGCGGGCCCCAAACAGCCCCCAGAAGTGGCACCGCCTTGCGCCCTGCAGTTGCCCATCGAAGGCCGTATGTCAGGGGAGGCACTGCATTCGCTACCGCATATTCCTCCATTTCCACAGTGCACTATTCCACCACATTCTCCGCCAACAGCACCCCTGATGAGCTCTTCAGTATCAGAGGGTCGTCCTTCGCTTGAATCAGTCGGGAGAACTGAAATGATAAAAAAGGAAACTGTTATTGATTGTTGCGATTCAAAGCAGTAAACGTAAACAATAATGTGAACAACAATGTGACAAAGTGGTGGGGACATTAAGCAAGGGGAAGGCTGACTAATATAAATAAACTTATTATCATTCTATAAAGTGTATAATAACGGTACCTAACGTGTTTAACAGTACAATTTGTCTACATAGAGGACTAACTCCGTAACGGAGGAAATACGTCCGTTCTCTCTCAACACAAATAACAGTTGTGTAACGGAATGTTTAGCTTCATATTTAACAGCTAGAAATTCTCTTGCTAACATTTATAAGCTATACATGTATTCTAAAATGTAAACAGTATTTTATCTTATATCTGGTGTTAAATCTCCACTCTCAGCGTCTGCTCAACGATTAAATCATTAATTAAAGCAACCTGATACCGTTGCCGCAAGAGGCGGCTGTTTCCGCAGCACAGGAACTTGGAAGCACAAAGAAAGTTTACAAACTCCGAGTGATCTACTCCTTCCCTTATCGACAGCCATCGGGAGACCATTTTTCCTCGCCGGAAAATATTTCTCCTCCGTACCGAAGGATGTACGAGCACCACGCGTCACAACATCTCTTTGTACACCCAAAAGGTTCCGAAACGAACCAGATGATGGCGAAGAGGTTCTCCGAAATTCCGAAAAGGAGTGCTTGGTTTGTTTTGGAGTCTCTCTCTCTCGAGAATTCCTTTGAGATACTCTTTTCCTCTTTGAATTGATTGCAGCGAAATATTTCCTCACGCATCTTCATCCGACGAACAAAAGGACCTCAAACATCGATGTTTCAGAACCTTCCGACGTACCGTAAATTAACGGGCGCTTAAAGCGCGATCTCGGGGGGATGTTATCGGTGAAAAGGGCGCACGAAAGATGGATTGAGGAAGCTCCGATAAGGGAAAAAGGACAGGGGTCGCTCTGGAATTAGCTCGCAACTATAAATCCTGCTACGGTAGACGAAAATTCCGGAATCGGATTAGATAAATTTCAAGCAAGATGAGAAAAAACTACTCCTTCGGTTAAAGATATAAAGATGGGACATTTTTCATGACCATCCCTACTCAAAATAAATGTTACATGATCGTAAAATAGCGTAAATATCATTGAAGATTCTTAGTGGTACGTAAATATTTTATCGATACGTCTTCATTGAACTAGTAAATACAGGATTGCTATTCCATTTTTAATCTTAAAAAATACTTTATGGTTCCCCCTGAATCATCGACTAGATTGATCCATTCATGTGAAAAGGGATTGAAATTCATTTCCGATGAACTGACTCACTGCGCCGTGCATTTCCATTATACGAAATGGGGACGTCGAGATGGGAGAAATAATAGCCAAGGAGAATTTTTAAGAAACGTGACACATGGGCCGAAATGGAGCAAATAAAACTAGTGAGACACAAAGATAAGACTGGGGATGTTAAGGGGTACACACACGTGTATGGGGCAGAGGGGGATGTGCAGTGCGCGAAGAAAACGAGTTAATCCAGAGGGTGTGCGAAGGGGTCCATCTTTCAAAGCAGGAAGGAAGAGGGGGGAGTGGCCGCCGAGGACGGATATATAATGGAGGGAAGAAGAAGAATAGCGATGATAGATAACAAAAAGATGATTCGGGGTGAAAAAAGATTGGGGCTAAATGTTTTATCTTCCAGTTTTAAAGTTCCAGTCGATGGGGAAACAAGTGAGGCACGGTCTTGCGCTCCTTTCATTTCGCAGTTCCGGTCGAGAGGCTGACGGGTACCAAAACAATTGAAGGAGAATCATGAACGCGTTGACACGGGCCTTCCTCCGGATGGGGTCGAAGGAAGCGCCCTCGCGCCGTGGGAGGTGATAAAACGCCCTTCCTGCTATATATCACGATTATCGTAAACATTATCTTCTGATCGCATTCGGGGGATTCTTTTTAGAGCAAATGAAGCTTACTTTGGAGATGCAGAAGAGAATTACTTGCGCTAAATTTAATCATAATGGATATTTAAATAGGTTACCAAAAAAAATATTAATGGAAAGAGTTTTCAGATATGGAATGGAGTAATAAATTTCTATTAAATATGAAGGTAATTCGTACGTGTTATTGTCTTCTTTAATAGTTATTTATTAGATAATCCTTTAAATAATATTACTTCAAATCAGAATGGAACTTCTCTTTTACCTACTAATTCACTTCTACTCGAATTTTTTTTTAATGAAAAAAACTTTCGCTACCTTCTCCCACTCTATGCGTCTTTAATAATTTCCTTTCCTTAGAAATTACATTTATGAAATCGATCTAATTAGGATAAAATGTGAAACACAAGTATTTCTTAAGAGTTTCATGTCAAACATCAACCCACACTTTAATTCAGCGTTCCTTCTTCAAAAAACTAGCGGAATATTCATCACGTTAGTTACCTTTTCGGGGGCAAAACCCCACTCTTAAAAAAAATACAGTAAACTTCCCCATATAAATCAAAGGCTGGGACCCATGAAAGGGACTGTCCCTTCCCTTCAAAAAACCTCGCACATCTCCTTGCCTTAGGGCCACGCCGAGATTCGACGGAATACGTACGCGTCGGATTGGCGCTTCTTTCATTCGAGAAAGAATCCTACGACGTCATCTTCCCCCCCCCCCCAATCGAGGGGGGAATTCGAAGGGTGGGGGGGAAATAAATGAATGCAAAGTGCGCACGGAGAGGTGTAAGAGAGAGAGAGGCGGAATGCGTTTGTTCTAAGTGACGGCACAACTACGGTACGGATGCGCGGAAAAATGGGCGAGATTTGTGGAAGCGAGGAACGTGACGGAGGTAAAGTAGGTATTGTTCCGCGGAGGGCGATAATTGTGGGGAGCAACGAACGGGCGAAGGAATAAACATATAATCCTCGGGCGTAGGAGGCGATGAATTATTCATCCCATTCTTAGAGGAGCTCCGCAGGGGACACGCGTTAAATTTCACGCAGTGCGAGAGATAAAGGGAGGAAACTGCTACGTAAACAGGCGCGTTTTATTAATTTAGGAAAGAGGGTAATCGTGGAGTATGTGAAAGCCTTTCCGTGTTCATCAAACGGGAAGGGTGAACGCGGTAACATTTTATGACGTAGGGAATTAAGATTTTCACGTACATCTTTACGTAGGAATTCGTTGCGCTCGGGTACTGAGGAAGTGCGGAATATATTTCCATTACTATGAACACGGAAATGAAGATTGGGACGTACAGGAATTAAAAACAGTAGAAATACGATAAAAACTCTTCATTTCCTAAGCAACTGATCAATCATAATCAATTTTCAAACCCAAAAACTGAAAAGACTAGTACATTAGTACATTAATGGAGGCTAACTATAAAATATGTTTCTTGGGAATAACAAGTAAATTTTAGACTTCAAAAAATATAAATATAATGAAAATAAATTAAAAGAAATTCATTTTCCTAGAACAGCATATTAAGGCTTTTTTCAGGCTTCTTACATAGCTCAGATGTTCGTTTCCTCAAGGAACTTCAGAATGAATGAACAGCGTTATGGCTGCTTCTAAACTATTTTTGGGTTGCTATCGATCCTCCATCAAGCAAAAACAGATCCTTTTCAATTCGGATTTTTTACCGCCGTTTCCGGTCTAACCCTCGACATCTCCAGAATATTTTGAAGACCGACATCCGTGCCATCTTCTGGTCATTAAAGTCTCGGGGCAAACGGATCATCAAACATTTAATTCGGATAACTTGCTTAGATACATTTCTTTACTTCGTCGATTAACCTCACTGAGGGGATATGCGCCTTTTTAATTCGATAATCAAGAATTCCACCTATCTTTAATTTTAAAAAATTTCCGATTGGTCACAAAAATACAGTATACCAATCCTTCTCATCAAAACCATACAAAGAGAAACTATTAAATCTCTGCCGATTACAAAACATTTTTACGATAATTATAATTTTATCATTAATTGCAAACCCGATCATTTTCAATTTATTCATGTTACCTCGATAGATGAGAAGATCAGAAACATCATCATCAAAATAAGCATCACAATAGGATATAATAAGATCGAACTTAAGAATATAGATTTCAGTTTCACGCGTATGAAATAAAATACCAGCGTAAAATAAACTTAGTATTTTTTGACATACTTGGTCTCCGTCATTGAAAAAACGGATTTAAAATAATCAATACATAATAATATATATAAAACAAAAGCTAGAAAAACCAAACATTCAGCAGAGACATGGCACATGCCCACGAATACTTCCGCCAGGATCTAGTGCACTTCGCGGGGTTCCTTAAAAGGGTACGTGCACAAGTGAGATGGGAAACCGTACGTCGACTAACATACCAAAAAAATCAGCGACCGCACCCGAGACAAAACGATACTCGCGGATTATATTTCTCGATTCGAAAATAAATCTATTCTTCGGAGGAAAATGAAGGGAGAGAGCATTGCAAGGAGCCAAAATCCTCGCTTTCAGGAGAGACGAAACACGTGAATAACCGAAAGACCCCAACCGACACCGTCTACGCTGGCGGAACGCTCTATTTATAGAAGATGGGGTTTTTGGGAGGCCTTTGTCGTGCAGCTGTCAAAAGGGTGTGGAAATATCCCGTGAATTGCGCCGAAGTGGATGGAATACAATGAAGACGGAAAAGGTAAATCGCCGAGGTTAATTATTACAAGTTCCGTTTCCAGGGACGGATGAATTTTTTATGCGGTGGGAGGGGTTGAGTGACAAAAAGACGCGATGATTGCGTGCGGGGATACGCTGGAAATAATACGGGGCGGACTATTTTCGAAACCGAGTGTCAGACGAAACAGCTATTAAGCTGGAAATAAAGAGGTACAAATAATTCCGTGGATCGTCCGTTTTTTTTAGCTGTTTTGAAAGAGCTTCAAAGGAGATGAAAGGGTACTGGTACTAGGTGAATCTGAGAGTTCAAGGGAGAGTGAATCGATCGGTGTCCTAGTGTAGCACGTTAAAGGTGTTCTTACAATTACTGATGAAGAATCTAGCAATAATAGATAAGAAATTTGATAACCACAAGGTCTTTTGCTGACAATGGACGAAGATCTACGCAAAATATACATTATTATAATAGATTGATCGTTCATATTAGTCCTTTTTACTATACGAGATCTGAAATAGGCATAACTCTTGGAGAACACGAGCTTACGTCTATTTAATTTTACGAACACGGGAGTCAACTTAGAATCTACTAACAACCTTCAATACGAGTATATATGAGTTAATTACGTAGCGTATATAATCATCCAAAATGTTCCGAACTCGCATAAAAACTACTACTCCGCTCATTCGACCCGAATAGAGTTGAGGAACGGATGTGAACAAGAAAAAGGAGCAACAAAAACAGTCGCGTGAGCAAAGCAATGATCTCGAGTGCGACGAGATAAGGATCGGTCCAATCGACAGAATTTCTCGGAAGCGTAAATTGAAGAAAGAAAATCGCCCAAAATGAGGCGGAACAGAGGAAGTGGCGCAAGGTTCCGAGAAAACACATCTGCGGTGGAATCCGAGCAAAAAGTCCGTAATATCGCCCTTGGGAAATAGAGAAAAATATCGCGAATTTTAAACGGTTCCAACGAATGTGCCACCGTTTGGCCGCAGCACGTTCGAAAGAACACCGCAAGAGTATGTGAATTCAGCGGTCGAACTAAAAAGACGCAAGAAAAAAATTATACCACACCTCCTCGTTATATTTCCATACACTTACTAGACGCGAGTATTGTAACTTAGCAACATGGTTACCCATGGCAACCGTTGCGAAATACTAAGATACCGCTAATCTTAAGTAGCAATTACACGTAATACGCAAAATCGGTTCTCCTTGTCGTAAGAATATTGTTAAAAATGCGAAGGAAGTTCAAAGGATGGGATGAAGAGGGATTATTAAGGGAAACAAAAGAGGGAAAGATGAGTGGATGTTTGAGAGTGCTTCAAGTGAAGTTTTTCTCGCGATTGAAGCGAGCGAAGGTGGGCATGTGAAGTCTCATTTGCACGAAAAAAGAGAGTGAGTAAACAAGTAATTAGTTTAAACGGCTCTTTCGGAAGGGTGCGTGAAGTTGAGAAGGCTGCGGTTGAGTGAGCAAAGGGAGCGTTAAAGATATTGAAACGGGCGTAAGATGCATTAACACGAGGGAAGTCGTTAGTTACGGAATTTGCGGAGAATTTGTTGAGATGGTCTCCAAGGAGAGGATGGTAGATATAGAAGTGTACCGAAATTTCTTTGAGCGGAGTAAAAATAAGAAGAAAAGATAGTCTTTTAGTAAGTAGTAACTTTCCGAATTACAATGGTTCTCCAATTTATATCGTTGCCAAGCAGAAAATCTCTAACATTAATACCTATATTTTAATCTATCAATTAAATTTCAGTTTATTTCCATATATTTTTCAAATAAAGAGTCCTTATCTTACCTTTAGTAGTTAGTTATCTTACTAAGGTATGGTTGCGTAATTTTACGATTTTCTTATGCCGTAATAATACACATTAAGTTGACCAATATACGGATCCACATTAACCGAGAAAATGAAATAAAATATTACAGAAAATGAATAAATACCGTATTTCTTCGCAAGTTTAATGATTTCGAAATAATTCAAAGCTATGCATACATTTATGTCATGGAACCAATATACAGTTCGGGACAACTCCGAAAGAATTTTTATCAAAGCAGTTAAAAATCCTGGCATGCACGATATATGATCGAGAAAATAAAAAGTTGGAAACTTCTTCGTGTGCAAGAACCGCCCGGTACCGTATATAAAGTAGAAAAAGTCATCCGACGATCAATCTTTTCACGGCAAACAGTATGGGAGGATATAAGGCGATTCAATGCCACACTCTCATATACACGCACGAACTGCCTCCTCGATTGGAAAAAAAGTACGACGAAAACATAAAAAAAAGAATAGCGAGAGGCGATGATCAATCAAGGAACTTTGGGAAAAACAAACGAACCTTCGTCCCCCCTTTCCTTCTTTGATGGCCGCCGCTCTGTTTGCGGGTGTACACCAATATCCAGCTGCAACACCCTGATGCATGTTCACTTTGTTGTTATGGAGATCCGTCCGTAATTGGTTTCTATGTACGAATATGAGGGACGGCGTGGAAATAGATCTCTCTCTCTCTCTAAGTCAATAACGTGCCGACTTTCACTAAGCGTTGAAAATTCTCGGCTGCTTTAGTGAATCAGTGGAATGAACCGTGATAACTTACGACTCATAGTGCTAAATGAACTATAGCGAATGTAATCGAATTAAACCAAAAATCTAAGAGGCGAGTTTACGATGCTTACTCCACTAAACAAATAAATTCTCCTTAGATACTCCATAACGACAGGAAGGAAATCTACTGTTATCAATTCAGAAATATAGTACTATAGTACGTTTTAGTTTGAGATTTAGGAGAATTGTACGTCGTTTGAACGGATAAAAGAAGGCTTAGGGCCAAACTTTCACGTCAAACAATAATTACGCGAAAGATGTACAGGTTAATGAATACATATTCTTGGACAAATATGCGACAAATTGAAATTCATACTAATCATGATCTAGGTTACTACTTCATAAATTAGACAAAAGAAAAATGTTCATAAGAACCGATAGAACCATCATCACGTACTCAAAGCTGTAACGACAGCGTATTAGGGCGCCCTTAGTACACGTGATCAAGGGACGGGCGTAAGTGCAAATTCGGCAGAATGCATACGCAGCGATTATGGTGAGACGCACCAGACTAAAATTATCCGCAGAAGTAATACCGTTGAACGTAGGAAATGAAGAGAGAGAAGACAAAAGAGGGAAATTAAAAGGAGAGGAAGGGGGCAAAGGCGAAAGAGATGAAAAAAAAGATTGAAGAGGAAGGGGAATTGGAGAATGTGCACTCTTGGGAAGGACGGCAATCGTTTGTGAAGATCAAAGGCGACTTGAGGATATGAAAGAGGGGATTTTTGGAGGGGGTTACTCGAGATGCTACAATGGACGAACAATGAGCACCGAGATAAGTTTACTAGGGAGAGAGAGAAGAGAAGGAACAAGAACCGAGATAGATAAGGAAGTAATGGGTTTCGTAGCGAATATGAAAATTAAGTGGCCCGAGAAGAAGCGGAGATACTTATAGCAGATGTGGATGAAAAAAGGGGTAGCTTTCTTTTTTTTTGGAGAGGCGCAAAAGTCGAGACGATGCGGCTTTCAAAGGGTCTCATAGCAACGCCCACCTCTTTGTTTCGAAATCGAAGTAGACATGGAGGAATACAGCGCTGAGGATTTTCCCATGGATGTCCGTTGCAAAGTTGAAGGCGCTGATGTTTCTATTGAGTATTGTCTATGTATAATTATTAAAGAGAAAGGCATTTCTATGATGAATAGTAGTAAAACAGCTAAAACAAGACCAGCAAAAAACTTCGATGATATTCTTTCTGGTAATGTAACTTGACATACTATTCTTTTCACTAGGTATTGTGGCGGTTATTAAGATGCGAAATATATTTCCATAAACATCTAGATTTTATTAATATTTCACTTATTCACTCTATCTTGTACTTCTCAAACCAATTTACAATACTAGATCCGATACCACTATCTTCTAAACTACGAAAAAAAAATAATCCACTGGCATTCGTAAGTAGTTCTCTATAAAGTTAAAAGCATAATCTCTCAATGTTTTCCTTTAATCCCTAATGAGCAATAAGATAACGCTTCTAAAAGATAGCGAAGCAATTTTCCTTCTAGAAGAACCATTAGCGCGTTAGAAACGATAAGATGTCTCTTTGATAGACATAATCATTAACGGGGGGATAAAGCCACTGAGGGAAAGATCAAGAATTTAAGAAGCGAAAGAATTCGGAATGACGTGAATTAAAAAAAGTCCGTCAATTGGATAGCGTGCGCAGTTTAGGCTTCTTTTTTTTAGGACCGTTTAAGTAGAATACGGCGATGTCGTGCCACGGAGCTATAAACCGGAAGTGAGCGTGTAAGTGAACGAATAAATGACAACAGGGCTGCGTTCGTTTGGAGAGAATATTCGTTAATTAAGATTCCATTCTTAAGCACTTTCATTATGTACTTTTAGGAACGAAGATATGAAGATAAATAATCAGAAATTACGTCTTCGTAATTAGGCAATGTCCAAGATTCAATAAGCCACTCACGTGCGCGAACTTTTATAGAATAATATAGCATCTCTGATTAAGATTACAGATGCATAAACTCCAACAAGGGAATATAAAGGAGGAAAATGTAGAGTGCGAAAGATAAAATATATAAATTGTCATCAGTTGACCGCTTTTTTTTGACGAAGCGGCAATGCGCAAGAACATTGACCGCGATAGGATCAGAGACTTGCAGAGCAAACGGGGTGCGCAAGGAAGTGGGAGGTGGTATACACGCGTCTGCAAAGGGAAAGATGAAAGGCAAAGAAGAGATTTACCTCAAAAGGACGTCTTCATAAATTCCTAAAGGTCGCGCTGCAGGGACATCTTTTAATTTCATACGAAGACCTGATGGAAACTCGCCTGGATGAAGTACGTGTGTGTGTGTGTACACACAGACTGAGAAAGGGGGAATGCTCCGTAATACGGATCAAAAGAGAACGAAGTTTTGATTACATTTGGAAAATGTTCCGGAGGTCATGAGTACGGAGCTGACGTTCAAGTGACACAGCCTCGAACTCGCGAAAAATTCGCGAATGTTTTCTTTGTCGGTCCAAGTTTTTTTTTGCGAACCATGGAATTTACACGGCACGAAATATTAAAACTGAGACGCGAGGAATCAAAAGGGAATACCATCAGAGATTGATTCGTGAGAATAAAGCATTTAAGTGCGATTTATATAATAACTAAACAAACAGATAACATTTTCCTAAGTTTTCTCTCTCTTCTTCGTAATTTTGTCCTCCACTGTGCTGAATATTAATTTACAAAAAGCATTCAAACTCTCAAAGCTTTCGCTAATCATATTCTCCCTGGTTATGAATTCCCTTCAGGAGTTCTTCGAATCAAAGATAATTAAATTGGTCTCGAAGGAACCATTGAATTCGAATTAATTCTCAAAAATGTTTGTCTTACGTAAGTAAAACATTCAAAGTTCCGTCAAAAGAATTAAATAAACTAATAAGAATACATTCACTCACGATATTGCATTACAACTGTTTTAAGCATTAGGGAAACCAACAAACTTGTTATAAACGTTATTCTGTGTCATCTGTACACCCTGCTTGAAAGATCCCCCCCTCCATACTAAAGAGCCTAAAAATTTTTTTCCTTCTCAAAGAGCGAGGGAGGAAAGATCCTTCAAAGAGATGAAAGAATTAGGAGATCACAGGAAATAGGAATGATGCATTCTTTGGGTACTAAATACGAGGATGAGAGTCAGAAATAAACAAAAGGGAGACGTAATGAGTAAGGAGAAGTGCAAGAAGCGAAGTGGGGAAAGTAAAGAAGTAGAAGAGAGTGAATGACCGCCTCTTACGTATGCTAAGATATGCAAATTACTTCTATAATAATATGTTACTAATCTATACTTCTTCTTTCGGTAGTTATACGGATATTATTTGAATACCGTAAAAACATTAGCAGTAAACTAAACTACACACCTATTGACGTAAACCTAGAATTTTAATTTTCAAAGATTCAAATCGAATCTGAAAGAAATACCTTTTCAACTTGATTAATAGCATGCAATTACGTTAGGAATGATACATTTTGAGAGAAATAAACCTGAAGAAACTCATTCGTATAAAATCATGCGGAAAAGAAGCGTATGACAACCGACACTCGTAAAATATCGATCGTAAAGAAACCATTTTAGCACTCGTAATGAATATCCTTCCTTTCCTTTAAAACCGAACCCTTTTTTTAAGAAAGGCTACTTATTTAAAAGGCTTAACACACATGCCTAAATTTCCATCGACATTTTAGAATTCCGTCAGCCTTATGTAGTATCATCAGTTTCCAAAAACTTGTAGCGAAGTCGGATTCTCTAGATCAACCAGAAGGAAAGCACAAGTCTCCTTCGACGACTCCTTTGAAACTAAAAATTCCTCCCTTTATAACTCTGCATCTATTTTCATTTCTTTTAAAGGAAGGAGAACTTTATGATCCCAAAAACTGACAGCCTTTCCAATACCGTGTTGCCGAGACGCACGTAACGGGGAAAAGGGATAGTAGAAGAGAAAATGTATGGAGATCTCTTTAAAAAGAGAAGGATGGGCGAATTTCGGTTAGAGATAAAAAGCTTCTTTGCGCCCGATGCAAGCGTATAAACGGGCATAAAGATGTCGCGCGACGGGGAAGCCGTCTCCGAAGGAACCGGACAAAGACGGAGATATGAAAGGGGGCCGAAAAAAAAGCGGAGGAAATGTTTATCTCGAGATACGGAGAGTGAATTACAAGAGATCTCTTCTTGAGATGAACCGGCTTAGCTCGCGATTAAATAATATGGACGGAATGTAGAGCGCTATCTGTAGATAAGAAAACGATTCCATAACTCGTTTACTCTGAGAGATATCGTTTTTGTGAGAGACGTTCTCGGAAAGTAATGCGTTCGTGAGTTTTTTTTAAAAAAAAGGACCGAAGTAGTAATACGTAGATGGGAGATTAGAAACGTAACGAAACGAAAGAACTTTCGGTGACATCAATCGAAAATTTTTGGAGTTATCAAAGGAATATTAAAGGAGGAATACGATTTGAATCGTAACGGAGCAAAATACTTCCGCGTTTGAGATTGAGAACTTGAGATGCGAACTATTGCTTCAAAGGAACATGAAAGTATGAAATAATAAATCTTAATATAGCTCTTGATATAACTCTTAATATCTCAAACATCCTCAAAGGAGTGAATAGCTGAATATGTTCGTGACTTCTATATAGAGAGAGCAATTACTAAATCGAATTCGTACCCGAAATTTCATTTGGTACTATGAAAGCACATGTGTGTATGTTAAAACAACTGACAACGAGTATCCATGGAAGATCTCGTCAAGGAAGAAAATCCAACGAAAACCTCAGGAAAAAAATGAGGAGAAAGCTAAAAGGAATAGAGAACATCAAAAGGCTAAACCGCTGGAGGTCGTCGAAGGTAGTGAAAAAAGTAAGCGATATGTTGGATAGTGAGTTTTTTAAGCTCGTCCCTTTTTAAAAATATCACCTTTCTTCCCCTTTTCATCTCTCCTCATCTCCATAAACCAACCAGTTCCTTCTTTTTCCTCATTCGCTGCCTCTAGTTGTTAGTGGAAGCTTCCCAAAAACTTCTCACATCTCCTCCTTAATAGTGCTTCTGCAACACACTACTCTCTTTCACCATCACCATAATCTACGACCTTTTCCATTGCTCTGCGTTCGACTACATAACACGTATACATATCCATTATATTAATGTCCTCAGGTGATAAATATAACGTATTATTCAAATGTAATGCATACTATGTAATACCTAATAATATTCTATTTTTAGATACGAATGAATTCCCTTCAATAACTTGTATTCGAATAAATTTAAGGGTGTGATTACGTAGGGTATACACGCAGCAGCTTGTAATAAAAAAACCCGTTTTGTTCTCCTCAAAAAGATCGACGGCATCACGTAAAAAAAAGATAGAAATTTTTCCAAACCACAAAAGTCCGTGGACGAGAAAAAATTAAACACTACCTTCAGAGGCGAAAAACTAAAGAACCATGAAAGAAAGATTGGGACGTCATTTCAAAGTAATGTTCATGAATGCCTTGGAATCGACAGGGTCTGCAAAGATCTCCATATTTCCCGGAGACGAATGGAAAAAAAATTCGAGTCGATCGTCAAAGGCCAAAAAGCAGATCATCGTGCGCAGAAATAAGGCCCTTTATACTTCACTGAGTCAGGGGTGGCCGCGGATTTCGTAAGACCAAAGAGAGAAAACCTCTAATCCCGATTTTTGGAGAGTGCGCACACCAAAACATAAACCGAGCGTTCCTTTTGCATCTCTGGTCACATTAATTAATCACAGGAATAAAAAAAATACCACCGTCGCCACCCATTTCGGACGATTTTCAAGAGGTTTCTTTTTAGCCGAAATTTATCCCTCCGTTTGCACCACGCTTTTGGACAACAAAAACCGTAATGAAACCTTCGTTAACGAACATCCCGAATTCATCTTTTAAGAATGCCCTTTCACCAATGCGCGATTTCGTCGTAACGACTTGTGATTACAAATATATAAATACAATCCTATATCAAAAACTTTAGAATTATCATACGTATTTTAATATTGAATCGATCCTATTTTCGTTGGCCTCGGAAGCTTTGCATTTACTATGCCGTCTAATATAATCGAAGTCCCAGGTTCGAGTCCTGGTGGATTGAATTTTTCCGATCTGGGATAGGTTGTGATATAGCAGTTATATTTGGAATTAAATGTAATATTGGTTTCTCTAGACTAAATTTCGCCCTTATTTAATAAATACACATAATTATCATTTAAATACTGAATTGTTTTTGTACCTGAAGCAATCAAAAGTTAAGAAACCTTGTTTTTCGTGATTCAAACTAAAATCACCGTCTTGAAATCGTGTATTGACTTCTACCTAAGTAGTTCAACTTTGCGTGAAACACAAAAAGGGGAATCTCTCAGCCAAATGAAGTGATTCGGAAAGGCGAAGTATATCTGAATCCTAGAATGTACAGAAAAGCGAACGTAAATAAGAATCGTAATTAATGACGACATTTGAAAGCCGAAAAAAAAACTTATTATTTTTTTTTAATTCGCGTGGACGACTACGAAGATCAAAAAAGGGAATCAAAGGGATCCTTAAAAATAATCTCTTTAATGCATATTGACCAAACGCTTGAGGATAAAAACAAAACTCCGATGGAGGACTGATTAATTCCATTCTGACAAACGAGATGACGTAAAAGGGAGCGTCTGGAGAAATTAAAAAAAGAAACTGGCATTTCCGATTCCATTATGCTTGATTAGTTTCTCGACACTTCGGAGAGCGGATGTGACAACACAGATCGATGAAATCGTTCGTGAAAGAATGACGTCTTTGTCACTCGATTGGAAACGAAAGGTATTTTTTCAAGAAACGGTATGTTTCCTCTCTTGAGGGAAATTTCGCCATTTCGGAAAAGATATATGTATATACCACCCTCCGGGTTTACTCATCAAGGATTAGAATTTGAACCGATAAGAAAATATATCGCTCACAGATAAGACAAAACAACACACCCTCGGAATCTATCTATTTCCTACCCTCATAGTTTTCGACATTCATTTATTTTTCCCTCTTCTAGACGGCATCCCCCCCATGAACCCAATCTCACATAATTTCTTCCGAGATTAAATTCTCTTTTTTCTACAAGACACCGAAAAGGGTTCCTTTTATTTCCACCGCAGCGCTGTCACAGGTTTATTCCTTGCGAGTATTTTAATTAAAAACTTGCGAGAGAGCGAAAGAGGGAAAAAAATAAGTCCCACATGAAAAAAAAATCCTGACTCGTAGAACGTCTTTTTCGCTGAAAACGTCAGTATTTTTTTTTTAGATAAAAGGAAGAGAGAAACTGTCCGATGCTATCAATTCGATATGCAATCCATCCGATTTCGAATGAAGGTTACCGCTGAATAAAACGGTGGAATGAAGAAAAATACGCTCTTCGCAGAATCTCCGCGGATTAATATGACAAAAAAGGACGTTTTATTTTACCAGACAACGTTGCGGATGAAGGAATAAAAATTTTCATTGATTTGTCTGAGAGATGGAAAATCTTCCCTTCCTCTCGTCTTTTGGCCATGTGGAGCAATGACTCCCAAGGATGGAATGTTAACTTCGCGGCGAAATGAGTCAGAAACTCCGAAATTGACTCCGGTTGCTCGTTATACTAGTTCACATGGAAAACTGCTGTCGGTTAACTAGTATACATCGGTAAAGGGTATAAGAAATTACAATCCTACCAAAAAATCAATTATAATGAGCAATATAAACATTATTATATAGCAAAAACAAGTAGACAATGGTGAACACAGTATATAAAATTGTTGAGTGCTTAGGAAGGCATGTATCCGTCGTCCATTTGAAAATTACTGATGATGAGTTTTACTCATATTATACTTGGGTCAACAAATTAAAATAAAAGTTGAATAAACAGTATATCATTTCTTCTTAGATGGACGAAAGAAACTCTAAATGTTTTACTCGCTACTAGAATTTTATATCTTATATTTTTATTCTAATTTTGGTGGATAAACTTTTCTGTTAGGTCAACGTAAAAATATGATAAAAGGATTGTGATAGCTCGAAGAGAGGTCTGCGGTACCAAAGATATTATACAGATGCTACCATTTGAATGTAAACATAAGTAACCCAAAAAATTCGGAAATTTTGGAAATTTCATTCGGAGGACTAAATGAAAAACGCAGCAAAGAAAAAATCATATTTTCCCCACGGGCTATAGAGGCATCTTCAAAGGGGACGACTTTATGAAAAAATCCACGAGAGAAATCGACACTAATTATCACAAAACGTCACCTTTTTAAATAACCCAGCGGCTAAAATAATTAGACGCCATCTTGTTTAATTACGTCAGTAGAGAAAGCGCCTTTTTTCCGCCGACATTCTTGAGGTGTCTCTACGCGAGGATATTGGAGCGAAAGGTCACAATTAACCACGCTTTGGAGTCGAGAGATCCGAAAGGGGACCGCGGGGTGAATAGCAGAAGAAAGAGAAGGTGAAGATGGGGTAAATCAAGAATTAAAAAAAAAGTCTTCTGCCGAGAATTAGTAGGGCATTTCACAGCCGATGAATCAGTGTGGCCTTTGACAACGAAGGCGATTTATGGTGCCATGGAAACATAACCGCGAAGGGAGGAGAAGACATGCTGAAGTGCAAAGAGGACGCGCTGAATACGAGAGAAATGCAGATGGGTCATTTCCAGCAAAAATAGACCCCTCGCATTTGATGACGTGATTCCTGCAAAACTCCAACTCTCTGCCAACGGAATGCATCTGCACTCGATAACAGCATTAAAAATGGATGTTATCCATAGCTATTTGTGACGGAGGCACATCATAAGAGAGATCATAAGAGTTTAAGCATGAATAATTACGTAAAACATCCGAAATGGTGCATTAATGCGAATAAAACAAAATTCTTAAGAGATAATATATAACACCTTGATTATCACGTAAATTTGACATTATATTACTTACTATATTTACTTAGTTCCTCAATTTTAAACATTTAGTTAATTAACTTAAAAAACAAACAATAAAAACATTAATTACGACAAAAGATAAGAGTATTAATTAATGGTAAATAATACTGAAACGTTAATGCCCGTATGTGGTTTAATTTCAAGCAAACGTATCTATTTCTTGTAAAGTTTCATCAAATTAAATCCAAGAGGGAAAAGGAGAGAGTGTACGAAAGAATAAAATAATTAGACTGATGAAAGTATGGAAATGCGAAACACTCGTTGAGTGCGAAGCAGCGACTGTTGGGAGCTAAAATACGCCCTTTGGCAAGAAGTTACGAGGACAGCGAACCCTTACTAGAAGAGAGAAAACAAAGAGCCTTCCTTCTTGGAAAGGTGATGAATGAGACAAAAATAATGTGGATCTGCTGAAAAAGCAAAGAGAGTGACAAAAATGGAAGGAGAGTGGAAGATGACCGCTCTTGCGAGAGGTGCGTTTGAGGACATTGGGTGTGAACGCGTATTTTTACTCCTCGCCCCACATGTTGAGGGCGCCCTATTTATAAAACATTAAAAGAGATGAGAAGAAAGGGAAAGTGTTTTGAGGCACGTTAGCTTAAGGATAGAAATGATCCAAAGACACGCGTCCATACATGCACGTATTTCAAACGAACTTGAAGCTACTAATTTAAAACTTATTGTTCTAGTCTTTAGTAGGATGTTTATAATAGGAGTTTATTTCTGTTTATTCCTCTAGGTTTAAGTATAATATGTATGAAAAAAAGAGTTAATTTTTTCAATTAAAACCGTAATAAGTAACGTATGGTTTGGTTTATTTTTGAGGACGCAAATATTTAATCTGTTTCTAAAATGTTTTCGTGAGGTAGAAGAACCTGAATGACTGAAATAAATGTAGATACAACCTAAAAAAACTTAATACTGTGTTTAAGAAGAAAATAGGGAAATAATTTGCTTATTTCAAAAGACACATAATTGGTAAAAGTGAATGAAAAATGGCAATTCCTTGCGACAAGGCGATTGAGATGAAAGGGAAGAAAAACGATGCCTCGGCATGTGAAATTAGAAAAAAAAGAAGATCACGGCAAAGTGTCTCTCATTTTCTTTTCCCCTTCGGATGTTTGGGTGATTACGCTCTTTGCGTCTCCAGAATAAATACTTTCGCCCAAAGAGGGAGCTGATAGCATCGTTTATATCAATTACCTTCTAAATTTGAAAGTCTCGAGTGCTGAAACAACAGGTCGCAGTAATGAAACTGCGAGAGTGAAATTTAAGAGGACGAGATCCTTTTGCTTCTGAGATTACCAAAGTGGAAAAACTAACTGAATTTCTTGGAGGAAGAGGAAATAACCAAAGGAATATTTAATTTGAAAATGAGTGAATACTTTTCTTACGAATTCATCAATAAATATGATACGAGAATCCGTTGAAAAAATGCTTTGAATAGCATATTGTAGCATTGACTATTCCCAATGTCATTTTTATTGTGTAAATGCATTACACCAATATATTTCATTACAAGGAGATAGAAGTTTAACACGAGCCATGAGTAAGATCCTAGAATGCTAAATGAATCTATGAAACAATACGTTATAGTATCCTATGAATGGGAATCAATTTATCGTAGAGTAAGAGGATATTGATAGTCGTATGGCACAAAGAGAGGATCTAACATATGCAGAATATATACACGTCGAATACCTGTCGTAGGAAACAAGTTGCGAACCATGAATAAATACGCCGTTGCGGGTGGAGGGTAAACGACGAGAAAAGCTCACGACATTGGCATTCTGAGAGTGAAAGCGTAGTGCCCGAGGCATGCTGGGTAATTGCATGTGGTACCGCAGATGAATCCAACGTGAAACTCGTGCAGATATTACATCCAAACTCTCGGGAAAAATCTTTTTCAGAGAGGAGGAGATCAAGTTATTCCCGAAGAATATGAACGTAAAATAATGGAGAACTGTTGGTGAATCCTTATTAACAGCTTCTACAACAACATGGATGATAATGTAAGAAGCTAATCCCAAGTAATAAAATCCAAATTTAAAAAAAAAACATAAAAGGATCATAAATGATGAATCGAAGTACTAGCAAAAATATAGAGTGAGAAATGCAAATAAGATCAATGGGGAGCAAAGAAAAACAATGCATAGTGCAATTTAATATTGAATTTTGGCTTCCAATACTTTTCCTGTATATGTAAATTAAAATTACGAAAAGAACATATTCTAAAATTCGTAAAAATTGGCAAAGAGAGCAGGCCTCAAAGATCAAAATTCATTTCCTCTAATTTAAGTCCACTTATCTCAGAACGAGAACTCGAGCGACATGAATATTCGATTTATTTTAGATTTATGTTTAATGTCTCCGGAAATAAATTTCAGCGGAATCTCTCGGAGTAAGACGTGGAACATGGAATTATGGAGACATTAAAACAACCGCGGAGCGTCATAAAAACCCCCCTTGTCCTCACTTTCTCTCGCAAAGATTAAAACCAAAGTTATATATCCACGAGCGAAGAGCGGTTTTCTTCTACTCGAAGAAAGATCGGAAAAAATATCGCCCCGAATGACCCCAAACGACTAACATAAGCTAAGGGATGAGTTTCGTAAACAACCACCCACGGAGAGCAAAAAGAGAACTGCCTGTGATCGCAGCAGATGAAAACACGATGGAGGGGATGAGACAAATGACGATCAACCCCTTCTACCTCATCAAAACGCTACTTCGCGACTACACGCTCGTGTCGAAATTATATCTGCTTTCTGCAGCTTTTGGCGCGAGGCTCTCTTCTCGGGAGAAAAAGATTTCTTTAAAACTGTTTTACGACCTCCTGGAGCAAAGAAATCTCATACTTCGTCGGATGAGGTTTCGTCAACAGATGATGAAATTCCTTCTCGTTTAGTAGCCTGTTATTGATACTTTGTGGATACATAAAAATAGAACAATATTTAAGGGTAAAGCAAATATTCCAGATTTTTCGCATATAATTTCTGCTCACAATACTGTAATTGAAAATAGAATATTATTCAATTGTATTTGAAAGCAGCGAGATGGGAAGAAAATAAAAAAGATGGACGGCAAAATATAGTAAATGTTGAGCGGAGACCAACAATGAATTATTACTAATTATACGATAGATTGATGTCCAAAATGAATGGGTTTCTTAAAAATTCGAACAAACCCTACTGTTATATTCGCAATCTATTACGTTATTCAGCCACCGGAGCAACAGAGGAAATGGCTTCAAAGTGCTTTTACCAGCTTCCGGCGCCTCAATGCGGAGGGCGGTCGCTAAATATTTCACCGGTCGTTTCGTGGGTGGGTCCATGCAGAATCCGTCTGCAAAATAGGCTCCAGAGGAAGGGTGAATTAAGAGGAGGATGTCCCGAAAGGTGTTATTTTTATCGCGTGTCTCATTATCAGCGTGTTTGCGAGCGGATGGCCGATGGTGGTCACGGTCAACTTCAGTTGGAGGGCGTCCAGTGGCATAAAAATCGGAGCGCCGACTTCTTCCGTTGCCAACACACTTACGCACGCAATAATTTGCCGACATTATGCTCGTCCGGAAACACACTCAACGACATGTAAGGACGCGCAAAGAACAAAGGTATAAATCATGAGCCGCTTTTGAACAGAAGAGTCACTATTCACGTGCGTGCAATGAATATTCGATGAGGTAACTCTCTGTTTATGATTCCGTTCCGGGTAAATATTGAGAATCTTTTTTTTTAAATTTAAGCGAACTCGAGAGGGTAATGTGGTAACGAAAGGATATGAATGATTTTAAAATTAATATGAATGATTAATATTGCTTCTGTATATGGAGTAAGATTCTTATACGAACTGCTAGTATATGATTTAACTAAAGCGATGGGAACAATCAGTATTTATGACTAACAATTCTTGCAATTAAATTCTTTCTTCATTTATTCAAAATTGTAGACAGCAAAGAAACCAACCAGTGGTAAGGGCTTTACATTCCGAGAACACGTCACATTTTCATAAACAAGCGAAAAGAAATACAGATACACAATCCGAATGACAATGCGGCTTAACATAGACGATCGAAATGGATGAACACTGAAATACACTCCATAAATTAACATGTGGCGTTCAACTACACAAAATGAAAATGTGTACTAGAGAGAGATTTCCCATCTGAAAGCGACGACCTCCATAAGCACATAGAGAAAACCTTCACAGCTCCTCCTCCAATCGCTTTCGCTGATGTCGACGAACTACCCCCTCCATACATCCCCTACTTAACTGCCCATGTCATCTCCAATGTCTCTAATTCATACGGGACGTGCGCGGTTTTGAAATACTTATCCGATTCGCTTTCATCGGTGCCTAAGAGGATGGCTTCTTGGAAAGGAGATCGTTAAAAGATAGAAGGGATTCCGATAGACAATGATTTTATTCGACACTAGTTACCAATCGCGAATTTGCCATTGATAAGTGATATCGTGTTCATATAAATCTAATGTCTTCATAGAACTTAATGTGTTTATATCAGAATAAAATCAGAATATCTAAATAACATTATGACGGACCTTATTAACGGTATAAAATCTATATAATCTAATATACCGTTTATATTTTAGGATTTAAACTTTCTTAAAAATCCGTTAATTCGCAAGAACTCAAAACATGAAATGTCTTGCTTATCCATATCCTTCGTACTTCCGAATGATTTCCCCTGATTCGATGCAACGCACATGAACATAAGAAGGAACACAACAGATAGAACTCGATAAAGATGCAGAGATTGTATTTCCAGCCATCGCATCACTTCTTGATTCGAGAGCCAATCATTGATATTCACGCCTTCAACAACGATGATTTACAAGAAGGAGGAGGAGAGGATGGCGACAATGAGCACATGGAAGGAAGCGAAGTCAAAGGGGAACGGAGTAAGACGCGAGAGATTATAGGAGTATGTCATTGAGTGAAGTGGGAAGGAATGCGCGAGATGGTGGCCAAGGATTGCCGCCGTTCCATCGGTTATTAGAGAAGCCGCCCGAAGAATAAGAGACGCACACAGTTTCCAAACAAACGCGCTGACCTTGTTATTTTGATTCAAGGGACTGAGTTGAAAAGGGAGTTATGGACCCAAGTGAGAGATTTAAGACAAGGAAAGGGGGGAATTTGATGCACGACGCAAAGAAAAAACAAACAGTCGTCGAGCGGCGTCGTTTTTTACGCTAAGAAATGCACGGAATGTTTTTCGGAGGCATCGTACCAAAATATACCAGCTGGCGCGTCTCGGGGAATATATTAGGTGCCTGGAAAAACAAGTAGTTTTCCGCAACCGGAGAAGCAAACGAAGATTCCGATGAAGGCTTCATGGCCGTTAAGTTATTTAATAGTTCGATGACACGGAGGAGGGCGGATTGAACACCACGAAAGAGTTGATTAGGATGAACTCCGGGCGAGGATGTCGGGAGGGAGTGGAGGTGCAATTTTTCTTCAGGGAATGTTTAAGTGACATTAAACCAGAAGTAAATGAATTAACCGATAAGCATAAGTATATACTGGTAATATAAATTCCTGATACTGATGATTCCTTTATGAAATTTTTGATGAATCCTTTTTGATGAAATTTTACCGTCCAGTATATCGTGTATATATGATAAACCTATATTTTAATTAATACAAATAATGTTAAGCCCTCACTCTTTATACCAACAATATTAGCCAATACGATATATCTGAAGATAACGAATTAAAATATAATAATTTTCATTGGGCACTTATATACTACTTGCTCGATATAACACAATAATATCTATTGAAAATTAAGAGAATGATTTAAATAAAAATTACACTCATGCACACCCATTACATCCAAATGAACACATAAGAAGATTCAAAACAGATAATTCCCTGTTCTAAATGCTCCACCAGAAGGTAATTCAGTATATTTACAAAGGACACCGCGACATCCGCCAAAACTTTCCTCGCAACTGAGCGAGAAAATTCTGCCAAAAAAAACCCCGCAGAAAGCGATCCGAGAGTCGGTCGCCGCATTTCGGAACTAATTTGTGCAACATCCCGTCATTCCAATTACATCTGGAAGAGATGGGAGAAGAAGATATCTCGAGGGCCTCCTTCGGGAGAACACATCCGAACCAAGGCTTCTTTGTTTAAACATTTTTCGGCCGCTACTTTCTCCGAAACCCACGCATCCCGCAGTCGGAGAATGGACTCCTTGTTGTAGGCCCACTTTTCTATTTCAATTCGTCCGGCTGTTGAGGACCCCTTTCGAGGAACGAGGCCTCTCCACTAATTTTGCGGAAGAATCATCTTTTTATGCCGCGGATTTATCACCGTGTTTTTGCCCAGAGCGTCGACGCGAACTTTTTTTCTTCTTCGGAGATGCGAAAAGCGAAAGGTTTTTTGGGGAAAATAGATGTAAAATATATGCGCGCATCGACGAAAGGGTGTATATTCTCAACTCTTTTCTTTTTTTGGGGCCGTTGACGCCTCTTCCGGGAGATGAATATAAAAAGAAGTGCTCCCTTTTTTTGAATTTCCTTTTGGATGCACAGATAGCAAATAGGAATTGCTATGTGCATTTACAGAGTGGATACGTTTCGTTATGAGATTGCTACATCGGTAAAAGACCTTAGAGGAATCGATGGAATTCTTTTTAGGGAAATCCGTAAAGATTCTACCTACCACGGAGGAAATGTTATCATTCTACTCTAAGCATACGACATAAGCGAAAACGAACTTAAAACAAATGTAATCATCTTCTTTAATATCTACAAATATCTTTTGATTTAGTCGATAAATAATTAATTTTATGATATTGTTACGCTCTTATTGTAATCAGAGCTGACTATACGTTGATGAGATGCATTAACACTCCTAATTATATACCGAAGATAAAAGTACTGATCCTTGAATGACTCGTTCAAACACCACGATGTCTTCTCATAGTAGTATTCACATGGAAATCGGTGTCCGACGGTACTAGACGAGAGTACCACACCCTTTCCCTTTAATCGCATCCTTTTATCTCTCCGAGCATTAGCATTCCTCGCCCGATACTTCCACTGCTAGAATATCCCGTGACTTCTTCCATAACGAGCCGCCCTTTAACCTTACACATCTGGACCATACTCTTTCCACCCAATTTCGTTTTCCGCCCACGTTCTTAGTTCTTCCCGCACTTTTTCTTTATTTCGCATTCCAAATTCTCCCGGATGTCTCCTCTTTCCGGATTCACGTACATCATCTTCTTCTTCTCCCCTTTTTCTTGCATTGCGTCTCTTTTTATCTGATCTCTTTCCACGTGCAGGACGAGAATCCGCTCTAAATATGGAAAGATTGCCCTCTCCAAATCTCTATTAGGGGACCTTACGTTTCCTTAGAACCATACGAGATGTCTTCCATAAATTTACGAATTAATATACGTGGTTTTGGTTTTAGAAAGATAGCTCAAGGAAACATAACGCTTAGATACCCAAATAAAGTGTTGAAATAGTGAATGAAATTAAAATACTACTCGTGTAAACGGTGATGCAATGATTAGCTATACTGGACAAAAGATAATAAAAAGTTGAGTACCGATACTTTTCGATTTCAATCAAATTGATAAGATAAAGAATTGAGCGATCTATACTTTCGAAATTTCGCGATGTTATAACTCCTAAAAAGTGGTATTCACATTAAAGGAATTCAAGTAAGTTATCGCATATTTTTTTCTAGAAATCTCAGTCTTAATATAGTTATTGTAACAATTACATCAATAACCGACCTCTTGTTCTGACAGTCTACTTCATGTTACCATGGTTATATGAACACATTCCCATAGTAACCCATCAATGATCCCATCCCATCCAAGGACCCCATGTCAATGACATACTCGTAAACTTCCAAGCGTATGCGAATCACGTAGAAATTAATTAGAACCCGAGGAAAGGATCAATTTACAGTTTCCGTAGATGTCAAAGACTTCGATCGATGCATCGCAATATGACGAAGGAAAAAGTTGAGAGAATTGTAAATGCGTAAAGAATACAATCATATGAATTCTTGAATAATGCTATAACAGAACTCCTTCGAGAAGAATAAGGAAAAGTAAGAAAAGGAAACATCAAAAGTAAATATTTTCCTGGCGTTACAGTCTGGTCACAGCATCTCGGGGAAGAAAATCATTTGCCAATTTATCTTGGAACAAAAAGAAACACCTCAAACATTGCACGTTGAATCAATAAAATCGTCACACCTGTTTATCGCCGCGAATTAGCAGTCTTTGGATGGTTTCCCGTGCGTACGAATCCATACTCATGTCTCTCTCATCCGCTTTCAACACTCCCTCGTTTTTTTTTCTCATGCGGCCCCTTATGAATCGCTTAAATGTACTCCAAAGCATTCGAATGAGCGAATCGCCCACGCGCAACTAACATGAGAAGATCGAAAAACTGACGGAGGCACAGCTCCTTTTTTCTGCAGCGACCGTCGCCCGGAAGATATATACGTTCTTCTTGAGCAGACAGAATCCGCCTTATGGTATTAATTAATCTCCCGAAAGGGGGTCAGACATCGGAGCTAGCGGAACAAGGTTCGATGGCTGCCGAGGTCATAATTCTATGGCGGAATTCTAAAAAGGTTTGCATCATCATCATCATCATCACACGGTCGTTAAAAATGTTGCAGTTTGAAAATTATCATAAATTAGATGGACGAGTCTCTCTAAAACAACTCTAATGATTAATGCTCCTTTAGTAATTGAAAATATAGGAGGACATAACTTTCAATTCAACATTTCCACACGACGGACGTTTCTAACGCGAATAGATTCTTGTTAAACCTCCCACAGTCATAGAGACTGTTCGTGTTAAAGGTCCCTCCATTAATTTTGATTCGCGTTCAAAAAGAGCGTGATGGAGAAATTCATACGTTGAGATAAACACAAAATGTAAAGTCTGCTGTAAGTTAAGACACTTAAACGATTATTTTTAAGTTTAAATTTCACAGAAATAAAAAAATACGACTCTGAATTCACTCGTATCAATACAATTTCTCCTTCACGCACACACCTCTGAAAAAATAACGCTTTTTCTCGAGTTTCGCTCGGGAACTCGGGAAAGAAAAGAACGAGAATAATATATATTCTGTCCCGATTCTAAACCAGATACTTTTCCATCGGACAGAAAAATATCGCTTCCTCGAACTCCGCTTAAAATTTCTCTCTTCTTCTTCCATTTTCTCTAAAAACACGTACTCTTTTTACTGGCGCCACTCTAGTGTCCTGGCTCGTTGCCTCGCTCGTATGGCTCACGTGAATGATGGCTAAGGCCCGCAAGTGGGTGCTTTTGCATGGGTGAGAAGGAAGCGGCCGAGTTAAAAGTTGGAAAAGGAATATAAGGAAGGAATTCCAGGGGAGACATATGACCACAGCCTCCTACCAACTACTTGCGAAGCGACGTTTCTATTCCTTATGCTTCCTTGTCGTTCCCCCGTTTTACTTACTACTTCATCAGCGACGAATAATGTTGGACTAGAAGATTAAGTTTACAGACAATATAGTTAAATTGAAAGAGATAAAAAAATATGGCAGCTCTATACAAAAGGTTTAACCATCGGTTTGAAAGAGATACTCAACAAATAAAGGCTCTAGTAAGTGATCATCACTGGTTTTATAAAATGTATCGAAGGATAGAATTCAGAAAAGAACAATAGACCATAAAAAAAAGCTTCCTAAAACCTGTTATAAAGATAAAGGCTTAGGTTTATAGATAATAAAGAGAAACTGGAATGATAACCTGAGCGCACGAATATGCATTTTCCCTTAATTTTCAATCAGATGATTAACTAAAAGAAGCACAAATTTTGTACATAAGAATAATCAACGAGCGGAAAAATGTACGTTTTGCACTTATATTTACGTCAGCTTTCAATGATTAGAAAAACAAATAATTGAAAGATATTTTAACCACAACGTTCTTTCATTCATAATAGGGGTTAAATTTAATTTGCACTTCGTCTTGATGCACGACATTATAATAATTTCGGGAACATCCACAGTTAATTAAAAACACAAACATGTGATTGACATCCTAATAATGCCTAATTGTGTTCGCGGAGAAGAGAAAAAGCAAATTAATTCGTTAAAATATGGGTGTATATCGAGAGAGAGAGAGTTAGGAGTAAAAAAAAGAGAGTGGGAGATAGCGAACGAACACAAAGGGAAAGTTCAACGAGAGAACTGCAGTCTCTGCAGATGGCACAATGCATGACTAGGAAGAAAAAAAGAGTGTGGGAGAGATAAAAGGATTAAGGGCGATCTCCTGCCGGTGGAACTGTGAAGCGAAAACTTTTGATTCGGAAAAAAATAAGGGGAATGCGGTGGTAGGGTGGAGTGTGTTTGTGGATCCGGTATGACTGGTTACAAGAGGGAGGATGAATCTTTTGGTTGGGAAAGGGCAGTAATTATGAGTCGGTTTTTCGTTGCGTGGGCGGAGGTAAGAGAAAAAAGGAACAGGTTCTTGAACCTTATAGCGAACAGGTACATTATGTCATCAAACGCATTATCTATTTTTCGGTCCAGCGCCGTATCTTTTTTCTTGAGACTTTATTACATTTATTACGGCCATACCTTGTTCCTCTTTACTCTGCTGCTTAGGTCACATTACGTTGAATATCAGAAAACTAGACGACTGCTTTCTAAAGAGCATCTGAATTTCTTTGATGGATCTTGAATATATAATTAGTTAAAGAGCCGAGTCTCTGAGACCATTATCTAAAGTTAAGATCAAAGAAATCTCCTTCTTGTATACTTGGCCATTCCACCTTTAGCGATCTACTATCAGTGTCGGAAATCATTCACAAGAACACTGCCCACACCCATGTTAAGCGACGAAGTCTCTTATTCACTCTCTCTTAAAAGTGTTGCATAAGATCTCCTCGAACGTTTAAGAGGGGAGTAAACATTATCGAAGGGAAACGCATAACCTCGGCGGAAATCGTAGAGGATGGTTGATAAAACAAAACCAACATAAATAACATTTTCTAACTCCCTATTGTTCTCCCAAAAAAAACTCGTATTTCTTTCTTTTCGGAGTTTCATATAAAATACACGACGATTCCTAGGAACGGCGCCGTCTGATAGCAAAACCTGGCAAAACTTATACGTACATTCCCGTCGCTAGAACATAGACGACGACGATGGATGACTCACAACGGATTTACGATTCACAACACGTACGCCTTCTCTCTCTTCTTGTAATTACTCGCGGATCTGAAAGTTTATTTCTGGAGGTAACAGGGATCGAGCTAGCAACATTTTTACCAGTGGAAACGTCGGCTTATAATTATTAGCGCAACAGATGGTTATAAATAAAAACGGCGGGGAATGTTTTTCACAGACGCATTCTCTTGGAGACGGCGAAGAACTTTGGCACGAACGACTTGAAGGGGTTCTCCCTCGAAGACGAAATCCTGCCCACTAACTGGAACGACTTAAACAAATTACTCTGCACAAGGACAGATGGTCAACAAAAGGGTGGGATGGGGAGGAGTAAATGAGCACAGGAATGGAGAAAAATGCGATGGAGACGGTGTTGGCCGTTGGTCTTGAGCACTCGAGTATTTCCATTGCGAACTAATTAAGCCCAAGGAGATGACTGAGGAAACATTAATCATTTGGGAAGGTGAGAGGAACGAAGAAAGAGCCATCGAAGATGAAAAGAGTTTTGAAAAAAAAAAAACCCATTTGGAAAAGACGAGAGAAACCTTTCGATTGCCTTGTCTGGGAAAAGGAAGCGTGTCCAATAAATTCGATGGACTTTTTTTTAAGAAAATGAGCTTCGGTCTGTCCTTTTTAAACTTAAAGATTACGCAAATCATGGGAATGATACTTTTTCACGCACGTAGAATTCCTTTATGATCAGCTTTGACACGATTCTTATGAAATCAAACTTCAAAATTAATTTTGAAAAGTACAGTTAGCCAAAATGAGCGCAAAATTTTACTACGAATACTACGAATGCGAATAATACGAAGTCGATTTATTTTTTATTATAAGATAAGAACAAACATACCGCGATATTCATTACAAATGTTGTTTATGTATATATGTACATTTCAAATAAGTCTATAGATACTAAATAACAATATCTGGAATAGTTTAGTTACTACGATTATTGAACGTTCAACGTTCCAGATACAGTTACTACTAGCCGGAGTGGTATAGATGAAAAGCTCAAGTATAAACGCTCTTTAAATAGGTCCAATCTAAAAATAGTATCATCAACTTCCAGATTTGCTTCACTAATTAAGGAATCCGACTTAAAAAACTGTTACAATACTACGCTCAAAATATCATAGCGAAAGACTCTTTGATCCAAAGAGGCACTCATTCGCAAGAACACTAATAGTTTTTCCCCAATTGCGAGAGGCAATGGAAAGAGAAAAGCCATCGATCTCCTCCGCCAATCCAACGGACAATGGAAAGAAAAAAAAACAATACTATAACTCCCCGACAACGTATTCCGCGCCGCTTATCCCGCAAGTCCTTCAAGAAAGGACAGCGCCATAGAAGTCTTCCGCCATTAAAAGACCTTCGGTAATTAGGATTTTTTTTACGGACAAAAAGATGTTTGTCGGCGGAGGAGAAAGAGGGCGGCCAGGTGCAACGAGTGGATCCATTCTAATTGCCTCCCACCGAAGCAACGTGCTTTTTTCCATTCACCACCACCATTCCCATCCATCGCTGTCCGATAAAAAAAACAACACCTCCTCCTACTCCAGGAGGACTCCGCCCAACTTCAATCTCAATAATAGCCACCCCTTCCCATCGTCTTTGTCCCTTCCCATATTCACCCTCAAGCGGAAGGGTTAGAATGATCATTTGCCGATAAAATAAATGAAGAGCAGCGAGCGAAGAAATGGAAGTTACGATAAAACAAAAGAAAAACAAAACGCGGGTTTCATTCATCTCGCTGTCGTGGTTATTCTTCGGTTCGGACTGAATCGAGACGAGCGCTCAAAAAGGGAAAAATGAGTATAGATTTTTAGAATTTTAAATACATTAAGAACGACCATCTTTTGGAAAGAAATAAATGTTCCATCTTCCATTGAATCTGATAAAATCTACATCAAAATGCTTTTTAGATAAATAATCGTGACAACGATCATTCGAGTAATTTCCTTGGATTACAAACGTTAATGCGATATTCACAAAATACATATCGAGTTCATTATAAAGGATCGAAAAGATAAACAAGAGGATACTGCTAAAATACTATATGATCCCTGATAAACTTAGTAAAATGGGAATTCCACAATTTTGAATTTATGCACGCGTAAGAACCTAAACTTTTCATCTCCTTTCTGTCCATTCTCATTCCTCAGTCACGCCTCTTGTAAAGCTGCACAATCTCGGGCACAAAGTAGCCACGGAGGGATATAAAGAAAAGGAACTCCTTTGTAAGCAGTGCCTCAATAGACGAAGTCACCTTCTCCCGGTGCACGAATCCACCGGACTGTGAAAGAAAAAAGGTTTTTTTAAAAGGTGCAAGCGTGAAGACTCGGTGAAGAAAAATGCGGTTCGGAAGGGAAAGGGATTCAGATTCGAAGAGAAAAAAGAAACGAATAAAAGTGGTGGGAGTCATTTGTTGTTTCGTCTTCTTGGTTTAAAGGAGTGCAGCGGAGCGGTCGCGATCAGCGGCGTGTGTGAATAATCCTCTGAGGGCTTATGACGAAACAAAAGAAGTCAAGGTGAGCGTCCACGCTTCTTCTTAGGATGATGTGATGGAGAACTAACGCTCGGTACGGCGTGAATATCGAGATGGAGTTTTCTTTTAAGGCGTCGCCTCACTCTCTTCTACGCGCATTAGAATATGTTCGAACGCTAGTAGTAACCTTCCGGAGACTTACGTTCTTCCCTTACACTGCAGACCCTTCGCAGATGTTCATTAAATGCCAGTTATCGGTTGGAATACTAAGTAAAAACAACGAATTAAATTTGGAACCATATTCAAACAAACTAATGAATCATGAACTAACTAATATGAATGGAATTATATCTTGTAATTGTTATAATAACATCGTATTAATTAGGAAACAAAAAATCAGATACAGAGCTATATATCTAAGAAAAATGACCTAAGTATACTTTATTAGAAATTTAAATAATAAATTTTCTTTTGATCTATAGCATAATTTTCCCAAATATAACCACCAAGAACCTCGGAAAATGATTCTCTAACATTGATACTTTCAACTTTGAAGTTTATTTCTTCCTAAAAACAAAAACAAAATTTCGCAAGGAAAGGTTGTATAACGTAAGCGAGCGTAAAGATACTTGTGGACTCGAGGGCGATTTTTGAGAAGGTGGTGGTAGCTTGTATAATCCTTAGGAGTATTAATCAGAAGGGAAATGAAGAAAGAAAGGAAGCCTGCCAGCAAAAAAAAGAGTGAAAGGAGTTACGGAGTGGAAGCAACAAAAGTCATCTTAGCGGGAGGATGTTTGCAAACGCGTGGGTGAAGAAGTTAAGTGTAGGAGAAGGGGATGATGGACGTTGGTTAGAGAGAGTGCGTTGTCGCGATGCGTAAGGGGAAATGCAATGATGAGAGAAGGCTACCTTCGGTAGTTAGTAAAAGGCAACGAGAAAAACCTTCGGGGTTTTATAGCGTGACTAATAGGAGGAGTTAATACATTTCGTTAAAAACACAGTAAATAGATATTAGCTCTGAAAGAGATATATGGCTTATAGTATCGATTGGTTTCATGAAAAAGGATGACAGGTAAGCAAAGGGATTTAGGTGTGAAAGAGAGAGATGAAAAGGTATAAAGTAAATCGGGTTTAGAGGGGTGCCGTGGAAGGCTTGTGAATGACAGGAAAGAACAATATTTGAGAAAGAAAGGTGGAAATAATGGAGGAGAGGAAAAAAAAGAACATTTGAGGGAATATTTTCTTTACTCCATGTCTCCCATCTCCTAACTCTTTCAATTTCTAAGACAAACTCAGCCTTTTATCGTCGCAGCGCCTGGGGCCGGTGGAGGCACGGGAAATAAAGTAAACAAAACCCGAAAATATTTAAATGAAACAGCAGAAATTGAACGGGCGGAAAGTAAAGTAGACGAATATTGAGAGAGGAAACGGAAATGATAGCAGAGAGACCCGGAGTTTCTCTAAAACAAATTGAGACTTTAAAACGAAGCAGTTACTTTCGGTGACTCATCTTCATAGCTCGATACTTTGAAACGTAGGGTGTATTCAATATGCACACAAAGTATCACACTGTACATATATATGTATATAAGATACAGTATAAACTGTATGCCTAATCTACCATTAAAAAGTTATGTCTGTTATAATCCATTGAGAAAAAGTAACGACTTTCTAAAATAATTTAAACAAAGACCTCTATAATAATCTTTCTTATAAAATCGAATCCCTTTCGCAAAAATCTAACCTTAAACTCGTTTAGAAATATACCTTTTGACCATCCTTTAGCATATAGACCCACATTCATTTCAACTCTGAGGAACATAAAGAAGATGGAATGCTCATCAATCCTTCCTAGCACCTAACGGACCATAATGACCCTAAAACGAACAGATATACAAGTTAAAGTAGACCCCAAAAACACACCAAAAAAAAAGGTTTACCGAAATGGGTCTCTATACGTACCAATAAGCCAAGCGTTCGGTAACGAGAACAGTTCATCCACCGTGTAAATTTCTACACATGACGAGACAATAATACTTATGGCATCATCAACAACCGTAGGCCAACAACCATTCGAACGTAGGAACACAATTGCCAGGCAACGCCACTCACACAAGAAGCCGAAAATCGTGCTACAGAATCCCTCGCAATCCCAAGGCTCAAAAAGGACCACGACCTCGAATGCCTCTTTCCCTCCCGAGAACCTCCTTTGCCTCCACTTCCGAGAATTGGGTCAATCCGAAGGAAAAAGCGGATCTTCGACGTCGATGGTCATCGCTTTTCTCTAGTCTTACGGTGCCATAGATAGGCCCTCCCTAAGAACGCCTCCACCTGGCGGAGCAATAATGAAGGAGGGGGCTGAGGGGCAGGTGGAGGAGGCCTAACAAGGGAAAGGGGAAGAAGGCATTAAAAAAAAAAGAGCGCCTCACAATGGATGCGTGTTTTCCCGTGTCCTCCCTCGACGAAAATGAAAAGGGAAGAGATGTCCCGAGGAAATCTACGAATGACACCAGATTTCTTGTCTCCTCTACCGGTGTCTATTGAGCCCATTCTGTGTGACGTAAAAAAACACGACCCTTTTACCTCTGATCCCCGCGCGACCCCTGCACATCCATAGTGTGACAGCGTGCAGGTTGGATGGACGTCAAGATGCAGAGGGAATCCATTGTTGGGGAATACATCTCGGGTATCCGCGTACACAGCAATCATCCTTCGATGACTTGGGGCGGTGTCTGAGACTACAATATCCGTTCCACCTTACGCATCGTCCCACTGCCGTTGCCAAACATAGAGGGATTGCCTTCTGGCGGTATATCAATGCTTCTCGTTAGCTCGTTCCGTTGCGCAATTGCATTGTCATTCGACGAAATTTCTAGGAAAAAGTCGAAGACTCTATGCATATGTAAACAGGTACACGTGTTATGAGGTACAACTACTACGCATCGACGACATCCAGACACTTACTCACGTGAGAAATAGACTATTTTAACTAAATTAAAACACAGTAAGGGATTGTAATCAACATTTGTGTCAGTCTGTACATCAAGGAAGTGTGCTTCGGTCGTTTTAATTTAGATAGTCAAGCTAAGGACGATTTTAACTGGTTTACTATATAGTTTCATAAAGCTCCATGTCATGCTGAAGGATTAAATGTAATATCTACGTTGTTTATAAGCAGAAAGAAGCACTAAGAAGAAACAGCAACTGGATGACAGATTCAAACTTTGTTCTATATTTCGCTTTATTGTATTACGTAAATTAACTCCTCGTAAGAAAAATTTTTCTGTATACGTATAATAAATACTCTAACAACGAGAAAGAACTAACGCTCGGTGCATTATTATACCCACACTTCTATGTCAGTGGTTAGAAGAAACAAGAAGGTTCCAGACCGCGCCCGAAATTCTTTCGGCCAAACCATCCTCTCGAAAAACCCCAAAACAAAAACCCACCGAAAACGAACGACCTCTCGTAGAACCAATCCATAACACGCAATGAGGAGTAAGTCGCACCGAGAGAAGGTTGAGAACGGTCGTAAGAGAGACAAAGGCATAACGGTGACGGGATAATTAAAAAAAGAGCATCGGGAAGCGAGCTTAGAGGGACTGATTGATGGAAACGAATTATGGCAGTTTGATGAGATGGGTTTTTAAGAGAGTGAGATGGGCGTCGAGGATTGTGAGGTGTGGCAGATGAGAGGAGTTAAGGGGTCCCGAGGGGCGAAATAGGAGGGCCTCGAAAGTGGTCTAATTGCAGTGTCGGCAGCATCCCCCTCTCATCTCTCCTTCCTTTCCTTCCTCGGGGAAACCGAGTCCACCATTTTCTCCGACGTCTACATCACGTTCTCGGTTCCGAGAATTGGGACCCCAAGTATATACCTTTTCCCCTCGGCGGACAATTTGGATGCAGTCTAAGTAAGGAGTGACTGGAATCCCGATCTCCATGGCGAAGGATTTATTCGATTCCGCCGTGGCTTTGATCTCGTTGAAGAAACCGTCTCTCTCTGCACGCATGCGCGATCCGATTTCCATTCACAACCGCGCGCGAGTATATATACAGAGTCCATAATTAGCCGAGTTTCCTTTTCCAAATGCTTCGCTATTACATCGCTCGGTTAACTGATAATCGAGCGGCGTCTCGTTCGGATAGAGAGAAAGAGGGAGAGCTGTCTTTGGATTCGTTGGAATTCACCTCGTTTTGTTGAAAAAACACTCGTATCCAGACCATAAGCGGTAGCGGTAACAGATAAGATACAATTTAAGCGTGTTTAACAGGCAGCATTTGAAGACGGATATTGGATACACAGGACGTTAAATTTAAACGTATTTAGAAAGTAGAATACGCTTCATTTTCAACTACGGTCATCCTATTACAAGATACAAGATACAATTTCACTTCGTTACAGAAACTAATGAAAGAAACGCTGATAAATGCTGAAGAGGTGTACGGAAAAGATTACAATGAAGGGAGATGTACGTCAAGAGCGCATCATCGCCTCCACATCCATTCATTTTAGGAGGAGATCACCTACGTACTTCCCTTACGCCTCTATAATCCCCGTCGCCCACATCCTTGCTGACGGCCGCCTTGGGTCTCAACCCCTCAACGGTACAGAACAAAGATTGCCTTTCGGCCAAAGAGGGCACAGATCGCGGCTAACATCCGGTTTGTCGACGACTCAAGCAGATGCCCGATTAAATTCATCTCGGAAAACTATCTGGAGAAAACGTTGACGTACACGTTCTAATAATGTCTCCGAATAAGGAGAAGGTTTTATAGGTTTCGATAGAACATTTCGAGGTTTTACGAACTTTCGGAACGGAACTTTTACGTTAACATGTCGTCATATAACTTGCACACAGATGTAACGATGTAACGTATCGGAATATGGGTTTCATGACACTATTTGAGATCTTGTATCATGTATGACGTTCTCCGAATCAAAAGTCGAGATAGATGTACTATAAGAGTCGATGCATTAGAATCAAAAGTTACAGTTCCTTATTTTCAACACGATCAGTTTGAATAAACGAAAGTAGATTCGCATTCGCACTTGAATACTTCCTCATCTGGAATTGCTTAATCATCGATGTAACAACGAGTAACCAACACAAACAAACATTCGAACGATCAACAACATCGAACGTCGCTTGGTTACGCCCGTGTGTAAACTAAAGCGGTGATTTAGAAAAACGGGAGGATGTTCGACATCATCACGGACAAGAAAACTCTGTGGTGCTTTGGTTCTGTCGGATTGCTAACGATCATTGCAGCGAGAGCTTTTAAGGTCGAAGGCCCCGAGTGGGGAGAGAGAAAGGTAGAACGATCCCTCAGTGCGGAGATGCGGATAAAGACCGTCTTTGAGTTTCCTCTCTTCGTCTGTACTTAGAGGATTCCTCCGACGCCGACACACCACCAAAACTCACTTCGTCTAGACGGCAAAAGAACCAACAAACAGTTTCTCTTCTCTAATACGCGAAGCGAAACAAACTGAGAACGTGAAAGACTCCAACGCACTAACAAACGATCTGATAAACTGGTCTCAAAGACACATCGGTTTCACAACAGAATTCCACTGTTTCTCTTTGAATTACTAAATGATGGGGAATGAAGAAACTATCGGAATCTTTGATTTCTGAGTATTTCAACTTTCATATTAGTATCTAAGATCGCTTATTTTTACCGTAAAAGAAGTATTAGTTATTGTAGACGGATAGATCGTTCATAGTTCTCGGCAACTCAACCTCCTCATTCGTTAAATTGTGAGTGCCAATAGTTTAAAACAAAATGGTGAACAAATATGTCGATACTTCAAAGGTACATCGAATTATTAGGTTCTAGAATTGAAACAGAACTAAATACAATACAAAATGAGCATTTATAATGTGGACAACGACCTATATATCTAGCATTCCTGGATATACTGCACATATCTCTGTATTCAACCAACTTCTTTACATCCATAGAATTCTTCGGAACTAAACTAACTCCTTGCTTACCGTTAGATGTAACTTAAAACCGACCTCTCTTACAAAATGACAACGCAGAAAAGAGACATTTTACGACACCGTTAAATGTATACAAATACAAATTTTACGTTCCAATACATTAGCGAAGCATTAAAATGAATCGACAACCGACGACCTTGACACTCGCAGATGAATGTCCAATCGCCGGCGGCAAAATTCCAAGAAGGCCACGCATGGGAGTGTACGCAGTCATTTAAAAAGCGTTAAGTCAACACAAATCCAAGACGTCAGTTCATTCTGCAACCTAGAGAGATCGTATCGGCTTTTGCATAACTGATGAGAAGTATCAACCAAACGAACCACTCCTTGATAGCGTAGGAATACTGAGGAGAAACTGAAGATTCTATCGTAGAGAAGTTATGAGTTACAGGTCGTGAATCTATTAGTGCCTAGGTTATCGCTGCTCGACGAAGTTGTTATTGCAAATAATTGACTCGATTAACGCAAATCTATGGGATTAAAAGGTGAATTTTAATTACTATCGGCTACTAAGATCAATGGATCTACTTGAACAGCTTCTTAATTAATTTACGAATAAAAAGTAGATGCTTTACTTCTCATCACGGGAATACGAGAATATAAGCTCTAACTATACACCAACTAAACATTTACCAACTGATAAATCGATAAAAGACTTGTACTATAATCGAAAACTTTCTAATTACTATCGCGTATAGATGTTTCGCTACCAAATATATGTAACGATTCGATCAAATGAATATAGCTTCGACTATAAGCACTCGTCAAAAGATTTAGCGATTTCTCAAAACGAACATAAGGCTATAGTATATTACAGCTTCGTAGTACGAGCGCGGAGAGAAACTTTGAGGCTTGAGTTGGTAGATGGCTTCCATATATACTCTCGAGAGAGCATCCTAAGACGAAAAATCCTTTCGACATTTTGAGTGAACGGGAGGGGAACACTCTTTATTAAGCTCCCGTTTGTTTTAGCTGAAGAGGGTAAGTGGAGAGGGGGAATAAAGAAAGAATTAAAGGAGCACAGATCGGAGGAATGGGGGAATAGAAAGAGAGAGATAGAGGAAGTAGAAGAGGAAGGGTAAAAAGGTAAGAAGGAAGAGAGGAAATAGTCGTCGGCGGAAGTGAAGTGATGGACAGAAGAAGGAAGAGAGGATTATTTGGCGGAGACTTTGCCAAGAGGAGGAAATGAGCATAAGTACCCTTTGGGATTGCCCGCGTGCGTGGGCGAACTTGCGTGTGTGCATAAAGGAGTTAGTGGCTTAGAGGGGAAGAGGGAAGGGACGCCCGTGACATATGGCGTTCTCAGCATAGACGCACTTAAAAAGGAACGCATGGATTCGAAACACAATTCAACAAAGCGGCGATTCGAATATTTTTTCTAACAATAGGCCTCGAGTTAAGCGTACATTCATAGTAAATTAATGGTTGATTTTTCCTTCATTTACAGCCCACCTTTATCAAGTTTCACATTTAATGTAGAGGACACTACAGCTTGAAGATTAAAACACGGTTGTTCTAAGAAAATTCTCGAGAAATTGAACTGTAGCATTTACATTTTACCCAAGGTGTTTTCTTCTCCGATATAGAAACAGTATATTTATTTTAATCAATATGAAAATATACTAAAATAAATACTAATTTTGTTACAGTAAAAGCAATAAGATACATGCTACGTATTGGAATCTACCGCGAACAAATTACTAATACTTTGAACCAATACTAATTGAGTTGAACTCCTCAATATATCCACTCGTATATTCACAATCACCCATTCAAAATATGAAATATTACGCATGAAATATCTTACATTACAAGGGACTTCCTTGTATAGATAGGTCATTTCTTATCGCAATAATCATTATTGTTGGATCAAGGTATTGAATCGAACGTCGATTCAACAACTTCCGTTTCCTCAAGTAACGTAATGGTTGCTAAGAACCTTATCCCATCGGAAAACAGCCGAATGGAGCAAAAGAAGATTACTTATCCAAAGATGCCTTCACGTCCATCGTTATATTGAGATTGAGAAGAACAATTTCTGGGAAATCGTTTTACGAGCGTTTATCTCGGCTCTATTACTACGCATGAGGCCGATGTTTACGCCAAATTAAGATGCATGAGAAGGAGGGCCAATGTAGAGAGGAAATGGATACGTGAGGATGTTGAACGGGAGGGAGACAGCGGGGCATTGTCGGCTTATCTGCGTTCATCCATCGGTAAAATCTCCCCAAGTTCACCGCTGGATCCCCATTTGGGCAACCGGAAAACGCGCCATAGAGACACACGGTGAAACATACGCGTAGCTGCATCGTAATGGGCAAAGGGAGCATAGACAATAGAGCGACAGAAATAGTAGTACCGTAATCGTCGAAAATAGCCATCGCATATCGTGACCATCAAAACTATCGCCGTGAATATCATTGAGTCGAACAGAGACGCCGCGTAATACAAAGATAGACGCACGTTCTAAAAGAAGGGAACACAGCGATGACAGCGAATAGACAAATTACGTAGTATTAATTCCGGCCCCTCTTCCTCTTTACCTCGTATGTCAGTGAGATGTGAACGGAAGATGTAAAAAAAGAGATGGAGGAAATTGTGGGGAAAAAGCTGTGTAAACGAAGGTTGGCGAAGAATTCACAATGCGGGGAAACATCGCTATAAATAAAGAAAGCATTCAAATACGTCAGGCTGGAAATAAATACCGAACGAGATGAAGAAGTTTGGATCGGAAATGAAATATAAATTGCTATTAATACAAGAAATGGATTAGGAAATCCCGTAAAAAGAACGAAAGACAAGAAATGTGTGAGCTGAAAAACAAGAGCATACACTACTGATAAAAACGTTCGGAATACGTATGAGGTAATAATGAAAATTCAAATGAATCAAAAGTTAAAGAAACTATTGCACATAATATAAAGTAGTAGGGATATGAAAAGAAGAAAATAGAGTCGTGAAACGTACGGGAAAAAACACATACGATAAGCTTGAAACGCAAATCGTGAGCGTATTTTGATTGAAAACAAATAAGATGTTGAGTGCCTGGTTACCAAAATAGAAGGAAATCCGAGATGCGACGGAGTCGGGAGAAAAATAGAGGCCTGAGACGTGATTTGTGAGAGTAGCATCGGAACAGAAGCTTTCAGTCCGCGACGAAAAATTGCCTCCGATGCGAACGCTGGAGAAAGAGTCTGGGAAAGAGCCTTAAAATATCCTCCCGATGAAGTGGGCGACACAGTTGGCGACAGGACAGATGTAAAACCTGACAATGGGCAGTTTTAAGACGTTCGGTGCGTGAAAAATCGCCAAACTTCAAAGGGAAACCGAGAAGATTATTTCGAAATTACTCTGACGACCATGACTACCTCTCTCTGAGAGAAGACCGTGTCTTTAACATTTAACGTTACGAAATAGAGGATATTGCCTATGCTCCCTGATAATAGCACCGTTCCCACGCGAAATCCGTCACGTGGAGCAATGGAAGAGGACACAAAGGGTAAGGACAAAGGACGGGGATAGAGAGTGGAGCGAATTACCGAAACGAAACTCTTGGAAGACAAAAGGGTTCCGATCCTGAGAACTGCGTCCAAAATGTGGGCTCAAATACTATGTGTTGATGGGTAAATAGCCGAAATCCTGACAACGCGTTACTAATAGCAAAAAAGGAGGGCTATTAGGGTTAATGTGGTGAAAGCAAAGAACGCAAATAAAATCTGTTTAAATAATATAATCGTTCATTCGGTCATTTTAACCACGGGTATGATAACTTATAAAATATAAAACAGTATTCACATCAACAAACGAATTCAAAAGGTGAAAATTTATGCTGTATTGTCTTAGGTAAATTTTATTTTACGAGAGTAAAAATTTAATGAGAAAATACCTTAAAAAGAAAGCGATATAACAAATACTTCCATTGCTCTCGAGTTTGAATAAATGTACACGATAAAAAGCTTCATCCTCAGACTTAAAAGTTAAGCCTTAAAATAAGAGATCACAAATCGCGAACGATCTAGATTCAAGTCAAATTTATACGCTCCGTTATTGAGACATAGGAGAAGGGAAAAAATAAGTAAGAGGTTCAGGAAAACAGACGAGTGTGTGTGTGTGTGGAGCGAAAAGATAAAGGGTCTTTCGATAGTAGAAAACGACTTCGAGGGGGGAAAAGATTTTATTCAGGGAATTCGGGAGATGGAGAAGTTTGAGAAAACGGTCGGGAAGATGGCGATGTTGCGTGGAAATAGGGAAGGGACTTCCGCATAACGATTCCAAGCGATGATCCCTTCTTCCTTACGGTCATTATACTCCCTCCCCTTTTCCCTGGTGATCTTGGCACTCATCCCGCCCGGCCCTTCTTGGAGTCGATTCATAAAACGATCCCACAAGGGGAGAGTAAGTTTGTTAGCATACGGAAGAAGATGGTGAAAAAGGAGAACGGTACGGAGACGAACGAGTGCTCGGTAAATTTGGCTGAGCGAGCGTATAAAAATCCAGTCTCGCGGCTCATCCAAGTGTTCAAAGCAATCGAATTCGTGTTACATAGCACCGGTTTGTTATACTCGTACTGCTCGAATTCGTGTTACATTTCTATGGCAACGGTTTGTTGTACTCGTACTGCGATCGTTTAACTTTTTTCTAAGCGCGAATAAACTTTAAATCGAGGAGAGTAATTTAGAGTAGAGAGAGTTCCATTCGGGAAACAAAATGGATGCACTCGTCATCATCAAAGTCTTCCAAAAACCACGGAATTTCAAAGAATGGTTCCAAAAAGTAATGTGCTGAGATGAAGGAAAAGGAGAGCTCGTGTAACGTGGAACTGAAAGTATGAAAATGAATCGCAGGAAATGAAACGCAGTGAAGTGTTGTTTCATGAAAGGGAAGGGAACGAGGACCACCACACGGAGGAATAATCCTTTACCTGAGAGAAGAACTCCTTGTACATTATCCTTATACACCTGCTTCCTCTTTGAACACTTGGCGCATCTGCCACGAGTGTTTGAGGCCCTTCTCGTCCTTGACACTTCCATATCCTCACGTCCGCAAACCCAAAGGATAAATATAAATCCGATAGAAAAACGCGCCCGCATCGAGGAAATTTTTCGGTGCGAGAACAAAGGGTTTTGGAAATTCAAATTCGAGAGAAACGTATTCGAAGTTTGTCTCTTTTGTAGAGGGAGATTCCATTTTTGGGTCCCGAGATTCAAATACCAATCCGACGGAAATGTTTGGGGACAGCGGTCGGTAAAGTTCCATCTTCTGTTGGATTGAGAGGCGGTGTGAAATTTTAAAGCACATAGCGTATTCCGGAGGCCCGAAGGCTACCGTTGAAAAATTCCACCGAAAGTCAGCATATTTTTCCATTCGAGAAGAAGTAAGTTGTTGGCGCATGTGAGAGCTCAAACATCTTCTGCGCTAAGTAATCACTTGTTGCTTGCGCTCGTGAGCAAATATCTTTACACTGAGGAAAGGAGAGTCTCCAAAATAAACTGTCATCATTAACATTTCCGATACGCCTTTAAGTGATTCGAAAGTACACTCGAGTTTTCTTCAAATATCAAAGGCTGTAAGATGATAATACGTTTTAGTGGAAATTATAGCCATTCGTGTTCGTAAGCAACAAAAGCAAACAGAAATCGTAACTTCATAATATATGATAATAATTCACGTAAATTATATAAGACAATTCAATTGATAACTAGCGAAATTAAAATAAGAATTAAATAATACGATAATAGGAATACAACAATAGGGGGACAACAATAGGAATACAAACAATACGAATACAACAATATGAATACAACAATAGGAGTACAACAATAGATAATTGTTGCTGCTTGACTTGGGCTGGTTGAAGCAACAATAAGCCAGAAGACTGGCGAAAACATATTTATGTCCTCTCTCTTGTTTATCCTTCGCAGCTGCTCACGTAAATGGTCGGAAGGTTCGACACACATAACCTTTTCTCAGAAAAAAACTACGCCTTCGACAACAGTTCTAAGACGCGAACATTTCGAATCTCACAAAATCTCGAGATTTCTAATTTCCGAGAGCCAAAGACAATGCGGGACTGAAAAAGGTAGAAATCCCTCGACCAACCTTCTGCGCACAACCCTTTGTCTAAATTCAGATACCCTTAACACACACGCTGAGTACAATCCGTACGGCACACTCACCGGGAAGCCAATTTATTTGGAACGGTAATCTCTAAAGTCATCGCGTTCCTTACGCTTTCTTTTAAACGGAAATTCTTTCGCAAGTTCTACGAAAGGGACGGGCGAAGAGGGTACGCCTGGTAAAACTTTTCATCGGGAAAAAATTTTTCCTTCTTCTTCAAGGGCTCAAAAGAGACACACCGAGGGGCAACACCTTAAGCCCTCAGGGCCTTTCTTGCGGGGATTTTCTAAAGAGCTCCCGCAATGACCATCCGCGAACCGTTTCTAGCATTTCCCTGCATTTATGGATAAGGACGCACTGCAATATCCCCGAATGGCTTGGTCTCTTAAATATAACTTACGGGGAGAAAATGTTCAAAATAGCCGAGAACGATTACATACGCACAATTCCACAAAATGAAATATACAATAATTAAACGAAAGTGAGTACTTCTGTAGAAGGAGTTTGAATATGTTAAATATATAAATCTTATTTCACACTGCTTTTAAACTTTGAGGGATTGAATGAGATCCAACAACGTAATTGTTCAACTTGCCGTATGATTTTCCATATAACGTGGACACGCATAATTTCTTATGTTAATATGTCGTGGAAGAGCTTTATCTCTGCAATACATTTCAATATTTATCCGAGTGAAGCTATTTCCTCATCATTTATTGCTCTATCTTTAAAATGACAATGGGAAAAGAATAAACACGTATTAGTAGGAATAAATTTTTACTTATACTGCTTCCATGCACGCTAAACTTACAATGACTGACAACGATCCTTTTCGAATCCTATAACACTACGAATAGATAAATTTTTTCTTTTGAAAATATCCCAGACGCTAAAAAAACCGTACCCGAATTAAAATGATAATTTTACTTATTTTACGCCAAACGTGACGTCATTAAATTACTCGGAAAAAGGTTTACGACAGCACAAGGGGAATTATCTTGATTTAGGCAACGGACTTCCGCATTAAAAAGGAATCCCGGCTTCGGTGCATAAAAAACATCATCAAACGTATCCCTCATCCACGGCGATGGTAAAAAAAAGGGATAATGAACGCCTATGAGTCTGCTTCAAACGGAGTATTTACCAGACCGCCACGCCCCCTCCTCGTGGCGGCGGGCACTTTGGTGCGGCACCAAAGGCCTTTCGCTGCGTTGCCGAATCGGGCGCCTCCATTCAGGCGACGTTGCCATTATGTACACCCACCACTAGCCCTCGAAAGACACCAAGTGTGGACCTCCGTTTGTGGCGACCTTCTCGGAAATATGAAAGGGAGGGATTCCATCAACACCGGAACACTGTGGCAGTCGGCGGAAGATCTGTATCTCGTAATACTATAGCACGATGGAATGACTGTTATACCGATGAGATACCGTAGTGTCCCTCACATACCACGTAATAATTTGTTTTGTAACTTCATTAAGAAAGAAATGAAAAAAGTCAATTGAATTGAGATACTTTGGGATTCATAAAGAAACTAATACTGCATAGAAACCAGATATTTTTTGATCTTTGATCGCTTGTTGAACAGTAAAACGAATTTTCACTTTCGATGCAAACGTTGAAGCTTTATCCGATAGCGAGTGAATCAATACGAAGTAAGTGGACAAATATAAGGGGCTGGAATAATTCATTTACTACAAAAGCATAGGAGAATATTATGCTTACAGCATAAGTCATTCTGAGCTGAATTAGACAAATGATGAAGGATATATTACAACGTACTACTCTAAATATTTGTACACTACATTGCCATAGAAACCGAATGAATCAATGGTATTGATAGGCTTTCTCATATGAAACTACACAGAATCCATAACTTTCATAGGCTTCTCCTTTTCTCGTCAACTAAACTTCGTCTTACGTCATAGAGTCCTTCTTTTTCTTATATTCACCTCACTTTTCCACCATATCTGCGAGTAGTATTGCAAACGGAAAATTACACATCCAGCGATCTTCTCCGAGTCACGATCCAAACGTCACGACAATGAATGAATGTTGCCATAGAATTCCCACGGTTCCACATGCAGGAAAAAGATCCCACTTGATCCACATTTTGAAGGCCATTTAAATCACACTAAACACGCCTTTGGGGAGAGTAGAAATAAATGACGCAAGCTACCATCCAGGGATTCCATAACTTCTCTTCCCACGAGGGAATAATAACTTATACAATATTCTGTCAGATTTAGGAGAATAAAAACAAAGGACAAAAAGTGTAAAACACGACATTTGAAATATGAGTGGGTTCCTTGAGATGGAGTGGAGCCAAAACTAGAAGAAATTAGTTAAGCAAAAAGTCTAAGAGCAAGGCCTGGAAAAACCATATGTTCATGGGATTATGTCGCAAGCCTTCAGAGGTGACGATGACTACAGCAATCCTTTTAAAGTACGTAATTATTCTGTATGTTACTTGAAAGCCAAGGATGCCTAATAACCCCTCGATAATTCATATTAGTACATTTTTTCATTTAATTTGAAAATACGATGAATCTACAGAAAGATGATCACATCAGAGCTCGTTCCTCTTACAGCTGACCTTCCGGATGCGTCTAAAAGCACTCCCTCTGCATCAAAGAGCTGAAGATACCTTTACACGATAGTATAGTTCAAAACGACGGAACCGACGACGCTAAAGCAAACGCGATAAATTGGTTCGAATGAGAATGATCGTGTCGGTTGCTTCAAACGGCGATAAAAAAACGCAAGAAGAGAATTCTTAAACGCCTCGGCGTGACAAGTATGCTATTGGGCGAACAAAATGAAGAGGTGCAAAGGGAAGACCCTAGCGAATCAAACTACGCTCTATAGATCACACTCGTCGGACGGCACCGCGTATAACACAAGGAGTAAAAGAATATCAAAGGGATTTTTCGCTGTCAACGCCAGCCACGTGTGCAATATGACCGGTTAAGACTCACTCTCTTTGAATGCGTATAGGAGTACGAGGAATCCTGCACTGGAATTGCAATAGAAACGGGAAGAGACGAGGGGAGGTGAATATATGAGGGGAAAGGGATTTTAGACGATGGTACGTCACTGAGATAAAAGCGGAGATGGTTTCCGCAGCTTCCATAAGAAGCATCGTCACCTGCAGCCACGATTCTCTGAGAAAAAAAATAGAAGAAAGGAAAGCGAAGATGATCAAAAGAACAGTAGACAGTGGAGAGGGGAGGAGTACAGACGAGTTATCATTCCGATCGAGAGGTTCGTGAAAATAATCAGTAAGTCGGTCGATACTTCAATTTATAGAAATCGGTCAAATACAAACATCGAACAATAGCTTTATAATGTACAATGGTATGATATTATACCGAATAGGAGCTATATTATTATCTATTGACGAGGAAGTTAACATCCTACCTTAAAACACGTTCATGGAACATGGTATTAATATCGCGAAACTAAATCGACTTAGTTTTCGCAAGAATGTAAGCTGACGGACCGGAAAAGGAAAGTAAGGTATCGAATCTAAATGTTTCAATTAGCAAGAGCCGTCAGTCTCCTCTTTCGGGAGGATAAAGTTGTTCGCCGCATTCCAAAGGAACAATGCTTTTTTGGTGAGTTACTCTCCACAAATAAGTTACGGAGAACTCCGACCATTCTCTGTTTAGAAAGATCGTCAAAAGAAAGGAAGCTAACCTTCAATTTCCGATTCTTTCAAACGATCCGCGAATATATAGTGAAACCTACAAACAGCCTGATTTGCATTCGTGTTTACCTTTGAAAAGATTTGCAAAGGTCGGTCGAATTTGGCCGAGCCTTTTTTTGTAAAACTTGTATTCATCTTTATGTATCGTGAATAGCTGTTATGCATTCGGAGATTTACATGAGACTGGAAAAACTGCATAAACGAATACAAGAGGAGGGTTTTAGAGAAATATACCGCTAAAGGTGTTATTTCATATTGTGATGCAAAGATGAAGGTTCTTAAATCATTTTTAAAATTCCTCAATTTCGAAATTTCGCTAATTTAACGGAAAAACCCAAAGCTTTCTGTAACTATCTCCAAAAATACGATGATCTTCCATGAATGTACGATCGTAAATTTTCGTAATGCGACAGGATGACTTTATAACTACCCGATCTTGCTCGTCTTTTAAAAACAACTAAATGTACTTTTTCGTAGATAAGTATGTATACACTTTTGCGAGATATATATTGAACTGTTTCGATTCAGTTTTACTTAATAACGTGAACATAAAATACATATTTACACGGAAACTATCAAAAGTTCTGATTACACGAAAGAGATGAAAACGATTTCTATTAGATTAAGAGGAAGAAATTTTACTTTACACTCAATATATAGAATCTAGAGAGAATATAATCATCAAATACCATTCATCTTAGAACATCGACAACTGTATGAATGAAGGCTGTTCGCCTTTTTGGAACAGAAGAATAAATCCGTATTAAAAGGATGCAGTACCAGTAATAACGCGTACACCGCGGAGTGCCTATGCTTCGAGGGGCTGAATCGTTTAATGAATGAAGAGATTATATCGCCGCGCAAAGCAATGACGCGCAGTGGGTTGCATCTCCCGTTCGGAAACGAGAGATTCTCGTAATCATGCACCGTTCAAAGTGGAGCGAACTCCTCCTCATCTTGCCGTACTTTTCGACGCGGAATGGTGGAAAAATCTTGAGCCTTAAGGATGCTCTCATCGTTGCGGAATGAAAGCTTTCCCGATTGGAGATTGTGGCCTTTTGAACCGTTAGGGGCGACGCAGAAAACGGTATGCGAGGGATTACTGACCAAGAAATGCGTCTGGCAAGATTTCGATTCGCCTCGAGCGAAAGAGCTTCCAAAAAAAAAAAGTTGAACGAGATTAAAACGTTGGCCCGGAGAAAACTTTCGGAGCGGCGCTTTTGGAATGAACTATTTAACCCTTTTACTGCCAGCCCATTTCGGGTGGGATGTGCGAAGACTGCCAGGGCTATTTTCCGGAATATGAAGGATTTCAGATTCTAAATTATTTCAGCTACTAAACTTAATTTAATTCATCTAGATTTTTTCCCAATGCTAAAGATATATTTATAGTTTAGAACCATAGATGGATTATGGGGGTTTAGTTAAATTTTCATAAAGAAAAATAATAACAAAGTAATTATAATATATGTAAAAACCCAAAATTCTCCGTTTTTTTCACTTTGTGATGTATAAAATATTATATACGTGGAATAAAATTATAATAGTTTTTGATATTATTTAGTTTTCTCACCCGTGGTAAAGTTTAATAGTGATAAAACTATTTTTGCCAGAGATATAAAATATTTCATCTGACTCTACACTCACGGTCCCATCAGCTAGCGCACTTTTGCTTATGGAAGCATTCACCAAGAAGTCCTTTTTTTGCATTTTCCCCACACAGTTCTGCATATTTTTCTTTATTGTATTGCTTTTTTCCTCTTTCACTACACATACAACAGTTCTTTTCTTTTTCATTTGGCAATTTTATAAGTTTTTTTGAGGTATGTCTCCGAAGATCCGGGTTGCATATCTCGGTTTTGCTTATATAAAAATAGGCGGGCCAAAAAAGAATATTTACTTATCTAGTTGGAAACTGACACTCTAAAACAAATACTTAGAGCCACAAGAAAACAGTTCAGCACGACTTGCGACAAACACGAAAGATAATACTGAGCAGGATGACGCTGGCCCGAAGTAACGAAAATATCCGGACGAATTAACGAGGAAAGATCACTGTAAAATATCAAAATGTATAGCAAGGTAAGGTGAAACCATATAAGTTAGATAAAGTAAGCAGTAGAGATACAGCATATGTGTATTAAATGAGACGGCAGCCGTTAAAATGGTCATAATCACGAAATAAATAGTGTCAAATAAGTCGGGCCGATATATCGGCCCGCTGGCAGTTTTCGCACAACCAGCGAGGGCCGATATATCGGCCCGCTGGCAGTAAGAGGGTTAAGGAAGCTTTTTTGAAAAAAAATTAATTGAAATGATCGACTAGCCTTTAATATCCTTTTAATAGAGACGGAATAAGGAAAAAAAAGGATTTAAAAAACACGATTCACTCTGAATAAAACATCACGAGGATGTCATCGTCGCGTTGAGGGCCGATGAGGTTTCGTATTCAGACGAACCACTGCGTAGACACGCTGTTAAATAAAGATACGGAATATAAAGGATCATAAGGTTACATATTCAACGATAACAGGGGATGCTATTACGTCTCTTTAAAAGGGTTTTTTTTTAATCGACCGTATACCATTGAACAAGACTCGAGACGTAACGAAAACTAACTGACTAACAATGGAATAAGGAAATCTACCACAAGACATTGACCTTGATTAATATACATTCTTGTTCATAACGTGCGCAGAATATAAGACGTAATTTCCTAGAACTTCTGGTGCCCCTGGAGGACTCAATTAGGCACGAAATTTATAATTCTACCCAACGCTAGACTCTCATTAAAATAATTGAGAGACTCTATTTCAGGCGTCCGCGATAGCGATCCACTCATACTCTTCCGCGCATATTAATTGGTGGCGATAATTAAGGTTATTGTTCCATCCCTTTCTCCGGTTCCGTGTCATCTACCATCTGGGGACAATCGTGCGCATGCAGAGCCCACCTGCAACGATCTCTTTGACCGGAAGCTCCGTCGGTGGCGTCAGACGACATATCGGCGCCTCATCGCGATTGTGTGGGAAAGCATTGAAAAAAAGGAGATCCGCCGCGGAATGTCAACGACTACAGGCATTGGAGAACACGTGAGCACGGAGGCAGCGCCACGACATCCATCGCGGACTCCGGATGACATATGCCACGGTGAATGGAAGGTGGGCATCCGGTGTGCCGCTAATAATTGGGGCGGTCCGAGAGAGTACGTTGTACATTGTTGAACAACTGCATAGAAACGAACCCCGATTTCAAATTAAGAACGCAGGAAGAGGCGTATGATTTCTATGAAAGACGTTTTATCATTGATTGTTATCTAATTTGAAGTGACGTTTCAAAAGATACATTTAGGACAATGGGAACTTTGACTTGGAACTGCGTAATTTCTACTAAAACGAGCCAAAACACATCGTTATTGTTCAGGTGTGAAGTTGCAGTCAAAGAAGAAAGCGTTCTACTTAGAGGCGATGTTGGGGAAGAGCCCGCCATTAAAATTACGCCCCCGCGGATGAAAAGTGAAAGGAAAAAGGGGTGTTATATATTGGAGTACTTGAACACCATTTTCCCTTTTCTCCTCTTCCAGTACTTTTACGTTCTTCGGCGCGAGGGGCGCCGGTGGATGGGCGCAAAGGAGATAATTGTGTAAGGTGTGTACATACAGGTGGGAAACGTTTCATTTTTCCCCTTTTTGAGCACTCGAGCATTCAGAAGAGATGAGATTGCTTTCAAAAATACATTAGCGGAGCGGTGTAAGGCAAAAGGCGCTCCTCTCCTCTCGCGAAAAAAAAAAAAATAAAATGAGATCGCATCCGAAAGAAACGTTCTTCCGTGGTAGAAATGTACGCATCTCTCTCCCTCATCGGTTTGATTCCGTCTCGGCGACTCTTTTCATCTTTCACTTTCGCTCTTACCTATAGTGCCGATGCGTTTCACAAGACGCATTTGCTGTAATGCCTCTCCGGAGACTGCAAACAGACGAGAGTTTGTGAACGCATTCTGCGGCCTTTCACACAACAACGAATCTTGGCTAACCGAGTTTGTAATCATACCTGAAAATCCAGAACAGAAAAAGTACGTCATTCAACGAGTCATTCAACACTAAGTATTGATACAGATTAATACTCAATACATTCACACCCACAAAAATAAACATAGGAAATCAAGAGATGACAAATAATTTTTATATACGATCGGTTTAACAAAGAAATGGAAACATAAAGTCACTTTCAAAGTCCATTTTCATTATGGAAATGAGAGAAGCTCTCATGCTTTAGCTTACGATTATCTGAACATAAAAGACTCTATGAACATAATAAAATTATTCGTAAAATAAATATTCTTAAGTGTTAATCTTTAAGTGTTATAACACTGGAAATGATACTTATAATAAACAATGTAACAATCGTAAAATTAAAAACATAAAATCAAAGTATCGATATAGATTTTAGTATCTATGGAAAAAATTCTTAACCAAGAAGCCCTTCCTCCCTGGAACATTATTAAACTCAAAAAAGATAATAGAGCAGCAAAAGAGAAATGAGAGATAATAATGAGAAAATAGAACAGAAAAAGAAAATACAATAAAAAGAATAGACAGAAATAGGACTGAATTGAATAAATAAAAAAATTATATACACTTTCTAATGAATGTTAGAGTTGAATAACTTTAGCTTTCATTAAGATCGACACGTATAATTCACAAACTCATTTGCAGAAATATCTTGAATTACTATAGAGATAACAATCGGAAGTCTAAACAAATTTAAGAACATTGTCGAAGCTTCTTAAGTATAGGAAGTGCTTACACCGCTATAGTTACTCCATCTGAAGGGGAAAACTGGATGGACGAGGGAAGAAAAAGAAAAAAGATATTTTTTCAGAGTGCTCGAATTCCTTTAATCTCTTGTTTGTGTTCTTTGAAACGTCGCACATTTGGGAGAAGCAGACGGTGAGGTTTCGACGAGAGTGAGAAAGGGGAAAAAAGGGTTTCACGATGGCACTCACAGGCAGTTCACTCCGAGAGTTTATTGGAGGAAATATTTACTTTCCAGAAATTCGAGTACGAGAGGGAAATGGAAGGGTGAGAAAAGAGGGAAATATTCGCCCATTTAGAACACGAATCCTTTGGAGTGAGACATCGGAAATAGTGGAGCGTGATTATGACACAATGGGGGAGATTCATGGAAATCGGGGTGCGTAAAATATTATTCTCGGTCATCCAAAAGTGACGCCCACTTTTGAACAATAGGTGTCCAAAGCTTTTACGGTTCTTGCTACTCTCATCTGGGGCGAGAAGATACGGAGCTAGATTTTCTGCATTGTTAATCTACCAAGACGGAAAATTCGAGATCACCAAGGAAACAAGGTTATTGAATCGTGCTGTTTTAATTCCGAGTCATGAGGTTTTCCTTAAGAAAAACTTAACTTTTTACACTTTAATTAACCAAAATGCCATCTCATAGGTACTCCGAGATATTAAGAAGAAAAGTTTAATCGTACAGAGCTATGAGATTGATCCATCATAAATCAAAGACACGGCTTTAATAAGTTATACTTTTAGTTTACTTTCACTTCTTCTTTAAGTGCAGTACCGAAAGAGCGACGCTATTCAATTCACAGCAGCTATTACTTCTTGACTTTCACCGTTAGGGAACATTGCCAAAGATTACGGACTAGATACACAGTAAAGCTTTCCAATTGAATTGTACGGCGACGAATTATTTCCTATTTGAAAAATTGTTTTCGGATTCGTTTTTCCAATCTTCAAAGGTTTGACTTTAGTAAAGTTACATTTTCTCATAAAATATTCATCTTATAAAATATATACTTATAGGGCATATATTAGATTACACCCTAATTAAAATTTTACTCACAAAAACTTCGACTGTAGTTTTCAAATAACGAACTTAATCGTTCAACTATGGAATAGTACTCGCACCAAAACTTTCTACATTCATGAAAGATAAAACCAAGCCTAAGAAGATTCTTCTTATCCTCAGAGGGCATACATAAAAAGTGGCCTTCCCGGAAGGGTGAAATCACTTCATCCTAGAAATGTCCCACGTAAATCTTCCCGATGCATCTCGGGAGGCAAACTTGGAGGGAACTAAAAGCGCGGCATTGATACGACTCACGAATAATGGCAGCGAACGACGCATGTGAAATAATCCTGAGTCACTGAAGAGAATCCCCCGGGGAGGCCATAATTCATCCTCGGCTGAAGAATTCCACGTGCATCCGTCAATAGGAAGAACGCCCGCAAACCGTGTCGCAGGACAACCGTTTATCTCCTTTGACGACCATCTCCGCCATATACCCTTGGGGACGACTCCTCCTTGGCAATCTTCTCGAATCGACCGCATCTCTCCGTGGGTGTTCCTTCCGACGGCATTAAAAGCGCACGAGATATTCCCGAGGGACGTGGGAGGATTCTCAGAGGGAACATTGAAAAGGAAATGAGACGAAAGAGTGGTCGAGAGAGAGCCCTCTACCTTATCATCTTTCCGAGAAAACTGTTAACGTCCGGAACTGTTAACTAAAGACGAGGGTGTGTTTGGAAACCTTTTGTTTCTGAATTTTAACTGAGGGTCACTCTTAAGTGACTGCGTGGGGCTGTTTCCGCAATTTCCTCTTGTCCTTTCCCCTAATTTGGAATATTTTTAGACTTTAGACGTCTTACCAAAACCACGTTATTCATAAGCAGCTATGAGCAAACCAGGTACTAAGTATAAAGTTTAATTATTACGAGTTCTTTTCAAACGTCGAAGCCATGAAGACATTAAGGATACCACACAGCATATGTTTTGGACCCACTGACTTTTAGAATAACATACATATTAATGCAAACCTTTCCCTGATACGAGGGCAAGTAACATTTTAAAGAGAAAAAATTATTGAATTTACGGTCCCTGTCTTCAATCGGAGGCCATTGAAAACGAATGGATGGTTGAAGTATCATTTGTCAGAGAGCGGACTGAACAGTCCAAACCGACTTCTAATGGATGAAATATCGCATGGAAAGATCTTTGAAAAGAGCAAAAGTGAAGGCTTGTGAAGATTGTAACTCTTTTAACGACAAAACGATGCCGCGGTCGTGTACGTCAAGACACGATAAGAAATTGTGGCTAACCTCCGTAAAGAGCGTTCCATTATTTAAACTAATATTAACCGATGGAAGCGTGGGTGTTTAAAGACCTGTTTCACCGAGAAGCGGCGCTTTTGATCTTTGCTATTGGCTGTAAAGGGCATTTGGTTGCGCTCCAAAGATCCGCAATCGCGAAGGATAGATTATGGCACGGACTGAGTGGTCTACGAGTTAATGCGCGACTTGCACTGAGAAGCCGCTCATAAGGTTTTGATTCATTGCACCAGTATTAGGCTGTGATTAGTCTCGAAGATTACACAACTGATCGGCGTATAGTAGAGACAGCGATTTTCCCTAACTACGGAATACAATTTTATTACAATACGTATATAAAAAGGTTGTGCTGAAAGGTAAAAACGTTTTATACAGGAAAGTCTTACTTCCTCAAAGTCGAAGAAGAATTCCGAATAATGATTTCATCACGTTGATGGACGGACGACGTAGCCTTCGAGAACGCTGCTAGAATGAGAGGTACGACTTTGAATCAGCGATCGCTGAATGTTGGGAATTGAGACATATCTTTCGGAAGGAAGGATAGAAGTCCCTAAGGAGGAAACGGAAAAATTCCGCAGAATTTACGGTGTGCCTGATGTCCACCGATTAAGTCTTCGATGGCCTTTCAAAGTGTCGGCCCTCGTAGATAATGACTAGAGAGAGACGCGACCGGGTCGAGGTGACTACGAACATGCTCTCTCTATTAATGACTATAAGAGGATAAATTGCCTTTCTACGTTATCTCACGACCTAGGCAGACAGCTTGATAAATTACGTTTTATGCGCTCTCTACACGGCGATATAAACTTGAGAAATCCGTACAGCACCTTTACCAATTATGGAATGGCAGTGTGGGGACCGTTAGTAAGAGAAAGGTATTCCCTTATAAGAAGAATCCGACTTGGAAGCTATAAAATACATTTTGAGAAGTCATGAAGTTGGGATTGCGAATTCTGCTTGAGGAAAAAAAAACTTTAATGAAAGAAAGATGAGGATTTCGCAAATTTTACGATTACGGATGACTGTGAAGGGAATATGAAGGAGAAAACGGCGACTCGTCATCTAAAAACGTAAACTAACACCTTCTTAGAAACTTCTACCTATATATGTGAGATATTCAGGATATATTAAGATATTCAGAAAGTTTAAAATAAATAAGTCGCTAAATGTTACATTTCTGAATGAATAATAATACTATTTGCTTCCTATGAGAATTAATATGCATTATATTGAGCTTCGTAGTGGATTTCTATGTAACATCAACAGTTTTAACTAAAAGAAAATGAAGTAACGTAATACGTTACGTAACAACTTTCGTCAGCCAATACAAAATGTTACTTTACAACCATCCTTTCTTATTATTCAATTATTTAAAATGAGCGAAACATTCCGAATACGAATTATAACAATCACAGTGCGGCTGAAAGCATCACCGTACTTTTTCGCAGTAACCTTGACGATAACTCTAACACGAAAATAATACGAGTCATTGAGTACGATCGTACAAAACTTAAAACAATAGAACGTTCGGAATAAACACTCATTGTTCTTAGGAGAGTAGATTTAAAGGGGGGATGGACGCCGATTCAAACTCCCGCATGCATACGCACACATACATTCCACAGACACCGGCGACGGCAGTAAGGTGGGTCAAGGAAGTGGGGAGGGGGTGGTGGCGGCGTGGGTGTATTAAAGGGAGGGGCAGCTTTTAAACGTGCGGGAGAGAGAAAGTTGAGTGGAATGCTTTATCTCTCATTCCGATGAAATTCCCTCCGAATATCGAGAGACGTCATCGGTCTGCAAAGATGAGATATCTCTACACACACAGACTCTTGGCCATTTTTAATTTGCCTCGAAAGTTCGCGAGGGAGCAGGTGCACGAGGACAAAAGATGCGAAAGGGTGGATTGGAAAAGTTTTTCGATTGCCAAAAAGCAATCGCGCAAAATCAGAAAAAAATTCCTCCTCCTCCTCTTTTTTTTGGACGCGAAAAACTTTTCTTCCTTTTCAGAGTTTTTTCCGAGCACGGAAATTTTCGGAGGAATTTTCGTTGTCCATTTCTCGTTGAAAAGTTATTTGCGAGAGTTGCGTGCGAAGCGGCGAATTCATGCTCGATGGAAAGGAAACGGAGGAGGGAAAATGAACTTCAGTTTTCGTAATTTTCCAGTCGACTGAATTTTTTTAGTATGGCAGCTTCTTGATTTTGAATACCTCATTGATCGTAAATTAGAACCGAAAATAAAGAATAAGGAAAATAATTGACACTGATTATACAAATTTCCAACAAATTGGACGAGTTTTAGATATATAATCAGCATTTATAAAATAGATTCGTTTACAAATTATCTTCTTTTTACGACACATCATAAACGCTTACGTTAAAGTTAAATGAATATGGATGGATATGGAAATTTGCATTTTAATCAAAATATCGCCGTTTTGGCGGGGAGGTTACGGTATATTAATCTACTCATTGTTTCAATTTTTTATGCTAACATTTATTGATACGGAACACCAAATATAATTCGAAAACTTCTCTCAATTCCTTCACGCGAATGTGTGTTGTAAAATAGCGCTCTTTAATTAAAGGAAAAACACCGTCCGAGGCTCTTAAGCAACTTCCCTAATAGGCTTAACTCCCTTGTACAGTAAACATGGCCTCCCTTAATTCATTCTCCTTCCATTACTTTTTATGTATTCCCTCGAGACATGAAGGAGGGCTCAACCCTCTCTAGTTCATTAAGGAATGCAGACTGCTATACATATTATCCTTCCTTTTAACACGCCACTCGCTCAGAACAAGGGCCCGAACTCATTCAACCTAACTAAGTAAGAGGAGATGGGATAACCACCAACTCAATGTGGTTGAGACTTTTCTATGCAATACATAGACTTTCGCAAACATTCTCGATACCCTTTCGGCATCACATCATGGAGCTTCCCAATGTTCCATCCTTTAAAATCCTCTATCAGTAGACATTCATATATAAAGGGAAGAGGATAAGTCCCTCAAAGGTATTCTACTACAACGAAGAGAAATTCCGAAAGAAAATTCCAAAAGCCTTCTTCATTCTCGTATCAAAATAAAAGCTGGTAATAAGAAAATCCAAAAAGGAAAATTTCCATCAGAGATACATCCTTCTGAGAAAGAAAGAACAATATTATTAAAACAGTCTAAAAATACAATTCCATCCTCGGTGGCGTTCTTTTCTAACTCGTGCGAAATGCAGAACAATCAATTCTCGTAAATTTATAGGACACAGAGAAAAAAAACCTTCAACTCCATCCGTCAAACAAAACGCACAGCCCAGATAACATCTCGGTTAGAATAGTAGATGTTCCGGAGCTTCCTTTTATTTGTCCTCAGGACATACGCATAAATTTCCGCGCGCAGAATTTCATTTGGAGTCGATTCAAAGGCGGTGGTTGAAGAAACAACGAGGAAATGGTTCTCGGTCAAGAGAGAGATGAAGGGAGAGAATGAGTATGTGCCACATTAATTCGGCTCAATGGAGAAAACCTTTGCTACCTTTGCCATTTCAAAAGGCCCTTTCATGGTATCACCCTTCAGAGCGACTCCTTTCATTTTCATTCAGCATTCCATCCGTGGCTCCCTCTATTTAACGCACAGCGAAGCTTTGAAGATGGCGGATCGCGAAACAGTTTCACCCTAAGAAATAAAGAGACATCGGGTCCATTCTTCAGCCGTCCCTTTTCAAAACTCGCGAAGGAAAAACGCTGCTGTTACCTTTCCTGATCCATAGCCACTTCACGTAATGCCGAGTAAATAAAAAGAGAACCAAAAGGATTCTTATCGAGGGACGTTATATATATATATATATCTTCGACTATGGATGATGAAAATTAAAAGTGACGCGTTGTTGGTTCGAAACCGGATGTGGGGATATGCGAAAGAAAAGTTGAACGGTGAAAAAAATGGATGAATTAGCATAATGGCTCGTTAACGAGTGTTGCGGGGAACGGGTTCAGCGAGCCCTCCCATCCTCATCGAGATTGCGATGGTCGAAGAAAAGGTATTGTCACCATGGAGCGTACTCTGCCAACTCGCAAATGACAGGTGTTCACTTGCCTTCTATGCTTCTGCCTCAGAGTTATTTCTGGTTTCGATTTATTCCCGAGTTCTAAAACTCTCTCTAATGGCGATATTACTCTGGAAATAAACTAACGAACTGTGTGAAGAGATTTATTATTCGTCCAATAAATATTCAAGCGAACAATGATCTGTGGTGTATCGGTGTAATTTGCAATTATTTTTCTATATCTCGAGTATTATTTGGGTCACGGGAATCATTTGTATTGAATCTATAATTAAATCTATTATATATTGTACGAAGACATCAACGCATATCTAGTCTCTAGAGAGATAATACTCGTTAAATAACGGATATATTATTTTGAAAGGCGAAGCAAGGCCTATTCTCTTGCTTAACGTGTATGACAGACCCTTTCCATATAATCCGATTGTAAATTATAGTCGTTCAGATGTTTAGTTTCCAAAGATTCATTCAGAATTGAAGGCAACTGCAATCAAGTAATTAATCTGTACTACGAATGCATGAAGGTAACTAACGAAATCCACCACTAACACTAAAATAGCATCTGCTAAACTTCATCCGAAGCTCTTCTATATCAAAGCGAATGTCTATAAAAAGAACACCTCAAAAATCCGCAAACATCTCTCGGCGAACAATGGCGCACATGTGGAGGAAAGAGTAGCGTCGGAATCTCAATTAAAATAACACGGCGATGAATGGACGGAACGAGGCTAACTGGCGAATAAAAACGCGCGCCTCGAAATAAACCCCCGAAAGAGCGAAAAGCAAAATCCGTGGGTCACCGTTTGACCGCTCTAACGACCTTCGCCACAAACGATGCGACGACGCACTTCCGAAAAACGAGAAAATATCGACCGAGAGACGGGGAAGATGACGAACGAGAGAGAGAAAAAGATGCACGGAACCGTAAAGATCTGTTTCAAACCGACTTCTCGTAAAAACCTTCTAAAAACTTCGTCTTTAGTCTTCCAGAACGCTCCTTCCCAAAAAAGCTCGTATACTTTTTCTCGCAGAATCAAGGCTATGCAAGGGGAAGCACACACAAACACACACACAAGCAAAGCACGTGACCTTAAACACACCGCCTTAGCATCAGTCGGATTACGAAATTTCGTGCGCGAGAGGGACAGTGTCATTAAATAGATGGAGATGCAAATGAAATAAGGGAGGGTGGCACAAAGGTGATGGGGATGGAGGACAATGAGCGAGGGAAGGCGAAAGAATGCGAGGAGAAGAAAAGAAAAGGGAGATGAAAGAATACGGAATTAAGGAGATGGTATTTGGCACTCTTTTGCGAAATGCGAGGTGGAAACTCTTCTTGCATCAAAGGTGCAAATTTTACTCGTCTCATATACTTGTACACGCACGTATATTATTAAATATCATCCCATTGAATAAATAGTAAAATAAGTAAAATAATAAGGCCCAACTTAGCTCCGGATCTACGTAACTGTACGTCATAGATCCAGAAATAGATAAATCTAAAGGACAGAAGTCCAGAGTACGTAAGTTAGGGATAGTTACAGACAAGTAGAACAAAGAGTTCTTCCCCCGATTCATTAACATGAAAGAAGGTGCCACTCGGGGTGAGAGTACGAATGAAAAATGAACTTCTCTCCTTCATCGAATGACCCATGCGAAAAATAGGGGGGACCACAATAGAAAATCGCAGTGGTCTTATTTTGGCGTCAAGGATGAAGAAGACGTGGGAGATTGAGAGGGAATTCAAAAGGATTAAGAAAGGAGGATCTTAAAGATCTGAGGGCTTTGTGAAGAAGGGATAAATAGAGTTTGCGATTGAGCAAGGAGCTTGCGAAAAAGAGGCTGGGCAAAATAGTGGAGGGAAGGCATCGTTATCGCGTTCGCAATTTTCGTTGGATCCGAGGGTATTGTTCGCGGAAAAGAAGAACGAAAGGGTGAAAAAAATCCTCAAGGAGATTTGAAAGTCGATACTACTTCTAATAGAATTACGCAGAATCCTAAGTAATACGTGCGAACGAAAGTTGATTTCTTTAATAACGAAATATATGTTTATAAATGCGGTCTCTATTGAATAGATAAATGCCGATTGGTATTGATCACGCAGCAACTACGAATATTTTGAATATTTAAGTTTGTTAAATGATATTAAAAGGGCGAAAGATGCAACTTATGAACATTCGAAAACATAATTTATGTTTTATTAATTACGAAATTGTAGTAATATTTATACACTTCATTCTAGGAAGAAGAATAAAAATAGGAACAAGAAGGAAATAAAAATACAACGATAGATAAATCAAAGAGCAAACTCAAGTTCTCGTGTCAGATGAAGTATTGAAAAAAAGAATCGTAAAAATAAAGAAATGGCATCACAGATGTACCATTGAAGTAAAAGTGGAACAGAAAAATGCTGCGGACACAAAACTTAATACGCGAAAGAAATGCATTCGTTTTGAAGATTTTTACGCGGTAAGAGAGAGAGGCGAGCTGGTTCAAAGGGCCCCCATAACGATTCGTTATATAATGAATTTCCCTCGAAAAGAAGGGGGTATTTGGATTCGTGCGTACCCAACAGGGATTCGGGTCTAAAAGGGACAAGGAGATGCGACACGCTGATAATGAGGAACGTTAGTGTTGAGCAGAAGGAGATCTGACTCCATCTAGAACGAGATCTTTTTTCGGAGGAGGAGAACCTCTTTGCGGCGACAAAAGAATGCTTGGGACACACCCGAGGAGGCTACATTGTTGGAATTTCCCGTCTTTAATGAACTTTCCGATGATGAAAACAACTTCCTTCGAAACATTCGCTTACCAAACACATGTTTAACACACCTTTGGAAAATTCGGCAGACGAAGTGCAGATGGGTTAAGGAACACCACTGGTGATACATCTTCAATTTCCGAGGGGTGGTAAGCGGAGACTTTGGAAGCCGTACTGTCAACCCTTAACAGCTGAGAGAAGGCGAGGTTTTTTCATCTCATTCTTTCCGTCGCAGAATTGTTTCTTCCAGAAGGTCTACCAAAAGGTTATCGCCGTAGTATCTCCTTCCAACTTTTCTGTTAGTCGCAAACAGCCAATCTATTCCACTATAATTTTGTTCTTTTTTTCCGATGAAAAAATGCGTTAACTACCGAATAGCATGAGAGGAAGGATTTCTGATTCGTTCGAGAAAGAAAAAAAACTTGTGTAATTGCCAAGGATAGAAAATTGATATCATTCTAACACAACCAGCGGAGGAAATTGTGAAAAAACATACGAACGACGTGCGTATTTTAAAAAATTCTTTTAAAAGCTCGATCGCTACAGATAAAAAACGAGCTTTCTTATAAAGGACGGCTACTGAACCAGTTCCAAGAGCGTAATACGGGAATGTAACGCATGCATAGCTATTAAGATTAACGATTCCATTGCGGAAAGAGTTACCGACCTTTCGGATCTGATCGAGAGACGGCGTAAAAACTATATTAAAACTTTCCATTCCTTCCAATTGGAAGCCAAAGTGGGATAGGATTACAGGACTTTCCGTTTCGAGTGGAAGAGGCGTTTAAGTCAGACGGAGTAGTTATTGGAACACGATAATTTCCGCCGAAGTGTTTATCGCGACTTAAATGGGTCAAAGGCGCTTTCGGTGGTGCAAGAGCGCCTCCAGGGGGGCTGTGCGCATTAGACGAAACAACTCGGAGAAAATCGACGTCTCCAATGGTTATTAATGATTGGCGAGTGACGGTTCGAAATTAATGGTTTAAAACTGTTCACTCTGGAATCTGAGTTACAAGCTACGATGCGGAAATTAGATCAATAATCGCTGCTTGTCGAACGGTGAAACTGATTGGCAGAGATAGCTTTTTAAGGATGGAATTCTCGTCGAGAGAGTAAACTTTACCGTGAAAGGGAACAATATGCTACAAAAAACTAAAAATACCCAGCCTCTTGATCATCGCTAAATATGTGTAAGGATTTCCCGTGAAGAAATAACGAAAAATTTCTGCCTCTAATTTTTAATGGAAAACATTCGTCTCTCGGTCATACAAACACCTGCGAGATTAATTCATTTCCTGGTATTTACAACGTAAAATAAACATACGTTACATTAGAATTTTGTTTAGGATAATACGTATTAATATTCTTACTTCACAACAAGAAAAAGATGAAAATCAAAATGAAAACAACAATAAGAAATTATCTATTTGAATCTTAGGAACAATCCGGTGTTAGGAAAATGCCTTGATAGTAACGTAACTAAGACAACGGCATCTTCCTAGCGACCGACACGTAATTCATTTACCGTTATTGAACAAAAACAAACGTCATTACGGTAATTGATCGAGACAAATGTAAGGGCGCCCACATAAGTGATTCTACCTCTGTGAGACGAAAGACAACACCTTTTATTTCTCAATCCATCGTCAGTATGATTCCTTTTCCGACCGCGAGTTCCGCCGAGATGATGTCGAAAACCGCCCGCTGAATGAGCTTCCATTGAGAAATAGATCCACGGATTGCGTCACCGATCGCTTTCGGGGAAAGCTATATCGGCCATGCCTTCGGGACTTATTAATAATCTCCGTGGCGCCGGCGCCCAGACACAGCTTTCGGATTCCAGACCACGTGGCATTCCATCGGCGTTTCCCAACAACCAGAGAGAGAGCAAAGAGGTTCCCGCGCGAACATTTCGGTCGTATATGAGCGGCTATTTTCGAATCCGGAGAGTGGGAAACATTCCTGCATTCGCAACTTTTAAAAGCGGGATGGACCCAAAGGCATTGGCAAGCTTTTAAGCTCGGCGTTCCACCGCGCTCTCTCTCTCTCTGATCTCTTTGAAGAAAGATGCGGTCTTCTGCGAAATTCGGAAGGGGTTGAGGTGAAATCTATTCGGGGCACATCATCACTCCCGCATTAAAATTGCCTCCATCTGTACACTCCGTCCGAGAGGATTTCCTAGCGCGAGTGAAATCAAAGGAGAGCTACTTGATGAGAGTTACTCATCCATATTGCTTGATTAACCATAGCGGAGTAATTAGTTTTGATTATTCTGGACGTCTAGTAAATTACGAAACGTTGGATGGAAGTAGGTCGGTTTCCATGACGATAGTATCTAAGTTATAGAAATGAGAAAAAATAACAATGAACTTCTAAAATCGGTCCTTAGTGCGTAGTACATCTTCGATAGCAGACGATGTATTTAGGATACACATTTTTCAACGACACTCCTGCTAAACCGATATATTACGTAACCCCAAAAAACACTTCCGCGAAAAGCGAGCGTTATCGACCCATAAAATAAAAAAGGGCGCAATTTCGTAAAGTAGATGAAATGGACTTTTCTTGTATGCATCAGCCTTGGCGTACGTCACCTACGGCGAGAGGTAAGAAGGAGTTCTCTTAGGCATTTCTCGCAGGAGCGAATGAGCGTCGGCAGGAGTATAGATAATGTCGGCACACGACACAGGTCACCGCCGAGGCCACTTTCCCCGCTGCCGACTCAATGAGCGTGGACCCGGAAAGTGAAGGAAAGGTGGTCGTGACTCGGAAGGGCACGTTTGATCCACGATGAAGATTTTTCCTTTGGAGGAAATAAAGCGGATCTCCTGGAAAGAGGATTCGATCGCTCCCATTGTATTCCGCGGCGCAAATCGCTTCGCCATTGTTTCTGTGTCAGCACGAAGTCGAGGAGTAGCTGAAGACGGAAAAGTCGATGGCCGAGGTCGGTGACGTTTTGAGGCGTAGAGGTTGAGAATCACTCGCTTTGAGAAACCTGAGTTAAAGAATTTGAAACACTCTGAATATCCGTCAAAAATGATAGTAAGAATCCCGTGTTTAAAATATAACGATATAAAATCATTCGTTTATCGTTCAAAACAACGGAAGATCATATTTTAATCGTCTTCAGAATATTTCAACAGGAGACAGAAACTATAACAACAGTATACATTAACCATAGAAACAGCCTTATTGAGTCCTATCCACGTATCAATTTCACCATTGAAATTTCAATTAGTATTCCAAACCTTTGCTCTCATTCTAATAATAAAAACTCGTTCGGAGAGAAAGGTTCGTAATCACCGAACGTGACAATAGTTGCAATCGTTCGCACGCATGCCCGTGATCCCTTACTAGACGTACCTCATCGTGACTCGGAAAGGGGAAAAGTCACGAGGACGAGGGAAGCACATGAGGCCGAACAAAACCAACCGAAGCACAAACGAAAGAAAAGGATTTCCTAATCCGGTTTTTGAATGAGAAATACGCGGAAACGGTCGAGACTACGGTAAGACCATCAAAAGGCCCGGTCAACAAAAAAAGGGGTCCTTTTCGGAGGGCCGAAAAAGCGACACTTGCCGAAGGGTCCGGAGGTTCTCTTTGAGGGGGGAGGATGGGTGGTGGTGGTGGTAGCGACAAAGGGGTCCTCTTAGAAAGGCGGCCTTTTACACAGCGCGACACTGTAGGGACTCGAGAGGCCAAAGTGGTAGAGAGGAATATCCGTTTGAGGTGAACACTATTTTCGGCCAACGACCCCTCATTGCCACACTCCGTGAGGCCATGGCGGTACCCTTAAGCTATTACACTACTCCGACCGAAAGAATATATTGCCGAAAGCGCCTGGTTTGCATTTATATAGAGACCGATTCCACGAAAAGTACGAAAAATAACCAGAAGCTTTTAGGAAAGAATATCGGTCGGGCTAAAAATTTCCTCATCCTCAATCACTAAGGTAGTAACTATGGCAACTAATTGTTGCAAGCTGATTTGTTTTATAATCATTCGAAATCTTCACCGACAGAATTTCAAGTCCTTCAGTACAAGATTAGAAATAATATAAGAGGTGAACTGCTGCAGCATCCTCCAGCGAACCATTTACAGCTTGTGTGAGGACCTTTCGGAGAGAAGAAGGTAAGGGAATCCGCCGTGAAAATCGACGTCCGACTCTCTCACGGTGCCTCCTTTTTTTGCGATAGCGAGGAAAACTTCCCTTTGTCCATCGAAGGAAAAAAGGAACGCGTACTCTTCACGAACAAAGAGCGGGTGTAATAACACCTTCTTTTGATTCGCTTCGCCGTTTTTCACCGACGACACCTGTTCCGAAAGAGATAAAACTCTAGAGAGCCACTGTTCGATGCACGTATTTCGCTCTAGTCGAACGTAAAAACTCTCCCTGCAAAAATATATTACACGAATGGAAACTTTTTCTCCGCCGTCCCTTTTTGTGCCGCCGTGTCTCACGATATTTTCCAAACCGCATGACACGTCTTTCACACTTTCGGAGAAAAGCAACGCACCGAGAGATGCCCATCAGTCTTCCACGCGACGCCTTCCGAGGGAAGGCCGCCTCGTGCCCAGAACCAAATGCCCTCGCTTTACCATAAATTCACGGCAGAGAACGGAGGAATGCGCGTTCGGTTAAAAAAGGACGTTATCTTGGAAATATTATCCGGGGACCGTAGGGGAGACTTACCGAAAAGTATCGCCTCTCTCTTAGAGTACCGAAAGTTTTAACGATACTTTATAGATAGATGAACAACCAGTTATTTACATATTCTTTTAAATTAATACTTTTTTTTCCAAAGAATACCCATAGCGAAGATATTTCGTTAGAAGAACAGAGTAAAACAGCAAAAAGAGTAAAGATAAAGACGTAGCAGATCATAGAGACCGTATCCCAGCAACTGTTGAAGATAAATACTTCGAAAAACATAATTTAACCAGGATGAGTAGAACTAAAAGGAACATATTGAGTGGGGGAAGTCCACATGCTCTTCAACCATCCGAACAGAACACTCCAGAAGTGCTGGAAAGGAATGTCAGGATACACGGCCACAGTTCCTTGCCGACCATTTTCGGGAAGAGGTGTGGGTGGCTCCGTAAACGTTCTTTGAGTCGCTATTTCTCTCATTCTACACGGTCCGCGTGAGAGGGGCCGTTAAATGCGTGTAGTTAAAAGGTCGCGGTTGTAAAATGCGTGCGTGGGAGAAGGAATTTCGGAGGAGATGGAGAAGGGAATCGAGTGAAACCTATGATCTTCCGAAGAGAGGAATGTGGGGGGGACGGTGTGGAGGGGAGGGAAGAGTTGAATGAAGGGATATAAAATAATGTAGTGGTGGATTGGGAGGGATAAACGGTCCGTTACAACAGAGGTTGCATCCGTCATTTTTTTTCGGGGAAGAGAAATTTCGGCGTTCGACTTAAGCGACACGATGTGGTAGAGTTGTGAAACACAATAACATTCTGTCGAATGGAATTGCATTCCAATTCTTTGACAGTTGATCCCATACATGTCTAATTGCAAATGAATCTCTTTTCCCTGACATTGACATTTACAATGTAACTTTTTAAAACTAGTCTTAAACTCGAAGAAAAAAAATGATTAATTAAAGAAATCAAACTGAAGAGATTTTACAAACGAATAATGAAACAAGACCATATATCGAAACTAAGAGGGATGGAAATGAATAAATCAATATAAGGGATGACGGAATAATCTATGAAAGTTGTATTGCATCTGGATTGTGCACACGCAGAAGGAGATTTCCAATGCTATTGATGTAGGGTACCAATCCGAAACAAGTTCGAGGATACATCTTCCCATCCAAGGGAACTCCGGTTCGATTCCCCATTATCCTTTCTTGTGGACCTTGAGGTTGCGTGGCTTTCTAAGCCATAGCTACGAAGGTAAGGTAGAAGCCATCATTCGGATGAAAGTAGCAGGATAGAGAAAGGACACGTAGGAAGGACCAATCACGTAGAAGAATGGGCAGTTAATGCAGGAAGAAGATCACGTAGAGACGGTGTGGCAACAGCGCCCCATAGTCCCTTGTGAACCGCCTCCGCCTTTTTTTCGAACCTAAGAGGAAACTAGTGGACGAGTGACCACCCCTCCCCTCGGAGGGCCTCGCTTCTTATTGGCAGCCTCATCTGGACCGGAGATAGATCCCTTCTAAAATGCACCTAAATGATGAGAGGGGAAACTAAGGAACCCGATCGTAAGGAGTAATTTCATTCATCACACCGACAAAAAACGTTCGATGGCAATGTTAAGTTAGTTTAGGTACGTTACCAGTTCTGCAAATGGCGAACGGCACCTGCTATCGAGCCATGAACTGACGGTAATTCTCTTGAAATACCCTGAATTCATATTGCATATCGTCTCCACGCAAGACAAGAAACGAAAGTTGCATCATGTAATAGACACAATGAGCAATAGTGTATTTCATTAAATTATTTTCCATATCCCATAACTTTTAATATAGCAAAGTCTAACTCAATTGAGGCTTCAGAGATGTACAGTGCGAGAGTACGCAATGGCTCGGTGAAGTCAATCAACTGGTGATGGAAGTTCACTGGACCATAGTGAACAACACTACGGCAATATGCATTCCTAAATATCACAAAGAAAAATACATATTTCTAGTCATTATTCTCGGGCTTGAAACAATGTTCTGTCGCCTAAAATCCATTCATGGATACTCTCGAATTATTCAATCTATTTATCAAGAAATACCAGCAGACTACGTCGATTAAGGCTTTCATACTAATGACTGTACTGTAACCACATAGTAATTACTTCGTGCACAAATTTTACATAATGATACGATAACTTGATTATAACCTACAGTCTCAGTTTCAGTATCTTAAAGATTGAGTCAACAGCCCTTATAAACCATTGGATGGACCATTTTAATCGATTTGGGGGAATTGTCGATGTAGGAGAAAAAAATTACAGTCCCTTAACACAAGAGTATGAGTTCCGAGAAAAGAAGGCAGAGGTCCTTCCTACGAAAACCATTCCTACGTTTTCTAGCGGCCGCACCTTCATTTCTATCTCTCCGAATGGGAAGAGGCTTTCTCAATCCAAGGGTGAACGACTTTCATTCAGAGATTCAAAATTGAGGTTTGATAACTAAGAGATGATTGCTCTTACGATGAATGACGAATTATTTATAATCCAACAAAATATCTATAGATTAGTTTGACTTTTCATCGTATGAAGAAACCCCATGCAAAAGGTAAACACTGATAGAATTAGGTTAAAATACAATGTATATATCTAGAATAAATATACCTTCAGCATCTAATCTAAACGTCATCGTTTTAGAATTGTATGCATCACAACGAATACGATGATTACAAGATAAATTTCGTTACTGTTATATAAGTATTTCAGATACGGCCCAACATACAGCAATACTTATACAGCAGTAAACTCATTCCGTAAATATGTGAATAAAACGTTTAGGGTATACAAAGTATTTCATTTGAATTAAAGGTAATAGTTCTAGCTAAGTATTTTCCTTGATTATTCATGTAATGATCCCAACTTTCAAGCTTCAAAAACCACAATAATTCTGAATGCTTGAGGAGCTTTAGAGAAAAAAACCACACGGATATCTCCGAAAATTCCCCAAATCTAAGATTATTTCGTCCTCTTCCGTTGCGAGTTTATACTTTAACCTCACTCTTTCTCCTAAAGAGAAACCGGAAAGGGAAAACCAATAAACTGCTCGGAATGATTTAGTAATCTCGTTCAAAGGACTGGAGTCCGCCGCTTCCACAGTAACAATGCGCGGTCATCCGGCGACACACAGACGCCAGTCGATGGAAGAATGCGGGGCCTTATAGGAGGTGATATCATTCGAACACTTTCTCAAACCTCGGAATCTTATTGATAGAGAAAGCGCAAAGAGAACAAACGATACGTACGAGTATTACGAACGTACAAAGAAGACCGTTTGACCCAGAGGTCAATGCAAGCCTTGCCACCCATCCTCAGTAGTGGTGCTGTTGACTCGAACGCGTTTAGTTTATACCCACGGACACGGATCTAAATCTTGGAGAGATCAAAGAAGCTATTTATTCATCGCTGGGGGACGATGAATGCCAATGCATGGCTTTCATGCATAATATCAGCGGACAGCTTTCTTCTTCTTCCACTTCCTCACGTAGAGAGTTTACCGGTGGAATATCTATTCACATTATACGGAGAAATCGCAAAAGAGAGGCCGATCAAATCGATCAAACTTCCCAGAGACTTACAACTGTCCCACCCACTGACAAATTACCTTCAGAACGAAACCAATAAAAATCCTTCTCAGTCGAGAGCCGACGGGTTTATGATACAGTCATCAAATGATACCTTTCTTATTTGAATGTTAATATCTCGAACTGAATTCTCTGAACGTAGATATTTGTCAGACAGACCGTTTGATATATTTACAAATGCGTTTGACGAATTATTTCGCGAGTTCCGTTTTTGGAAAGGAAATACGTAAGAATACGAATAAATGACCCGTTAAAATAGAATGTTTCTCTTCATTCTCTCTTCGAAACAAACACGATTTGAGGATCCAAAATTACCCTGACTCATGCAGGATCTTATAAAAGTAACTTAAAAGGCGTAAAGCACAGAAATTACATTAGAGAAATAAATTATACTTCAAAGTTTACACGTAATAAAACATACACAAACACTTACTCTTATTCTACTGTAGCAAGCATTCCTCAAATATAGCTTTTCCATTCAGAAAAACATGTATCCACACAAAAAACTTTCCGAACGGATGCTTCCACGAGAACATTAGTAGACCTCTCCGCGACCCATATCCTTTACTATTTCCGATTCGCAAGTATCGTTCTTATGGCAACTGAGATAAGGCCGAAGGCTATTATTTTTTAACGACCAAACCCAAGGGCCCTTGGTTCCCTTTTTGAGACCGTCTTTACAGTGGACCACACACGAGGATACCGATGCGTGACGAGATTTCGCTTTGGTCCAAGGGCAGCCTCGAAACCTCTTCTTCTACTTACAAGCCTCTTTCCGGAGGGTGCCCGAAAATCGCGGGAGATTACAAAAGGAAACAATCGCGTCTTTGTTGTAAGGGATTCGGCGGAAAGGTTTATTAGTATTCTACGTTGGCCGCAATCGGGGTTATGTCTGGATGCAACGGTTATGGCCCTAGATGACAAACTTTATTCGGTTGCTTAGTAGCAGGAAAAATTATTACGCTTGGTTACTGCTGAAGGAAAGGTGGATGATGTTTGAAAATGACATTATTGTATTCTCTATATTGAGAAGTTTTAGACCGCGTAAAGAGTTGAAATCTTAAACGATCCCAATACCCTTAAACTGCATTAGGTTCGTAATTGAAGAAATCGATGATCTTTGCTACCTAATGAACAGAAATAATAGTAATTCACGTAAACAAGGAAAGTGTGAGTTTAAGAAACGATGACTAAAGGACAGGATACAAAGGTGATTTCCTGAACTCTGATTCTTTCTTACTAATGTCAGTATATTACGTTCCAATCCGATTTCTCAGAAGTTTCACATAACAACCTTTCGCACCGTGCAGTCTCGTATGAAATGGTCCTGTTCATTACGATTCCTCTGCATCCAAGAAATCTCAATGGATTCCCGCATCAATGGTCCAAGGCATCCATTAAATCTCCTGAGAGAAGAAGAAGATGCCTTGAAATGAACGGATCAAAGTGGAGGCCGACCGATAAGAAATCAATTCCTCCGTAATGTGGGATTGATCAGACGACGAATCCTCAATGAAGCGGATTGATGAAGAAACCTTGACCTTCGCGTTTCCTCTTTTGAAGGCCGGCTAATTGGATGGAAGGGAACGGAGGAAAAAATCTGTTTTTTAAATTGGCCCCCAGGATGAGAGAGAGAGCCCACGCAACCAAATACGCATCCGACACTCCCCGAAATTCTTTTAACCAACGATTCAAAATTACAGTCTCCGGAGGATGGATAACGATACAAAATCACAAACATCCAGGGAATTTCCTATGGTCGGACTGCGGCGTAATCCTCGTTTTCCGTCCCTGAAATTGTTGGAAACGATAGGGATAAATCTTTTTCCTTAATTGGAATACGGAGTGATTCCGGAACATTCGCGGGATTCCCTGTGCCTCTTAGGATGCTCTTCTGAAACACACTACATCATCATAGGAGGAAACTTTGTTGCTAAGATACAATTAATCTCCATGACATCATAGAACAATAGAATCCCCTGGTTTCGTTCGGAAGGAATACACTAAATCAAAGAAAGAGATACATTCATGCACGTCAATTAATCATCCGCAAACATAATTAAGAAAGAGCAGTACTCTTCCCTAAATAATATTAGTTACGTAATAATATCTAGATTGAATGAATCTCCGATTAATTTTCTTTAAAACTTTCATCATCCGTTTTACTTCCGTAATATAATAAAATCAGAACCTGGACTTTTATCTATATTTCTGAATTAATATATCCTTAAGGTTGCATTTAACAAACCTCTTAACAAATAAACTCATGAAATTCCTCATCTACGCATGAAACTACTTTTAATTGTATCGATTTCGGATCTGTGTATTTCGAAGTTCTTGAGAATTAAAAGGACATTTATGATCCATTCCGTACAAAAAAACTTTCTTTTCTTTTTTAGTTAAAAAACACTTGAAGCTCTACAATGAGAACAGCACGACATTATAATAGGGCGATATCGAACAAAGTACTCTCTCCTCCCACATAAAATCCTCGCATAAAAAACCTATGAGGTGATTATGCAAAACAATCGCGTAGGCACCGATTTATTCGACGTGGTAATTGAAATCTCGCATTCGCAAATTACGCCGATATTATTATATGGCACCGTAATAATAATTGGCCCGCATCTTTGCCGGCACAAAAAAAATCCCCGTTAAAACGTTAAGCGTTGAAATTGAGCGATGAACGCATGTGCCCCACAAAATCCCACCTCACACGGTTCATAACACTGGATGAATCGAGAAAGAGTGGAACAGGATTGAAACGAAAGGAATGAATGGGGAGTTATAAAGAGCGACTCCCGAGGCAGATGCTGGACCGAAATGAAATTGAGTAACCTACGAGGGCCCCATAGCAACTGCATCCCCTCCTTCGGTCCCTGTGATCCTCGCCGCCCCTCTCTCTCAAGGACCAAGTCGTTGCCCACACTCATTCAACAGGTTCCTTGCCCCCCTCCCCTTTAATCCTTTAACCCTCCCACCGCAAGGATGGGTGGCGCACACTAAAATAGCAGGCGACATCACAGACACCGGCCCCTCATTTCTAATCCTCCTCGGTCGGCTCATTAACCATCTGCTTTCACGCAACCAAAGGGAAGATGCATTCGCATGCACTCCGCCGCACAAAAGAAGCGCGTCGCAGACCCCTTCTCATGCATATGCATTTGCGTGTCGAGATTTATTTGGGCCACTGGTTCTTTACGCGGCGCATTCTTCCACGCGTGATCCCTCGCTAAAAAAAGGAGAAAAACCGCGGGAAAAATGCACCGAAAACGATTAAAAACTTTAAGTGCATCTTCATCATCGTCGTGGTGGTGTCTGGGCGCATAAACAGTCGGCATTGCGCTCACAAGGGATACTACTATATAGCTTCAAAACAACCACAGACGCAAACGTTCGTCGTACTCGTACGTAGATGACGTAAATAGTGGATCGTATTTACCAATATCAGTATCGATCGTTCCTATAAATTAGTACGTGTCGGGATCGAGAAACATCGAAACATAACAGGATAACATTCATCTGTCAAACCGAGAGACTATTTTAAAATTCACTCGAATGAAAATCAGAAAGACTGATACAGTCCCCGAAGAACTAGATTATATTTAAGTGCGTAGGAAACGATCGTGACCATAGCAAACCCGCCGACGACATCTAATTTACAGCCATTATTTTGGTGAGAGAGAGAGCAACGCACTCTCTCCCGATACACGTAGGTTTCCATCGCGCGTTTTATGTCCCTCTGAAAACGGCCGTGCGTGGGCCGTGATCAAACGCGTTAGAATGTAACACGGCAAAACACGCAGATTCTCTCGAAGGAGAGAAATAATTCTCATCGCCCGGAGACAGAGAACAAGCGGAGGGACGATATAAAAAAAATACGGTGAGGATATTTAACGCCGCAGACGATAAGGCGTTGACGGAGAGAAAATGTAAATGAAGCATTTTTATTGATCGACTTTAAAAGTGGGAGATATCGCGGTTTGATCCGTAAGAAGGGAGGGGGGTGGGGAGGAAAGGACATTAAGATCGGCACTTTACTACGGCTCTCTTTCGAGGCGGAGGTAGTTTAAATGGATTTGACGAGATTTATAAAAGGATATCGAAAACGGCGGGACCTTAACTAGATCGCGTAATTGCGTTTAAGAGTTTCCGTATAATCGCACATCGCCGCAATCGATACCAGAAGTCTTTCACGTCCACGGAGGCGTAAAAAAAGGCGAGGAATAGAAGCCGACAAAAGATTTTATACGTCTCCGAGTCGGCGTTTTAATGAGGAGCGCGCGGGAGAGAAAAAAACAAACGGAACGAGGTCTTGCGAGTTGGAAGGAATAAATCGGAGAAGATGGATGAAGGCACTGCGAATCGCGGTGACGTCATTAGCCGAGGACTTATGAAGGAAAGGAGTGAAAAGCGGGGAGATGGATATCCCGTGCATTTAAGTGCTGAAAGCGAGAGTCATGAGAGCGTATGACCTCGGAGGCGTGAAAGTTAAAAAGCTGCGGGAGGAGTCTCATGAATTCCGCTCTGGAATGCAGATCTCGAATTGTATTTCACTCCAGACTTTTATGGGATTTAACCCTCGTATCTTCCGACAATTTACTTCCATCACGAGAGATAAGTTTCGTTTTCTCCGATCGAGATATATGCGCGAGTGATGGTGAGCTACTACTGCTGTAAAGGGACGTGAGGAAGATAAACAGTGCAGAGCTGTTTTCCGTCGCAGTTTCTATTCGTTTTATAGACAGTTTTACGTCTACGTATTCCACTAAATTGTAACTTATTGTATCTATTATTATAGTATCCTGTTTTATTGTATCTATTTACTAAATTTCACTTAAATCACTAATTTAATACTAAGTGAAATAAGATAAATGAATAACGATACTTTCTTGTTCATGTCAGTTAGATACTCTATACCTTTTTATTACGACATTTTTATCTGATATGATCTGCATGATAAAAAAAGGAATTTACGTATTTCTTTGGGGAATAAATTTATAAAATAACTCTAAATTCATTAAAAGATATATGCTTCTATCGATGCCCATCTCAAAGAAAGCTTTATTGCTCGAATACAATCCTTTCTTATACTGATGACGTCTTAACTATATCTGCGTAATAAAAGGTATACGGGAGATGTCCTTTCTCACACGAGAATCATCATCAGCGCCACCCACCGTCATAACTATAGACCGCCGTCGTCAAAACAAAAGCAAAAGCGAGTCGTCTTTGAAGAGGGCACGAGACGGACTTTCCGTTCCAAATATTTGGAAAGGAGCGGAGGGAAGATTTGGCACAAATCTGAGCGAAAGAAAGGGAATAAAAAAAAGGAGTGAGAATTAAGAAGAGTAGAAATAGAATATACCCGAGACGAAAATGAAAATAGAGGGAGACTTAAAAGAAAGAAGCTTTAAATATGGCAGAGGATGCGGTGAGTAAACAAGAGGGACAAGGAGAGGTTAAAGAGAAATAATTATGAGGAGGCTGTTGTGAAGACTTGGAAGACGCCATTGGTGAATAGGGAGGTTCTGTTTAACGCTACGTCTGAGATTAGGGAACCAGAAAAATGGAAACGGCGAAATGACAGTTTCTTACAAAAGGAGTGAATCGAACGGATATGAAGAAAGAAGAAGTGACGTAATTATGAAACAGGAAATAAAGGTATGAGCAGAGATTTGATTGGAAGAAAAGTGACATTGTTTCATAAACATAAGAATGAGAAGGTTTTCCAAACTCGGGGCAGTTACTCAGAAAGAAATATAAGCAGTGGGGAGACACCATAAGAATTTCTTCGATACAATTTTTATCGAATAACTCGCCTCTAGAAAAGTCACATACACGACAAATTTTAGTATTGTTAAAGCAAGCAAAATACTATTACGTTGAGATACTATACGACAAGAAAAACATGGTCTCAAGTACAAAATTTATTCTTCTTCATTACTACATTACCCCAAACTGTAGTTAGATATTAATAGAGACGCACTTATCAGGCGAGAGTATCACAAATATAAGACCGCCTAAGATGACATTTAAGATATTCGCGTAAGAGCTAATACAAATATGCTTCCAAGATCTTAACGCAAACTCCTGCTAGCTAACGGGAAATATCGGAAATGAATGAAAAAAGCCTTTCTGTGAAGAACTTAAATTCATCCGCAGATGGAAATTAACATAAGGGATATTAATCCGATCATCAGCAATTGATTTCGTACGGTTCAAGGCTTTCCATAAAGGGCTTACGTGCGGTCATCCGGAGCGGAGGAAGATGAAACACGATGAAGGACAAAGTACGTGGGAGAGGCAAAGATGAAAGCGTGGAATATCCTTTAAAGCGCTTTCGACAACCACCTACCCCCCCTCCTACTTCCGTTCACGCACCACCTGACCGCATCTTGCGTGCACTTTGACTGCATTCTTGCGAGGATGGATGTCACGCAGACCTCCTAAACCAGACCGAAGCCTTTCGAAGTCGAACCCGGTCCCTTTCGAAGGAAAAGTGACCGCATTGAGGTGTGGACAATGGACCCTGAGACTTAGTCGGGGCTTCAAGGATAACTTTTTGTCCTAAAATTTTGCTCAGCTTCTCATGCTGAAATTACAAGGTTATTCAATATCTTTTCCTTGAGAGTTGAGAGGGAGGCCCCAAAATGACCTGTCTTGTACAAAATGTTTTGAAAAAGAGTTCCAAAAAGGATAACGAAACGAAACTATTTAATAAACCAATGAACTTTAACATTTGTTGTACAATAATAGCCATTAATATGTGAGTATATAATGGAGGATTCAGAACTCAGGACGACAGGATGTACTGAATCAGAATCAGGAAAAGAAGACAAAGTAAACAAGCGCAAAAAATATCAATATGACTAAATCAAGAAACTGAATAAAAACGACGCATAGCGATTTTAAAACTAAAACATTGTAATACAATTCATGAACACATTGATCTAAGACATTGTACAGTAGACTCTCGATAATTCGAACCTCGGTAATTCGAAAACCTCTATAATTCGAAGAAAACCCTCGGTCCCCCGAGAGAACCTCTATAATTCGAAGAAAATCAATGTATTTTGGTCCCCTCTATAATTCGAAGTGAAGCTAGACCGGCTTACTCCACAATTCGAAAAATTATTCATTTCATGGAAAGTGTCGAGGCAAATTTTCCAAGAACTTGCCTCCCTCCAATGTCTATGATTCATGCTACACCACCCCTGAAATGCTTTAGTGCATTTTTAGCCTTAAAATGGACCCTGTACGTTATAAGTCTTAGTCGCTCACCGAAAAGAAACAAGTCATCGCGGCTGTTGAAGAAGGAGGAAAAAAGAAGTAACCTGTGTAGCATTTCAGTGCTTACTGCAATGGAAATGGCTCACAAAGCTTGGGAAGGGGTTAGCTCACAGACAATTGCAAATTGTTTTAATGCTTGCGGATTCATCAAGGATCAGGAATGCAAGGACGGAAATGATGTGGTTCAACAAGATCTGCAAGATGAGGGACCTCTTTCGAGTGCTTGGAACAGACTTCCAGAGGTTCCCATAACTTTCAACGATAATGTTAATATTGAAAATAATGTTGCCACAGCGGGTATATTGTCTGATGAAGGCATTATGAAACTGAGGTCAATTGCGGTCAGTCAACAGAATTCTGACAGTGAAGATGAAGACGACGATGTTCCGATGGTGTCTTCTAAGGAAGCAACCTTTTTTTAAGAGGGTTGCGTCGTTTTTTCGAACAGTCTGAAATGGATAACATCCAACCTGGTTGTGTGTTTAAAGCAGTTAGCACTTTGGAAAATGCTGTGGACCAGATTGCAGCCAACCAAGCGACCCAAACAAAAATAACCGATTTTTTTATGAAGAAATGATACAACTTTTTTATAATAAGTAAATTGATCCACATTATTATAATATATATTTTTGTTTCTAGCAGCATTCACAATATTATACAATGACAAATAAAATGTAACTTTCTTCAATTCGAATTTTTACTTTCAGCCCCTCTTTAATTCGAACTCTCGCTATTTCGAAAAACTCGATAATTCGAATTTTTTGTTTGGTCCCTATAAATTCGAATTATCGAGAGTCTACTGTAATACAATTCAATTGTTTCAATGAAACTGAATTACATCGGATACGTCTTCAAAAAGGAAGACATTTCTTGGACGTCACACACGCACACGATAACCGTTGAATGACCTCGAAAATCTAATTACATTCCTCAGTTAACGAGATACTCATTCACGACACCCGATCTCTCACTTTGTTAATGACCCTCCATTAGAAATCATCACCACACAGAACCGTTTCTGTTTTGCGACAGCATAACATCTCGCATTCCCCCGCTCTCTCGACCCCGTGAATCAATCTAATAAACAGTAACGATCCTTTACGCATTCGCATACACATAAGAGACCCAAACAGAAACGTGTCCGCTTTTTCAGACATCGCCTTCATAATTAAACTTTCCCTTTTCACGTTGACCGGAATCAGCTCGTTTCGTGTTGTACGTCTTGTTGATGTGATCTCTTGAACTACCCATAACTCTCCTCCTCTCCCAGTCATTTCATGCGTCCCTAAAAAAAAAGAGAGGCGAAGGAATGCAGACACTCGGCTTTCTCCGCCTCCGAAACCACAGGGTCGCACATGGACTTAGTGGAACACCGGTAGCAGGCTGGATGCTCGCTACATGACACGCCTTCCATCGATATTCCGCCAGACGCATGCATATATAAAAAAGATGGAGGTCCATCCCATTCGGCGCTTCACAACAACATTTCAATTTCGCTCGCCTTCCTTTTTTCGCAGATCCCGTCCGACCGCCGGTTCTTGAACCGACTTCAAAAGCGGGGGGAAGTCGGCGTATGAAATTTTATCGGTCGGCCCAGAGTGGGGGGATTTCCATTGCATATATTCTTCGGAAGCAAAACGACGTAAATATATGCCCACCTCCGATCCGCACTGCAATTATGTCACTCCTCAATCGAAGAGGGGAATCAAACATTCTGTCTCTCCCGATTAACATGTGATTTGGAAATGAGCCGGTAATTTCAAAGACTTCTAGAAAAGGCACACGTATATAAAAGGATACTTTTATGCATGGCTCTACATCTATTAATCGTCAACAGTTTTCGGAGACTATATTGTTTGCGCTCGTTTCCATGGTGAATCTTAAAATACATACGGCAGAACTGAATGCGTAGCGGCGCAAATCCTAGTCAATGAAAGGTGTGCGTGTGTGTGACGCTGTGATAGCGCGATTCAGTCGTTTCGAAATGTCTATCTTCCTAACACAGCCGTAGGGGAAACGTCATTGTTCCCACAATATCCCACTTGCAGATTCCTCGGGCCCACGCTTTTGACCCAATAACCCAACAACTGCATGGAGTCAGGGGCAATCTTGGGTCACACTCTCTTTACCCCAACCGGTCACCACCCACTCGACGAGTTCAAAAAAGAGAATGCGAGGAATCGCTCATTGCGTCCTAGATTCGACCTAGATATCCGAGATTGATTGACATCTCGTGGGGAAGGGAAATTTTCCATAAGGTTCGCCTTCAACGAAGCTCCAAAATGGATGAAGAATCAGAGGTTATAATGGAGGTAGATTTTATTTACATTGTGATAGAGAAGTAACAATGATAGAGAAATCCTTAATCTTGTCTTCCAACAATGCTAAGGATATCGGACGCCTTACTCCAGTCCTTAAAATGGCACATAAATTCCAAAGCGAGTATTGTAATCTCCCCGATTACTGTTAAATAAAAAATGATACAACTATTCACCAGATGGTATGCACAGTATTCCAAGTATGTGAATACACACTCAAATACAGATAAGATTATATTACTAATACAATTCCTACGGACGATTTAGCAGAAATAAACCGATTTCATTGAAACATATTCAATTTTACTCGACGCGTAACTAGAGTCATGACGATTGAAAAACATTCTACACATTATTGACCCCTAAGCCAACGTGCCATCATCGATCAAATGGTACTTTATCTGCAGTCGCAAAACGCTGGTATGCGTGAAAAATAACGCTTCATAAATCATCCTCGGTTAGATCATCTGGGCAATGAATCGGAGAGTATCTTCTCCATGTCAGATGGAGAGATTTAAAAACAAAAAGTTCCGCATCATTATAACCTTCTCCGGATGTTACATTAGAGCATGTTGTATCAGCTAAAAGAATTGGAAAACATCGAAGCCAAGAAAATATAGTTTTCCACATGTCTTTCAGCTGATTCAAATAAGATAGCGATGCAAGAAAGGGACTGTCCCTTGAGATGAAAGAAAAATTTTGTAAGCAAATATAATGTTTTGAACAAATGCAGTACATTGAAATGCCTAATAAGAAATAACTCAATACTTTAATTACTCAAACTTTGGAAGAAATTAAAAAAAGAAATAAAAGATCTAAAAAATTATTGAAAACTTTCTTAAGAACACCGCATCTTAATTTAGAGGACTTATTACGAATATTTGTTTCCTTCTCAGATTCCATAAATAAATGTTTATCTTAACAATCATAGGATGTATTCTGTCCATAATTTAAAGATGTAATTACACTTATACTGAAAAAAGATATCAGGTTAAAAATAAAAAAAAGTTTCTGAGGACTCCAAATAATATAGCAAAATGAACAATCAGACGATAGCAGAATTCCTTTGAACTGTACTGAAAGATTCAACGAAACAATCTGGCAACTCTCGTCTTCATGACCCCACAAGTCGATATATCCAAAGATGGATGTGACAATTTATGACACGCTTCGTATGCGATCAGATACAGACCAGTGCGAGAAAATAATGGATATCATGGACAGATATAGCCGAATCGGTTCATTGGCGATCGAATGCAACTCCAGTCGTAGAGAGAGAGGGACTTCTGGTATCGGTTAACAGCCTTCTTGTGCCGCTCCGTGGTATTATAAATAGTCCCTTGCATCATTCACTGTGGAGGCAATAAGAGAATCGCCTCCCCTTTCCATTCATCTCGCCACTGAGGGAATCTGAGACATTCTCCAGCCGTAATCCGGGAGCAGAATATCTTAACGGGCCACTTGCACCTAAGGATTCCTCATGAGAGACCACGCGGGAGCTGTCGAACTTGATGGATTTGATGGCTTTCTATCCATTTCCTCCTCAAGAATAGCGATACTCTCGAGACTCGAGACTGTAATCCGGAACGAGCGTATCCATGTGAATGTAGGTTGCCATGGACTCGATAAAAGCTATATTTTGAATTACAAAACGCCTGTTTCTTTGTTATGTGCGCTTAGAAAAAAAATCAGGCTTACAGACTTTTCAATGAGACTTTATCTGAATGGAATTTTTTCCATGGATTATTCACGGAAGGCTGTTGGTAACGAGGAATGAAGGAAGCGGTAGAAAGATAATAAGATTATCCGCTGGCGAAAGCCGGTCACATGTGTGGGTTACCACCACCTCGCACGGACGTCAAATTAAAGCGATTGGCTTCTAAATTTATGCGACTTTTCAGGCGTTCAATGTCCTCATTCATCTAAATAACGCGCCTCTAGCTCTGTATCCAGCCTCCCCGCTACATCACAGATCTCATGACGATCAGCTTCGATTGAACAAAGTCAAACAGTGCACTCGGAAGGGCGAGAGATTTATCGGCAGAAGACAAGAAGCTAAGCGTGGTAGAGAGTAAATGGTGCTATAAATATGAGACAGTGAGGTCGACAACCTTACCACGAATCACGAACTGTTATCGATGCTCGAAAAACACTACGTGTCGTTTCTATGGAAATTGTACCATATCTACCATTAAATTAAAATCTACATAGGTGTTGATACGTTGCTAGGCAAACTAAAAGTTTTGGTGTACAGTATGACGATGTTTCTATCGCTGGAGAATAGCAGTTCATACTGGTCCTATGCCACCGATATCTCAAATTAACCAATACATGAACTGTGGTGGATATATTAGAAGATAAACACTGTCTACGAAATATTATTCGGTGTTTGACGTAAAGCTTCAAACCTCTCAATCAGCAACTCCATTATAGCCACGCGTCGCTCACCATCCACCATATAGTTGCCCGGATTTTTGTGGTTCACAAAGATCGCTTCCAATATCCGTGTTTAATTTCACCCAAACCGCGATCGAATGCCTTTGAGTGGCTCTATCGTATACCGCTTTCCGATAATTATCACCGCTCACACGCCTTCGGAAAAGCCCACGGATTGCGTTCCATTTAGCGCCCCATTACGGAGTAGTGCGTTATATAGGCCACTGCGACCGCACCGAGCAAAACGACACGAATTAATGATCCGCGGCGCCACCTTCGGGCGATGTTAATTCGAGCGCTGTTTTCCCAAATCCCGAACACTCGAAATCACAAAGCACACACAACAGATGTGTCGGGTGAGAACGTCTTGTGCAGAGCGAGCGTTCTTGTATAAAGACTCGCTGATTTTTTTTTGCGTTATTGATGCTGTGGAAGGAGAGGAAATAGCACAGTCACGGAGGAAGTGATGGAATGGGTCTGAGAGGGAGGTCGCACAACTTGAGGATTTTCAAGGAATCACGTTTCCTTTCGAAGGTGGATCTCGGAACGTAATTCAAAATGACTAATTTTACATAAATGTTTAAACAATACGATGATGAAAGATAACTATAGTAACAAATAGATGAAAGGAAGAGAAATATAACGCCAAATAATTTACATCCATAAATGTGAAAAACAATCAGGATTTCTGCGACAGTTTCTTGAATAGTACGAATCACGGAAATTATTTTTATGATGCGATTGGTTTAAGTTTTAACTGATTCCGTAAAACGTAAATGAAGTAAAAAAGGGTATACAATTATTTTTACGATTTCGGATTGAGATAAAATAATTGTACGTAAAATTAAATTCGAAAGAATAGATTTGAGGATTCCCATTTACGCGATATTCAAAGTATGCTATCTGTTCGAACAAAATAAAATATAAATCCTAATTTAGCAAGACAATCTAGTTCATTAAATTTGATAATTTTAAACTTTAAATAATGAGTAACCTGTTCTATAATAGCGCAGGTTTATATTCCAACAGGTGTACAGCTAAACATATATATATTCGAAAAAGCAGAAGACGCATAAACGGTGTAAGACAGGTTATTTCCGAAGGACCTATAACTACTACCGTATTCGTGATAGCTTCCGAGAGATCGTCCAAAAAAAGAAAAGGAAGAGGTTTTCACCTTGTTAGGAGGCGCGTCGTTAATACGACTTTTATCGACGAATTACACCTGGGACTTCCAAATGGAAAAGCACCGACTTATCCGATGGTTATCTTTATGAAGACTGGGTCGACGCAAATGACAAGTCCACCAGCCACTGGTTTATTTTCGGACAGCCGCAGAGAGAGAAGAGGAGGCGTTTTTTAAACCCATAAAAATGTGAGCATTCCTGTATATTCATAATTTTAGCGCTTTTTTATCGTTCCGTGCGGGTCTAAATAATTCTACTCCACCAACACCGCCAGCTTCGGTACTCCGGAGGAAACGAAAAAGAAAAAAAAAGAAGTTTTAGAAGATGAAATCTTCCGAATTATGCCTTCTCATTAATTCCAAGATGTGTTCCGATATGCGGACCGGAAAGTTGTTATTTGACGCCAAAATGGAGTTAATGTTTGCGACCGAAGCGCCTCCAACCGGCTGAGATTAGCACTTTCAATTCCTTGTAGATTACCGCTAACGCTACTCGGAGCGAGGAGAAAAAAGGAAAGCATGAATTATTCAAGAAATTGGGAAGGCGGCGACCATTCATTGCCATGGAGATAGCGCGAAAAGGATGCTGTCCGGTTTGTGGAATAACAGGCTGATCCTCAGACGCCATTCAACCTCGGCGCGCATTCCGAATGGCGGGGTCAGGGCGATTTCTCTCTCGTCTGGTAAACAGAATGGTGATTCGAACGCCGTCGGTGGTGCAGCGGAGGTATGCGGTGGTGGTGTCACAAGGAGGAGGAGGTGTTTGTTTTCATTGCCCTTTGAATACCTGAATTGGATTAAAACGCGCTTTGTAGGCATGTCCGACGGCGATCGCCTTGCGAGGAAAATTTAAGCTCGATTAAGACTTCGAAAGAGTGTGCGAAAGATGCAGGAATTTGCGTGAAGACGCTTTTCGAAGCCAACGACGAAGAGAGAGAGGGATGGGCCGATGTATATACATTGTCACTATTTATAAATACAAAGAGAGGAAAGATTGAAACATGAAGGACAAAAAATTGCAAAAAGAAATACAATATAAGGAACAGCTGTATCTAGAAAGGAAAACTTTCCGATTTTAACAAGAAGACTAAATAATTCCCGAGTGCATAATTTCTATTCATATTCAATTTTACGAATATTTTCCATTCCTTTTATAACTATGGACGATAATATATCGAAATGTTGTTCATATTCCAAGCGCATCCATACTTTTTCACTATTACGTGAAGAAGGTTATACTATAAACAAGCACTAATAACTGAATATTAATAGTAGCGTAAAAGAGAGCTCATAACGCGTCCTATATTGGCTCCAATACAGATTACAGCAGCCTAATATAATAACTATTCATCGCTTACTTCAAAAAAACCTTTATCTGTTCCATTCCAGAAAAACTGTTCGTGACACAGAAATGGCGATCAGAAAATAGACGCACAAAACCAACGGAAACTATTCCACTAGGTCAATGGAATGATTCCTCAAAGAATAGCGGCAAAGAAAAAAATCAGATCGGAACTTCTATTGAGCCTTTTCAGCTCCAGACTTCAAAAGAGAAGCGACACAGATTGGTTTTATACTCGTTAAGACGTAATTTCCTCGGTATGTGGTGATTATATCCTTTTCTAAGAACGTTCGCCGATCGCCACGGTTACCGTGTAAATAAAAACGGTTACCGCGTAAATAAAACTGTTTCCCGCGATATGAGAAATGACACTTGGCTCTTAAAAGTCACGTGTGGAGATTTCTACAATCGGCAATGCGATCGGACGACCTTGTTTCGGATTTACTCTGTATTCGGAGGTCCTAACATGAGGCCAAGGTCGACTCCTTTCGACGCCGGAAAGTAAAAGAAGATCGTTTCGCGGCGTCGCAAGAGAGAGAATACGCTGCAAAATAAACAAATCTCTTGCGAGAGATGAAAAGAGTTTTGGTATTCGCGGCGATGAATCGACAAACATGAGATTCGGCGCGGGTATTTTAACTCGTGTCGGACAGCGTTGAAGGCTGTGGTGGGCTGTGAGTTCGTGTACCTTTTTTTTTCAAAAGTAGTTTCAAAAACTGAGGCAAAACGTCTCGCAAATATTGAGCTAGCGAAACGAAATTTTCTGGAAAACAAACATCCAGCGACGGAAACTGTATTGTCGGCTGATTGATTTCGAGTTAATAAACGATGAAATTTTGACGTTGACGCGGCAAACGTTCCTCTACTTTTTTCTTTCGCTGAAGATGGATGCGAATGTAATTAAATGGTCGTACTGAATGACAGCAAATATACTCTCTTTATGATGAAGGCAATTTTTCTGTGAGTGAGAACATATTTCCGGCAGGAATGATGTATAGCTTTATGAATAGTCCAATAAGTTAACTGACGAACCCTTTGGTTTCCTTCGCAAACAACTAAATTTTAATTTAACCGTCCCTTTCTCACATACTTTATTGTTTACGTCCTGCAATAATCAGAATTGAGTGATTGTCTAAAAATATATTCGAAGAATCAGCGTTTATTGACGCTTCCAACAATAGATAATACGATTCAATAAAGACAAATTTCATTTCTAATTCTCGAAGAAAGAACATTTCTTATTCATCATTAAATAAAGTTAATTAACATCTAAACATTTTCTGTAATAATATCAACAAACAATAGCGATGTAATAATCACAAAGCATATTCCTTTAGGCAGCGAAATATATTCAAATCCCTTTTAAATTTACTCTTTTTTGTCCCGATATTAGATTCTCCTGTAAAAGTAATCTGTAACGCTGTAGTCGATTCATACAACGAAGCGAAAATCAACTCTACAAGCAATAAACGTTCTTTGCGTTTAAGCGCAGAGAGAAAAACCGAAGACGAAACATTCTGTACGGGAGAGTTTAACAATAAAATCCAGCGGAGCGTTTTGGATGGGCTATTTCCGGATGTCTGTTACAAAACGAACATCTCGCGGAACAACGCGTGCGATAAATATTTTCCGCTAAAGGAGCAAATTTACGGGCACATCGATTACTCGGTCCGTTTTCGCGAACCATAAAGTATCCGTGCGTGGGAATGATAGCCGGCGATTCAAACGCGCGGATTATTTACTCCGGTCGTAAACACGGATTCCTAAAACGGGGGATTAGGGACATAGAGCCGACAAAGATGCCATTAAAAGAGTTTCCCGAGCATTACCTCGAGGTCTGGCGGACCTTTCTTTCAGATGGCAGCCGAAAAAGGTCCAACTTATGTTTCTCTCTGTCTGTAGTCCTTCGACCTCCCCCTTCCATCTCCTATTCCATCCTCATCCCCCTTTTGGGAACGCCGCTGTACTCCACCTACTAACCTCCGTGAATGGAATGCAGAGTAAGATCTGCCATTCCGTGAGGATAGAGGGTGGAAGTGGAGCGATATACAGTGCTTAAGGATCGAATGAGAATAAGAAACAATTGAAGAATAACTATTAATATCCTAGACAGCTGCTATGTTACTTGAAATAGACGTAAATGTATTCTCAAAGTAATGTGGCTAGCACGACCGACTTTTGTACCACGATAAATTCTAATTCAACTTAAAATATTTTGAAAAAACTTATAACTAGAAATCGAATCAAAATTTAAATATTATAATTGATAATAATATGAGTATATAGATGAAGAAAGACATTAACGTAGCATCTTCATGGATTCATGTTTCAAAAACATTTTAAGACTGGCAAAACATAAAACACCATTGATATTGATTAGTATATATAGAAATATGAATAGATAATATGAAGAATTACTAATAAGCTCTAAATACAAACGAAAATTCGTGATACTTCTCACAATGGACAAAGAGAACAAAGACGGACGTCTTCCAATTTGAAAAATAAAAGGTAATCATATTCTACAAAATTTCGTTAATCGAGCGACAAAACAAGAACTTGTTCGCATGAGAAAATTCCTTACGGGCATACCTCATCGCATTAGCAACAATTTCCCTCGAGATCGCTCAATAAATACATCGATCAACCGAAGTCACCTTCGATCGAAATTTTTTCTACATTCTTCCATTAACACCTGCGATTTCAACCGCTTTCAAACTCTTGTTTTCCTTTTGCACGATATTTCAGAGCGTCGGCCTTCGACCATCTTCAAAGGGCTCACGAAAAAAGAATCAAGAAGATCGATTTCGTGTCTTATATCACCACTTATATAGGTGAGTACTCAAGGTGTCAATTTAACGAAGGCGTAGTCGCCACGCATTCTCTCTTGATAGTCGCTCCTTTGATAAAAATATCTCCTTTGGAACACGTTTAAAAATGCGAATAATTTAGATGGTTTAACTAAGAGAATAATGACACAGCCACACAATCGAATGAATACTAATATATATGAGAACCTTCACGATGTCTACTTGAGTATATGATCATAAGATACTTTTAGAGCAGACTGTATACTTTTGCCTATAATATAATACTTAAAAAAGATGATAGGTTCTTAAATTAATGCTTGGATGAAATTACTTAATAATTAGAATGACGCACCAAACTTCAAGAGCCTTTACTAAAACATACTTTACCGTTTAGACATCAGTAGGAAGAGCTCTCTCGTACGTCCAACTCCTGGTCCGCATTGAATTGAACCAAGGACTTGTAAAGAGGCACCAATGAATCTGGACATAGAGGCGACCGACTCTCGGTTAAATTCCCGAAACATGTGTCGAAATGGAAAGGGTTTTTCAGCGCTAAGTCCCGTGATTAGGAGAGGAAGGGAAGGGGTGAGGTAATCTGAGAGAGACCCAAGGCCAACCTGGCGCCATTCCTCAGGCAGACGCATCAAAGGAAGGAGCCGAAGCAGCTTCTTCTTTCATATTTATATATACGCTCTCTCTCTCTAGAGGTTTGTTTGGAAGGAGAGACCTCACACTTCTCCCCAAAATGAATAACCGATCGAGCACGAGCCATAGGAAATTTTCAAGGAAATTGTTACAGATCATTTCTTCCGTCATGGATTCTGATAAATGGGAAAGTTTCGTTCATTTTTCATCGAATTTTCGGCTCTTTTTCGGAACAGGTCCATTCGATGAAGGTTCACGACCTCTTTTTCAGAGAGGGTTCTGTGATATTTGGACTGAAATTTGTCGTATAAAAATGAAAGGAATGTAGCTAGTCCAAAGGAGTACTAGCTTGAGGATTAATACTCTTGTCAATTAATTAAACAAATGAGCGAATCGTTAAAGTTGAAATAAGAATAATAGAACAGAATAGAATCTAAGCAACATTAGTACAGCCATTCATTCCGCTTCGTTCATCAAAATTTCCATCATGAACTATTTAAACCAAGGCGTGATACCTTTGATACCAGTCTCTCTTATGTACGAACTGAATGCTCGTCTAATTGGAACATAATACAGACTTCAAATGAAAAAGGCTCTTCGTGTGAAGTCAAAGTTGGCTTCACAATCGCAGAGCTTTACGTTCCTATTTCCAGTGCCGTTTTTCCAATGGAATCCATTTGGACACGGGAGACGGGAATTTGCGTCTCAAACGTCCAGCAGAGGGAAAAGAATAGAGGGAGGAAATGGTGGTCCTTTTACATGTTGGGAGCTTTTTCTCGCACGCGGAAGTACTAATTAAGACTGCGAGCCACCACCACTAGCAGGGAAGAGGCTAACTAGAAAGACAGATGGGTCGAGAGGAATGACGAAGATTTCGAGAAAAGGTTGGGAAAAGTGGATGGGGAAAGCGAGCCTTCTGTTTGAGGAGGCGAAAGAAGAGAAAAAAGGCATTCCATCGGAAGCAGTGACACTGAGGACGAAACTCTGATCTTCTGCTTTGATGTCATCCTTTTGTACGAAAGGAACAGTTCATTCACCGGAATCCTTTTGAAGTTTGGCGTCACCTTGGCTCGCTACATACCTTTCCAATTAATCCCGTCCTTCAAATCTTACGTGACGATTCCAACCTACGGACAAACGGACAGCTTTCGATGGTCCTCCTCTCTCTTTTATAATCATTAACCCTTGGCCGGAACTTTAATAGGCGCGCACTGCTGGGAAAACAGCCGTCGTTAAACTTCGTTAAGCAGGTGCTCATTAGAACCCGCGTCCGGGGGCAATTACGGACTGAACATCGCAATATCTCATTCACGGAGTCTTCATTCGGTTGACAATATTCAAGAGGGGCCCCCGAAAAAGAAATTAATTAATAAGAGAGAGAGAGAGAGTTTCGCCCTTTTTCGAGAGAGGACCCTTCTTCTGCAACTGGAAGAAGGAGGATCTCATCCTCCATGGACCACGGACTGCCGAATAGGGAAATTATTTCACCAGCGGATTGCGAAACTTTTTGCGGCGTAAACTGGTTGTTTGGAAACGCGGCTTTCGGGAAGGCTTCGCAGATACGAAAAGAAATATAAAAGTGAGCGGATAAAAGCCTTAATGGAGTAAAAGGCCTCAACTGCGGGCGGCGTGCGTCTTATTCTCTCTATGTTTTTACGGCACCATAATCCCAATTGATGTAAAACGAAAGACCTCAATAATGTGGGCTGTTATGAAAGCAAAAAAAGTCGGAAACTTGTTTTCGTCTCTCTTCTTCTTTCAATCTTTCGCTCCTTTCGCACGCAAGCGCAAAAACCCATCCTCTGCAAGAAACCAGAGTATCCATCACGTCCCTTTCAAGTGCGCCGACCAAAAGGGGGGAGGGGAAAAGACGCGAGATTTGTTGGCGAATTCGGACGTATAAACTGCTCTGCTTTGAAATCGAAAGCACGGTGCGTGGCATTGAAAGCGAATACGTTTTCAAAAGGATATTTTTCCTCTCGATGAGATGCGCACGGAAAGATTTTAAAATAAAAAAAGAATCGGCGAAAGAGATAGGCGAGCAAGTGTCGCGAAAAGGTAATACAACCACCGCTTCGGTGGTGACACGTTTGGTTCGGTTTGAAGTACGTTTTGCTATGGGGAGATTGACTGACTGAAGTGCGATGATGTAGAGCATATGATGGGAATTAAAAAAATCGTTCCATATCTTGATCTCACATCGTAACGCACTACTACTACTATCACTACTTTTTATTACTCCTAATAAAAGTGTTTCTTAAAAAGATTACTAAAAATGGATTCCTGATATCCGTGTTTATAATCGAGAACATAAGCCAAGGTTGTCGCCTTGACATCTAGACATCGCGCGAATTTAATTCGCAGTAAAATTTCATTTTTTTTTCGCTAAGAAGTTGGTAGTCCAGCACAGTGGTAGAAAAACACTTAAAACAAAGTTACATTTATTCTTCTATAATCTTACGACAATACTTGAATTCCTAGAAGATAGAAGTGGGAAAGAATTTTACGTTTCTACAACACAAAAATCTAAAATCGACCGTAGCAAAGGAAACGCCACTCAAATGAATTTTCGAAATCGTCTACTTCTCGGAAATTTAAGTCCGAATCTACGACTCATAGAATGGTGGGCGTTCGGTAGATTCCTTCGGTGGGAGGCAACCTAGGAAAGGGAAGGAATGCGAAGTGGTAGGAATAGTTCGCCCAAATGCCTCTCCGAAACCGATTGTGTGTTTCGTCACGATCCTTAAAGGGAAAGTACAAAAATGGGCTGTTTGTGGGGAGCGACTGATAAGGAGCGGACGGGAGATGTGGCAAAGGAAGAGGAATTGATGAACAGGATGATTTAGATGCATATACACATATTCACGCAGCTGTAATGATCAACTACATCCACGTGCTCGAATGAAGCTAACACCACATCTCTTGATACGTAAGCTTTTTAAAAAAAAATCCTAAAATTTTCCCCTCTTTTACTCAAATAGACTCCGGAGGATGAAAACGTTTCTCGATCTCTTTCATCTACTTCTCGTGGTTTCCCAGTCTTTCCATCAACTGCCGTTGTTTCAGCTCAGTTCCGTTGGGGCCACGTGTTCTTTCCATACAGATGCGCTACAGACGGTGCCTTTTATTGCTCTCCTCTGTGGTCTGCTCTTTTTACCTTTGAAACGCACCAATTTTCTGATTCGAAAGATTGATTCTTACTCGAATTGAGGTTTTCAAGGGAAATGGGTGGTTGTGCGCGATTACTGAAATTGCTCGGCTATCCTTCCTTCCTGAACGAGAAGTAAAGAAATCACGTGCGCATATTTTACGACAACGATAGAATGGCTTAAGAGCTACGTGTATTTTAAATTTATATTACGTATGCTTTAAACAGGATCGTAGTTAAGCACTTGTTAGAATCAAAGTCTCCTTCCAAGGTTACGAGGATATCCTAGCTAAGCTAGATCCCGAATATCGATAAATAAGCCATAATAAGTTTGAAAGGAGACGACAGAAATAATCCCGATATCGTACGTAGCAGATGACGCGTCTTAAAACCACCTCCCGATTATCATTCTCTTATGGCCGCGTCCATTCTAGGCTAACAGTTAAATTTGTATTCCCGAGCTGAAGTACGGACGTAGGAATTAGCTTCCAGCGGCTTCCAATCCATTTCCCTGGCAGTAAATTCAAAACACGCTAACTACCGCAAAAACAATGACCGATGTCCTCAACATAAAAGAAGACACGAATTTATAACGGGAATATGGTCGTATACCAATGGTTTTACACACATCCTGCCGTAACTATTTTCAGGTAAGAAATCATAACTTCATATTGATTGAGATGCATAAGCCAGGAGATGACACACGTACCTATATCTACCACCATAAGTTTTCCGAGTAGAAAACGAATTAAAGTAAAGGGACATAAAATATTTCGAGATCAATTCCTCTTGAGAAAATCCTACGGACGTTGAAACTTTTTTAGCAAAGCAGTAACGAAACTAGTACAAAAATGAATCTATATACCTTCCAGAAAATACATCAATGTTTCAATGACATATCATCAACATATTATTCTTAAGGATGCCTTTTAGAATCGTATTATGATGTAAACTTATATACTCTTGATAAAAAAGAATAACAATATGCGTCGAGAGAATGTCAACGTAAACAATCATTACGGTAACTAAGGATATTTTTCCTGCGCAACGCTTGTTCCACGTTATTTACATCGTCCTATAGTGAATCTACTTATGATGAGATCGACGAAGGCGAGTGCACACGTCTCGTAATGAGCAACAGTTGCACATGAAGAGTACGTCCTCGAGGAGAACTCTGTGTAAGGACGCTACCTTAGGAACTCCTTTTCCCATCCTCCGCTCGAAAAACTTCCAACGTGCCGACGACCATTACGTTCCCCTGCGGCGGAGTTAAAAAAAAATGAAAATCGAAAAAGAGGTATAAAACGAAGAAGAATGCGTAACGCCTGTACGACGGCGACGACGGACGATTGCTCAAGAGAGATTGATCGTTAATGACACATTTATTACGATTCGCACTTCAAATAAATATTCCTTTGCGGAGAATGATGCGTGAGGAAGAGGATGAGGGGAAGAATATACGCTGTTTAAATTAAGAATGAAAGATACCTTTCAAATTTCAGCGCGGAAATGAAGCCGGGATTATTTCGATGGAACAATCACGGCGAATTTAATCATTATAAGTCACTCGGTGCGGGGGGAAAGCGAACAAAAAAAAGAGTTCGGTAATTTTTCTTCCCGAGTGCAAAATAAACAACTAGAAGCGATCTTGGATGAGTGGAGAATTTTAAAGAGCCGAGAGAATGAGTACATTAGTTTTACCGGTAGAAAAACAACACTTGAGGTAGTTTAAAAGGAGTATGTTTAGGTTATTACTACGTTATATTTAAACTTATCTGTTCTAGTATCATCTAGGACTACCGAATAACATGAACTTATCTATTGGTGGTGGTATTTCTAGTTAATATATACGCACGGATGAGGTCCTTTCAGAAGTTCCTTTGAGTCCCAATGGATGAAGAGAACCTCAATCGAGATGGTTGAGCGGAAGTAAGTCTAATCAAAGATCAAACCATAAACAAAGGACGTTCAACAAACAATCTCTCTGCGTAAACTCTCTTTCCGAGAAACGATGCGATCTGTGTGATTTAATGTCCTGTTGCACTTTTGGTTCTGTTGCGCACAGATTTTCCTATCCGAGAGGCTCAAAGGCAAAGGCCGAAAGATTCTCTGTCGCCGCTCTTCTAAGAGGAATTCCGTCCGAGAGGTGGTGAACGGGGCGTGACTAATCAGGTAAGGCCATGGCCTGCCAACTGGTCGACCGGCAACAAAAACCTCCAACCCAACTGGAGGATTCCTCCATCACGAAAACGACGCACGGAGAGCTCGCTTTTCTTTATTTTGGAACCGCGACCAAATGTTTGACGGACGGGGAAAAAAAAAGGAATTGGAACGCCGAATTCCGACCGCTGTGCTTGTTATTACAGAGAGCCAAAGAAGGCCTTTTTTTTCTCTCCACGGATTCTTTCCCTTCCGAACAAAGGGATACGACGAGGTACGTAACCGTACTTTTTCCGAAAGGTTATGACGGTTGTGTAGCTCGGAAAATCAACTTTTGTGCCAAGAACAGATTGAGCGGCAGTTGTTCCAAACAAACGAAAATGGACTGAGAGAAATCTTCTCGGGGAAGATTTATGTTTACGACCGCCGCACATCCTTACCATCCTCTTTCGTAATTCTTCCTAAATGAGCGCAAATAAGATCGCAGATTTGCATTTTTAGACATGCGTATATTTCGAAAATCCTACTACGAGAGTTTTTTTTTTCATTCGAAGGAATTTCAAGGAAGGCAGAGAGATAAATAATTAGAAAGAGAGGAGGAACCTCTTCTTTTTCTTTTAAATTGAAAATTCTTATTTGCATTAGGAAAAATGTTTTTTTGGGTTTTGGGTTCGAGAGCTGTTGTTTTCGCGGAGAATGCTTTTATCTTTTGTCGCTGCAATTAGCACTTACTCGTAGTCGATTTGCAAAATGCTGGCGTTGAGTCGGACGAGCGGCACTCTCGTATTATACCAAGGTGCTAAATGAGAAAAGGAAGAAATCTGTCGAGAAAAGTTACACTTGCTGTCCAACAACATGGAAAAGTCACTCCGAGGAGAATCTTTCCGAGATTGTGTAATATGCAGTCCTTCACGTTGCTTTACCGCGTCATCATCAATCGTCAAGGAGATGTAAAGTTTCAATAATAGCATTAAGTTAAGACGTTAGCGGCTCAAAGTTCTAATCTTATTTGCTTTTAAATTGCTATTTTTGTAGCATATTTTTTACAGCATAGTTACCGATGGCATTTTATTATTGAAATATTTAACATTGTATTCATTGTAACTGTAACTGTATACATCTCATAGACAATTGAGCATCAATAAGTGCGTGGTAACTTTGTAAGCTTTTCATTCGTATATTCAAACGCAAACAAGATGATTCATACAAAGACCTAGACATGTTCATTGATGACTCTAAGATTGACTAAAACAATTCTCGACCCGATGACTATCTTATTGCCAATCTAACGTCATTAACACAAACAGAGCCTTGAATCTATTAGCGCCGATCCCTTTTGTTTTCTTTCACCGTGTTTTTCATCATTTACTTTGATCTTTGGAGCAATTATAATGTGGCATTGGCATCCATCCTAGGCTCTCTACCAAATCCTTAGATCCATCCCTCTGACCCCGCATTCCCTAAACATCGAACTACGGTCGATTACCTCACCACTCCAAGTGCCGACGAACAATTGAAAGCGACTATTTACGATCGCTCGAAAATAAAGTTTTTTTTTAAACTCTTTTGGCGCCCGACACAGGCTAAGAGAGAAGAGGCGCCGACACATTTTCTTTCAACGAGAGCCAGGAAAAAAAATAAATCCCGCGCAGGCACTTTCACGCAGCCGATAAAGACCGACGTGTCTCGTTTGTTCAAGTGTATGAGTAATTAGATAAATATGCGAACGCTAATTGATCAGGAACATAACTGAAACTGAAGTATAAGTTAAGCAGTAAAGTATTCCAACTGTTGAAAATAATTATTTACCTCGTAACCATAGCGGCAAACATCGTTATACTTCGTAACAATCACCTCGGATTATTTTTCTTTGGTGACAGTAATTACTAACTGGAAACATATGGATAAGAGTATATTGTTGACAGAATTTGAAGGACATTTATACTCAGATCCACTTTTTTTCATACTCTGGTGAATTAGCGTGATAAAATATGGAAGTAGTAGTAATAACAAAGAATTTATAAGCTTCTAAGAGTTTCTATAAGATGGTTCTAATCCATGGATTCAAGAAACGAGAAACAAAGACTTAAACCGACTGTCCCAACTACTAAAGCTGTATAATCATCAAAAAGTTTTATCTCCCCAAGGGATTTATTACTTCGTCTGTAATTGCTCAACTCTTTCCTGAAAGAGATCTTTTTTAGTCTCATCGACCGCTACAGGAACGAACCCTTTCCATGCACACTGCTCTCAAAAAGCGTCGTTCGCAAACTATTTCACTACTTCTCACGTCTGTGAGATGGCATTAACAACGTCTATTCCCGATATTATCTATAGCTCTAAATAGCCTCCGACGAACTTTCCCTTCCCATGGAGTCGCGTACTAGGACCACGCTCCCTCCCTCTTACTACTACTGCATCCATCCAAAAGGACGTGTCTTCACTCACAGCCGATGCGCCCTCTTCATCTACACGCACAAATAAACAGCCTTTGGTGCACCAAAAAAGACACATTGCGCGTGGTCTCGAAAACGAGGCTTTTCAAAACAGATCAAGTGCTTTATCCAAACCGTGACGCGTTCTTATCCATGCGACCCCATGTTCAAAAGCGGGCCACCTGATCCCATTAAAACGTCGCCCTAGTAGAAATTAGTTTGTTTACTCGTTGTTAGGTGAATCAGGGCTTATTCCCGCCGCCCTTGCGCAACTCTTTCGGTTGAGGAAGAATTACCGAAGAGATGCTATCGAGAGTAACGCCTCCATTACGGCGTGATAAATTAGGATCGAAGAAGAGGTAAAGAAATAAAAGGAGTCTGAAAGAGGAAGACATACTGAGAGAGAGAGAGAGATTCGGTGGAGGGGAACCCCCCCACAGATGCGCTGTTGCCACATTTCTCTCCCCAAGCGAGAGGTGTTAGATGTTCCTCGAGGCGTCTTCCGAGAGTGGCATAGGACGAGAAAAGCTCAAACAAGAGGAGAGGAAAAAAAAGACCACAAACCCTTTCCACGCTCGTGTCGAAGCTGTGAGAAATGCGAAGAGGGAAATATTAATGACCGTGATCAGTCGTGAACGACGTGAGTTTGCACGCGGAAGTAATGAGCGCAGTGCGTACGGCGAGTTACACCACGGAAGGTTAGGGAGACCGTGGATTTCGGAATGATGAATCGTAATGAAGGTGAATACATTGCTATGTTAATTACGAGCTCTTGGCTTATGTAGGACTTCTTTGGCTATCTCTCTGCTTCACGAGTACTTGCTATAGAAACAGATATGATACATATCATGTGATATAGTTCCTGGGATAGCAGGTAATGATTGTGACAAAGAGAAAAAACAAAAGATTCAGGGCAAAATGTCTTATTCAATTCATAAGACATGTAGAGTGATTGTGTTTAGAAAGTGGAATCAAAATCGGTAGCCTGGGGGCTAGGGCGCCGTATTGATGTCCACCCTTACATTACTCGTCTGCAATGATATGAAAAGCTTGGTTCCATGAGCCAATAATATACTATTCGAACTTCATTCATATTTTACCTTTAGGACACTTCAATTATGATAAGATGATGGATTATATCACGATAAATTTTGCAAACAAAACCCGATCGTGTAGTAAATACCACAGAATTCCCTTCCTTTTCCATAAGTAACTAATCTAAACTTCATAGAATAGAAGAACTCCTATAGCAGAGATAAAAAATATTACTTTTAATTTTATAGATGCTAATAAATTAATGTCTTTTTCTGTATCAAAATACATCAATCTTGCATCTGACATAAGCTAATTAGGATACATAAGTGGCTATAAATAGAAAGTATATGATTCATGTTGAGTTATCGCAATTAACTCGGGCGCCTTTTGGCAATCCAGAGTTCCCCACGGCGCATGCGCGGCGGTATTTCGAATTTCCTTTGAGCATGAGCACAAGTGCCGCGGAAGTTTTTCGCTCTTAATTTTTTCGGATCTGATTGCGAAAGACGACGAGATCGGATCTCGGCAAAACAGCGGAACGTAGCAAAAAAAAGTACAACTCGTGTTAGTTGCGGAAATTCAGAGCTGTATATCTACATCTCCTTCGGTCCCATTGCCCATTCTTTGTTACATCGGGAAGAAACATAGACAAAACAATACTCCTTTAACCTTAAGAAACGTACTTACAAGGCGCAAACAATAGTTCATGTAAATGTAGGGTTGGTTTTAGAAATCCTAGCAAAGTAGGACTTCATTCCGGACAGAAGAATTCATATTTTTATACTCATTCAAACAAGTTGGGAGCTATAATACGAAGTTTAATTTTACAGGAAGACTGAAGAAATGCCAGCGCTACGAATAAAATACCTCAAGAAACATGAAACTTAACGACGACATTAGTTGCCATCTGATACTTAATAATTTGCGTCAAATAAACGCGATAACGGGCTCAAGTGTATTTTATGCGTATTAAAAAAGACAAGGAGCTTTGCTAGGACGAAATTTATTGTTTATACTCTGACTCGTACGCTAGCAACCACGCAGTTCCTAGACGATAAAAGAAATTTACATCGCTCGAGGGAATAAAACAGGTTTTTAACTGCACAAACGAGGTGAAATTCTTTTCTATAGATGAATGCGAGTAGTATGGTGAAATTCCAACTTTTTTACTGCCACTCACGGTAGCTCTAACTTCCGAGCAATAAGGAAAGGCATTTCTGGAAATATTGTTAGAAATTTTAATAACCGCAAGATCATTGCTCATCCGTCAACTTTTTCGAAACGAATATTCTTTTGGCGAGCTCGAGCCAGAAGAAAAAAAATTACGGCACGGACATGAAAGCTACTTGATTACGATACCATTCCCAATGAAAAAAAAATGAACACGAAAGCTCCGCTTGCTCGAGTGTGAAAACTAATAGGATACGGTACTCGGGTGCGTGGGTCGAGGGAGGGCTAGACAGGGCTAGGTTCTCTCCCCCGGGCTAACTTCTATTCCAGGCTATGACGGGAAACGGCTAGGACATTGTAAATGAGAAAAACCTCCGGCGAGGGGGGAAGGAAGGAGGCAGGTTGGACCTAATGGCAAGAAGCCAGCTGCGTGGCGGATGGAAATCCACGCACCCGACTTCGGAAACGGGAGTTTCCTTCGACAGGATACGAGCATATCTCCCTTCGGAAACGAGCGGAAAAATACGAGTGAGGGTAGGAGCGCCGCCACTGACCCACGCGAGTGCATCGGAAACATGTGCATGCGATCGGTGTGTTGAGTTCCGTTCGTTTTCCAGCGGCGACTGTGAGGACGGTCTCGTTTGGTCGAGGTAATGCAATGAAAAATGAGTTTTATTGAGACGTATCGAAGCACAATTTTGAGAAGAGAACATAAGACGAAAATAGTTAAAAGAAACAAACTCGCCAAAGATGAAAGTGGGACGTAGAGAAATAAAGAACGGTGCGCGGAGTGCTCTATATATACACGCGCCTCGAAAAACTTCGCTCGCCAAAGATGCTTGAGACTTAAAAACTTTTCTTTCAGACATTGCGCGACATCGCGCATTCCCCTTCTCAAAAACACACATAGTCCTAGATTACGGGGATTTTTTCCAGACGAGTTCTACTCTGACTTCACGACTTTAGCGAGATTCAAAAGAGAAATTTTAAAAAAAGCTGAGTAAGAATAGAGGAGGAGTTACGAAGGAAATAGAATCAAAGACAAAAAATTAAACATCAAATTTAGAGTCAAAACATTACCTGTAAACTGCTTGTATCCGTTGAGGAACTTTGTTTTCCACCACTTCACCAGATTAGTAGCCATCAGGGACACACACATTTAAGAGTAAACCAGAAACGAAAAAAAAACGGAGCACTTTCATAAAACTCCCGAAAGCACAGAAGAGGAACGACTGTCACGTGACATTGAGTCAGCAGCTCTCACGATATCCATCGGTGCTGCTGCTTTTCGGAACTCCACACAGCCCGCCGTAATACTACTAGTAGAAGAAGAAGGCACTTTTTTCCACGGCGTGAATCACGAGCAATTCATTGGTCACGACTCCGTGCGGTTCGGTGAAGGTTTAGATTCGCAGAAGACTAACATCTCTCTCTCGGTAAAGTCACAAAAACACACCTCCACAGTATAAAAGCGAACAGCGGTCTGTGTGTGTACGTATCTTCGTGCGTTGGGGTTCAACTGCGAACCTTTGAAGGACGCGGTACTTTCACTCGAAGAAACAATAAAGAAGCGTAAATGCACAGGGGGCTCGCAACAACACGTGTCCGCGAAAGAAGACGACGGCCACTTGGATGGATTGGCTTCTTCACATGCACATGGCCTTTTCTTTCTTTTTCCCGAGAATGGCGCCTCCACTACCGAAAACAATGCGATTATATATATATACTCTCTCTTGCTATATTATCTCCTTCCACTTTCGATGCCGGAGCACGAACTGCGGACGCACGAAACAATTTTTTGACTGCGCGCCCTTTCGATAACCGAACTCTTCTTCTGCACCGCCTTTTCTCTAACTCGCCGCCAAAAACAAAAAGCCTCGGAATAAAAAAATAAATCCAACGGAGAAGAGAGTTCGCCGGCTTTTCTTTCCTTCCTCACCACGTTAAAAAAAAACTCGCTCTCTTCCTTGGCTCGCACAAAAGACTTGCTTTTTCTCCGCCTTCTTTAGGGTTGTGTGTGTGTGTGCGCGTGTATTCACCGTCACGGGCACGAGGGAGTTTTTGTTTTCCTCCTCCTTGCTTCCCGATGAAATATAAGAAAGGGGGATTGTGAATGAATGGAGTATAAATAGCACTCGAGCACGTAAACAGCGATTGTGGATATTAATACTTGGTCAGAATGGACCGATTCGGCAACACGCGGTCTTTCTATCCCGAATAAGTCTTCCGATGAAGGCACGTACGATCGACGAAGATATCCCAGTCGATAATGAATGGTAATTCGGCCGCTTGACAATCAATCCGATCCTAGATCACGGTTTCCGCTTCGAAACACACACCAATATCATCCATGGACAGAGCACACACACGAAATATATTCACGCACATGCAGACGAGAATGGGAACCAACTCCGAAAAAGTTTCCTTCCTTCTTCCACGCACTCCTCAAAACACTCTGTTGTTATGGAAAAACTTATGGAGGTATCAAAAAGACGTCCGCCGGGGCGGAATGAACCTCTCGGGTACACTCCCGCGCGCATACACTCACTGCCTCTTTCGCTCCTCCCTCCTCAGCTTCACCTTCGTAACTGCCACCTCCTCTTCCGCTGCATTCGGCCTCTCGTGGATAAACACTGCCTCCCCTCCCTCCCCACCAGTCCCGACCTCGCTACCCCTCCTGCCCCACTCCCCGCTTTCTTCACAGAGCCCGACCGCGATAGAACCGGCAACGCCGAGGGAAAAGGAGTGAGTCGAGGGAGAGGTAAAAAAAAAATCCTCGACAGACAAGACACTAGCGCGCTCCGCAACCAAAAAGGAGACAACACTCCGAAAAACTTTTAATATTCTTTTCCTTCCGACGTCGCCCTCTCTCTTGCAAAGGGCCCTCGACTTCTCCGGACGGGGAACCTTTCCTTCCGCCTCCCCCTCCTCCTCCTGTAACCTCTGGATCCTGCGGTCACCTCGCAAACCAGACCTCCGCACCCCTCCTCAGGCATCACACGCACGCTGTGGGCTTCACGAATCCCGCCGCGCGGCCCTCTTCTTTCTCGGCCGGTCCCCCTCGCATCCTGCGGGGAAACAGCCACCCGCGTACTCGGTTAAAAACGTACCACGGCGGCACAGACACGCTCCCTCTTCGTGCACACGCGAAAAGAACCGGTTTCTTTCAAGTCCTCCGAGTGCCGATGTACCCCCCTAAGACCACCGCCGCTAAAAAGATGGGCTCGGTGTGAAAACACCCACGAGATTCTACTATTAAAAGAGAGGAACGCAATAATACCGCTTGCTGCTTTTCTTTTCGGAGAGAGCTAAAAATGATCTCGAAGAAAGAATCTTTTGTGCTCCTTGGCACGTTTTGTGAAGAGACTGCGAAAAACGCTCTTAAAGCGGGGCACTTGGCCTCCTCAAACAAGTCGAGGACGCGGCGTCATCTTCCGCGAGTTGCCCTCTGGCGCCGTCAACCAGCGGCCCTCTTTCCACACCCTCCTCGTACACGACTGCTTTCCTCGCTCGCCTTGCTATTATCTGAGCAGCGGCAACCGAGAGAAAAGAGGTGGGCAGAGTGTGTGGAAGGCGGTGGGCTCAGAGGAGGAAGAAGGGGGAGGCAAACTAGCGAGACAGCGGGCGGTCAGGGAACGTCGGTCTTGTCCTTTTCCTTCTGCCCTCCCCCACAAATCCAGTCCTTCCCTGACGCCGCCGACCTCAACCCACCGTTGTATCCCATCCCTTTTAACGCGCGGCCTCGGCGTGCGTAGGGAGGCGGAGAGATGAAATAGAGAAATGCGAGGAAGGAAATTGGGGGATCCGCCGTGTGGGAGGAACACTTTTTCATGCGCGAAGAAAGTGAAGGATGGTGTACGGCAGATGGGCAGCGTTGCCAGGTGATGGATACTACATTACGACATGAAAGGGACACTCGGGGATATGAAAATGGGGAATCCATTATTTGTGGTGCATGCGGGTGTCTGGGTCTAAAGGGGAGGGGGGGTCGGAGGACACATCAAATGGTAACGCCGCGAGTTGTTGAGGCCGGAAAATTTTCCATTCGATTGATCCGACGTCTACCGCAAGAGTCAAGATTTTGAGTGCATCCAGAAACGACCGGAGCGGCTTCGTTTTCAGGGTCAGAGGCCTCAAAAATGTTAACGTGGACTTCATGGTTCCCAAAAAAAGTTTGAAACAAAAAATGCAATTTCATCCTCCATCGGTCTTATGCTTAATTCCAATGCTCGCTTTTCAACGAAACATGTTCAAGCGTTGTTCGTGTTGCTTACAGCCATGGTTTCCATAGTGCCTTTTCGAACCGCAGAGGGAAGAATACCTCTGTGCCGTTCCATTGCCATCCAAAGGAGCGGAAAGAGAACTGCAGGAACGCCTTGAAAACCAAAAGGAATTAGCGGAGGTGGAATAGTTTACGGAGAACTGGGCACCAACCTGCATCTTCTGCCTTCTGGGAAGAAACCATTAGTGCTTCTTGAGCTGCCTCTCCGAGAACTCCCTCACCACATTTGTGGGAATCAATATGTCTTCGAAATTTTTGAGCCTAAACCTCAACCTCGTACCCAGTATGATATAAGCATACTCTCTCGAAGATGAAATGTTCAGAGAAAAGAACAAATCAACCTTCGGAATGGATTAAGAACGTGTAGGTACCTCTGCAGAGGAATTAGAACCTCGAAGAAAATGGTCCAAAAGCTCAGCTTACGAGACAATATCGTTATATCTCCGGTATACGACATATTGAGCCTAGAAAAGTCAAAACATCGTTTTGAAACATACGTTATCAAAAGATATTACATAAAAGTCTTCATTCCAGCTAGACAACGTATAAAAAAAAACAAATGTACGAGAATTCGTAGAGGTTCTTTCCTAATCGCTATCATTATAGCTCAATTAAGGTAAATTATAGCGCATATCATTTGTTTGAGACGAAATGACGTTTTCCAGGTCTCTTTAGTACTCATTACAAGTCGACGGCCATTCATGAATATTCATTGACAACGGAAGGCGATCGTCTTATGACGTATTATGCACTCGGAAGAGCAAAATATTTCGCCTTCTTCTAAAAACCTCTTCACGAGAGGGAATCGCCAACTTGGAGGCGATCGACGCTCTCTTTTTAATTCGTTGATGATAACCCTCGTCACATTTTCGCGGTTCCGCGCCTCATAAGCGATCATTACGCCCTCTGGCGTCCGCCTTGAATAGTTAAAGAGGCTGGCTTCATTCCAGGGCTCTTGATTAATACGAAATCGCTCCGGTAGCAAGTTAAGTTGGCAATGATCAGAGCGCAGCGATTGATGTTTTTTATTGAGCCTGCTTTCGCGACGGGGATTGGATATGAATGGATCGGAGGAGTGCACAATGGACGGCGTGATGGCCGAGATGTATTTATTGCCATTAAATACGCCGCAATGCGTCGCCGTTAAAAATCTTCATCGAACGGAGTTTTTTTTTAAAAAAACCGCGCGCCGGATTCCTCGACGGGAATTCCTAGACGGTGGCAAAGCGATTCTCTTTCATATCAAATGCATCGCTAATCCTGTGTGGGATGTGAAACCCTTTCTCTCGCGACGTGTCTTCAGAATGAATTCTATTGCTCGGGCGTTGTTGTCATGGCTTTCGTTTGTTGAAATTGCGGCATCCTTAATGAAGTTCCCAAAGATAGACATGCACCGTCGGGAGATGAATATTGCAGAGGGATATCTCGCGCTTTTCAAAGAGATTTGTGGGTACCGACGCGATTTTTAATCAAGCGAAACTCCTCTATTGTGGATTATTCCCAGCAACCACAAAGGTTAAGCAAAAAGCATTCCGTTATAAACGGCATTTCATTCTCCACTATTTCTTTGTGACGAACAGTGGTTTATTTTATTGTCGTCGAATACGTTTAACGAAATTCTCCGAACAAAGAGAATATTTGTTCTACCGTTAGCAATCCTTCCTTTCTCGAGAGTAAACGTTGAATAAATTCATCGCAGCGACAGTTCTGAATGCTACGACAACTTGGATACTCAAACAGGTTTGTCTTACTTTGTAGGAATTAGGTTGACAATTAACTGATACCAAACGTTCAAAATATCTAAATTAATAAAGTTAATTCAATTCACTTAAGAGTTTTAAGTTATCCAATAAGTTTTAAATATACTATTAGTGCTTATGTGCTTTCGAATACGATCGTTTGTTATAAAACGTATCTGTAACGGGCACAGAATCAAATGAGGTAGTCGTACTTCTTTGTGTGCTGAAGTACATAAAATTTCAAATTCCAGTTTATTTTAAATTAGTTCCATACATCGAAAACGAGGTCTCTAGCGTATAGATTTCTCTCTCTTTATGGAAAGCAATCTCGACTATGATTATACATTAGATTCACTAAATAGAACATTAAATGATCATGCCTTTTAGAAAATCATTTAGCACAATGTCCAAAGGAGATCTTATATTAATCTTACGGTAAATGTAAGGTTTCTAAAGCTACTTTCAAATTTCAATTACTAGAGAGAGAAACATCTGCTCTGAGAGAAACCAATTCTCCTCATTGAAACTCATTTATTTCGTACGACTTCTTTTCAAGTGGAATATTTTACTTCTGTGCAGCTCCTTTATTCAAATACTCCATGATTGAAATCTGATTTTGCTATTTGAAATTAGACATCTTGGTGGATCATAGAAAGAGATACATTGCTTTATGAAACTCGTCCTTTCATGAAAATTCAATAACGAAGGATGAAATACGTACTTCAAACGGAAACAAAGTATAAAAAAAACATCCAATGATAATAATAGCCGTGATATACGAGGATTAACTATAAACGACACATAAAATGATAAGTATTTAGATGCTTTGATTCCATGGCAACAAACAATAATAGCCAAATCGGAAGTCGTCTTGAAGGGCACAAAATCAAATGATATATACTTGTTTCTTCACTCATTCTCTGGTTCTCCAAAAGCTTTGCTTTAACCATCGATGACCTAGAGAGCAACGTACGAGAGTCATTAGACGAAAAACAAATTAAAGAGGACCTACACAAACCATTGCGAAGAATGCATTCAGGAGAAGGGAAAATCGACCTGCCGAAGCTCGTGACCGAGTTTCTGTCACCGCCACAAGAGATTCAGAAAAATGAGGAGTGATGTACAAAGAGTACGTCTTCATTTTGGCAATGGAGCAAGGAAAGTTCTCTTTCTTTCTCGGAACCGCAGAACGAAGAATGAATCGGAGATTTCCGAGCAACGCGAGTGGAAGGGCCGTTCTCGAATTAAAGATTTATCCAATTTAAAGAGGATGTGACCGAAGGGTGTTCGTTCACAATGCACGCGTAGATGGGGTTGCTCTGGCTTCGGTCCAAGCACTTCTCTCGATTCCAATCGACACGATTAGTTAATTAATGCGCGTGCTCGTATCCTTAGGGTGCGAAAATGGAATTGACAGGATTTCCGAAGGGTTCGACGCACAGCTGTGACCATTTCCGAACTGATGAGATGCGATGTGAAGCAGACCTTATGGGGATATGCTAAAATATCCGTGCAGGGGCATGAAGGGCAAGTATTTCGTAAACATTTCCAATAACGAATGTTTATCCTCTTTTATCACAGGCTGAGGGTACGCTTCGTTACTTCGAGTTCAAGACAATGGGAACTGAGAATTCGAATTGTACTATAGCATAGATTGCTAAAACTAAAATTCGTACTGAGGATGAAATTTGCAACGAAAATGATCTATTTATTGCGTTGTTTACATCCAGATTTTTATGGAAGAGATTCAATTGGAAGAAGGTTCAAAAACAATCGAATAATCTTCTTAAGTTCTGTTTAAACACGTGAGATACGAGTTGCTTTCATTCAAAAACATGTTGCGTAACATTTTTAACATCGAGGTGCTCATGTTAAATACAGGATGTCACGTCTTAACTTGTACAAACTACGATTTTGAGAAAGTCAAATTGAAAAAACTTGATTGAAAAATCGAAAAGAATGCAATTCTGTTCCTCAATTTTTCTAAATTATTCCCGTCGTAAATTATGCCAGCGCCGGTCTCGCTTTGATACATCCGGAGAGCCAATTAAGACGACCGTGGATAAAACGCGTTTCTATAGAAACACAAAGCTCTGTTAAGGCGGAATAATTTAGAGAGCTCGTAAAATACTTCTATTTTTGCTACCGAACGAAAAACAAGTACGCATTACGCAGGAAATGAGGGAATTATCCTATAATTTTATGCCGTAAACAAGCCAAGGATAATTTACCGTGATAATTTATAATAACGTAGAGTTACGGTTATTTACTACGAAAATTAATTGAATTTTGTCATGCTCGAAGATTGTTCGCCTTTAATTATTTACGTACCGTTCGACATAAATGAAATTCCTCTTATTGCTTATTAAAGGCGGAGTTCAAGCTTATGAGCATGAGCGATGCTGTTACTAAACACATAAATATGTAAATCACAGTTACGTTTATGTTAATCACCGTTTTCTCTTCCTGATCGACTACTTAAAGAGGAATCTCGTACCCTCTTTCTAATGGCGAAATCCGGAAGCATTCGGGACTAATATAACATTCTTAGCCATTCTGTCATAAATCCAAATGAGCGAGCTTCAGGTTCTCGTATTCCGTTTACCAAGTACCGCCCTAATATGAGGAGAGTTTATTGGTGCATGTTGGGAAACTTACTCGCTTCCTTAGTACAGTTCTTGAGGTGCCATAAAAAGAGGTCAACTCAAGTCATCCTGTCCGCCGAAAAGGAATATCTAAAAATATTCAAAGATATTTTTGGCTCAATATCCCGAAAATGAAAGGAAAAAAGTCGTCCGTTTAAAATAAATTTTAGTGAAAAACATTTCCTAGGAAGCATTAAAGAACGGAAAAGCTACTTTACAAGTGGATCTATTGGACATTTATTTTTTTACGTATGCTGATGAGTATACCGATGTATCGTTAATACTATTTAAAGCACAAAAAGTTCTGTACTAACCAAGAAATGTTTCATCATGGGTTATTCAAAAGGTAACAACATTTTAATGCACTCAAATTTATTTTTCTACTCTCTTGGAGATGACAACATATCTTTTGACATTTATCTCTTTAAAATGGATCTAGGTAACAGTATTGCTAGATATATTCTTTCCTGCAGTTTTATATCGGACACTTTCCGAATAGTACTCATCTGAATTGCCTTTTGCGAGCTTTTAATAGGTTCGAGTCGGTTGCTAGGATACTCCCTGGCGATGCAGTATTCCCATTATTTGTCCCTCAATTCTAGCGGAATAATAGGCAAATGCGCTACGCATCAAGGGTTTGAAGGTAATCCTATTTCGGATGCCGAAAAAAAGGAGGAGGTTGAAAGAGGTTGTGTAAAGGCGGCAACTTCATACCGAGCGGTCACTGAAGCAGCGGTCGGGTGCATCTTAGGACCAAAGGAGGGACAGTAAATTTCTCTCGCACAAACAATTGAGCGCACCGACACGCACTTGGATTAACGGAGGAGGTCGTAAATTTACAATTTTACGCGACTCGCAGTGCGCCCTCTTGGACCGCAATAAACACGACGCAAAATAGGGGAAAAGAAATGAGTTTGGGAATAGGAGTGGTCCATAAAAATGCGAGTTACATGAGTCTAGCGGAAAGGAAAACGGATTCGGTAGGTGGCGACTAAAAACGATTAAGGATCGCTATTTTGTCTACCGCCGTCCTGACGGACGTTATAGACGATGTGAGTCCTAGAAGACGTTCTTCTTTTTTTCGTAGCCGGAAAGAAGAAAAGAAAAAAAAGAAGATCGTTATAGAGCACTTTTACCCTCTCTCAAGAAATTTTACTTATCTACCGTTTCCAAAATTTTTTTTTGTTTCATTCCTAGCCGCAATTTCGGAATGGTGATTATTTTTCCTTTCACAAAACAATGATAGTTTACGAGAAAGGCGGAGATAAGATGAAAGGCAAAAAAATCCTTATCGATGCTTGTAAAATGTTTCCCTTAACCGAAAATCCATGACGCGATGGTCAAATTACTAGCTGGCATGTCTTAAATGCCCTGTGTTTCATCTTCTTAACAGCTTTACGGAAGAAGTCCTTGACCGTATTTTTCGAAGTCGCGACCTTTTCGAGATAGAACTTTTCGAGACCCCGCACGCTTATCTTTGTCCCCAACGTAAATGCTTTCTTCCAAATCGACCTCATCTGCTTTAAGGTCTACTTTCCATTTGGGGGTTACAAGTGCCCGAGGTCCATGTCCTGTACACGAGACTAAAAGTTATTGTAAATTTCATTTCATATTGTTTCATTGAAATAAGCCTATTATTTTCATTAATTTTACGTTTTATATATTGTGAAAGCTTCTGTTCACTGAAATACAAGGAAAGCGCTTTAGCTAAATGTGATTTGATATAACGTTCGTTCACACCACACAGCAAATCCTCGATACTATCAATTGATGGTATCTTTTTTGTATACATCTGTCATAATCTGCTGATGCTTTTGGTATTTCTGATGTACACTGCTCTAACCTGTTGCTCAACAGTTCTCCAGTTGTTTATTTATAATGTTCATGGTGCAAGATTGAATCTTCGACTACTGTATATATTTCAAATGAACATAATAATTAGTACGGGATGATGTTCAAAAACACGATATTATCTGTGCTTACTTAACATTTTATTCAAATGCTCAGATTTTAGTATATATTACAACCATCATTCTTGAAGATATAAAGAGAATGGAATGTAACCAATACGGAAACAACTTAGAAAGGACGATTGATTGCAATGCTTGGCAAATTCATTTAATTTCCAATCAATTGATTCGTTTCAATTACAAGATATTTACAGTTCCCAAACACAGAATCGATATTATTACTCGAGTGACGGGCATCCGAAACATTTACTGAAAATAATAATCGCGTAAGAACTGTGCTATACCTTTCTTCAAAGACAATCTCGAAGCTGAACTTACTCCAAAAATATTCCTCGAATACATTCGTTAATCGTCCGTAAATTAAATTACGTTGAGGTCATTCGGTTAGTGTTCGGCATTTAGATCTGAAACCACTTATGCTGAGGGTATATTGGCCACAATTTTAGTGCTTGAGTGCAAAAAGTTGTTAATAGTCCGAGGGCTTACCAAAATGTGTCCGCATAACTTGTTGAGTAATAGTAATTTGAGCCTGTTCGAAGCACGTGTTAGCCAAGGGCGGCCTTTGGAATGGACTTGTTTTCGAACTGTGGCAAGTCTCATTAGAAAAGGCACGATTTTCCGTCGAATTCCACGGGACGGCGGCGAAATGAAAGGTCTAACTCAAAAGCAAATAGTGTAGGAAACGATGATTCAAGTTGGTGTGTACAGAGGGCTATCTCTCTGCATCTCTATTTAGAAATCATTAAATTATATATACACATATTTGTGTTGCTAGGCAATAGTTTTTGTATTTTTTATATTACGCTCGATTTCAATTGTATAACGTGAAGTGTTGGATGTTGTATTTAAAAAGGGAGAAGTTTGGGAGATTTATAGGATTTAAATTACAAATATTAATTGACAAAAAGTGCTTCATAAGGGTAAGAGATATGCATGATTTTCAAGAATTAATTCTTTTGATTTTGAAGATTGGCCCAAACTACTAATTATAACATATATTGGTATTGGTCGGTGGTGATATTAATAGAGATTATCGTTTACCCGTTAAATGCTTTAATTTATCCTAATCGAAATTCTCATTAAAGGATATAAATAAATTACAAAAAAATTCTCCAATATTATCCCGTGTCTATACGCATAAAAATATCAATTCTCGAACGATTTCTTTGGAAATGATAAGGATATGAAGATTTAATGTTTTCACTCTTACCCTTCTAAAATAAAGAAGAATATCATATCGTACACGTGTTTCAATTGATGAAACGGAAAATAAATTGATAAGCGATTTTTTCTATAATAGTGCCCATTGAACCAAACTCTTTTTTTCTTTATCATTCTGCCAAAGGCAGTTCTTCAATGCTAAAAGACCACAATTTGCATCCTCGAACCAACTCTGCAAATAGAAGCGGGTACACTCTTTGAAGAAACCTCTCAGCGTATCAACAGCCTCGGAATCTCTCACGACGGTGATACAACTCGGAACTTTGGAACCTCCGCGGAAATATCTCCCTTCGCTAATTATCATAGACTCATAAATTACTCGCCTTCTCACTATCGCGCCATTTCTCACCACCACTCAACAGATCTCCCGCAAATTGAACATCGACCTTTCAACACTTTCCCTCTTCCACACACATGTGCATTCATCGTGTGCAGAAATCCACGCGAGTGCATATTCTAGCCTCCGCTGAATTTTATCCATGAAAAAACCAAAGATGCGTGCATTTGGGAAATCGAAATGTGAGGATTGATTGATACATTGGTTGGATGTTAGATAAAGATGTAAATGTCAGATAAAGAAGAACGGGAAAGAAGACTAATCTCTCCTTGAACAATCACGTTTAGACGATCAAAAATTTTGGATATAAAGAAAAAGATGAGTACACTGGAGGGCTACTATACTCTTAATCCACATTGGTGTATTATAGTGAAGTACTTTCCCACTTTAATATATTCATTTATTCGCATTTTATATCCAAATCTTTAAAGGATTTTGAAGCTTAGCTATAGATTCATCTATTTCACAAAAGTTCGTAAGTTTTCTTCCGGAGAAATTGAGTGGAGAAGAAAAAGTTTCCAAGAATTCCGAAGAAAATGGATCAGAAAATAAGCCTTGAAAAAAAAAAACAATTTCAGAAAGGGGTATATTAAACTTAGATTTGGGGAAAATACCTTTGGGGATATGACATTAGGAATGGCCATTAGCTCAAAGAATTTCAGGAGAAATATCTTAGATACGGAAACCTATAAATTTGACGTAATATGTACACCAAAATAATGTCGAGAGAAAAAAGCGAGTTCACGAAAGAATTAAGCTTACTTATAAATTTTTTATAACCAATTTGCCGACATTAACACCTATACTTTTATATTTATAAAACAGTTACATACTGTGCATTAATGTTCGGTATCAAATTTTCAAATGCAAATAAATTTGCAATTAAAAAGGATTGGAGCCCAGAGTGAAGCATGAATCAAATACTTTAGATTTTATTTAATCAAGTGAATCTACTCACTGCTTCGACAATGATTATGGAATTAGAAAAATGTTCGATATTTAAAGATCGGAATATCACTTACTCTTTGCACTATACTTAGTTTCTAAAGACAATCTCATGTTAAAAAGTCTTCAATAATCTTTGCGTATTTCATAAAGAAATTTGAGTTACTTTAAAGCACAACAGTGTCCCAAACTCTTCATTAGGCATATTTCATTGATGGGTAATGCGTGGAGCGAAATTAAGTTTCCTGATTCCAAAAAATATATTTCTGACTGTTTAGTGGAAATTTATATGCTGAAACGTAGCATAAAATAAACTTCAGCGTTCATTTGCAAGGAAACCAAGACTCCCTTCACCCTACGATTCTCGCACTGCGTCGTGTATTTACTCGATGAAAACGACACCAAAAACGTGAGTGAGTACAATCGTTGGGTGAGTCACCGTCCAAAACCGTACTCCTCTTTCATTCATTGTTTTATTACCCAGAGATTAAGTTCACACGCTATCGCTTCATTCAAACTTTAGCCTCAGTTTATCCTACGGGAAACAGGAAGTGTCGATATCTTTCTTCGCATTTATGCAGAGGATTGAATGAGAAGAAAAACGCTCGTAACGAGATTGTGTGCGAGGTTTGCCCTTTAGACCTCCGAAGACTTCTAAGAAGGGAGGGCGACGGATCTGTACAATGACGAAGATGAAAGGAACCGCCAATCGATTGGGGAGTAAGCGATTGAAGGCTCGCTCTATTTATCTACGATGATACCTATTCGTGGACCCCCTCCTACCCACTTTGTTTACTTCCCCATCCCTTTAAGATAAAGTGATTGCCTTTCCCTTACACCAGTGCTCACAATCCCATTCAAACAAGAATCGAAAGGAAGTGACGCCGTGGTTTCTGCGGCAACGCATCAATACTCTCAAATAACTCTCGTACTGCTGTAAAGCGGCTTTTGTACAAAGAGCGAATTGGTAGATGAGGTTTACTTGGGACCCCATATTACGAATTAGCCATTCTAGATTTACTAACAGCTAGCTTTTGATTCGGCATCCGTAATTCTATCACAAATTAGAAAGGGATGTCATACCGGAGTTTGGTGACATAAAGATTACGTAAATTTAATACTTGGAAAAAGGAATGAAATGGGAGTAAGGGATAAGAGAGAATGTGGAGGGTCTTCATATGATAAATGGGGTTCGAAATCTAAAGCAGATTCTATGTTGATCCATTAAATTCTGTTAATATTAAAATCATACTGAATAAAATTAACGAAAAATATCTTCAGATAATTTCTGAGCACATTACGATATTTCGTTTTCATAGTTGGTGTTGAGAGATGAAAAAAGACGATGGAATAAAATGTTATCATTTATAGTTATCTCTCATTAGATACATAGATAACACATAATATTAAGTGGTGCCAAACTATTTTTCATGAATTAAGAAAAGCTGCTAATGATCATCAATGTTTGAAGAATTACGTATTAGATGGATAAATTATAATAGCCAATATTGAAAATTCTAATATATTCTTTAAAAAACTATGATAAATTCTATCATAATGTATGAGAGAATATTGTCCTCACACATTACCGCTACATATTTGGAATTATACATCTTTCACTAATATATTACAAACCACAATTGATATTCACTTCTTTTAGCTTCTTATTGTGGAAAATCGAGAAGAAATCGTTCAGTTCAGTGTCAAAGACACTTTACCGCACTTGAGAAAAGTAAAGAAATGGATAAACGACAAATTCATGAAACGGCGCTGTTAGAAACTTGGAACCAAAGGACGGTATAGACTCAATCTCATCCTTCGATCCCACACCTCCTTCGCGAGAGAGCGATATTAGCTTCCTCTCCCACCTCCCGACACGCTATAAGGAAAAAGACACGCCGGCGAGATCAAAGGCAGTGAAAAAAGTACCCCCGCAGCTAGAGTAGGTGGTCGCGGGTGGGGGAGGGGCGGGAGGAGGATGGGGGGGATATGGAGTTGGTAAGTCCAGACCTTCTGCCGTTTCGAACGGGGATTTTGGAAGAAAATATGCAAATGGAGTAAATAGAGTAATCGAAGGGTAATGCAGACAGAAGTGAACGCCAAATAACAATGGTGTGGAACGTGGTAAACAATATAATACCGGATAAAAATAACACGTAAAAGTAATAACTGCAAAACATCTCAAACGTTTATGATAGATCATAAAAAATAATAATGTTTTAAGCATAAAAATGATCATGTTTACAGATGTAATTGTTGTTTATAATATCTTACGTTTCTGCCTCCAATTTTTCTTATAATCAACAAGTGAAACCTCAAAGGTCTTGCACAATTTGGATGCCTAATACATTTTAACAGCATCGAATCACTATAGCAACACAATAATTTAAGAATAAAGCTAAAACAATAATCTGCACAGTTAACAGAAGGCAGCGGTTGTACAACAAGTGAAATTAGCATTCGCAACGATAAATTATAATAAAAAACCCTTATCGCTCTGCTACTCCGTATATTACCATTGAACTCGCATTCATGATATTCTCTCGTTTCTTATAGAAGCATTTTTAGTATCTTCGGTACTCGCGCTTCTTATATACTCCAAAGAGAGAGATATGAAAAAGAAGTGGAGGATAAGGAAGAAGAGGCTTTCGCGAGCCCATTTACACCGCCTTTATGCGTGGAAATCGACTCTGCGTTTATATGAAAGGCACCGCTCCTCTTAAGTGGTTCGATCATTTCTCAGGGATAAGAAAGGAGACATTTTATAGAGGTCAGAGAGAGAGACGTCAAAAAGGGTCATCTTTTACTCGAATATCCATTCCATAATCGTAGAATCATGAGGTATTTTTTTGCACTAGAAAATTTTTCAGAAGACTTCTTATCACTTTGGTAATTTTTATATAAATCATAGTTTCCATTTCATTTTAATGTTTTTTTTTTTCCGAGGATTTTGTGATAAATTTCCTCTTTGAATTACCGTAAGGAAAATCCTTCTGTTATTCACTGGATATTTCCTGATTAATACATAATACATATAGTAAGTGTGTTCATATTCGTGTAGGCGGAATTTTCCCAAAATACTATTCCATATCTAATAATGCTCATTAATAATTCAATGAATTAAATTGAAGAAGGCGAAACTTCAGATCAAAATGTATTAATATCCTATAAAACGATGCAACTTTGCTTGTTATTTGATTCTGATTTAGTGTCAATAATGATATGTAAACAGATGAAAATTTGTTCTTTCTAATTACATGTATATTGATGGTATTATTACGTAAAGCCATGATGATATAACTGTATACCTTTAATGATTCATTGTAATACAAACATTCATTGAATTCCTGATACCAAAAATTTAAAATTACCAATTGTCATTTAAATTAAAAATTAAGGACAACTTTCATGAATACCAACAACACAGTCGAAATAACATTCTGTCATAGTCGCCAAGGTGACTACATTGTAATGTCCCTCGAAGATAAGTTGAAGGACTTTCGTACCTTTGTTGTCAAATAAAACAGTTCGGTCATCGACGGACACTTGTTTACATTGTGTTTCTTTGTATTTGTCCTCGAGTGAGGAATTCCAGCGGAATCAATAACAGAACAATTGGGAAGAGGATGTGACTTTTGCACTCTTCTACTCTCAATGAAAATGCTCCATTCAACATTATTTGTCTTCTTTTGTTTTATTTTTGTAGATAAAGCTGAGTGGCGCCAGTTTGAGTTTTCTTAAACGAGTCACTGAAGTCATTCACTTCTTTTCGTAGATATTTATTTTTTCTTCAAATAAAAAAACTCGACTTTTGCAAATGCGATAAAGCCGACTTTTACGATGCAAAAAACGTTTGATTAGGATAAAATGATGATATTTTGCGAAATCGAGTAATAAAGCAGTAACAAATATCTTAGGATGCAATTAGATAATCCTGTAGACAAACAAGGGTCAAACTCTGAAAAAAAACTGTCGCTTATAGTAAAAGTGAATGAACATTTTAAAATACAAAGACGAGAAGAACATCCTACAGACGCAAAAATACAAGAGGCCTTTGCAAATTAAGAGTATGTTTTCGCCAAAAGCATTTCCACTCTTAGACTAAAACAAGATCAACCTGCTTCACTCCTTAACAAACCCACGTAAGTTGCCTACAAGAAAAAGAAAAAGTTGGTAAACATCCAAGTCATCCAGAGGATGCGATCAAATTAACCTTTTATACATAAACATACAATGCGTCACAACATTAAAGCGAAGTAACATAAAACAGAATTAAGCCGAAGAAAATCGCTCTCTCATTTCCATTTTGCGAAAGACATGAATTTCCTGTCGGCGTTTTAGAGAGAGAGAGAGGGAGGGCACGGCACGAGGAATGCTTCCGCGACCTCTAATGAGGTCGAGAGCCATGATTTAAGGGCAATGAATAGCACTTTGAGCGTGTCGAATGCGTGCCGACCCAGTTATTCGAGAAATTGTTCGATTAATAACGAAAGCCGAGAGCACATATTAATGAAAAAAATGAGGAAAGCGATCGTAAATCATGCTCCGGAGGTTATGCTGCGCTCTAATGGTCTCCGAGTCGTGAGAGAGAGAGGGTAATGGATGCTGTGATAGTCGGCAAACGTCGGAGCGCGTGTGGGGATATGTGTGGGTGTTTGAGGAGAGCGTTCGATGGCAAACACCGGAGTGACGTCCTTGGCTGATATCGAAGCGAAGAAAAAGTTTTGAGTCGATTGAAAAGGACGGCATTGATAAGAGAAGTGAGAATTGGAGAAAAACGGGTCGAAATAGACGAAGGATCCTAACATAACTCTTGAAGGAGAGTGAGGAAGACGTGGATCGAAGAGTGAATGAGAGAGTGTGTGCGTACTCTGAGTTAACAAGTTTGCTATCAAAGGAAACGTAAATAAGCAAGAGATACGCGAGGGGATTTTTATGATTTGACGCAATGAAAACAGCGATACGTAAAAAAAGCACGCAATATTACTCTGACGTAATCGGGAGCTTACGATAGCCATTATCTCGGATCCACGCAAAGGCTCTTTTGCCGTCTGATTACATTAAAGATGAGATAGCGGATTGATTAAACATAAAGAATTTGTTCCAATTAAATTATGTACATGATGATAAGTATATATTGGATGGAAGACGATAAAATGTTTAATGGGATGAAGACAGCAATAATATTATTAATACTCATATAGCAGTGATTATTACTAAAACAAGCTACTAGTACAAAATGCTAGTTTCCATGAATATAAAACTACTATAACACTTGATATTCAAAGCTCCTGTTACCTGAGATGTCATTGCATCTTTCATACAAATCATTCAATTATTTACAACATTTTTTTCAAAATACTGCGAAAGATAAATTAGTATTTTCTTTTCTATGTCTATCTAACAATTAAAAAAAGAACATAATTTATATTCATCATATAATTGTAATGAACATACAAAATAAGAGGTCATAGCAAAGGTTAAGTTATATAATACTCATCCAAAAATATCCTTAAATTACGGGAATAACGTGTTCATATTGAAATATTGCTTGATTTACTCGAATATAAACACTCCTAAAACCTAAAGTCTACAAGAAAGATAATAATAATTAATATCACAATTTAGAATTAGAAGGGAATTTGGATTAGCTTAAAGAGATAAAAAAAATTAATAAGATAAATTAAAAAGATAAATTGGAGACGAAATGTGGCGCTACATTAGTGAAATTCCAATCAGATGTTATCGATATAAACACCAATGATAACTCACTGTATATGAAAAATACGATAGAGAGTTTTCAAGTCCACACTATCACCTTACCCACTCACAAACACTTGAGAAGAACAGACGCTGCGTAAGTGAGAAAATGTGGCGATTTCTTCTTAAAAAACAACATAGAAGAAAGTTTAGGAAGAGGACTAAACTGTTAACGGGAATAATACATAAATACAGAAGATATCTGCTCACTGCTTCCTCAAGTATTGGATATGCGTATTCCTTAAAGAATAAACGAAAGAACAAGGAAAGAGGACCATTTTTTTCGGGAAAAGGCGACAATGAGACAAATTGGAAGCGCGATCGAGTGAAATCCACCGGTTGAAGGAAAACACCGGAGTTGTAAATGCAGAGAAGGATGAAGGGAGCAGATTGGGTGGAGAGATTCATTTGTAGGGCCGTAATGGAGAGAACCTTTTGAGAGAGGAGCGTGGCAGATAAAAACGGGTATTTAGGGCGAAAAGAAATTTCCTCCTCCAGATAACACTAATGGACATAACATCTGAAAACTCACCTCCGGTAAAGAAAAAAATGCCCGCGAGGACACGCCCGTCTCCCCACATTGGTGGCGCCAATAGGCGGCGTCTTTATGAAGAGACGGAAAACCACAGCCAATAACTTCCTTTCCAATGAAAGCGATGGCTCGAAAACACAATAATACTTTGGGAGGCCGACAGTTAATAAGCGAGAAAAGCATATCAAGTGGTCGTATAAGGTAGGGAATGGTGCTGGAACCGATTTACGAGGCTCGGGCTTAAGTTCTTATTCGTTGGACTTATTATTTTTACTTTAGAACTACTAGATATATTTGGGTGTGTTTACGAACTTAGAAAGTAACTAGTTTGTAACTTCTAGATTACCTTCTTTAACTTCAAAGTTCTTCCATTGTCTGACGTAGTCTGGAATAGTTACCGGCTGAATTTCGATACATTATAGTCTTTATAGATAGGTGAATTAAAAGTAATCGAATACATTTTACCAATTCATGTAGCACATTTATTCTTAGGAAGGAAACCGATCCCAAAATAGGAAAAAATTCGGCAGTAAAAAAATTAGTATCTCCCAAAATTAAGCACATTTTTCGAATCGGAACATATCTCAAACGAAATTTTCCCTTTGATAGGTATAATTGTTCGCAAATTTTCCGAGTTGGAGATATTAATGACAATTTCCTTTGCGGTAATTATTTTCCGAAATTCCTGTCTTCCCTCTTCGTGTTTGATTTTTAATGATCCCTGCTCACGCACAAAAATAACTTTTCTTTCCGTTTTTCGGTATATAAATCCACAGATTTCGGCTGCTATGAGCAACCTTATTGATCGTCTCCATAAAATTCAACTAATGATGAAAATTATCCTTTGACACGCCGGGTACACTTTATGATAATTGGTACGCGCCAAAAGTATTAATTTCGGGTAAAGTGAAAGATAAAGCAGGGAAATGATATTCAGTCTCAATTCCCACGCATATTTTACGAATATGCAATTCGAAAATCAGTTTAAATACATCTAATAAATGTTAACATGATTATCGTCAACCATAGCTTGGTTCCCAAGCATGTATTGGAATGAAATAAGAAAGATTTTTATATCAGTTTCCTGATAACTTTTCTTAATTTCTTTCCTCATGATACTTTATTAAATTTATAATTGCTCGTATTTGACCTCTGACCGTAATTCCATGTAATTAAAGTACATGAAAATTTATAGAGTGGTGGAAAATATTTGATTGAAGGTTTCCCATCCATTTAAAACTAATACATGTCTTGAATTTCCGAGCAATGTTCAACCGAAAAATATCATAATTGTATTTCATTAATTACTATTTACATACGAATGGATAATATTCGTACTAACATTATTTCAACGAGCATCACGAGTAAATTTGTAAGTAAGCAATTGTCATGTTTAGCATAGTGTTTGTAGCATTCATAGCACTGTATCCAGTTTATTTAAAATTAATTCGAAAGATAAAACGTACTTGTGAGAAATCTTAAAAGGGAAGTATTGTATTAAAGACGTTTTTAACTTGCTTTCATCTTCAAAGTTACCCTGCACCGTAAAATTACATAGATTGATCAGATGTGTTAAATCACATGAAAGCTACCATTTAACGAGCAAGGAGGTGACTTCATCATCCTAAAATTACGACGATGTCAAAAAACTCACCGAAACTACTCTTTCCTTATTTTCGGAATTTTTTTAAGATGTCATTCACAGTATCACTTAAATTCCGCTAAGCCCATTAGCTCATTCGGAATAAGGCAGTAATTGCCAAAATTTTGGGTGCGAACCATTAAAATCTTATTATCGTCGCTATTGGACACATATAATGCCAAATTGCTTTCTAATTGACATCTCGTGATTTGAACCGGGAAAAATTTCCATGGAAACGCCGCTAATCATAATAAGAGAACGCCTTCAGAAAAAGAAAAAAAAAGAGTCGCCGCGCACACCTCCTTAACAACAACACCAGCTGCTGCTCTCCGAAACGGGAAGCGATCCTATTAGAAGTCGCACTTTGCACCTGAGTAGCGAAAATCTATTTCGCGAGACGTTCCCATCGGCAACAACAAAAAGACGCGCGAAAAAAAAAATTTTCTCCCCGAAAATTACTTCCGAAAAAGGAAAAACGGGCAGGAAAAAGTCGCTTCCATCCTTTTCTGTATTTTTTAACCGGAGGAAGTTTGCGTATCCGCGAATAACGACGTAAAAGGAGGCAGAAAAAGAATCGCCGAGACGAGTTTTGAAGGGCAAAAAAAAAAACACAACTCGCTGCGCATCTCGGCATCTGGCGTAAGCGTCGATATCGGTAAGGAGACGCCAATTACGGACGCAAGTTCGAAGAAAAGGAAGGAAGCGCAGGTAAAGAGAATCGGCGGAAGGAAGGCCAAATGAAGACAGGTCAATTCGTCCAGCGACGAGAGATGGATGGTCGCACAAAAAGGTTTGTTTTTGGACCGGTGGGGAAAAGACAGAAGTTAGACAGGTGGGAGAATGAAAAGAGCGGTGAGGAAAGAAGGATGGTTTTTACTAAGAATTATTGTCGGGGGGTAAAGTTCTGTGAAATCTTTCCGCTCTTTGACCGTTTTATTGTATTTATACGAAACTTTAGCCTGCATCTGCCTCGGACACGGGAGACATGTTAGATCCTCCTGCACCACTTCTAATATTTGAAAACAGCCCTCGTGTAAACGATGCTGATTGACATCTCCTAGATTCCTTCTAACAATAAGAAGTCCTACTTCCTCTTGTCCTTAGAGGTCTAGAATGAAAATGATTCAGAACGTCGAAGTACAGATTACGTCAAATTAAGTGGTATTTCATCATGATCTGATCTGAAACACCTGCTTTAAGGTCACTACTTCAACCTGTCAGAATATTCCGAAAGACAAATTAAATTTTATCAAATATTTATCAATGAAATAATATAAAAATACGTCTTTTGAATTCCTTATGAAACGACTCATAGACATCACGGAAGCTTTTCGATTAAAAGTATCACGTACGTGTTTCCAGAACCTTTCCATATCCATACATACCAAACGTCATTTCACTCAACGTACTTGCATCGTACTATACATCGCTAAAACCTATTGTAAGGGATGAAACTTCAAATGAAGGATGAAGGTGAAACTGAAATGAACAGAATCTAAAGCTTTGAGAGATATAATATAAAACAATTTGAAACCACATGCTCTACGAATAATTTCCTAGCAATACGATATACATTATGTACCTTCATTTTTAATGACACGTAAAGGGAGGGGCGCTAAATATTTAAGGAATGCATCCAGAGAGAGAGAGAGAGAGCTCTTGGTCAATCCGTTCATTATCGGAACTCACTTAATTTGTCGCGGGAAGATCAAAAGATGACTCAATCGATCGCTATTCGACGTTTAAAACACATTCCGGAATCGGAGAAATAAATTTCCTCCCGTTTGCTTTTCCTCAGATCTTCCGAAGCGTATATTTATCGATCTTTACATTATTCAACGCCTTTTTCGCAATATCCGCTTCCGAGAAAATTTATTCGTTCGCTCTCTTCTTACGAATTTAACCTCTTCTTTCCCCGGAAGCGTCATCGGCGGAGAACTAACGAGACTCTGACTCTGGCACGATTCCCATACGTAAACGCACGTTACGCTATTCGACTGTCGTTTGAATTAAAAGGGAATCATACAAAAGGAAACATCCAGATATCGACGTAACGAAATGCAACGACGATGGGGGTAAAAAAGAGAGAGAGAGTGGGTTTCGATGGAGGCGAAGGAAAGAGAGTAAAGTGGGGAAAAAGGCAGTCATTTTTCTTGGCAAGAGCCACTTCCTGAGTGCACAAGGGATATTAAACGGAGTGGTGTCATTTGGAAGAAAGGAAAACGCTCGAATGTCGCTGGAGGAGTCCTTTTTGGCAATGGACGCCGGTGATTCACGGGAACACAAGTTCTGGCGAAATACTGGGAATAGATTTGTCTCCCTAGAGAGATGGAAAATCAGCCTATTTCCGAGACGAATAACCGAAATGACTTCTGTCAGAAAGTCTCGAGCTAAGAATGAAATTATTCCCAGGCGCCAGCTGAAGTGCCAGAGCCGGTTTAAGACATCGAGAAATTGAGCCAACGGAAGACATGCGCCTGTTTGTGGACGTTAATACTCGCTGTGACTAAGAAAAACATCGTTAAATTACAATTTCGTGCTGACAAAAATTACAGAAGAAATTACGAAAATATAATTTCATTTTACTTTTAAGAAATAGCAGCCTTTGCTAAAGTTCACTAAAACGATTCCCTTCCGTCGTGTTTTAATTAAGGTAATTTACGATATGAATGAATTATACGAATCGATAATGCACGTGGAAACGAAGATATAATTCAGGAATTTCGGAATGAGGAGGATGTCTTAAATTATCTCTATTTTAAACTATGTATCGACATGTGCCTGAACCAAAATAGATGTAAACAAGCAACGAAGTGTCGCCCTGACGATTCGTCCCACAGCGCCATCTGTCATAGCTATACGCTGAAGTCCATTTCCGGTTGCGACGACCACTTCAGAGTCGTCTCCGGATATGGAGGAACAGAAATAGGTTAGAAAAATCTCGCTCACACACATATCCTCCCGATGCTGACCAAAGAAATATTTTTCCATCGCTAATACGGAATAAGGGAGTCTCTCTCCTGTTTTTTCTTATCTTTATCATGGTTTTGATGCTTTGAAGTAAGTATATATAATTATAGTATTGATATGTGTGGTGGATGATCGGAAAAGATGGCATTCATTTGGGTCTATCTGTAAAGATGTAATCAATATAATCCATCAGATGGTCTTTTTCGAGCTGTTTCTTCTTTGCTGAATCTAGGTCTCTGAGGACTCTTTCATGAGGACTAACAACAGTAACTCAAGCAAAAAAAATTGGATTATTTTATTTAAGAAAAGATATTGATAATATTCCTTGTCTCTGATGACCACAAATCTATAATATATCAGTTTTCATTCCACTATTATTACTATTATTATTATTATTATTATTATAAATGTTTATAAAAGACGAGGAATCCTACTAACCAATACCAATTTCCCAACATACTTATTTACACTCCAAAGAACATTTTAAATCTACGAATTTCTGGTTAGGAAGAAAATGATCAAATTCCGGTTTGTAGGTTTTCTAGGAAAATCCCAAGCTGTATAGAGAGAGCAATTAGTGTGAGAAATTCGTAGATTCATCCACGTGGGATGTGACCTCGTTCTAGAGTTCGATCCGTTGTCGATAATGATCTGCTTCCTGTTCCGGCAATCGTACGTATATTGTTGGACGCTTCAACTGACAGCCATCAGAGTTGTCCTCCGGAGCGAAATAGATGGGAGCAGAGCATTGGGAGGTTCTCGTGAGATGTTGGAGAGGGTGAGTCGAACAGAAATGGTAAAGATTTTGATGGTGCGAATGTGCCTCATGGGTCGTAATCAGGGGAATGTCGGAGGGGAACTTCTATTCCTCATGAGTCATCCAAAGGGCGTTCCCCTTAAGGATTATTCTTAATGCAAGAGAACGATGATTGATATTCGCTGAATATTTAAGGGATGGATTAATAGAAAAAAGACGAATGAGATATATGAGTACAGTGAGTGAGTATTGAAAGGTCGAATAAATCGTCTATCGATTCAACATTTATATTTTCATTGTTTGAATTCTAATTGGGTTTTGTGGTGTTTTGTTTGATGAAACTAAGCTTACGTTATAAGTTCCGTAATCTTTAACGTTTAAATTACCTAAGGTATGTCTTCGCTAGTTTCCAAGTGAACCAGGACGGCATTATTTAGCGAGCTTTAATAACATTACACTAAAAATACATGTTGGTAAATCCGTGAAACTTCCAATTCAAGAAAATCGAATTAAAGAGGAGTTTTTCATAAAGTCCCAAACATCTTTAAAATTAATGATCTATCTCATTAGAAGAATGATAGATATTTCGTAGAATAAATTTTAAAGCTAACATAATTTGGGCGTTAATTATACTCCTATATGAGACAGAATAACACAATCGACCTAACCTCATTTCTATGGTTTCGAATTAATCCCGCCATCTATAAATGGACTCTTTGTTAATTTCTGTGATGAAGAATATTCTCAAAGGTCAGCTCCTATCCACCACTATACATAGAGAGCGTAGAGGTGTCGGAAGGCCATTTAAATGCCATTTCGATGATGAAATCTATGAAATATTGCCGTTAGCATGAATCTCGCTAAATGAAACATAAATCAAAGTGAGTGAAAATCAGCAAATGGAAGCGATTAAAATCTTAATCGTGACATAAAAAGCTGATAGGGGAAAGTTTTCACTTAATGAAACATAAAAGGCAATTAATACAGGGATTTTGAAATACTTTAGTGAGAATATGATGATGAAAACGAAACACTTTTCTGCTCTTTAACATCGAGTAAAATGATAATAGGGTTTTTAATCTGTTCGAGATTTGATTACTTCTTTATCGACCATGAGTTTGACGAGGTATTTATATTAATACTAAAATAAATAGTATAGAATGAAATGTAACGATTATAGAAAATAAAGAATCTAAGAGTGACCGCAGACAGATCACACCTGCGCAGTAAAACGGTGCTCTACGCCCACGAATATACCTTCCAACTTGCCGTCAAATAGAGTAAAAATTATAATAGAGATTTTCCACGCAAAAATACTTCTAAATTCTGAGCAGAACGAGCGGTAGGTATATAATAAAAGGCGAGTTACACGTGTTTCATGACTCGGAGTACTGAGTTGAATTCGCACATGCTAAATACTTCCATGCCCCGCAATCTTTATTTAGACGGCAAATACATTGATATTCAGAGGCGACGGCGGCATTTCCACATTTAAAACTCACGACGCAAAATTTCGAATGTATCTGTCTAATAAGGGAAGCAGGGCACGTCTTCCTTCCCATAGAGGGTCCGCGCAAAATATTCGTCATCGCATATTTCACAGCGGATCGCCACCGTCGAAAACTAACGTACCGCCAAGGAGCGGCTATTCTTTACACTCCCTTCTGTTTCCATTAAATTCAACGTCCGTCAATGGATATCGACTCACGTCCTATCACTCGAAAATCTCTCTCTGTTGGTGTTGAGGGCCTGCATTGCCCTCTGCAGACATGCGAGCACCGTTAACGTTCCTCTGCCGTTTCTTTCTTTTACCCCTATAGTATTCTCTCTCTCTTTAGATATGTCTTCTTTGAATCAATATACATATAATGATGATTTGTTCGCAACTTTATCTATTTGAAATTTCTCTATCGCCGCTTAAGATTATTGAGCAATATTTTCAAATATATTACCAGCTGAAATTTCACCATTATGGCCGATTTTTTAAAACAAATTTCTGCATATTTTCCTTTATAAATCTAAATTTATCTAGATTTCTCTCTCTTTATTCTCAACCTAAACGTCTAGATCAATATACTGACTTGAGCTTCTAATCAAAATATCATAGCGAGTAGCTTAATATGATAAATACTCTCATTACATATTTTGTTTCTATATTTTTCTAGTTATCTATAGTAATGATTAGGTAAAAGATATTTTACCTTCGTACCAGTTAATCTCATAGGTTTTGATGAATAGAGTCTAATCTAGAAATGATACACTTGGTTTACTTCCATACTATTTTATGATTTTAAACCAAGTACATCATTTCTAGATTAGACTCTGAAATGTCCTTCCACAAAGTAACGCCTGAACATATAGTTTTTATTTTAATGAATATTTTATTGCTCTGAAATAATTTTAAATGTATAAATGAGAAGAATGTTGAGTCAACATACTGTCATGTATTTATAAATCGCAACTGTAAACGTTCCTTTCTGATTCCCGTCTCCCCCTCTGTCATTGTATCCCCAACAACAGTCGTGGTGGGTCTCCCCTTCGCATCGACTCCGTGTACACTCTCCGTGTTCGGTCAGCTGCTGCTTGGGAGGCCTTTTGGCGACATGTCGTCGTCCCCCGAAACGGAATCCTAAGGTTCGAGTATTTTGGCGTAGAAAAGTAGTGGCTTTTTCGAGTGTGTCATTCTGCGGTAATGGAGGTCATTAGAAGTGGAACTTCCCTATTTGGAGTAGACAATGTGACCTTTAAGTTTTTCTCTTTCTGAGGAAATGAGTCTTTTTCGAGTGGATGATGGGAGTGACAGTTGATTGTGCTCTTTTCCCCGAAAAAAATATATACTCTCGGATTCTTTCGGAAGGGACTCGATTAGGGCTGAGGTAACCTCGAAAACACTCGGCGCCTATTACTACTCACAGTTCGAGACTCATTTGGTGTTTTGAAGGGAACTTTATTGCTGTCCCAACTATTAGAAGGAATACGTAATGATTGAAAATTCAATTAAGTGAAAACCAAATGTTGATTTATAGCTAAATAAAACCGTATTGCATTCCAACACAGAGTACCATATAACGTAGATACTATAAACAGTTCGCAGTTCACAAGAACAGTTAGTCTAATGTTACCGTATCCAACTTCAAAATATAAAATGTTTTTATGTTAAATATTAGGTTAGTGCGACCTTCCATAATTCATTCTCTAGATTATATTCGATATTTGTGTTTCTTTCATCAATAGTTAACGTTTCCGGCCAAGATACAATGTAAGTTCATACCAAATAATCACGGTTTACCTTCACAAAGAACTTAATGTCTATACACATAAACATATGTATCTATGAATGTATCATTTCATATATGGATGAAATGAAACTTAGATATTTCATTTTGATGATGTATACATGATTTTACGTCTTTATTCGAATCCACTTCTTCCATGATTCGTAGAATAACGGAATGAAGGGGAGACAGTCTATGGTAGTCTTTCAATATTCAGCTGCCATATCCAATCGGGATTCCTCCCCAATTAGAGGGGACGTACAACAAACCCTTGTTAGTCCTGATGAAAAATAAAAGCACGAAATCTCATCTACAATCAACAATCCCTGATTCCCATTGCAATTGTTACGATCTCTCATCCGAAAGGATTTTCGAGGAGAAATTTGGACCGAACTTCAGATTAATCGATTTTTACATAGATTTAATTATTGCGGTTGACGGAAAGGGGTGGTTGGCTACGTAAGTCATTTACGTTGAAAGTGTTTCTATTAAAAGAGAAAGGGAAATATCCATCGGAGGGTGGTTAATATTATGATGAAATGTAATTGGCGTGAGAGTGTGCGATGAATCGGAATATCCACGAGTCGATCTTATGAATTCAAAGTTCCCATAGAGACCGTCGAGTTATTGACTTTTTAGAAATGTTTTCCTTTCGAAAACTTACGAATTTGATGATATCATTACAATTTATTTATATAAAAAGAGTGGAGTACTTCTTTATTGACGGTAAGATTGGAAATGACTTTTGTGAACTAACGCGAAGACTGATTATTAAAGAAATTTCTCTAGAATATTAGAAAAGAGTAATTATCAAACCGTTGGTATAAATGATTACGATATTTCATTTCTCAAAAACATTATTCTTTACAAATTCAACGCAAAAAAGTTCTAAATAAACAATTCTTATGTATTCCACTCGAGCTCAGGCGAAGTCTTATATCTCACGGAACGATACGGTTGACGATACGCTTTTCTTTGCACATTTATCCGCCGTTATGGAATTCATTCCCCGAAAAATAAATGCAAATGGATCTTAAAGCACTTAACGGGATGAAATTGTGAATATTGGATTGAATATGTACAAGCAATCGATTCCTCGAGAGTGAGGCAGTATAATGAAAGAGAAACGACTACCGCAGATTACAAACGCAGCAAAAAAAGATTTTCCCTTTTCCTGAATAGCAGCGCTATTGGGATTCATATTCGCATATCTTTCACAAAAACCTTTCCGAGAAATAGGATTGGGGATTTCCTTATTAAAACTTTGCGCGACGTAAAACATTTGAACCAGCTTTAGGTCATTGCAAACGTTAAAAGAGTAATATAAAATAACATAACATACCGATACAGATATCTTTTAATATGCGATCGGTAGATGTTCATCATCACATATTGAGGTTCGAACTAAGACCTTACAAAACTTACGATTCCTAATAGTTAGAACCATGTAAAAAGATCCTTAAGTAGTCTCGTAGATTCTCATTACAGTGATTTCTTTCTTTGTTCTTCAGTGAAATCCTTAATTATATAGAAAAGGATATTGTTTCTGTAACGTTGGGAACGAAATAAACAATTACTACCCCAATATTCTTCATCCACTCACGTTCTTCGAATTTAGTTAGTTTTTCACCATGCGTTCGACAAGAGAGAGATAAGCAAGTTAGCAATTAGACGAAAGGTGTTATTGGACACCAAAATGGCTAAGCAGTAATAGGCAGTCTGTCGTTGCCATTGTCCCTTGAAGGCAATGAAGACGAAATCCGCTTCAGTTGTCCGATTCGATAACTGGCCACGACTCAAAACAACGGAATCGGAGAGGTTTTCATTCAGTCCGAAATCCACTTTGTCCTCCGACTGCTTGTTGGGCAATACAAAAGGCGGCCCTCAGTCACCTGTGTGGAGGGGGGGAGGAAGGCGCCACTCCACGCAACTCCCCACAAAAGCACGCATACACACGTTAAAAGGTTCCGTGGCGGCGCCATGGGTGGGGCATCGGTCGAGACGAGTGCATTCGGTGCGGTAAATATTTTCATTTTCCCCTGATTAATGCGCTACGAAATGAAGGTTTACGAACGAATGAACATTGTTGTCGACGTTTCATCTGTTGTCTATTGTTGAAACAAAAGATAAAATGGAGTTCTGCTTCAACAATGCGAGTCCTATAAGCGATTTCGGAATGGTTCGTTATGCACATCGAATCGGGACTTTCGATTGTTACGTTCCGTCGCTTTATTTAATCTTGGATGGACTACGCTGTCGGGGAAATAGTCGGAACACGAATAGTGACTACGTAATTTAACTACGAAACGCAGAAATAATTTATCTGTTAAGGTGTCTGTAATGCGACGACGCCTTTGTTTCCAGACTTGTTACGACTTTATTCAGAGGTCGAATTAACGTAATGAATTCAAACTGGAAAATGCATCGTGAATGCATTATTCCGTGATTACCTCGATTTGCATTTACCGGTCACAACACATCCGTAGGGCAAGCATGCGAACGTGGTCGTCAGCTACTTACCTAGAAAGAAGAAAAGTAAGTGTTAATGAAACGTATAAAAAAACACGAAACAAGTCATTACACTTTTTAAACCAGACATATTTGAAAATACTCCTTTACACACTTCAAAAATTAAATGTCAAATAATGAACGAAATATACCAAATCAAGAAAGTTCTTTCGTTTATATATTTGAGCATTAGAGCTTATTTTTTCGACTGAAGACAAAGGTCAATTTAGAAAAAAAAGGAATGACGAATCTTTCCACGAAAAACATTTTTATCGAATAGAAAATTTATCGTAAATCTCTATATCAGGATTCCTTAAAAATGTATTTTTGTACACAAACAAAAAAATTTTAAGAGTTCCGATTCATAGATAAACCACTCCTCGATACATTTTAGATTAGGAGAAATATCACAAAAATACGATTATCATATCTTTAACTCTTCCACTGTGTTCATTTTTTTATTGAATGTGGATGTTTACTAATACTATAAAATCTGAAGTTGCTATCGAGAGTAATTGATTTTATCTGTAGATATTTATCTTAATAGTCATCGGAATGGATTTATCATTTTTATAGTACAAACCCTCTGGTCTGATACCAGGTGGCGAGCGGATCAATGTTCATTTATAGAATTCAGTGTAAACAAGCAAGGAGTTAATATGTTAATCACTGGAACTTTTTATTGAAACTTCAATCTTTTACGATGATATCCAGTCTTCAACCAAATGACAGAAGCGAATAAATATATATACGAGTTAATTAGATCTTATTAATCTTAATAATTAATAATTATCTAAATTATTATACAGAAAGATCTACTGTTTCCCTTCAATGTTTTTCGTCTGCAAATTATGATAGTTAGTTGGTTGGTTATACCTAACTCTTATTTTACCCTTCTAAATACAAAACGTTTTTAAATGTTAAACTTTGAAGCTACCAGTACTATTTATGGATAAGAAGATAGTTTTCAGAAAAGATCCACACAGCTGCTCCAAATTCTTGCATACATATGGCCTTGATAACCTCCAAGGGACATAAACTAACAGAGTAGAACAATAGACAGTAAACCCGACCACATTTTTCTCTCCTCGGAAAACATAAAACCTCTTAACGAGCAGTTAAAAAGAGAACAAGCCTGGAGGGAAAAAATAACTAGAGGCGTCCACATAAAAGTAGTTCCAGTATTTCCGAAAAAAATATAAAACTGAAGTCGAACGTAATCAGTTCTTATAAGAGTTCCAAGAAAAGGGTCATTAATGTCCATCCGTAGATCGATAAACTAGGACGTCTAAGAACGATGAGTATTTCAATAAGAATTCTCTTCTTAACAAACGTGAGGTATGATATCGAACGCACGTTGAGTGAGATTCAGCCATCTTGAAGAGAGCATTGTTATATTAAACAAATCGATTAAAAACATTACTCCAAGGAGTTGTTTACAAATATCGCAGCTAGGTAACGCAAATTAGAATAAACAACTTACAGAAAAGGTTTCTTGTAGAATCTTGCTCTCTGAAACGATTATCATTTTAAATGTCCATTAATAATTTCGTTTATGTTACTACCCAAATTCTCAGTCTATCGATATTGCCTTATATGTTGAGGATGAATGATCATTGCTGCTCAATGTATCTCTATTCTAAAATCATGTATAAATTGCTTTTTAAAGTGCTCTAATCAGTGTAAAATGATTTTATTCATAATTTATAGTTTTTTATAAACACTATGATATGTATATACTTATAAAATTTTGTCTTAGCACATCTATTCGTAAACATTCGTATCAATCTATTTTTATCTAGTATAGACCAAAATATAGAATATAACGCAGTTTTTACGGAATAATATCATTCAAACTTTCATATTTGTAGGTAAATGTTCTCCGATAATGTGTACGCACTCTAGATATTGCGAGGATATCTAAAGGATAGAATCTCTAACTAGTTAAGGGATATCTAAGTCAGATAGAAATCTGGTCATAGAAAATGACTGGAATATTTAGACCAAGAAAGGTAACTTTAGGGTAAAATTTAGATCGACGAAAATCCATAAGCTTTTATGGATAAAAAACATAATATGTACATAATATCGAGTCATTGATTTTTAGATTGATATAAAAAAGTTACTCTCTTTCGACGCACTGAATAGACTCACGATTAATATATGTTCGATTGATAAGCTGTATACAAAGAAAAGAAATGAAACGCAATAGGAATATTTCTTTTTTCCGTTCGCCATATTCCATGGCTGGTACCCACCACTTTATTGCAGACCATTTTTTGCGATGCGACCACAAGCGAACGAAAATAAGACTCACGAATTGATTCTTTATTTTTCCCGCGACACAATGAACAAACAAGCCGCACCCATTCTTTTCTGTCGTGGTGCTCTCGGCTGAGAGAGAAAAACGTCATTTTCCCGCTTGTTTGGGGTTTATTGCCTGAACGACGCCGCATCCTGAAAAATCAGACCGTTATATTCCAACTCTGCGGTTACGACCTTGTGGAAGTACGTGACAGGAGACTCAAAGGGATAAAATGGGCTGAAATAGAATGTTTGATATATTTAGAAAGAGAGCGCAGAGTTATGATTTGGAGAATTAATGGAAAACGGTTTTGAGCGGATGAGCCGCTGTTGTATTTATAGGAAGTGAGTGACGCCGCGAAGAAGAACGAGCTCAAGAAGAGTCATATACGCTAAAAAAATTGAGTCTTTTTAAAAAAAAAACCATTTCCTCAGAAAGGTAATAATGTACCTATTTGCACTTCGGAGCCGCTAATCGCGTCATTTGCAAATACTCGAGTGCCGCGCTAAATATAAAACCGCTAATTTGAACGTCTAAAAATAACGCTCTGAGAGAGAGAGAGTTTCGTTTCCAGGGGTAATTCACAAAAATGTAACTCGAAGTGACACTTCTTTCCCAACGGAATAGTAATTGTTAAAGACAACGCGACGAGCTTTTTTTTCGAAATGTAACCGAGGTTGAATCATCACAGAGAATGGGTCGCGAAGTCCGTCCGTCTTCTTCAGTTGAATTTACTCCCCGAGTTTCCTAATTTCACCTCGAATTTAGTGGAGGACGGCGTTTAAACATTAACTCCGAAAGGCACTTTACGTATGTTTCCGAAAGTCTCCGCGAATTGAAACTCAAACTGCAATCTAATGCGGAAGAGATGCTAAGGCGTTTTGGAGTGCGTGGATTACGGTCGGTGAATGCCAAAGGGGACCGAAATGTATGGGAGTATTTCGTGGGCCACCAAAGGCATTGCCCTTCTCCAAACAATGCGTGACCAAGTTGGCAACTCTCGGTCGGTGTGGAACTTCGCAGAAGGGTGAAAATCCTGTGAGTGAAAATATGCTTAATTTCTTGGGAAATGAACTCAAAGGCTCGAGGGAAAGGAACGTACATTTATTTCACAAGTAATACTTCAACTTCAAGAGTATGCTCACGGTCTCATTTGTTATTTAGATTAATTTTAAAAGGCCTTCGTTTAATTTGAAGTCTGATGAGCCCGACAGAAGAATATTTATTAACAGTTATTGCTCTATAACTCATGCATGGTTTTTATTGTTGTCAAGTACATCCATTTCCAAATTTCATGATAATTTAGAATATATAGGAAATATTTTATTATTATTTTGAGTTTCGAATTTAAAATATGTCAAATCAAATTATTTAAACTGTACGTATAATTTGATTACATAAGACCTAACTCAATAAAATAAATGGAAAAAATATAATTTCCTTCGAACTTGATATTATATGAAACATACCTCGAATTCCCTTACTGATGTTGTTACATTCATATCAACTAATAGCTAATGCAGTAAATATCAGTGAACGGCAAGTGGTTGTTCCAATAGGGAGAAAAAAATAAATTCTTCAAGGGCAATTCTGCATAGCAATGAGCCCATATGTATCTTAAGAAGATCACCGACTTGAAAACGATATTCTGAAGAGAATATATCTTCAAAAACGATCAAAGAAGTGTCAGTTACCTTCCTAATTAGGGCGCTGAAATATCGAACCGTATGATAAAGAAGAAAAATACCTCTCATCTAGCGGTAATTCCCAAAAATTTCGATGTTTATCGAATATTAGACTTAATAAATTAATGTCGGGAAGCACCTGAGAAGTAACGGACCGTTAATTAATCGTAGGAAACGCGAACGTCTACTTTGGTAGCGGTTTTCCTTTTAATGGGAGGATAACGGATTCGATCTTTCGAAATAAAACTCACAGATAGCGGTCAAGTTTGTCTCTTTAGTTCTCTTTAAAATTAGCGTTTGATAGGTCGGAAATAGGAAAATAAACTTGTGTAAAAACGAGGAAAAGATATTTTGACGCTCCTTTGAAGTTCGCTAATTATAAAAAAGATTCATATTTAGAAAAGAGACGTGTTTATCTTAAACGTCACATTAACACTCGGATCTTTGAAAAGGTGGCAAAAATAAACCACTTTTAAAAATATCACCTATCTTCCTGTTTCTAAGACGCGCAAAAGTTATGACGCTTAAAGAAATAAAATAGTTGAAAATGATTTGAAACTAAATAAGCAGCAAAAGTTAAAAGTTTGTTAGTTGAAAGATGTGTATTTCATTTGATCCGAAAATTAGTTCTTCAAATTTCTTTCTTGTATTCCAAGCATGATTTACTAAGAAAATACGAACACAAAATCTGTCTTGAGATTACATTAAAAGTGTAATTTCGAGAGAACATAAAAAAATTCGTCGTCATTCAAGAAGAGCATGGCTACTTAAAAATGCGAATATGAATATAATAAAAAACTTCAATTAAAGGAAACCTCGAAATATTAATTTAAAAAATTTTAAATATATGGATAAAGATTTTCCCATTCTCTTAAGCCATAAATAATAATAATAATATAAGTATAATTCTTTCTCAAAGAAGAGTTCGCCCTCTAAAAAAAACACCGGAATCGGGAATGAATTACGCTGCGTTTATTCATAATTTGTATTCGCGACGTGGAATACGAGCTCGGTCGTAAAACGCATCCGAGGATTCAATTCGCGAGCCACTGTGCGTATCGCGATAAAACTACAATGAAGATGAACGCGAGAACGAGTTCGGGATACTCTTTGTCGGCAAATGAAACACGGTTATATTTTATTTGACTCAAAGCACCTGGATGCGTGCCTACGGAGAAAGACGGATGATAAACAGAGCGCAAAACAATTCACCCGGAAGGGAAGCGGTGAAATAAGGTGGGCGACAAAAGTGGTCTTCCAATGGCCATTTGTCTCCCTTGGAGATCATTAATTGGCCGTATGCAATGGAGGAGTGCCTTTTGACGAGAAGAAAACAGGAAGCTGCCGTAGCCAAGAAACGTATCAATCCAAAAGGGAAAATAATTAGGCGATTCAGGAAGATGCCAGAAGGTACAGGACAAGGTTTATTTTAGAATGATGCTAAAACTAGTTGGATTCAGTAGGTTACCAATCTGTTAAACACCTTAGGAGGATCTGATTACCAATGTCTAATTACTTTCGAACTCATCCACTCATGTAATACTCAAACGATAAATGTAATTAATTCCTAGCTATTCTTCTTTTCTGCATAGTATGATTTAGATCTGTATTCTCAAAGTTTTTCGGGACATGCGATTCATGCAGACAATCCCTCACTTTATCTCGCGGTATTACTTCGAGAGAATTAGAAATTCGAAAGATATTGATATTCTAACTCCAGTATTTATTCATACTTTTCAAGCAAATTAATCATAAGCTTGTACTACCCAGCACTTTATTAATTAATTAATTAATCAAATGCTCTAAATAAATAAATAAAAGGAGATATCATAATTTTATGATCATGAGATCTGTAATCTACAATCATCAAGATCAAAATAAATCTGATGTATTCTTCAGATTCTGATAGATTCTTCATATGATATGAAGTCCGACGATACTTCTGAATAGAGTCTTTCATTATGGTTTTGATTTGGAATCTGTGGTCAAAGACATCATTATCAAAAAGTACATGTTTTGGGAATTGATGCCTATAAGATGGGTACATATTGTTACACACAACAGTAAATCGGATGGCGTTTTAAAATTTTCTCAAAGATTTCTACAGCAGTACCGGATTTAACCTCATTTCCTCTTCGTTACAATCACGAGAATACAGACTTTCTAAAAATTAGAAAAGATACGAAAACATAAGCACTTACACGAAAGCAGTAATTCTTCAAAAAAACGATATTTCTTGCATCAAACAAATTATGAACTTGAAAAACAATTCTTTATGACTTAGTTAATCAAATCCTATTTTGAAGAACATCTTTTGGATTCTCTGATTCAGGGTATTTATTTCCAAGAAATCTGCTACATTTCATAATTTCTGAAAATATTCATGGTTATCACACACTGAAATGAGTTGATTTTAGAAAAGTACAGACGGATTTAATAATATACAAATGACTTGAGATTATTGTTTTAAATTATTCTGACACTCAGCACAGCATTAGATCTTATCGACAGAATCATTGCTACTAACACTGAAGTACCTCTCCTAATTCATCCAAAGAGTCATAGTATTATACTTCTCTCGAATTAGAGTTAACTTACTCATTTGTAAAAACCTTTAGATTCCTGTCGTTTTAGCTCCTAAATTACTTTCGAACAAACTATAACATGTCGTTGAAATATATACATATTCAATAAAATATTTGTTGAGTCGAATCAAATAAAGAATTCTGTATGATAATGCGTGTGGCATATTGACATAATGATTACGATTCACTTTGTATTCACCCATCTATCACCATGGCAGCGACCGCAGTAAACGCGGAATCGTCCCTCGCGTATTACGTGTCTGATGATCTCACCCGAGTGCGGCAGAGGACAAAGAGTTAAAACCGCCCTTCTTCTCACGAGGGAAAAACCTCACCTCCACTAAATAAGGACTTTCCCACCCTCTCTTTTCACCCTCTTCAACATCCGCTTTTGAGGGAAGGCGTCTGAGAGGCGCCGCCTTCAATCTCCCGCTCCCGTTTTCACACCTGCCTGCCAATTACGCATCCCAAAGAGAACCCCAAATCCGATATATTCCGTCTGCGGCCACGCGGTCCACATTTTTTCTTTAACCCCGTCTGCTCGTTCGCGTACGTGTGAAATCCCCCGAGGTACCGTCCTGGGACCACTTCGCTCACCGAACAGAATTTTCCCAATATTCGTCCTCCGAATGAATGAAAAACGTCCGCGAATTAGAGGCGAAGTGGAGTAGAAAGATTCTGCATTTAATGTCCCAAAAGAACGTTCAGAGAAACTTAATTTTGCCAATACATTTAAAAATTTTTGAATTCTGATACAAAGTGAGATTTGAGGGTAATAATCAACGAAGCGGATCTATCTTCATTTTGCTTCCTTTTTTTTAAATGCGATTAACGGACAAGAATGATTTTTACATGTAATTATTGAATCTAATAATCTAAATAAAAAAGATGGACCAAAGTGTAACGAGAGTTAATGATTCATTAAAAAGGGGCACTATATTTCTACTTGGATTACAAGGAAAGTTTCAAACGCAGCAATTATTCTTTTAAAGTCTGTTGGTATTTTTCTAATAATAGAGAACCTTCAATATAATATACTATGGACTGACTGATGTACAAGTTGATAAAGAATTTTCTCTAGATGAAATCTGGAACAGGATTTAACTTTCGATAGCACATCGCAATGCTGTGATGGAATTTATGACTGTGTGGGAAAGTAACGAAGTCCGTCAAATAATATCACCATAACTTGTAAAGTGGAATAAAAACTGTGAGTTAGGTATTTGTAATTTATCGTAAATTCATCCATAGTTTATGAGAGAAAATCATTACAGAATTAAAAAAAATATTTTATTTATCATTGCTTGAATAAGAATTACTATTTCTGTCATTTCTAAAAAATAGAAAACTCAACATTCTAGTATTGTAGTTAATTGCGGAGGTTCGACCTTATTTCGGTATTTCGTATGCCAACAATCATCCGTGTTCGTAATTCATCCCTTTAACTAGAACATCGTCTTCTCAGAATGTTCAAAGAACACTCGGATAGAAATACCATGGCTCATAGCTGTTTATCCAGATCTCGGCTCGGAAAACGAAACAATTATCCCAAAGGATTAGAAAAGGAAGTTGTTGAATTAACTGGAAAGCTCACGGTGTGTCTCTCTCTATGCGATGGGTCCACTTTGGCACATGGCGGAATGAAAAGCAACGATTTTAAACAGGTGAAGAGAGATATCCCGTAAGACTAGGAAACAAAGGAAGAATCCAGCGGAGTACGACGCTCTTCTGTTTTACTCCGCACTTTTTTCGTATTTTTATAACTCCGCTTTTTTCCGCGAGAGGGGGGAGAGAGCCGGTGTATAAACGCTCAGAATTTCGCCTCTTTTTGTTTCCGTAAGGCACTGGCTGTTAAAGTTTGCTTAATGTGTTTCTTTGAAGCGTGCGCGGGGCCGACATACTTTTGCGTCGTATATCCAGATGGCGTAACGTGAGAAGTATTTCTGCTCGAGGGAAAAAGATAGAGGCATGCTGAGGAGTTTTTTTCTCTGAACCCGATGATTTAGAAAAGGCAAAAGAATTTCGGTATTATTCAAATGCGATTTTTAGCCGCTGCCGATGTTTTTTTTTAACGATGCAGCGAAAATACTTCGTTGAGATAAAAACGGAGATAGCTATTTCGTGTCCGGCTCTTCTAAATCATTCACGATATGCGGTCTTAGAGAAGTCGTGGTCGTCCGAGAATAGCTCAGAGTGTCTATAAATCCATTTGCTGTCTTGGGCCGGGAATTGATAGACTTGAAATTTATAGTGCGGTCGTAAAACACTAGTTAAGAAATAATGCCGAGCAAAATCCAATCATGAAGTTCAGTTTTAAATGAAGAAGTTTCGCTGACAATCATGCAGCTGGATTAGAGAAAATAAATTTATAAAAGTAAATGTGATTTTAAAAATCGACTCCTTTAAGAAATATTGGATGCTATAGGAGTACGATTCGATTTAGATATTTAACGATGGTTAATTATGTTGTATTTTTAATGAATTATGAGGTAGAAAACGAATAAGTTCCTTAAGCAAAATGCATATTATTATTTTACTGTGACAATTCCTTTGAATTTTCTGTTTAGATTTCAGTTGAAATAAAAGGTCACAACTCTTTGTGCTTCGTTTTATTTACGATTAGCACAGGTTCTGCAGAAAGTTTCTGAAATTTATGGCAAAAAGCAATCAAAATAGTTTCTTTCACACAATTTCAAACTGTGTACTTTCATATTTAAATTCATTAGGATTCAAATGATGAATCAGATATTGATCCGTGCATGTACCTAATGGTAGCTTAGGACTGCATTAATTTTGTTTCCATAGTGCTATGCATTTTTAATAAAAATTCGTGTATACTTATTCGCAACTTTCGTTGTATCACTTTTTTTTAACGTGTTCCTATTTGGGAAGCGTGGGAAAGCAGAGTAAACAGAACAAATACTCTCACAATACTCGTTTCCGCAAACCCGGAGGAAAATAATTTTGCGCGACGAGTTTCCCAAAAATACGACCGTCTTTCTTCCCGGTTCTTTTTTTATTTTCAGACGGAATAATTTCTTTCGCATGCATGCAACTTGGCCTAAGGAAGTCTATAAAAAGCTGCCATTCTCCTGGAGTCCGCAAACTCACTCCGGTTCCCAACAATGGAAACACTCCCCAATCCATTTACACCTCCGGTATCTAGCCCCCGGAAAAAAAGGCGAGCGCTTTTAAAGTTTTAAAAGGATTAAAACCACGTTGCGTGCACGGACGGACGGAAAAAGACCTTTGTTCTGAGAGTGCCACAAATCAGGGATTCGCACCGCATCGTAGTTTAGTGGCGAAAGTGAGTTGAATCGCGGAAGTGGATGCAGACTCTTATTAAAGGAGTAGCATTCCAAGAATATCTGTATGGCATTTTGAAATCTGTGAAATCAGCAGAATAATGTATGATTCGTCTAGTTTCATCAATGCATGAACTCATGCGATATATGCGTCGTGAAATGAAGAGAAGAAATCTTTGTTAAATAAGGAAAGGACACTATAGATAAATACTTTATAGAATTTTGAATTAATAGCTTTGATGTAACCATATATATGAAAATTATATAAGTTTCAAACCTATTCGTTGGGTTTTATATGATTTTTTAACTGTAGCTGTGTATTAATTGAAAACTTCAAAACGCTTGGAAAACATGAAATAAATAAGTAATAAAAATTGAAATTCGATACGAGATGAATCTCAATAGCCGTGATGAAGGTTCATTATGAGAGGAAAGACTTAAGAGGATGTTTGAAATGAATATAGAAGAGAAAACAAAGGAAAGAAAGAAGAATCTTACCAACAAAATGCATAGCTGATTTGAGAATTGTCGCGAAATCTTATTAAATCCCTTTTTGATCTTTCAATTCCGCCGGAATATGATACAAACCAGGAAATTATTCGCTTTCATCTTTGGATACGATGACGATTCAAGCCAAACCTCAAAGCAATTAGATTACAAGAATCAAAACAGTTCATTGGTTATCAAAGGATTTATTTGCTGAAACGCATTTTCTGGGATAACAATGATTAAAGGTCCCCTGAGCCTAAGGATAACAAATTGTGGAGTTCATTCATTCATATGATGTCAGTGTTCCATCAAAGCAATCGATCTCTAAATTTGGGACAAATGGGACGTTACTCCTTTGACATATATATATTTGTGTATTTATAAAAACTGCATTGAGTTCTGAGAATATTAATTACTAAGGAGAACGGTGTTACTGTACGATATTCTTGATTCCTATTGTTGGGAAAAATCGGTTTCCAAGGAGATCGTAAGCAGAATCCTCCTTGACTACGTCATATGTTTGGACGTAACGTTGAGTAGGAGACGTGTGATACAAAGTTAACACCCGATGAAAATTTTTGATAAATCATAATTTTGGTGAAAATAACATTCAATTTGTCTAGATAGGTGTTCAAAATCGATCAATCGAAAGAACCTATAGAGAGAGAGTTAGAAAGAGTCGCTCATAGACACGGAATTCAAAAAGCAATGCACGCGAAAGATCGCATTACTGCAAATGGAGGAGCGCATGAGTCAGGGATGAGAAAGTGCAGCAGTTTGCATGCGTGTCGGCGTGGAATTCCCGTAGGTGTAACCGAAAAATGAGTGTGGCTGTGGATCTACGGCATCTCCTCTTTTATCTCTAGGGCGAAAATAAACCAAGACTCCTTTTCCGTCCTCTTTTACAGTATCTCTCCGTGAGATCAAAAGCATTCTATTCCGATCCTTTGGATTCCGCCAAAACAAAGCCGTTCGGCGGATGTGAGCGGGATTGGTAATGACCGATTCCTCGGAAGGAATACGGGAGAGGGCGGTGGGCGGAGCCGGTGTGTTTGGGGGGGAGAGATGAAAGGTTTTCAAGGAAGGAATATCTTCCAAATCGTAACACACGCGCGCCCCATCTATCGCTAAACAGTCTATTCCGAAACCCCTCTCTTTTTTTCACCTTCCTTTTCATCTCTCTCTGTTATTTCTCTCTCTACTCCCTCTTGATCTTCTTCACTTTGCTTTTATCTGAGACATATATTACCCTCCCGAGTCCTTAATCACCGTAATGCCCCAAAGCTTTTAAAACTCTTTTTTGCTAAAGCGATTATCCGAGAATTCTTCCCACGGAACTAATCTTCTCCTTTAGAAATCCCGTCTTCGGAGTGAATCCAATAAATAAGTTGAGCTTTTGATGGCGTTTCTCGGTTCGTATGCATGTTGCGTGCTCTTCAGGTGTGCCCTTAATTTCAAACATATAACAAACTACGAATGCTATACAAGCAAAAACCGGAACTGCTTTGGAAAATAATATTGCGATTAAAATTATTAAAAAGCACACATCAAGCCATTCAAAGAGAGGAAATTATCTTAGACGTAACATCCTAACGCATAATATAAAATTTGTTTTTCCCCTTAATTATTTTTTCGTAAATAAATGAGCAGTTTAACAGAAAAGTATTAAACTAATATACATTAATAAATGAGCGTGCTTATAGAACATACGTATGTATCAATATTCCAGGATATATTCATTAATTAAAAAATCATTCTCTTTAAGGTACCTCTACTGTCGGTGTAAATGTAGGTTATATTTGTTCATTCATTGAAGGGCATCATTTTATGTGAACAAGAAAAAGCCATAGAATTTAATGATAAAAAATTAGTATTATTATGGCAATTATTAATACAAGGAATAATAAATTACGTGATCGTAAAATTCTCATAATCTACAAATCCTTGACATAGAATTTATTGCCATTTAGGAAACCAAATGTTTGACTTTTATGAAGTAATTTACAGTTATCATGTTACCATTTTAATATTGCTAGTCTTAGTCAATAAGAAAATATTGCACAATGAAATCAAATACATAAAAGGCGCAGAAGATTCCAAAAACTTCTTGTATCAAATTAAACTCCGCATATGTTACGTGTGGATGAACCAAAATAGCTCTGACTTTGATCTCGGGAAAGAAAAAGATGAGTCGAATAAAACGATCGATGAACTTTGAAAAGGAAAGAATTCATGTTCTTCATGGAGATGAAAATCAAATGAAAATTCCCACCTGCAGATGATTGAACTCACTCCAATATTCCGTTCACTGCAGTTGAGGCTATCATATCATCACTTTTGATACTTACATCAATATTCAATGCATTTAAATCACATCTACATTCTTAGGTTTCCATGGAATCTACTCCTGATTACTCAATCTGGACGTCATATCCTACAAGAATCCAAATCCAATATCTTTTCCAAATACTCCCTTCCTCCTAAAGATAAGAATTCCTCCTGAGGCGGTGGATAGCAATCCTTTTTAAGAGGATTCTTAGAAACGGATGTTTTTCTTTCGCGGCTTTCGGCTCACAAAGATTATTTACCAATTTGGATGCAATTTTCGCTCTTTAACGAATGCATTGAGGAGAAGAACCATTTCGAAACCGAATTTCTTTCGCTGTGCGTGGTTTGAAAAAGTTTATGGAAAGGGATAATTATGACGCTCTGTACATGGAAATTGGAATGCGGAGCTTTCTACTCTTTTTGAAGATATTTGGAGGATAAAAAGAGAATTCTGTAATTACACGTCCTTTTCCACGAAAGAGAGTATGAGGACAGACTGAATGAAAAGAAGAAAGTGAGTTAATCTCTACCACGAATGAATTTTTTGGTTACTAATGGTATCTTTAAAGATTAATGATACTATAGCACTATAATTAAATAGTCCATAAATGTTTAACTCAAGAAAACGATGATTAAATATTTAAAAAAATTATACCGATGGATAAAATTTGATGATGCCATTCGTTCAACTCGAAAGTAATCTTGAGGTCCATATTTTCACATTACGATAAATAATTTCGATAAAACTTTCTTCCGTTAAAAATATCAGTAAAATGAGGCGACGAATAAGCTGCAGCATCGTTCGCAATTATCGAATATAGGTCTTCTTCGAGATACTGGAAAATTCTAATCGTGTTCCCGACTGATGTCAGCAAGCGATACCGATATACGGAGGAAAGGTAAAGACCTGCCCTCTAACTTCGTTTCCTTGGCTATCCAGCGGTCTCTTTGATCAATCGAGCGGCTGCGACAGCGTAATTTCCATGTAATTTAGAAAGACTGACTCACCAGGCCTTTCCGCCAAGTTCATCGGGGCCAATAAAGATAGTTTAGTTCCTTTGGGTAATCGAAGTAAGGCTTTTCGCTATTAAATCGTGATTTTTCAACCGTTAAATCTATTACCTCGAGTCAATGTTATTTCCAGGCTATATACCTCTTGAAGCACTCCACGAAGCGTATCAAGAAATAAAAGCCAAGACGACGAAAAAACGAGGGGGTGTATGATTCTTGAAGGTATTTTCTTAAGCCTATGAAATGTCAAATAAACGTAGTCAAGAAAGAAAGCTGTTTATTTTATGATTTACTCAGAGCTATTTTCGTCAAAGTCCAACCATTTTAAGAGCATACCGTGATACTTCTTTGGATAGATATGTATCTATAAATATATTAATTATATTAGAATATATATATTATAAAAATTTGAATCATTCTCGGAAATTGAACGCGATCTTTCAATAGCACGACCACAAGGATTTTCTTCACCTTAAGAAGATCGGTGGTCCTCACAGAAAGGGTAATTAAAGAGCGATTATCATGCAGTAGGAACGAGCGCCGAAAGGCCATCAGCTGTTATAACATCTCATTAAAGAGCGCAAAGTGCTTTAACGCAAACCTTTCAACGCACGAAATGCATGCAAATGAGTCCGTTTTTTTTAAAAAAAACCCGAAATTTCTGAAAAGCTGTGGCGTAAACGCGAAGACGCATCGCTTTAAATATATCTTCAAGTGCTTCATATGGTGCTTTGTCGGCGACCGAGTCAGATTAACAAGTTGTTTAACGTGACACGGGTGAATGCATTCGCGTTATGTAATATCAGTTCCCCTTCTCAATCACAATCTCCCATTAGCGAGAGATAGAGAAAGTCTCCTTGATTCGCAGTCGGTTTCCTTTGTACTTGAGAAACCCTTTCCACCTTCTTTTGTTTTTAATGTGTTTACATGCGTAGCCAATCGCTCCCTCGGGCGCACTCTATCATGACCTTCCTCCGCTATTCTTGATTATATAGAAAAAAAAAGAAAAACATTTCCTTCCATTTGATTCGCTCTCGTATCTTTCTTTTTTCATATATATGTATTGCTTCCTTCGAGGATAGATGACGAACGAAACAAAAAAGACGAACGTATGACACTCGTATTTTTTTCGGTTTCCTCTAACGCGCGACTGATAATTTATATCTTTTAAGAGCTCGGTGCAGTAATGCGTGTCTTTGCTCAAGGAAATTAATTTTGAATTACGTTCCATTCCATTTGAATAATCGTTTTAAACGTCATATTCACTATTCCTATTATCGTAGATCATCGGGAACATTTGCACGGTTTCTCTGTTTACTTACGAAAAGGCAAGTTATTGTTTTGTCGTAACTATAGTCACGCAACTTGAAAAATACAATTTTCGAGTCTCACTAGATTGTGAAGTTAAATTAATCATACATCTAATTTCATGGACGGATGACATTTAACGGTAGAATTAATTATATCATGCTATTATTAATGTACACTTTTTGAAAATTTATACAAAAATGTATGCTATTGTATTCGATACATGAATAAACATACGTATATTGTACGAAATACTTAAATAGCTGTGACCTATGCAAACATTTATTTCGTAAATTTAGAAAGATATTCGGTAAATTTCCCCAAGTATCCTGAGAATTCATTGATTCATTCCTTGTATTCCATAAAATTTATTCGTAAATTTTTATTTTTCCAAAAGTTTCGTCAACAATGACTATCCGATCCAATCCTGCGTTGCTATCAACATTTGTAATTTCTCAATTAAGTATGTATCTTTCATAAATGTTTCCTTCGATCCAAAACATCAGTAAAATGGAACTGAAGTACTCTTATCTCTTTGATCATCAACCAGAGAATGCATCGATTCCAATCGATTAATAGCTCCGTTATCGATTTCGTAAGAATACAATATCGAACTGTTTTTAGAATGCTAGGAAATTGAACCGCATTTTGAACGCAACGTTTCGTGCTTTTGAAAAAAAAACATTACGGAATCGTAATGAGGACATCGCATTCTGGTCATAGCACGATTGTTCGGAATACCATTCCATTTGATGTTGGTCAACCGGAAGTCGACAAAAAGCCGTAAAAACTCCGTTGAGCGTTTCTAATCTGGAATGGTGCGATAGCGACGACCGATAAATGAGGACGACTGAATAGACGACCAATCATTTGTTCTGTGAGTCATAGGCGCCAGCGAAAGAAGAGCCAATGAAACGACTCAAAAAAGCTCATTAGCGACTCTATCGGATTTCCCGCACTTCAAAAGCGGAAGCGAGTTTTGTATTTCGTTCTCATAGAGTGCGGCATTTTGCGATATAAAAGACGCGCCTTCGGATTTGAGTAACATTTCTAAAATTAGTTGCACTGATAAGGCGCGGGAATAATTATCGATAGAATTCTGAATAGTTTTATTTCCACAATATTAAGTATTTGAATTTCGGAAATGGAGAAAATACGACAAGGCTCTTAGTCCTTCAAATGATTTCAAACGAAAAAAAAGGATCGTCAATTGTTTAGAAAGCCGTAACTATACACCTAAACAGTAACAATGAATCGGCTTATTATTGAGCTAATAGTTCCCTCTCCCGGAATTCATCGAGAAGAAAGTACTTGTTGTTCATGTATGTACTTACAAACACAACTGATAGTCAAAGATTAGATCATAGTTTACGCATTTCGAACTCAATGTATGCATACTAACACTGGAAAAACATTTGCTTATTGAAGAGAGTGACGTATTGCGATATTCATTCTAAAAGCAAACTCGCTGTAAATCTTGTTTTTTTACAAAAATATTATATTCAATATTGCGAGGGTAAATTAAGCCAACACAGCTTAAATTTGTTCAAAATCTAAAATTTTTTCAAACATATCGTTTATATGATATTGAATATGGTCTTAAGTTACTGAGGATAGTATTTTTTATACTGATAGAAGGTCGTAAGTAATATAAGATCCTTTCTGTTTACTTTTCAAAAGTAGTGATTATTTTCTACAAAATATAAAAAGCGTATTTTTCCATTAATGAATGAAAGTGCGTCCGCGAAAGATTACAAAAACTCTTCGGGAAACAAGGCCACGCTTTGAATCAAAAAAGAAAACTAAAGAATTGAATCATGTTAACGTCCAAATCGTATATTAATACGCAATTAATTTCCATTCGTTCGAACCTCGAATCTCCTCTTCTGATCCTTTTGAAGGATTCGAGATTGCGTACTGAAAATTTAAAATCGCCGAATAAATGGCTTTGCGCATTCCCAAAACCGCAAGCGCCAAATAACTACGGTAACAGCGGTCGAAAACCGAAACAGGGAAATGCGGAGGTTTTTTTTATGGGATTTAAGCTAATGAAACGAGACCTCTCTCGGAAGCCAACGAAACAATTGTTGGATGAAAATGAACAAAGGGGCGTTTTTTTTATTATTAATGTATCTCGATGCGGTTCGACCTTTTTTCCCGACGGCCAGTTCATTTTGGGGGGGAGACCGGGTGGTCAAAACACCGACGACGACAAAAGATATTCCTTCCCGGAGGCCTTCAGGGGTCCGAAAAAAAAATGAATCGCGAAAATAGAACGGACCTTCCGAAAAATCCAATAGCTCTTCTTTTCAAAGCGCAAAGCTTTTTATTCTCCGATAATTGGGTTACTAATTACTCGGAGCAAGAAGCGAAGCGTTTTGTTTCGGCTGCTTCAATGGCCACGATTTGCGCTCCATCTATGCGGAGTGCAGGTGTTTGGATTAAAAATAAGAGGCGCTCACTTCTCTTTGAACTCTCTCTCTCGTGGGGTTGAACGATCTCGGCTCCTATTTTTTTATGACCTCTATCTCTCTCTCTCTTCTTCCCTTTTCACTCCTTCTCACTTTCACCATCTTCTTGCGAACTCTTTTTTATAAACTTCTGTGCCCCTCCGCACCGTTTCCTTTCGTGGAAACTACATAGACCGATTCAGCCAACTTTTTACATTACTTCGTAAGAGGTACGTATTTAAACGACAGTGATTTTATACGAGTTATAATACTTTCAAAATTATAATTAAATGGAAAGAAAAATCAAAATACAACATAAAATTATTAAAGAACCAACACGCATATCCATATTCAGTTTCTATGATACAACTGTTCTTTATTATTATCCTCTAAAATGATAAACATTCCTCGATACCTTGGATACGATTAATCCTAGATACGAAAACATTTATTGATATGAAATTAGTATACATCTCGATGTTTACGTTATTATTGGGTCTGACTCTTCTGAAAAACAAGTCAAATAATGAGGGATGGTTTCATTTTATAGGATTCTAATACAACTCCTAAATAATTATGAAGTAGGAGTTTTTGTACGCAATTAATTTTCAGCTGCAGACAGCGATTTGTGGTTACATGCAGTACAGTTGCATGTAACCAAGGCTACAATTACTACTGCATTCTTAATCACCTGTATGTTACTTAATTATCCCTCCGCTGTTTCTGTCGTTAATTAATTTATACAACTACTTTCACCATGGACGTATAATTTCTTTGGAAGAGTGCCACTATTTCTTTACTTCTAATGCACAACCCAAGTGCTTCCGCTACTTCTCCCCTCTCACATTCCCCTCAGGATTCCTTACTATAGACTCCATTTGTTCTTCCACAGCATCGAGTTCCTCTTCTTTATTCTCTTATTACGCGTGACAAAGAGGGATGAGTGGAAAAAGTAGGGAGCGTGGACTTGCTTCTTACGTTTGTAGTCTAAAGCTCACAGGTTATTTCATCTTGCAATGTAGTCTTTGAAGAAGGTGAGGGTAGAATGAGAAATCCCTACTTAAAACCAGGCTTCAGGATAGTAATTTTTAAGTACCATATTTGTTAAGTACCAAGAGGAATATTATGCAAAATAAAAGGTTAAGTATTCTATATTTGTTAAATTTTTGAAGGTGCGTTTTAATAGTTTAACGTGAATTATAAACTTTAATCTGACGCTTTAAATTTTCGGTATTACGTTAATCACACAAAAAGCAACCAAAGGTCCATAGCTCAAGGAATTTATATTTTTTCAAATTAGGGAAAATAGATATGTCAATTTTAAAAGAGGAATGTACATTTAAAGTTGATTCAAATCAGTAACATTTCCTCAGTAAGCAACGGCTACTTGTTGTTAAGTACTCTTTACCATATTAATAGGAGCATACTATCTTATCCAAGAAATAAGTTTACAGCGCAATCTTCAATATAACCACAAAGGTTTTACGATATTCCTCAGGAAAAGCAAACCCCCCCTCACAAATTCGTGTGTGTTTTCCCTTTACGAAAGAAAATTTAGTTTCGGTCGAATTATAGAGGTCTATATCCCTCAATGACAAAGACCAATCACACAAACACAAACCACAAAAGGGCGGTTAGCGAAAGAAAAGCCGAGTTATCCAAACTCATTACAAGTTTGTAACGAGATGAAAAATCCCGGAATCAAATGCATAGCATCCTATCCTCTTATATAGGATGAGCGAGACAAATATAAGGGAAGGAAATGAAGGGGAAGGTAGAGTCGGCCGGTATCAAAGGATTCCCCGACAAATGAAAAAGGGTCACTAAAAACGCGAATAGAAGGGGGGAGGGAAAAGGTCAGGGAGAGATAGAAATTTACCCCATTAGAGAAGGCGCGTGAAGATTTCCTCCTATGGGAGCGAGATTCACGCCTTCGGGAAGCATCTTGGGGCAATTCGTCTCGTGACGTGTGAGTGGGATGGGGAGGAGAATTAAAACCGAGAGTTTGAGAAAATGTAGTGCGAGAGTGAACAAAGAGAAAGGAGATATCAAAATTATACAAAGTAATACTTTGAAGCGTAAAATATGTAGCGGAAAAGCTGCTTTTAAGGGTAAGCAATTTAAGGAAAGAATACAAAGGAACGTTTTTATTGAAGGTATTTTTTTCTAAAGCTTGTTTAAAGGTGAATTGAAATGAAATGAACGTAGAAAGGTAATTTTATTCAAACAGAGCGAATGGAAAGTGATAATTCGGAAAATCTTAAGTCACACCTGTAGAAATGAAGTCGTACATTAAATTACTAATTATAATAGTACTCAAGTTACATTACGATAAAGATGAAAAAATCATATAAAGTAATAACAATAAGGACTGGTTATTTGTAGTTAAGTTATTAATAACTGTTATCAGCTTCTTCGTTTTTTCTTTCTTATAGAAGGTTAAATGATTTGTCGTAAATAAACAGTCACAATAGATTCCAGTATAGTAATGATTTAAGTTCAAATGTGGGATGCGTATAAATTTTAAACGTGATATCAAATTATTAATAAATAATTCAGATTCAGCTACATTAATGCATAAACTACATAATTGTACGAAATGTCATTCTATGACGAAACTAACTTTTTGAATAAAAATATGGATATTGAATCTTTCAGATAAAATTCAAAGCATTGTAAAATCAATCATAAAAGGGAAAACATTTTAAATTAAAAATTTTAAATTACAAATTCGATAAATTAGGAATCAGAAGAGAAATGCATCGTGAATAATTCTCTTCTCAGTGTAAACACGATACGTTCTGAACCAAATGAAATGTGCGATGAAGAGAGAGACGAGGAGTTCTTTGTGATAGAAGAGAAGGAATTCCGCTTCAAAGAAGAAGAAGAAGATCGGACGTCGGACGGAAGAAGGTCGATGGCAGGAGGTGCGAATCGCATTCGTATAAAAAAGGCGTTTTTCTCTCGAAGGCGACAATGGTGAGGTAGAAAAGCGTGAAAACTGCTCAAGAGGCGGAAAGACAAGGAGGTCTATGATTGATGGAGTCGGCGATGTATTATGATATCGCTTCCCGTGAATATCTCGCCGTTGAAGATTTCAAAGGAAAGATTTTGATGGAAGCACAGGAAGTTTGTATTTGGATAAAATGGAATCATATGATCGCGTGCGCAACGATGAATATTTTTACTCGAAAAATTTCCTTTCGTCAAAGAGAAAAGAAGATATTTTGGTAAAAATGAGATCAATACTGGATAATAAAAGACTTTTTTAGAAGTCTAGCATCTTTGAGTAGCTGTCAATCTTTTACATTTGTATTGCTAGATGTTAGATTATAATTTCGTTAATTTTAATGCTAAATTAAGTCATTCTTTCCCTTTGAAATACGTTTAAGTAAGAGTTAGATGGTGGAAAGTTTGGTTGAATCATTCTTCTCTAATTAGAATCTAATAATTTCTATTGTTACTCCAGAAGAATCATATAAGAAAGGATGTGGAATCAAGAAGAATATGAGGAAGATTTTATTGTGTAAATAGTGTTTGGTTAGAAAATGAAATTCCTAAAATTCATCCTTCCTTTTTGATTCACCACATTGAGAGTTCCTTGCATACCAAATAAATTTCATTCATTTTTTATTAAATTTTGATTTTAAATTTTTACTCCAAAGAAATACTGGAATTATAAATTATATTTCATATATATAAGCATCTTAGACTCTCAACAATTTGCACTCGAATCAGAGCATTTCGGCCACCTTACATCCTGCTGATTGAGATTAGACATTCTTAGGTCATGAATCATCGAGTAATTTAGCCAGACTTAAGTTATAGAAGATAAACGTATTCTTCCTTTTTTATCTTTGAAATATCCCGTCGTTTCGCCTTATTTTTCACCTCAGTAAATCATTGACATCCGCTTCTGGATACATCACTTGTTTGCATTCGATATCGACTAAATTTTACCATATTGTAATTCACTCTAACTTTACACCTAATTTTAATACTTAACGAACTCTTTCAACGGAAGCCGAACTTGATATGCAGCTGGACGTAGCTATACAAGATTCGTTACGTATCGGTTACGAACCTTTGGATCTAAAACGGTCCGAAACCACTTCCTTAAACGGGACATCTTACGACCCTTCTCGGACCGCTTAGGACTGCGAGTCGATGATAGAGTGGAATCAGCTCATTGCGTCCAAAAAAGATGTCCACTACGCTACCGCTGCCCTCAAAGAGACGATAGTGTGCGGAGGTTTTGGGGAGGGGCGTGTGAAATGTGTGCTCGCGGAAGGGGCACGTGGGGAGGCAGCGGTGGGGTGGGGCGGCACAACATCAAAGGGGCCCTTTGTCGGCAAATCTCCAGCAAAGCTCTCTTTCCACACGACTCAAACACCAGCGCTATTCCTACCCCCCTTTTTTCAGAACCTCCTCCTCCCCCCCTTCTCCCCCCCGTGCATTCCCAAACGGAGAGTTCAGACGAACCAGATAAGCTCCTATTCCCTTTAATTCGCTGCACAAATTCCTCCTTCAGTAAGTGTTTTCGTATGCCAATCGAAGTTAACTTCGATTCCGTGGAGATTTCCCCTAAACACCATAGCAACAGATAAACAGATTAAGTTAAAACGTCGCGCTGTCACTTTGCCTCTGTTTTTGGGGGGCGTTTTAAAAGTTGGGTGTTCTACGATCGCTGGGTGAAGAAGAAGAAACTTTTAGAAGATATTTTTAAGGTGGCCAGGTAGTAGTAGTTAATTGCAAAACACAAAGTGGCTTCGTAAAAAACTTCGTAAACTACCGTGCGTATTCGAATAAAAAAAGCCCTCGCTCTTTGTTCTATCTTAATTATACGGCGTAACACCTCTTTGTATAACTCTCTTGCGGAGATACGGTGTTTTATACGTGAAATTTATGGACATCAAACGACACGCCTCCGCAAGGAAAACATCTTCAAACGTGTTATTTTAAAGTTAATTACTTTTTCAAAGGTCGGCCTACTTTGTTCGTCCTCTGCTAACGAAACTCATTCTGTTTCATTTGAAAATAAAGAGACTATTCGGTCCGAGCAAAATCGTATCAAATGTCGTTTATTTGCTTTCTGAACCTTATTTCGTATAAAAATCTTCAAAATTACGGTCGTAATGCGTTTATTTATTTATTCTCTGTTTTTTTTTTCTTCCTGCGATTAATCTTTCCGGGATTGTTTCTGCGGGAGAAAAACCCCTTTGGTCAACTTCTCGTCAACACGTATTTATTTATCAGGAAAGCTTTTATCGCCTCTTTCCTTGAAACTGTTCCACTGTGTCGTTTCTTTCCTTTTAAACCTTCGTCATTAAGAGATTCGCTTATTTTCTACGTCTTCCAAATGCATTCCACAGATTCGTTTGAAACAGACTTCTTTCACGGGTTTGAGAAGGAAAATAAAGATTTAAGCTATGAAACTCAGGATCAAAGTATAGAAATAAGACCAAGAAAATGGTTTCCTTGGCTACTCAAGAGCTGTAGTTATGAACGCTATAACTAGAAACGTTTCGCAATCTCTGTGACATCCAACAGGTTGTACTTGGCGCACTCATGTTTTGATCCGTTCTAAAACTCTACTAGTGTCTCAGTCTAAAATATTTCTTTTCGGTATGAAAGTGGAAAGTAATTCTGCTCAAATGATAACACGTAGAGGTCCTATGAAGTATAACGGAAGTCAAAATAAGTCGAGATGAGATTGCTACTTTTAATCTTATGATGTATAAATTATTATTTTCTTAAGAGTTTATTGCTATGGTTTCGATTGTTAACGTATATTCTACAAGGATTATATTTTATAATTTATTTGTTTGTTTTTTTTTTTAAATTACTGAAGATAAAAAGGATAATATTGTTGTTTTTTTATTGTATCATTCGCTATCAAGTGTTTTTGCGTAAAAGTAAGATTATGATATTTAAAATGATATCGTCCTGAGATGGCATAATATAACAATATCCGCGTACAAGACCTCTTTGTTATTCTCCCAGTGCTGTAGGTATAATTCGTCGGTGTGGACGGGGAGGGCGAAAGTAATTCCCGATGGCTTCCATCTGTCGCGTGGACCAGGTGGCGACGGGGCTCATCGCATGTGTGTGTGTACGCACGTAAGTGTGGGAAAAGCGGCTCTTTTGATGTCGCACTCTTTGTGGGAGAGTGGCATTGAGGGAGATAGCGGACGGTGATAAAGGAGCGGCTGAAAAAAGACTTCTTGGGAAAGAAAAAATATATAAGAAAAGTGCTCTGCTTTGTGCGTGTTTTCTCCTCTTGATATCCTGTTGCTACTCTTTGTGGACACGCGCGATCTCTTTCCGTATCGATATTTGTATTCTCCATTGACTTATAATATATATGTATATGAAACTACCAATAGTTTCGACAAAATTATCACAGTCTGTAGTTCATACGAATATTTACGTATTTAAATCGCTTTACGTGAGAGAATTCGCTTACATTAACTTGGGCAATCAAAATAAATTCATAAATAAATTTTGGAAATGAGAAATGTATACGTATCAATCGAGGAAAACGAGGAATATGATATAGATTGGGTTAGACCAGGTTAGTTGTTCTATAATCAATTAGAAATTTTGTTAGAAACGCATAATGAAGGCATAATTGATTGCAAGATATTTTTGACCTCTATTACTCTCATCTTTCAAATTTCATCTATATTATCCATCATTAATTACGTTTTATTTTGCACAATGAGATCCAGAATGATATTCCATTCAATGGAAAGTCGAATTCAAAATCGCCGATCAGCTGATTCTCGGATCCGTTCACCGTTAAGAAAACTGAAGGACGATAACGGATCTTTCATTTAAATGTCTTTCTCCTCTGCATGTTGAGAGATCAGAGTTTTCCGAGTTAATAACCCTTCATGCTTACTGTCGAAATGATTTTAAATTATTAATTTTGAATCCCCACACCCAAATTAATAACATTCCTCAAGTGCTAGACTTTGATTGCCATTTGACGGGCACTTAAAATATTTCGTAGCATAAAAGTTTGAGTTTATGGTAATTTTTTTTACTGATTTCACAGTTATTTTAATATTTTAATGTATATTTCAAATCAACTCAAATTCAACATCTTCGAGGTTTCATTCAAATCATTCATTAATTCAATTTATTATAAATAATTTTTAGTGGTCAAGAACATGACACGTTAATTCCATGTGCGATAATAATATATTCACACCCGAATGTAAAGATTCTTCACTAATTGGCTTACGAGTTTAGATGAGATTTCGTAAACTGCAGTTTAGTTGTAATCAATTTTTGTAGCTAATATTTCACATCGATTATTAATCTTCAAGCTTTAAATATCTATGCTTTAGATACATCTTCTAACTATATCACTGTATATCCTGATTCTTCGGTTACAAAGTATAGTTGCTAACTGCCACAAATTAAAATGAAGTCATTCGAATAAAATAAAAGTATTTGAGCGAATTAAAAACAATATCGTTGTTCAACAATGTCAACAACATCAACAATTAACAAATTTCTTCCCTAAAGGAGCTTCAGCGATTGTTTCAACCGTCCATTGTTTACGTAAAGAAACAATGTTGTAAATAGACAGCGGATATAATAATAATAAGAGGGGGCGGAAGCAGTGTTCGGGTAGAGAGAGAGAAGTCCTTGGAGACACTGAAATGAAGACGGTGCGTGAGTAAGGAAAGTCATAAAAAGGGATGGCATCAACAGTTGTAGCATGATTGCTCGCTGGAGGAGCACTCCATAGGAGTGCGCAATGCGTCGGAAGTTCAAAGAAAAAGTGGCTTCGAGAGGAGAGCAAAACACATTCAAACGTAGAAATTAAAAAGGAACGAATAGGAAAGAGTTCGGAAGGTAAACAGGAACAGTTGTGGGATAGAAGCTATTAAAGTCTTTCCCTCCTATGTACTCAGCCCTCGAGTGCGCCTCTCGGATAAATAGGTAGCTTAATACAAAAGAAAGAGCCGAAAATAAATGGAAGAGTAGCGGAAGAAAAAAAAGACCACTTTTCATGAAGTGAGAAATGTTCTCATCCTGTCTCCCACTCTGAAAGTTTTTTTTACAATACCCCTATTCCTCCACTCTCTTTTTAAATGTTATAGCGGAAGCTCGCTATATAATACGCTTTATGCTAACATTCTTTTTTCCTTCTTTCGAAAAACTCGACCATTGTCTCGTGGCGTTGCGAAGAAGAAAAGGGTTGAAATCTGAGGATGTGGCAAGTGGGATGCTTAGGTTTTATTTTGGGGATGAGAGAGATGACTGGTAAACCGCTAAAGAATGACCAAGGCCGCGACTACCTTGACATTCCCCCAAGGACTGATTCCTTTTTAGCTAGGAGTTTCTCAGGGCAGTGTCTTTAGATCTTTACTTCGTACGGGATATATTTGCAAGTTTTCAGAACTAGCTGCACTCAATTTTGTATTAAAAAGACTTTTTTGGTATTGAAAAGACCTTCTAAAGATAGGCATACTAAATTCTTGGATATTATCTGAGCTGTAAATAGGGCACTTTCTTCTTATAGGATGTAACAAGCGTTAAAAGGTTATTCCATAACTATATACGTAACAACACGTAAGTTTCACCACCCCATTATTAACCTTCATGCAAGAAGAGCAACTGTCTACTTCTTTGTGAATGAAACGGAAAACGTACCGGAAAATTTTTAATAGAGATACATCTATCAAATTACCAATCTTATGTCTATATATCATGCTGGGAAATATGATCTCACCTACCTAATAATTTAATAAATTGGATAAAATTATGGAGTTTAGTATCTTAAAATTTCTGTAGAACTGACTCGATACACTTTATCACGTGCGAAGATCAAAAACAATTTCGAAAATAAATCGCAGAGAGAATCTCGATAACTGTATATATAATTTACTTTAATTTGTTGACACATTTAAGAAAGAAATTCGAATCCAGGTTGAAATTTGAATCGAGTAAAATTAAGTGGCGTGCAATGAAGAATAAGACCACCTCGCAAGATTTCCCACGATGAAGAAATCCACACAGCGGAGGAAAATTAAATTCTCAAACCCGTCCTCCTCTGGATAGGGCAATTTCACGCGGCCTCAATCAAAAGATGAATAGATTAAACGTAGCAGTAATACGAATCAAAATTACTCACGAGTACCTTGACAATGTGGCCGTTGAATTCATCCTGTTTATAGAATAGAGTTCCTACCTCCGAGTTATATCTCCGGAATAGATCTTTCTGTGTTTGGGGACGTGAAGCCAAAGGGCGTGTAACCAAGAGCGTGTAATACAGTTCTTTCATTCTTCGTGGAAATTGTTATTCTTTCCTTCTCATTATCACACGTTTATATCAAAAGATTCTTAGTATATTTTATGTAAGTACTGAAGGTGATTCCTCAACAAGGACTCAATGAAAACCAATTACTAATAACGGAATTACTCTATGTACTGTAATAAACGAATTACTAATAACGAAATCAGTTTCATGTATTCAGAAAGCGGAAGTATTCCATTGTTAATACATTCACTACAATTATAAGAATATCTTTTCCGTAACAGTTCGTAATTTGTTTTAGATCAACAATCTTCATTTAACAATTCCGTTCCCATTTACAATGAGTCTTTTCCTAACAAATCCATTGTTTAATGATACATTCTTGCACGCCCCGCAACAATCAAAACTGAGAATACGACGAGCAACGGCATTCAACGATCAGTCGAGTGGGATAAGAGGACAGAATTACGAAAGCCAATGACGAGCGAAGAATCAAAAATAGATAATAGCTGCATCTTTGCATGTGAATAAGCAAACCGTGTCCGAACTGTAAATATAGACTCTAAAGGGATCACGTGGAAATACCCTTTTACCACTCCACATGAGGTTTTTAATCCAAATGGGATAGAGATGGCCGATAAAAGCCTATACTACTACTTCGCGGGGATGGTGCGTATGAAATAGACTAATCAGTCGCGAGAAGTGCATACTAATCTATATGAATCGGATTCATTCCGCTAACGACTCCCCTCCCCTTTCCCCGAGGGCCCCCGCAAAACTCGGCACAATTAAGGATTCGCGCCATGTTTGCAGAAGGCCGTCGCTAATACGGGATTTAAATGGGAAGGTGCGGTTCAAAAAAAAGTGGGACCACCCGTGTGGACGACGGAGTGGTGGAAAGGGTATTCCAGTTTATTTTTTCGAAAAAATTATTGCACGGGAAAGCGTCGTTGCGTGAACCGCTAAAAAGGAACCGAAGAAGAGAAGGGATTGGTGGCTCTCGCGTCATTTGAAAAACACGCAGTGACATTCAAATCCGGTCTCGTCTCTCAAGTAGTGCCGCATCCAAATCGCATCTGGTTTACGAGTTCTTTTTTTTCAAATTACATTCCCTTTGATATGTGCGATGCTAGAGAGTGCTTATAGACGTACTACCATTACTGGTACTACCTCTACTACTATCCAAGCAGTGAACCTATTATTAATACGTTGTATCCAGGTGTGTGAGCTGTCGGTGTGCGGCATAAACCATATGTTGCCACAGCATAATTATATCCCATCCAAGTCATGTTGTAGAGGCGTTGTACGGTCCAAAATGATTTATAACTACATGCTGAGTAATCGTAATGATTTTTCATATATTCTAAAGCAACGCGTTTCATATTGTTCATATTGTTTCATATCAAATACAAACACATTCTAAAATCTGATATTTATTAAAAACTTCGTTCTTTTTCAACACATTTTAATTAATATGGCAAATTTTTGTGGAATAAAAGAGTAAGTAAATGTTTAAATTTTCTTGTACGAGAATTAAGGTAATAGAGAGTGAAACAATAATTAAAATTATTACGACGCAGAAGATAATATTTAATTTATGGAAAACAAGCATAAATATTCATTTTATACAATTTTTAGAAGCACATAGTAAAATGTGTAATTTTATTCATCGTTCATTTGACATATTTAATTATGAATATCTAAAATTAATTTAATGTACGATAACACAGATACAACATCGTTTCGTAAATAAGAAAAAACTTAAAAATAAAATAAGTCGGCACAAAAAATTATTTATGGAAATATAATACATAAGATAAACTTCACGGTAACTTTATCGAAAACAGAGAATTTATGAATATGTAAATGAAGTTTCATAGAAAAAACTTATGATAAAAACGATTAAGATAAAAGATATGTATATGCCATGTCAATTAATCATTGTCCGTATGACTCACAAGAATACTAAACCAGAAAACACATTACGGCAATGAACTTTCAAGACGCGGTACTGTAAAAATTTGTAACGCCATCTCATCTACAAAGGTCCCGTAATCAACAGTGAAATAGAAACAATTCGTTGTAAGAAATTGGAACATAGAAATGCTCACGATGAATTCCATTGCTGCAGTCCTTAAACAAACGAAGCATTTATTATTAACGAAAATATTTACAATCTGATAATAGGAGAATTCGCCCGAAAAAAGTATCATTTGTATAACCCATTCCCATGTTATCAATACGGCGGAGAGAGGAAACCGTGTATACTCGCCAACTTCCTCCTAACTTCACCTGCCTTTAACTACCGTCGGCATCTCTTTGAATCTCCCCTCTTAACCTTTCGGCATATCAAAGGCGAGGAAGGAGATCATAAGAAATTGAGATGGTCAGGGGAAAAGGTGAGAAAAACAAAGGACGAAAGATTTAATGAGTGGGCAAAAAGGAAGAGAAACATAAATGATAAACAAAGATAAAAAAGAAGTAATGCGCAAGAGGAAAGAGGAAATGGAAGTATGACATAAAAGAGAAGTATATATATTCTTAGATAGACTGAATAAAGGATTTGAGTAGCATTAATAAAATATTAATTCTAATTCTAGTGTGTATTGATTAAATCACTTATTTTGGCATCTTACTCTAGAATAAATCGAATTCGAAATTTTTAAACACTCATTGAGAGAAATATTATATTAACTTATTATTATAAATATTTCAGAGAAACGACTGAAAGTGTTTCTAAAAGTAAAGTTATTTTAATATAATAGAAAAACGACAAAAAAGCTTAATATTTAGGAAAGTAAATAATAAATAATGTAATAAAACAAGTTAAAATGATATATAAAGTTAAGATGATGTAAAGCACAGGAGTCGTTGTCTCAAAGACATGGATAAAATAATTTTTAAGGCAGTTCAGGAACGATAAAAAATAATAAAGATAGTTTTCCTCTTTTCCAGCGTTAATTCACTTATATACGTTTATCATTTTAATGATAAAACATGTACTTATACATAAATATTCTTGATTCGCTGCTCTATGAACAGAAGGCGAAAATTATTAGAGGCAATCGGATGTAATTTCCTTAGAATTTTTGGAATCTAAAATCCAATAATTTCTATGCATCTTTCTGTGCCGATAGAAGTATAAAGATCCCATTAGAACAAATTATTTTGAACGGAGGAAAATTAATTTTGTTGCAATTAATGGAATTGATGATAAGATGTTTATAAAAAGTTTTCATGCTATTCTCATAGATTATTTCTTTATAACATTTTTTTTAATTCGTATTTATTTTGCGCAAATATGTTTCATAATAAGCTATCCGTTCTCCTGCCCAAAGTATCAACAATGGATCTCTTACTTAAACAAATGATTGATTTAATTGTTACTATGTCTATGATAAAATGTTTTCTAAGAAAGTAGAACAGAATTTTGATATTTTTATTCTACGACCTTAACAACCAGTAACGAAATATCTTAGTAATGCACTAGAAAAAAAGGAGCTCTCGATTTTGAAAAAAAAAATTTCCGTTAAAATAAAGTTCATTCGAATGGGGAAGAGGGGGGGGGGCGGTGGGACAAAGTAGGAGGTCTAGATGTCCCAATAATAGGCGTAACTAAGACCCCCCACAGAGAGCCAATGACCTGAGGGTATGCCGCTTTTTTCGCACCCCTTAAGAAGACCTCCCTCAGAGTGCAGTAATTGTCCTGGCCACACCCTTTCCCCTTGTTTGTTTCTCTTCCCTTCAAACGAAGCCGCTCTTCGCTTCACTGTCTCCCCAATTTGCGATGCGTTTAAACTCATTGAAAATTATATTTACCCAAATGCTTTTCTAATCGAACTCCCTTCGCATTAATGTTCCCTCCCCAATTAATTTAATTGCTGCGGATAACTCGTCAATTCGGTTCCACGCAACCTGTACAAAGCTGCGGCATTTAGAATTCCATTATAAAATATATTAGCTGGAAAATTTTTCGCGGTTTTTTAGCAGCACAAATTGTACAGCCAACTTGATCAATAACCTTTTTATTTTAATTTTATCGATGGATTGTATTTGCACGTATGCGCAAAATTAGTTTACGAGACTATTTTAAAACAGAAAGGGATAAGTTTCCCAGAAAAAATTATTTCAGATATGCGCTTCTGAGTTTAAATTACTACATCTTAATTTACATGAATACCCTTTCAAACGATCTGCCTTTTGACGAGTGGCAGGGGGTCTAAACACTAGTTTTAACTATCGTAGATTTTAGCTTATTACTATCGTATATCCTGCGATACACTACCTGATGACATCATATAAAACGCGTTAGCGTATAAGTATTTTTTTCTCAAAGGTAGATGTTTGGAAAGATATGAAATCAAAATTAAGTTGTTTCCATTACATACTTTTCAATAAGCGCGTCATAGAATTCTTTGGAATTAGCTGATCAACAATTTCACAATCGTTATGATCATGAATACTTATGTCTTTATTGATTCTAAATAAATTTCACTCTGCAACTATATTTACACGGGATGAAGGTCAAATATTTCGTAATTAACCATCTCTTTTCAACTTAAGACGTCAGAGAATCACCAGTGCTTACATTTGAAACATCTAAATCCTTTAACGCAATCATTCTTCTCCATGAAAATAAAATATCTCGGATTAAAAAAAAGAGAGAATCTTCTCTTTTCTGAAGACGAAGATAGAGCAAATGACTCCAAAGTTATTTCTCCCTTCCCTATCATCTGATTTATATCGCGATTCTTTCTCGCCCCTATTTACGCTCTTCATCTGTGTATCATTCCTCCTTTTCTTCGACGTCGTTAAGTTCGTGGTGTTTATCTTCCCAATTAGCAGAAATCAACTTCCCATTCGTTTCGTCTCTATTGCTCCCAACTCTTCAACCCTTCGCGCACTAATTTATTCTTTACATCGCACCGACAAAGACAAACATTTGACCTCTATAAATATAATCAGATGTATTATTTTTTGTGACTGTTTTATATAGCATAAAATATTCGTATTTGCGTAAGAAAATATGAATATGGTACAGTATAGGAGTATTATAAGACACTGTCATGTTGGTACTAGTTCTGTGTTTCTCAAACTTAAATATATTAACACTCAAATGTTTTGCTGTTATTCTCAGCAACCACTTTATCAATTTTGAATTAGCAATTACAGATATGATCGATGGTGAAGGATGGATAACATAATTGATTATTCTCGCTTATTGTTTTGTGGTCGGCTGTCCTACCCTCCACCGAAGTCTCCGTACAATCATTCTCCAGGAAAAGGAAACAAACCGCTTCAACTTCTGCTTGAACACTCCCAATAAGCATACTTTAATTTTCAACAATATTTCCTTTTTTGATTCAATCGACCTTAAAAATCAACCGCTATCTTTGCATTGTAAGTACCACCACCCTTTAAAATTACACTATAAAATAGAGTTTCAAAAGTACGTAAATTCTCATTACCTGTATAGGATTGCTGGTGAAGACATCTCGCTCTAGACTGATGATAGTGGGTATCGAGAAGGTCAGTCGAGTAGCTTCTAAGACGTCGACTGTCTGTATCAATGAAAAAATGGTCCATGGTAACATTGGGTAGAATTTTGAGTAAAACCTATACCTTTAATAATACTAATTACATTTAAAGTCGGATGCATAGAAAATTAAGTCAACGATGGTGTTTACTTCACTTTTCCGATCCTGCAATCCGAATTCTGTCCTTGAATTGATTTAAAACTTCATTATTTGAAGAATAAATTTTTCAACAATGTACATAAGCGATGACGTAAATTAATGATAATAGAAATTGAATTATAGTGAATGATTGTTATCTTAATTGAAATTGTACTCTGTTAGGATGTACCTTCTGGATGAAAATTCACATTCGTTCCACTCTTATAGACGAATAGAGGAACAGAGAAGACAACTATAGAGGAGAGTAATCTCGCAAAACAATTGTCGCCCAGAAAAATAATTCCTCGTTTAATTTTCTCCTTCTTCAGCATATTCTCCTCTTTTTGTCCATTCCCTTTTCCAATCTCATTTACTTTCACAACTCTCTCTCTTCCCTTTACTCCTCTTCCCACTTCTCAATTACTCGGCCGTGGACAGAATTCGGCAATGAAAAAAAACCCAATTTATGGAGAGCGAACGGAGAATGTATTCCTTTCGAATCAAATACGCTTTTTATTGTTGGCGAAGAACAAGGCGTGGGTTACTATATTCGAAGGAAAAAAACACACAGGATATTAAGGGAAACCCTCAAAAAGAGGAGAAAGGAGAGAAAAAGTTTAAAGGGGGGATACTCGACTCGTAATTGGACGTCGATTCAGCAGGTCCTTTGCTAATGGTTCGCTTTTGTTCTTGTATTCATCCTCGTTTTGCCTTAGTTTCTTTTTTAAACGTCTCATTCCCTCCCTTTTTAAACCTCCTCTCTCTCTCTTGGTCAGTTTTATTTCCTCGAAATACCAGAAGGCCCTTTTGCCCCTTTTGATCTGATGCATAATGGAGGGCGGATGGGAAACGGAAGGAAATTTCGGAACTGATAAAATCAGGATTATTTGCGAAAAGTAGAGATAAACCACCTACGTCTCTTTCATTAACACACTCACGTATTTCGCGTGAATATGTAAATTTTCATGATGAATGAAACTCTCTGTACTGAAAATCACTGCAGTAATACAGCTGAAGAAGGATTGTAAATGTACTGGAGTATTGATAAATATAAGATTTACTGTCCAGTATTTGAACGTGATTTCAAAGGGAAACGATACCTGATTTTAATACAATATTAATCTCCATAGTACACCCAACTTCATTTTATCTGTATGAATGAAACTTACAATGTTTTCAGTCAACGTACGACAAATACACACACTCATAATTCAATGAATGCTCTAGATATTTTCTGGAAATTAAACCAAAATAAAAATCTCTTACAAAGAGAATTTAACCTTCGTGAATATTTCTAATCGCAGCTGATGCATTTTAAATATAGTACAATACACGATGCGCAATTATGGCCATGAAAATCGAAGATTACTTTGTCATCGTCTCTACACTTCCTTATTTTCATTTAAGTTTCCAAAACACAAAACCCTTCCCAATTCCCAGAAATTCTTGCGCATAAAACTACCTTGGAAGTCTGAAACACCCCTCTTTCGCCTCAAAGTCGTATCCTTCTTTTTGTGGCTTACTTCCTGCATGATGGGGATAAATAAAATCGTCAAACCTACGGAAGAATTTGGCTCTTCTCATCTAGTCTCCTTCCTTAAGCAATTTATTATTTTTAATGCCTTTTCTAAAATGTATGGAACATGTGATTGTCATTCGTTCAAATGAGAGCATACCATGCAAGATGTAGATGCAAATAAAGATATTTCTCAATAAAACTATTCTTTCAGCTTCTTATTTTATAGCTTCTATTCATCATTTAATTCTTTAGAAAAAATGAACGTTCAAATTAAAATATTAATTTTTTAGTGATATCTATGCTTGAAACTGGAAAACCTTCCAAACAATTTTCCTGAATTAGGCTCATCCATAGCTTGAACTCATTATACATACGATAACCTTGTTCATCTTCCCATTCATTCAACATACAACATACGAAATTTCGATATTAATTATCAGGGATCAGATATCTATACAGATACTAGACGCATTGCCATGGCTTCTACATCAAAGCGAATGTTGGAAGAAGAAAGTCTGTGCAAATGAGTTCGATAAACTAATCCAGTTCCATAGAACGAAAAGAATCAATTCGTATCATTTACTCTGTTATTTATGCGCATCTGATGCAGCGTAATTGGCGGTGGATGAGGGCGGAGGGTGAATGGTCTACAAGAGCACATTTTTCACTTATTCCCCCAACGCTAATGAGTTCACTGAAATTAAAGCCATTACTTTATCGGACCGCGTAATAATTGGAAAGTTTGCATCGGAAACAAAATTAATTAATGATGCCGATAATTCCTTGTAATATCCTACCATTATGGTGGAGAATTAGGTTCTGAATAAGAGATGACTTTTTTAGTTACTAATTCATATATGAGTTTATAGAAGTTATTATTTCATGAACTGAAATTTAATAATCTATAAGTAGGATGTATTCGTATTTGCAGATGAATATATAATGAGCCTTTTTTACTTTTATATAATCAATAATAATTTGAATAATGATTAATTTTAAGCCATTGAAAGTCAGTGTCGCAAAATAATAAATGTTCCTTGACAATTTATTGATTGATGCCTAGCAACGAAAAAAGGTAAATAATAGGATATGTAACTCGCGTTATGGTTATGATATAAAGTATATATGAAGGAAGAACAATTTATGTCTTTAATTTCTTAAAATATTTGCACTGAAAAGTCGACGCCCATCATTTGCACAAGATATCTTTATTTGTTTCTCGTACCTTTCACGAACGTACGTACATGTAGTTCAATGTCCTCGCGAAATCTACATTCCGGAATATTTCGCGGAAAATTTCGAGACGCAAACAAAGAAACAAGAGCGCAGAAATAATAACTTGGGCAAAAAGCGAGGGCAACCGTGGTTGCGCAATTTTCCGGGAATTTTTCGATTCAATAAAGGAGGGATTCTTGCGGTCTCATCAATCAGCGGTGCGCGTATTGAATGCGCGATGGAGAGAAATACGCCGAGGAATGCGGGGAAACGGTTCGAGATATCGGGAAACTCTTCCCGAGATTAATTCAGAGGAAAGCCGACTGATCCGATTCCTTATTTCCCCGAGATATCCGACATGTGGTTAGGCGTAATTATCTCTCTCTCAGACATGGCGCAGTAATACCTTTGGCGGGAAAGAGGAACGGACAGACGCAAGGATCGTCGACAGTCGGAATTTCGGATTCGGAAAATTTCTCCGAATTTTAGTGACTGCGTTTAGATGGAAATAAAATGAAGGAAGCATTCTTAGCGTCGTTTATATTCAGGAGATGGTAAAGCGTGGATTCTCACTCATTCATTCTTTCCGTGAAAGCTTTTTACTTTTAGGAAATTGTTGGCTTCTGATAGTTTGAGAAAGGTCTGATAATACGTCTGTCCATGACTTTATGTCCAGTGAAAATGATTCGTGCAAATTGGCTCACTATAGTTATTGTGAGCATCATACGTGACCATAAACTTCCATTAAAAAACTAGTGGAACATCATAAATTTCAAAGCTCTAGAACTTCCAGCTATAAGAATTATAATGAAATTGAATAAATGAATTGGAGATATAAGATTTTGAAATATTAAAGAAAATTAAAATAAAAAATGGTATGTCATTGTTCAATAAACAAAATAGTAAAAATATAAATAAATTTAAATTATTAAAGTTGAAATCTAGTTGGGGAAGGAGATTTATTTATATTATAATAAATAAATTAACAGCGTAGGAATAAAATAGGGAATGTTTCAGGAGAGTGATTAAGAATAAGGGAAAGCATTTTACTATTCAAATTTTTATCGGAAAACTATAAGTAAAAATATGTATTCAAATATATTATAAGAGAAAGACTGGGTAAATGATAATCACACAATACACCGAAAATTACGATATTCCGAATTATTTTCATGAGAGGGGACGAGATGATGTATGGAGAAATAAAAGATGTCTTTAGAAATATAATGACAAGAACCTTAATAAGGACGGAAGTCGTACAACAGAATATAAAATGCTCTTGGAAAAAATAATTCGAGATTTTCAGCAGGTATTAAATTATTTATTTAGTAGCGTAGAATGAGTACATGCCTAAGATGTTAAGAGAATGTGAAAGAATAAAAAGAACTTTTAAAACGGTCTAAAAGTGAACAATACATTCAACTTTAGATAGATTATAATAAATATAAAATATAATTCTACCTAAGAACATCTTATAATAAGTATAATACTTTTAAAATTGAGATGAATTTTTCAACCAATCATCATTAACAGCATCACTAAAATTATAATTCTTTATTCCCTTCTCATATCGGGAAGCTTTCGATAGAATCTTTTTACTTGTATATTTAATACGTCATTACTTTCCGCCTCAGATGTGCTAAGAAACTATTTGATTCAAAGATTTTTTTCTTTGATCATATAATCAAACTAAAAGTATCAAATTGATTCATCCGCCTCATATATTCACCAATTTAGAGATTAAATCAATACATAAAACGGTTTCTCATGATCTATCGAAATAGATCATTTCCATCATAAATTATAATTCCTCGTATAACAGATGATGTTTGTATTAACGGCATAGAAGAATCTGAAACCACCATTGGCTTGACTGCAGCGAGTAACTTCTACCAACTTTGAGGTCTTGGGACAGGCGTTCAACTCTTTGACCGCCAAGGTCGGCAGAGTAAAAGTACACCAGAAAAGTCTTAGCGACAGAGGGTGAAACCAAACTACCACAAAAATGACAAAGAATGTAGCAAAAAGGTTTGCGTGCATGCATGCACTGCATGCGAAGTTGAAAAATGCGATTCCGAGACAAGCCCTTGTAACCTGAACACCTAAAGACACTAAAATATGCACTCCTCTATAAGAGAGAGTATTATAGTTATTATATATCGTAATTCTTTCCAACTGTTCGATGATGACCTCAAGAGAACTGAGTATATTCCTAAGATATTTCAAAGTCGTTGAGGCTTAAATAAATCGTTTGTTGTAAAACGTAAATCATTACTATCTTCATGATGATCAAACTATTGAAATATTAGGAAATTTGTCGATATTGTAATTTATTCTGATCTATCCATCTAATTCTTAACAAACATATACAAATTTTGAACGTAAAAATGGCTTAATGGCACTTAAAGTTTAAATATAGTGCTCCTCATGAGGACCGTTATAATTAGATTAACCGGATATATTTGAAAATTAAATAAGATTACGTTCCAAGTTGGCTGTACACATATCTTATGCAAATTCATCTTAAACTCAGTGAATCGATGTGTATGTATATTTCTTTAAATTAGCATTAAATAAATGTTTGCCATAATTAATGTAATTTTACCATTTAATTCAAAGAAGTTTCCCTTATATGCAGTGATAATTTAGCCTCAATTCACTGCATTTGGCGGTCAAAAAAAGATCGAAGCTCGAGACGAAATAGTGTAAAAATGATTGGTATCTTACGTGAAGGCAAACAAGCGTATTAGATCGGGTTTATCGGAAAAAGTTCAAGAAGTAAGGAGAGAAAAAGACGTAGACGAAGAAGAAGAGCGGGTGTACACTCTGCGAGGGAAAAAGATATAAAAAGAGAAATATCCGACGCCAAGTCATACGCGAAGACAGCCTTTGTAAGACGAAAAGTCCTCATCATCGACAACTGCAAAGGAACCGCCTTGAGGGACCCATCCGAGAACGAACCGGAGACTCTTGGATGGTTGAGGTCGTCGTCGGCGCGCTGAAGGTGGTCAGGCGGGTTTTCTACTCCGCCGAGGGAAGTGGGGGAGGGCGAAGGAGGTATATAAGTGAAGATAGAAGAAGATAGGATGTATTTGGCAAGTAAGGCGTAACTGAAAAGTGGAAATGAATAGTAGAACGAGTCCGGCCGTAGGAGAACGGAATGGAGAAAGTAATGAATCGGATGTGGAGGAAGGAGCAGAAGAAGATGAGAGAAGTAGAAGAAGAGAAATGAGATTTGTAGGATGGAGAATATTGGCAGCGAGTTTCCGTTGAAGGCGAGCGGAGGAGAAAAATTAAAAATTTATTAGAAGAGCTGGGCATTCGGAAGCGGTATGATTGAGAGAGGGATGTCTGAGGAATGAGGGATGAAAGAAGGGACATTTTTAAAAACGCTGGGATGATGACGTCCAGTCTCTATTATTAACGATCTCCGGACAACAATGGGCAACTCCATAAATTGATGCCTCGCGTTTCGATACGTCTTTTTCAACTTCCACGACTTTTCCGTTCCTTTATTCGGAGACTATTAAAGGTTAGAATTAAATGAGATGTACGAAGACCGTAAGACATCAAATAAAAGCTACTTATAATTCGAGTGCTTTTAAATAAGAAGATCGTAAAAGAAAGCTTAAATTAAAATTGAATTTATTACTAAATATAGAGTATAAAACCTTATAGATTGGGAGGTACTGAAAAAAATTTTAATCAGATCTTGAATAGACTTTGGAAAGCCTTAAAAATATATTGTGATATTTTCTAATCCAACGTACATTATTACTTTGTGATAGAATATATCCAAGACGTTACAATGTATTTGCTCCATATCCTTTTTATATAAATCTAAGATTGTTAAATATTCGAAATGAAATCCTCGTCTTGATAATAAAGATGCTGAAACGTTTCGTCTTAATATCATAAGTCATCATTAAGTATATGTGGACTTTTTCAAATTTAAGCTAATTATTCTTTAATTATTTCAAATATCTTTTATGTTTTTGGAACTATATCTCATAACCTTACATGATACTCCCTATAATGATTAAAATGTCTCTCCTCAGCCTCTATGTCCACTAAGAGAATCTATATAAGTCCTCATCTCGATATTAATAAAAAGGAAATCATTTTAAAGCAATTGAGTTGACTTCAAAGGTCAGGATGATATTCGTTAATTTGCGTAAATGAGAATTTTGTGGAGCCAGGAGGAGAGTTTTAATTTGAGTCTAAGAACTTCCTTTAACGCGAAAAGAAATATAGCCTTCAGTCATCATCAAGATCTTTTCATCTTAAACACACGATGAGAATGATTATACACAGCGCTACAGTGCCATATTTACTCGAAATTTCAATTCTTTTAGTCACTCAAGGGCTTTTAAAGAATTTTCACATTTACATCTTTTCTACTTCATTCTAAATCCCCGTGAGTAAACGTGACGTTTTTGTTGTTCCATTCATTGCCAAATCTCCTGAAAGGCTGAAGTCATTAAATTGCAATGGAATTGCATACCTTTCCGAAAAAATTACGAGAAGGAGAAATAAAACACATAACCCCTAATGGGGTTGATTAAATCTGGAAATATTCTGAGATGCCGGTGGAGGAAGGAAATTGAGTTAAGAAGCGAGGATATTGCTCAAAGTGGTGCAGGTTCGGATGGCCCTATGGGATCAAAAGACACCGATAGCTCCGCAGAAACGTTGCTATGCAGAATTTTATAGGGACATCAGAGCATGAAATCCTACTAAATCCTTTTTTAAATATCTTAAGAGTATGATCAGCGTTACTTCAGGGGATAATTAAGAAATGTTGATTCTTAAGGATTTTTCATCTTTCAGTTACATTAATCGTAAGATTTACTTGCTGATTTTTCTGCTTAATTTATTTAAATGCTTGAATTTTTAACCTGAGGCACAATTAGTGAAAACTAAACTGTTGTAAGAAACTGGTTAGGAGAATAATCATAACTTAACCATTCGTTATCAAATTGATTTCAACTTATTCTTTCAAATAAATAAGCTGTAAATTCATGATTCTGGGCTACTAAAATTAAATCTTATGTGGTCAATCAGTACTGAACTGACTAGTACTCACTAAAATTTGCATAATATTTCTCTTTACTTGAATGTAGAATTGGTACGAATACATTCGAACAAAATAAATTCATAATTTAAAAATTATTAAACTTTGATAATTTCTTCCAATAATGAAATAGTTAATGACTTTAAATTTCAAAAGGATAAAATTCATTGATACTCTAAAATAAATCTTCATCATACGAAGAAACAAACATGAATCTGTCAAGCGAATAATTTATCAAACAATTACATATCCTATTTATCAATAAGAGATTGAGATGTACTATATATTTTGCATTCAAGAATATATTGATTGATGCTAAATTAAGTTTTAATTCCGTAAAGATTTATATTTGAAACAAATCGTTGAGAATTAAATCCATTAAACACAATTTTTTGAGAATTTAAAAGTAGAAATTTAGATGAATATCGAGAGGAGAAGAAGAAAAAGAGATTTACACTAAGAAATAATACTCGAAAAGGATGACGTAGAATGGAAAATCCCAAGATAAGAGAATGGCATCGAGTCCTGACAAATCGCAGCACTGCGAATCCGAATGATGGAAACAAAAGAATCGAGCGAAGCGAAACAGACAAAAGAGAGCGAAATGATTTAGAACGGGCAGATAAATACTATTCCCTATTCCATTACATGGCCTTTCTCTTTCGCAGCGTTTGCTTATTGGTAATAGACGGCGTTTCTCTATTTTACGTGCCAAGAATTGAACCAGTGAACGGGAGAACCTTTGGCAAGAAGACGATGTAAATCCAGTACAATTCATTGCCTCCATAAAACTAATATCCTCACTACGTACGTCCGTAAACCAGTTTAAAGATGAGAAAATGAACCAATCGTTTGCCTTTATGACTGCTCATCTGCATTTCCATTAACATCATCGCACGTTAGAGGAAGTTATTCAATCTTCAGTTTGTCCTTATAGTTATGATAATACTAATTCATGGATAAATAACCATTTTATTGATGTTTGCGTTGAGAAAAAAGACTGCTGTTTTCATAGTGGATATGTAACAAATCTCATTTCAATCTTAAATACTTCGATGTGAAATTAACATTAAGAAGCCTTCGCTGTTTCCAGCGCCTGAATTATCGTGAAAAATATGGGTTAATAATTCTAACCAATCAAATTTAATTATAGTTCGTGTCAAAAGTTAAGTAATTTTCTTCAAACTAATGAGTAACTCTTCTTTAACTCTTGAACTCTTGAAAGTTACAAAACCGGTAAGTAAAAGATTTACAGCTCAAAGTGTATGCTTTAACATCATCAACAATTTTCAAGTCTTCGAGCTATAACAATTATAGTACAAATGCGAAACAGAAATTGTGGCTATAATTATTGCCTTTAACGGATATGGTGGCTTCACACGCAGGTAATATACACTCACGCAGAAAAAATTCAATGTTTCTTAAGATAATTCAAAAGTCCATTTAAGTTTCCTGCAAACGCTACAAGTTTGAATTCCCGTTTATTCTCAATGTACGTACGTCCACAAGAGTTTCGTGCAAAATACTTTGAAGAAACGACAAACGTTTAAAAAAAAGGTTTAGAAATGTCCCAAACGTTTTCTTAAAAAAGGTTCACATTTTAATGTCCCTCTAGCGCCAATAGCTTAAGTTAAAAGTTTAATCCGTTTCTTCAGTCAGCGACCTCTGCAGAGTAAGAAAGGTAAGAGAGAGAGGGACACCAAACATGAGAGTGCGTGAGGGCAGGGAGGGTAAGGGGTGGAGGGGGTCGGCAACACTCAAAGGGAGACTGGGGATGGAAACAGAGAGAGTCGGCGGCTTCAAAGGGGAAAGGGAGGGAGTTGAAAAGAAGCGCATATATGAGAATATAGAAGTTAGAATGTGTATCTGTATATATACTCGCGCATACCTGCATGTTGGATTTTGAAGAAACAAGACCACGCGCTGAAATGCTTATGGAAGGGCTTAAAGCGAGTTTGAGAAGAAGACGGCTTCTCTAAGAAGTAAAAGGGAAGAGATATATATATAAAAGGGGAGGAGGTCAAAAAGGTAAGAGAAGCAGACGGCCAGGTGAAACAGAAATGGTTTTTTTTCTCTCTCCTTTCGTTCGAAAGTAAATCCGCCGTCTGCCTTGGACAAAAGCTGTCCGTCTCCTCCCGGTCTATGACCATGGAATTATAAAACCGACTTCCCCAAATAAAACTTATGGAGTGAATGCAGAATTCGAATATTAGTATGTGCGGCAGGTAATAAATTCAGCACCTCATGATTCCCTATCTAATTGTAAACCGTTATATTCCTGTTTATAGTCATTGTAAATGGTCCCGTTAGTTTCTAAGTAAGTAAATGAAATTATAAAGGGTTTGCGTTTTATTGTTAATTTATTAATAATTATAAGTAGTTTAAAGGTTTTGAGAAATGAATAATAATAAAAATGTATCAATTATATCATTTCAATAAGTCTCCGAGAACACTAAAAACGTTTTCCTGTTTGCCCCGTTTCAATTTAAATATGAATATAAGATGGGTACTTATAAAGATAAATTTTTATTAATTATATAATATAATCCGAGTTATATAAACAATATCTTTATATAATAACACTAAAGGTAAATTATGCTATTATTATAGAATAAAATATACACTTATAAAACACGAAAATAATAATTATTTATAATTCTGAATATTGCTGATAAGACTGTAAATCAGTTAATGATATTTTATGATAACAGCATTATTAATATTCAATTCCAAAGAAGCAAACGTGAAAAACTCATAATTTTTATAAATTTGTGCAGATAAAATTCATATAATTCAAAACGTATATTAATTTGTGGACTTAATAAATTATTAAAAAATATCTATCTCAATTTATTCCTTCGGATTAATATAATATATTTCTTCATTAAAGAATATAATAAATTCTTCTCGATAAAAACGCCGATCTGTTTCCAATGGGGGCACAATGGACGGGAGGCGTGCGCGATTGATTTATATTCCATTGGGACATCCAGACAAGAAAACCGCAAATGTATATAAAAAGGAAGGCACAGCGGGAAGAAATGAAAAACCGCAAACGGCTCCGGTTGAAAAAATACACTTCGAAAGTCACGATTTATGCGGAAAAAGAAAGCAATTCGAGGGAATGAATCGTCTACAAAGAGAATGAATGAGACAAGAGAAATGAGTTTTAAAAGATGCAGAATCATTTTAAGGGGAGTAAAGAAGAAGGAGGAGGGGGTGGGCAAATAAAAATATAATAACGAGGGAGACTTCCAGTCTGGTGATCCCCTTTGTTTTTCAAAAGGCAGAGTGTGGCAGAGTAAGGCAAAATCTGTGCGAATAAATGTCGTTTCGAGTAAATGGGAAAGATTGTGTGCGACATTAAAATACATGCCACATGTCGTTAAATGATCCCACCTGCGTAAAGATTCGTAATAATAGCTAATTTATCCTCTACAAATTGTATTTCAGCACATGTGAATGCTTTGACATAATTAGTGAAATTAATTCTTTAATGCCTTTTGACATATTTTCCCCCCAAAGGATATTTAATGAAAATATTTCATAACTCATTTCACTTAATTATATGATTGTATTAACCAATAAAGAGTACTAGTTATTGAGAGATAGTTATAGATATAGACTAGAGAAACATATACATTATTTATTTACAGTCAATTAATATTTCCTTATTATAATTTCGTATATTTACACTCTGTAGTTTTAGTTTTTTCTTTAACCCAATCAAAAGAAAAAAAATTACGACCAGATAATTTAAATAAATCTGTTTTCGAAATCATGAATCTTGATTGTTCTTATTTTGATAAATGTTATTATGCAATATAATTGAAGTAAAAAATGGTATTAGATACATTTCTTTGGTTTTTCACGAGAAATATTCCAGTTCATTACATGGATCAACATAAGTTGTATTCCGTCTGTAACTATGATAAATAACTACCCTTACGATATTTTAGATGTCACCTAGCAGCCGTTCACTTATGAATTAATAAAAACAAACGAAGTTATAAAATAGGTTTAATTCATCGCTGCGTGGAAATAAATTAAAAACGCAGCGTAAATATTAATACGAATGAAATTTCCGCACTTATTGAACTCCGAGGGAATCGTTTTGAAAGAGAGAGAGCACTTCCTTTGAGTCCTTAATCGGAAGGGATGCAAAGAATATGAAACGAAGAAGGATGGGCTTATGAAGGAAAGAAAAGGCCTTCGAAAATGTGGAATAAATTACCGGCAAGAGAGGTAATAATAAAAGTGAAGCAATTATGGGAGAGAGGTGAAGATGAGAGGGCGGCGAAGCAAATATTAATAAGCAGCTGGATGGAGGCCATATTAAAAGAAGCGGGTGGCCATTGTCAGGCCAAGGTTAGTGAAAGCATGGCAAAGCTTTATGGCTTCTCTTTCGATTGAGAAATACTTTTCAAATACGGAGATTTATCTCGATTAATTGGCGTTAAATGCAAAAGGTAAAATGACTATGAGTGAATGAAATATGAGGGGAGTATTTCGAACTATGATTCTGTGAATCTTGAAGAATACTCAATCCTGATCGCTGGTGTTGAGACTTTGTTTGGTACGACTTTTGAGGTCAAGAGTGTTCAAAATAATGAATTTTTTATTCTTATTTTTTTACTTTATTGAAGAACTAATAATTTCGTACTTTAAAGCCTTCGTATGCTTTTTTGGCTCGTCAGCATTCAACAGAAGCCCAAAGTGGTTGAAGGAAAATAACACGGAAGAATTTCTTACGAAGTCTGATAATTAAAAGTACGTGAGACTCAAGAAGACGAAATATATGTGATTTCCAACTTAATGAATGTTTAGCATATTATACTAACTAGATTTAAAAGGACATTTATCCATTGTAAAAACAAATAAATATGAAATAGAAGGGATTTAAAGATGTGGTAGACTCATTTTTATCTTAACGCTGATAAGGGTTTTTTATACAAGAAATGAATTCATTGACAGAGTACTTTTTAATATAGAATTCTTGTTACTTATCAAATTTAATTTCTAAATCTTCCTTTTTTGATATTTTTTATTGGTTTGCAGGACAAAAATTTACCTGAGACTTGCCTTTCGTCTACGTATTTCATACCTGAATTATCTTCTTTGAAATATATAAAACCTCTAATAATAACTGCTTGACTTCATGTGAAGTAAAATACAAAAGAAAATCTTAAAATACTGTTTTGTACACTTGTAGCGAAGGCAACGAAATCTAAAAAGGGAGATGTCGGATTTTGAATCCTCTATTATTCATAATACTAATTGAAAAGAACTTGGAAAATAGCATCTGCAGAAATGCACGAGTTAATATTTTAATTCAAAATGAATGTTCTGTTTAGTTAAATGTTTCCAATCTAGCTCACAGAATGAGGTCATTCATCAAATTTTTCATCTTCTTCAAAGACGAAAAGATCCTTTGTGAGCCCTTTTGTGGGATCATAGAGAAAGAAAATACTCATTCTTTTTTTACTGGAAGGAGGGGAGGGGAGCTTGTAATTAATTCATGCTTTACGAGAATTACATATTATTTGTCCAATCATTTCTCGCAAAGAAACGAATTTAATTTTTTTTGGTAGAAAAATTTTTTAATCTTCCAAAATTAGAACTCCGGGTCCGTGTTGAAAGAATTCTAGGAGAAACAATTTCAAGGATCATATAAAAGCTTCCTACGTAACTCTTCCCTTTGAGAACTGCATGACCTGGAACCGGAAAGGGAGGATTGGGATAAAAAAGAGAGTTCAAAGAATTAAAGAACAAAACAATATAAGGAGTAGGTAATTAGAAAAGGGCGGATAGTGAAGAAGGTCCTTAATTCTGAGAAGAGGTTGATTCTGTTTGGAGAACGCTTCGAAGTTTCAGTAGTGGAGCTCCTGTGATGTTAAAAAGCTCTGAGATATATCTTTTGTTCTCGTGTGGAGAAATGGATGGGTCACCCAAAGATACTCTGTGCGGGGCGTATCCTTTAACAAAGGATGACACAAAAAAGGGAAAACACACACACAAGAGAGGGAAAAGGAGAAGACAGAAGAAGGATCTGGACCCGAAAGGCAAGCCAACATGAAAGAGACATTTTAAGAAAAGAATTTCAATGCTCTAGGTATTAAGAATTCCATTAAAGATACAAGATAAAATTCAAAGGTGGACGTGAACTTCATTTTACCCGTGGAGGCGTTGGAAGAAAAGCTCTTTGCGACAGCTTTTATGATCCGCCAAAGAGGAAGACGTTTCCTCCGAAGACACGAACTTCCGAGAGATTTTAATAACTCACAATTTGATCAGTTCTTCTGAATAACTTTGTACCTATGAATTTTATAGACCTACAAAACTTTATCACTTATTAATAAGATTTAATCGCCAATATATAACTACGATAATTGGTTGAATCAATTCGGAGTATACTACTGGAATTCGATGATGTTTGTGTAACATGAAACAGAATTTCCAAATCCTGAAAATGTTAAACGCATAAAAATTAAAGTCCACTGTTTTCATTTAAATCAGTTTACGAACATAATTCTCATGCAAATTAATCTGAGAGTATAGTATAGTGATGTCACTGAAAATATGATATTTTGTTGAAATGGAGTCTTAAGCATAATATCAGCACTGATTTTCAAAATAAATATTTATTTGTTGATCTAATTCAAGAAGGAACCATCCTCCGAAAGATGTGCCAAACGTTTGGCAGGATTTTGCATTCAAAACATTTAATTAGAACAGTGTCTTCCCCCTTCGATTTTTAATCCCACATTATTAAAAAACTTGTCTGTTAGCTGTGTGGCTCGAGGAATCATAGAAATATTAAAAATCATCATCTTGAAGAGAATCTAGTGACGAGAGAATCACAATAGTGATAGAATAGGAAAAGAAATCATGATAGCAGACCTTTAAAAAGTTCAAAATTAAACCTCACGTTTTTAATTAATTTTCACCTGGTTCAAAGAAATATCCAAATGTAATTTCCGCATTACATTGCAAAAATTTCCATAAAAGATAGCTGAAATAACATTTATAGATTAATTAATAACAACTGTGGAATAAATACGAAAACATCGAGCTAAACTTTGTTGAAGACAGTCATGCTAAATGTCCTTGATTTATATAAAATCGTAAAAGTTTAATTGCCTATAATTTTATAGTGATGGTATTCTGCGTAATAATTTTATCCTTATTACTGAATTGTCATACCACACCACTCAATAAAATCCATTATTATTTCACGGGGATCGATTTCCTCGAATAGATATACCTAATTTGCTTTAAAAATAACACTGCTTACGTCATGAAATAGGTATCTTAATAGTGCTTCTAAAATTCGATAACCATCGAACTTCTGTAACCGCATCTTTCCCAATCGGAACAAACAAATTCTCGTGGGACACTCCTCAAAAGGTTATTGCGGAATAAAGCAAAGTTTCCGTGGAGCGAGAATGACCTCTTGAGCATCATTTATTCCATTTCATCGAGACACTAAAAACCGGTTGAGCAGCCGCTATCGGGAGACTTCAACGCACGAATCCAATTCATCGTATTGCATGAGAGATAAGAATCGGAGAGAAGTAAGGATACGGAGGGAGTAACCGGGAGTCTAGAAAGGATACAAAGTAGCTCACAGTCGGCGAACCATTGAAGAGGCGAGAGAGGAATAATGAAGGAAGATGGTGGTCAGATAATGGAGAATCGGAGGAGCGGTGGCAGATAATAGAAGTCCGCCCCACGACCTATCTCCCGATCTATCTTTCCCTCCGCTTCGGGTATTACTCTAACACTTCAAAAGGAGGCCGACGACTGGAAAAAAAGGTCCCGGTGGGATGTTGAGGATTTCGGCCCATTCCGAGATGATGCATTGTCACTTTTAAGGCCGATGTTTGTCGCCGGGAGTGGAATCCGTCGGCGGCATATTTCCGAGATATTTTCCGCCCGGATGTTTAATTTCTAAGAGATAGCTCGGGTTGCCGAAAGAAAAGAAAGGCCGGGTAAAATTAAGTGAGGAGGGGCGTTCTTAACAATTCGAGAGCTATAAACGATGGAAAGGGAAGAAAGTGAGACTTCTTAAGAAAGGTCAAAAAAGTTACGTAGAAATAATTCTTAAAAGAAGGATGTGGAAATTACTGTTTTTTATCACATTGTTTAAATTTCACAGATAGAATAATAAAATTAGCAATAGAAACCAATGCACATATCATCTTTTATATAAACATCCATGGATTTTAACGAATAGCATACGCTATCGAACTTATCATACCAAAAAGTTTATTATATTCTCAGTTTAAACAGTAAATATTTATATAGTCGACGTAAAAATACTTCTACTTTGACTTCAAAGCTAGGTAACCATTAAAAACTATAGAATCAGATAAATCGTCCTTAAAGTGTTTGTTCGTTCTTATTTAATCGAAAGATAAACGATTACAGCAATTTTATACTCTGTTAACTTAGAAGTATATTTTTCGTCCAGTATATTATAATATAATTCAAATAACGCAAATTATTATCTTTCATGGAATTTATTCATATAAGTAGTGTTATATTATAGATTTAATATTTTATTTATCCATTGTATATCAGTAGACCTACGAAGACGGTACCAACCATCCTCTGATAATAACACCAGAAGATAATGAGAATAGATTAATTTAGCTTATATTTTAATTCTCTACGACAGTCGAGGAACGAGGTACGAAGCAGAAATCTACAGATACACAAAACCATTAATCGTCGAATTCAACATCGTCAATATCTAACATAGAATTCGTCAAATAACATTAGAACATTTAAGCATTCCCAAATACCGAAAAAGGAACGTTCATTCCGTCTCATAGCGAGAGCAGATGCGAAGTCGGCAAATGAAGGGCTTCGTGTCCAAGAGAAGAGACGAGTCGAGACGAATCAAAAGAAGACACCGCCGAAGAAAAGGGGTCGTGAAACACTTTGTAACCACGTGCGTGCGAAAACACCCTCTAAAAAGAATCTTGGGCGAGTAACGAAGTTGCGAGAAGTCTTTTCGGCGGAAGTAATAAACGCCATGTGCGGGGCGAGAAAAAGGGAAGAGGTTTGATGGGTGTGACGGTCACAAATGCTCGTGACCCGATGCTAATCGCGAGAGGAACACCGGCACACAGAGCGAAGGGGGCCCAGAGCGGTGCCTTGTGGAATTAAAGAAGGATTGTTCGGTCGAGAGAGATAAAAGAAGATGATTGATAAGGAGACCGAAAAAGACGGTGTCCTTAAAGGAGTGGTATGCTCTGCTACGTTATCGCTTTCTTTTGTTAACTACCGAAACTGCGGAGGAACGGAGAGAGGAAAAAAAAACCTCACGAGGATTGGTTTATACCATTTCGGAAGGGATAATTAACTCGTGGATAAAAAAATTATGCAGTTATGGATAAAAGTGGGGTAAAGGGCTTAAAGGCGTTGTTTTATTTTAAAAGATTTGATTATCACTACGTCATGGATAAACACCGAGATGCCCGAGGATGTGTGTCCGCTACTCTCGATCCAAGTCTGAAAGCCACGTATTCTGGGCCAGTTTATGCAATGAACACACCGATTGAGGGACGTAAAAGGAATGAAAGAGGACTGATTGAGGTTAAACGGTGGTTCGTTTTCTTTCGTCGATTTAAATGTTTTTAATATAATCTATATAAAGGGGGTTTTCGAAAGAATTTAGGACGATATTGTGAATGATGTAATTCTTGTTGTATTCCCAAAGTTACATTTTGAAACTTATTTTTCTCACCTATTAAAAATTTTAGCCAATAAATGACAGGAAAAGTTTTTAAATCGTTAGCTCAAAGTTCAAATATACTTGAAATAGTTATCATCAAGTTAATTTTACAGCAAAGAAAAGTAACTTTCCATGTTCCACGTTCAAAGTTAAGTCGATGAAGAATGTAAATAATGATAATAGTGTTGAACTTCAAGATTAATTGAGCAATATCCCTGTTAAATTATTACAATTATATGAAACAATATTCATTTCTTAATAAAAAATACCCATCATCCAAATATTGGGCCGCAGATAGGAGCATAGTGCAAGGAAAACAAACAAGAGAGCTAACCTTTTATAGCGAAATAATACATAAGTACATGGTAATACTACTTTAAAGACTGCTTTACGTAATAAGTTAACATTTAAATTTAACATTGACATAATTTTTAGCAAATTATCATTTGGAATTACGTATATTAGCACAAAATATTACACATTAATTAAATCGTCTACGATACACCAATTTCTATGGCAATATCATGACCTTCACTTCGCAACGGAGCCAATGAATCATCGAAACCTGTAAAAGGAAGCGTCGCCGTGGCAACGTACATAAGAGAGTGAAATCTATGAAAAGGAATAACTAGTGGAGTTCGACATCGAGATGGCCACTGAAACGCAGCACTTCTAAGGCTGAAGATATAAGTAGAGATGGTAAAAGGAGATGGCACGAGCATAAAGATGCGATAGGGTGGTGAGACATAAAAGGGACAAAGAGGGAGCAGGAGGATGTAGGCGGGGATCTCTCCTTTGATGTTTTTTTAGTTAAGTTTTCCAGAACGCCTTCTCCTTGCTTCCTTCCCTCCAAGTGCGAATATATATAAAAAAAGTTTGACCCAAAACTCTCGGTGAATGAAGCCGTCATGTGTCTGCAAGAGACTCACTTATATTTCTCTTTTGATATTTTTTTTTTTGGGGTGAGTTTTTTTTTCATCTCATCCTCCTTACCTTTAGAGAGCTTTGTTCCTTTTCGCGTATTTTTTTTTATCTTTAAACTTCGCGAGACAAAGTGGTCGACCGTGAGATTATTTGCGGTATTCCTACAAAACTTTGAAGAATAAAGGTGCCTCGAGATTATCCTATGACTTGTTTCATAACCGTGTCGAACAAAAAAAAATTGTCGAGGGAAAATCTTCGGCGAAGACAAAGAGAGTTTCATTATAATATATGACATTCCCGAGCAAGTATTAAACTTGTGGGAGTCAAAAGGAAAAAGGGTGTTTGATCTCCTTCGTTGGGATGAAAGAATTTAGCTTATAGTTGCCTTGAAAAAATAATAAAAAAGGCATGTGTAGCTCAGCTTGAGTTTTCACATTCATCGATTCAACATTCAAATTAATAACACATAAAATGTAATGAGTCACGGATGAAAAGAAAATTTCCCTCGTCCAATGACTACAATTTTAACAACTTCAATTAAAGAGTAACCTTAGAACTGAATAAGGCGAAAACTGCGTAATTCATTATGATTCATTATACGCAAAAATATGACGGAAACTTCTCTGGAATACCACCAAAATGGCAGACATTTTCTTTTAAGTTATTCAAGACGATGGAGTATATAATGCTAATGTAACTCTTAGGAATTGAAAAGAAGTTAGTCGTTCGGAGTATTTAACCACGATGAGAGTGTGGCTTCATGGATACAGCATTGATCTTCATTTACTTTAATAAGAAGCAAGCACCAATGACTTAACTCTTTTAGTTAAATAATTAAGTATATAAGCTTAGCTCTCGTGAAAAATCAACAACCAATTTTAAACCATTAATACCACTGGATGTACTATGAAAAATAAAATAATTAAATATCACTTTTTATACAGCCTCATAGCCTCATTCCTTATATTTTTCATCTTAGGATCTTAATCAAAGCCCGTGTTTGTAGACTTTATACCAAAGAATTGAGAATTTTGAGTAAATATTGCAGTATTAACAGTTAAAATCTATAGAATGTAATCGATTAATTGAATGAAACTCTTATTTAATACGCAAATATACTTGTAATACGATATTGAAAGATACCTCAGCAACATTTGGACAAACCAAATGTCGATTGTGAATGAGAATAATAAACATTTCCGCGAACTAAAATTCGTAATTGAGCTGTTTATGAAATTCCCTCCAATAGATCTGATAATACCATATTCAAGACAGACATACAATGATTCATATTTACACGTGTACACATCGCTAACATTAATGGCGAAACGGAACTATTCCATGCTTTGATGTTGGACGATAATTTTTTTAAAAAGGACACCTTTTATACTCTTTCACACACGATGATTTACTCGACACAAAGCAAAACAGTGTCATGTTTTTAAAAAAGGCGGTAATTAAGCCGAGAGAAAATATCGCTAGAGAGAGAGGGAAAAATTAATGACGTCTTGACCTGGACAATGTCTTTCATCCCAATTCACCACGCGACCGATATCTATACGTATACCTCTCTCTCTTAAGAAAAAGCCCACGTCCGCGATGAGAAAAGACACCACGCCTTCGGAATGAAACCACGCGAATCGCGTCCGGCAGAATTACCGTCGAATAAAACGAGAAACATCAAAAAGCTCGTCTTCTCTTTTTTACTCGTGACTCGTAACGCGGGAGACTCATTGCCGTCAGAGCCGCAATTACTAAATCAGTGTTTTCAAACCGATCAATGCTTTCCAAAAGGCCTTTTGGAAAGAGAGAGACACTTTGATCAGCAAGCGCATAGTTGCCGCATTTTGAAAAGGGTATTTAATGAATCGGATAGGCGCCTACCGGTACTTTTTTCCAAAAGGCCAGTGCTTTGGTTGTGTGTTCGCCACTCCTAAGCAACGGACACACGTCAAAGAGGAGATTGAAAATTAGGGTGGACCCCGAAGCGCTTTAAGTCGGTTTCCGATTCGACCAGAACTTCAAAAGGACGACGCTTTTTTCGACTGTTTTTTTTGCGCTAATAATCAAAACTCCGTTATTCCCTTTTGCCCGAGTGCCTTTTTGATGTTTTATTTAACGATTATCATTTGGATACGAATCGACCTTCTTTTTTTTTCGCGCTCGATTGATTGATATGAAACAAAATGACGACGGTGGCGCTGCGGGAGTTGGTCTCTCGTAATTCTCAAAGGGATTTTCCCGAGCGTCAAACAAATTACGGCATTTCCAACTGTTTAATAAGATACGCATCGGACTGTTTCAATCGGTGATCTGTGATAACTGGCTCTTTCAGGAGTGTTTTTTTTTATTCGGCCATCGAAGATTTTTCAGTGCGCTTTGATGATTTATATAAGTGATATAAATTAGAGGCGCGATGTTTCGGATTTAAAATGGTTTGGCGTGCTTAAATCATGCACGGAAAGAGTTAGCCAGAACATTTACGATAGAAATATCGATGAAATATTCATAAAAATACTTCAATTCATAATAAGATGTTGATTCAGTTAATCTAGTATAATAAATATTTGTCACATCCATATTTTGGTAAGCAAATATGGGGTGACTTATCGAAGATTCAAATTAAGATATTTTAGGATTCGTTTATCGGATAAATAAATTTAATACTTTCACCATATGTTGCTCGTATAATATTATTACTTTCATTTATAAATAATAAAACGGTTTCAGGAGCTCGGTACGATTTTAGTGATGTTTCTTTTCTATTTCTTAATTATTATAAGTATAATTTTATATACAAATTTTTAAAGCATGGAAATTTCATATTCGATTAAATTGGGGGTTAAGACCAACTATATTTTTTTGACAATATAATGGACAGTTGTTATAATGGAACTTAATTTTCAATCCTTTCTATCGAATCAAATCATGTCTTTGTTAAAGATTTATACTTGGGATATTTCTATCATAAACTGGTAACCTGTAACATAAAAATATATTATTAATTTCAAATATATGGTTATAAGTACGTGCTTTCCTGATGCATTTGTACGAACCTTCTCATTTATATGCAAATGTGATCAGTTACGTGATTTCATTGTCTACCCTTTCTATGGTGCCCATCACTCCCATAGATACCATTGTTACTCAATTGAAACGATAGCATTCACCTCCGCCACGATTTTAGCAACATTCTTTAGTGAAGAAAGGAATTGTTAACGGGAAAGACTTAATGTCCCGTTATTTGTATTGATATTCCGTCCGTTTGATTCCCCTTATTCCGTCTGTGTGGAAAAAAAGGACTAAAAGACCACTCGACTCGATCCTCGTGAGTCACCACGAAGTAAGAAAAAAATAAGTTCCTTTCCAAGCAATGGAGCAATACCTGAGATACGAATGTGTTTTCTTTCAATGTGAATAGAGTGACGGTTATGTGCAGCATTAAATCTATCGAATAATTTGATCATTATAAATTGAATGAATTATGTATTATATAATATGTTATAATTATATTATCATCTTATTATGTGATCATTATTTAGTCAAAAATAACATTTTTAAATTGCGAACGATATCAATATAAATAATAATAATATGTTTTACTTATATTGGGCGAATTTAAGAGACCACTCTTGCATTGATCATTAAGCATAACAAACACAATTATAACCAATCCCAGAACGTAAAAATCAGATTCGCCAGGATATGAACCTAGGACCACGGCAATATGATCCCCCGCAGCTGCTTAGTATTCGACTACGGTTAGTGAACTAAATAAATACTTCGTATAGCAGAATATGTATTTATAAACACCTAATTGGGTAAAACTAATCGAACTGCACTGAAAACTACACTGAATATGCACTGAATTAAGATGACGGTTACATTAGAAACACTGCTTTTTCATACGTATTATCACATTTTCCGAATCTATTAAAATAAAATGTAGTAATAATTAAATGTCAACTTCCAGTATTGGAGTAAAGGCTATCATACTCGTCTGAATAACTTTTGATCTGTAAATACGATATGAATTAAATAATAGTATATTTATAATAAGAATTGTAACATAGATCGAATTCTTCATAAAAATGTCTTGCATTTAAATACTATGAAAATCTCCGTTGAGCCATTAAATATTCATAACAATTCCTTGAAATTACGCCAAATTATCGTTCCGTATTAAACTCTCCTTCCCTCAATCCTTAAGTTGCCAAAAAAAAAAACGAAAATCAACTTTTTCTTCAAATTTTTCATACGCTCTTTGGAAGTAACGTCACGTGCGGTTTCCTTCGGAGGATACTCTGCCAAAATAATTCGGAGCAATGGGAGACTTGCGTCGGATAAAGGTTCCGGAAGTATTCTTTTTTTTAAGAGGTCAACGAAATGCTCAGAACGCCACTGTAAAATTGCCGAAAGTTGTCCGGATTCCCAACGCACGCACCTTTAGTGGCCTGTATATCACGCTGCGGACGCGTGATAAGGGAGAGAAAGAGCTGATTTCATGCAATCTCCACGAAAATTCCTTTTCCCTTTCCCTTAAGAGACGATGCTTGCTTACATCGCACGCACGCACTTTGCGTTATCTTTTTTTTCCGATCTTATTCCAAATCCTGAATCCGTTATCTCTAATATTCCTTAAAAAAAACCTCACGTTCTTTGAGAAGAAATCTGAAAATGTATACGTAACGAGAAAATTTAGATTTGAAGATTTTAAAATCTCGTTACCACTCGTTCGAATTCCTTCTTATCGCTGGTTCCCATTTTCCTAGTCTAATTATAATGAATATAATATAAATTATATATAAACCATTTATTTATTTTATTCTAAATATAGCTGTAAAAAATCATTATAAAATTTAAAAAATTGTTTCCGTAATTTATATATTCTCGTTCATAGTATATATCCTCGTTCATAGTATACATTCTCGTTTATAGTATATTTATATTTAATATAGTATATTTATATTATATTCACGTTTATGGTATATATTATCGTACATAGTATATATTCTCGTGTATAGCATTATACATGTATATACTGAAATGCTATGAGAACCATACAACGACCTAATCTATTTCCTCTCCATTGTAAGTTACTCTTCGTCCCCAACGCTCCCTTCTCGTATATTCACCCTCACCTCTTCTTCGCCAACCAACTTTTCCTTCGCAAGAAGAAATTTCTGCTTGAGGTAATTCAGTTTCGGAATCACCGCAAAAAAATCGTTTTCCGAGATCAAAAGACGGGAATCCGTTGAAGAGAATCTCACCTAAAAAGAATCTTCAGCGGATTGAGGCAAAAATAATAGATATCAATTCCGCTCCAATAGTTTCATTGATCCAGACCAACTAAAATCATTATTCGAGCGGAATTTTATGACGATTATATACACCATTTTATAGCGTCATCTGTAAACTTAGGTATATCTATGATTGGAAAGGATCACTGCGTCTTGTTGTCATGGTAAAATCAACATTCGGCTGTGAGAAAGCTCCTTACTTTATTGGAGGAAATACTTCGATGAAAAAGTCCTTATGAACATTCGTTTTATTTATTAAAAAGGAATAAGTTACGACTAAACTTTTTTGAAACGTACGAGTGAAGATATGTATAGCAATGAATTACGTACCTCCAGTCTAAATAAGCCTAGTTAAAATGATAGAGATGTGTTTCTATTATTATTATACACACATACCATTGTTTGAATTCCCCAATGAAAAAGATAATGAACCCTTTTAGACCAAGGAAACTAATGTATTCACATTATACGTATGGGCATCCTCGTAGATTGCCCTCCAGTTTTAAAGTTTCTTAGATCCCCATCTGCATGGAAGCTTCATCCTTATCTACCTCATTATCTTTAATATCCTCTCCAAATGAACCTCTCTTTGCCTCGTGATTCTCTTCACAGCGGCGACGTGCATTCCTTCTTCATTAACCATCTCGGTTTGTTTTTTCCTCACTTCCTTTAATTCAGCATCTCTCTCTATCTCTCCACCATCGTTTCCCCACTTTTACGACCCCCGAAGGTGTGCTTCTGCGGTATCTCCGCACAAAACGCTTTCCGACAGTCTTCTTTTTTTCCTACCGCCGTTCGTTCAAATCACCGGTAGCAATCTCTTAAAGGCGGAGAGGAGCGTTTGACGAAGGCAATGAGCAAAAAGCGCGGATCTGCTCCCTTGCGTGCTCGCCGATGCGACCAAGTGAAATACACTCGTTTTTCCTCCAGACTGAGGTAATTGCATGTTTCTTTCCGAACTGAAAAAAGGAACTCTCGCTTTTTACCGCGAAAGCCACTGCGTCTCGAATAAAAGATAATGAATGCGGTCGAATGCGTGGACTTCCTTTGGCCGATGATCATTTATCAGAGTCTCTTTCGCAGTATTTCAGGGAATTCTGGATCTCTTGGAATTTAAAGAGAGGGGATTAAATTTAATATTCCGATTTCGCAAGAAGTTCCCAGTAATCCGCGTTAGTTCGCTTTACGGTTGACGCATCTTGGGAAGAAATACCTGTATTCGCATTGGATTTAATTATGAAAGGAATGCAGAAACATAAGGGAGAATCAATGGTTATTGATTGATTAGGGGAAACATCAAGTAACTTTATTATTGAGTTTCACCTCTTTCGTAATCTGGTATTCTATCAAAACGCTATCTGATTTTAATAAATAGTAAGTATCCATCTATGGTTATCATATAGTTTAAGAATGAATTGTATTTTAATCAAATTCCCTTATTTTTTTTATTTTCCTTGAACGTCGTGTTTATGTCTTCTTTCAAAAGTCACACTTCTTTTACAAGTTAAATGAGACTCAGACGCAAAAAATATTGCAAATTCTTTCGGAACTCTTAAATATGATAATAAATATACTAAATTAAACATAATATTATGTTCATTTCTTCATTCTAACTACATTTTTAAAATTACTGTTAATTATCTTCAGACATTTTAAATCGCTAAAATCCACTTTACTGTTATTGAATGGATAAATAATTTAATTGGAGTTATTTAAAATTCTAATGGTAATGATTTAAAAATTAGTTCGTCGCATTTTTATTATAATTTACATCTGGAATAATATGCCTTTTATTCTAGATTATTAATTTTTAGCAAAAATTAGCAAAAGATTAATAACTTTAATGTAAAAAGCATTGTTTGTGTATGGACATCTCCATCAAATGATCAATTAAACCTTAATTTTCCTTTAATCTTTAATATTAAGCTACTGTTAGTTCTGTTTAGAGTACATTTACAACGGTTCTAAACTTCAGTGGAAACACATCATCCTCATAGAACCGTACAACCGTTTTATCCATTACAATTCCGAATTAAGGACTGAGTCCCTCTACCGGAGACCTTCAACAGCTCGGATAACGTTTACAGGCGACAGATGGTCGCAGCGGAGAGGGAGGGGGGATAGTTGAAGAGATGCGGCGGCAAACCTTTCAAGCCATCCTATTTCCCTAGTTCCCAGCATCCAACAGCTCTGGGTTCCGACTCTGGGCTCAAATAAACCGCCGCCACCCCATCCCATCGCCATTCGAAAGACATGTCTCACTTCAAATCGCCACCTTGCACTCCCTGTTTAGCTTATCTAACTTCTATGCAATAAAAAGGGGGAAGATTTTACACAGCAATGCACACATTCCTTTGATCTATTCTTCGCTTTCCAAGGGATGAGATTAAGAGAGAGAGTAAGAAGGCTGGATTGAGAGGAGAGTGAATCTCAAAGATGGAATAGTGAAGCAGGGAGCTATTTAACGATGTTAATATTACAGAATAATCCACAAAGCATTAGCTGGTATTTAGTGGGTGCGTCAGAAGAATATGGATAAATGTTCGATTGTTTAATAAACGAATGCAATAATAGTCATTTTTTTCGTAAAAATAAGGAATAACATTAAAGTTTGAAAGATAGTTTTTGGAGAAAAGTAATATTTTAATTTTCTCAGTTCTAATTATTATAATTACCTTCGCAACCGTCTTTCAGCAATTCAGAAAGATTTTAATTTGTTAGAAAATCCTTAGCATCGTCACATTGAGAGCTATTCCTAAACTATTAAAGTGTTTGTTACTTCTGACAATGCAGAGATTTTAGTGATCAAATGAAATTTTCGATAAAAGACTTTCAATTCTTGTGGAATGGGTTATTATTTACCTCTTCAACATCCAAAAGGAATTCTTCTATATTCATAGTGAAGAGTTTTTCTGTATTTCGATAGGTTTCTCGTTTCTATAAGTGTGCAGCGTAATGATATAGCCTCATTTTTCTTTTCCTTATGGTTATGTTAACATTGCAACAGAGCAACTTTCGCAAAGAAACAATAAGGAGGGATTAATTATCATTTTAGAAAGCAGTAGGTGGAAACAGCTCCTTTAAAGGGATATGCTGAACTAAAGATTTGAAACATTGATTTCTTCCTCTCTTCCCAACTTCCTTTTGGATGATGATGATGATAAAGTTGACTATTTGAACTATACTTGAAGCAATGGTGAGTGGTATGAATGTGAATGCATTGGATTGATGTACGTATATTCCAAAGACAATATAAGCAATTAGTTGTGATGGTACTTGGAGTTAAATCAAACACAAGCGAACCAACAGGGGGAAAGAGCAAATACCGCTCAAGAGGATGCCCGGCAAAGCCGACAACACGACGACTTAATTGACCTAATTATTCATCGATTCGAAAGGAAATCTAAATGTACGTCGAAAGAGAAGATAAGGTAGTGCATTGAGTTCAAGAGACTCGTACGTAAACAGTCGCGTTTGAAAGTTATTCGAACGTAAAGAGTCAAAATTAAACGCATTTGTCTACCGAGATTTGACAGAGAGTCAAGTGGCAGTAATGCCATAAAGTCTACGGAACAATATGAATGGATTATCTCATTAAATTGCAACAAACATTTGGCAAATCACCCTCGAGTGGATGCAACGCGTGCACGTGGGAGTAAGAATGACATCTGTCGTCGATTCACGCTCAGTTCGGCGTACATGTCGCAAAAACAAAACAAGGCACTTAAACAAAGGAGTCTCTCTGGTCCGTTAAAGCCGCTGGCATGCGACAATGCTGTTGGCTGGTGCGCGTGTTCCCTAAGAAATAAAAGAAGAACCAACAATGGGAGAAGTGGTGTTTCAATGGGGGCGCGCGCGCCTCTTCGCGCTGCGCTCAGCGCCCCTTTCGGCTAAACGTTGAACTTTGGAGCCCATTCGTCACTTGGAAAATAGCTCTGCTGCAGAGCCTTAAGCGATCGAGAATCGCCGACTTTGTTTGGAAGTGACTCCAATTCGCTAACTATCAGGACGCTTTACTAAGAAAACAAATAAAAACAAATCCTTCATAAAGTGCCAGAAATCCTATGGAAGCTTTCATAGAGACGATTATGTTATGCCATTCACATTCAGAGATGTCGTGCAACCAAGAGATAACAATAAATATTACATTTATTAATAAGAATCTAATATGGAACGATATTTAAACATGCTCTTAAAGCTAAAGGCTCCTTTTAAAATTTCATGCAGAGGTTTCCAAATATTTCTGATGAGATAACGTCGTTTCTGCCTGAACTTAAATAATGACTTCCTTTATGTAGAGGTAAAGTTCATTGGAAAACTTTTGAAGTAAAATTATCTCACCTAAATTATAGGAACTAGACCGTATTATTCAGTTCCTTTGTAAAATTCAGAATTCTTAAGAATTAACAGAAAGCTATAATACCCTGTGATTGTGAGATTACCTTGTGGTAATAGGTCGGTAATTAAATAAACTCTTTGAATATTGATGCTCCGTAAATTTCTTAGAATATAATTGCCAGGATATTAAACGGAGCTGAAATTTAATCTACTGCAAACGGTTATGATAAAAACCCTCAATTAACGAATGATTAGGTTCCCATTTTCATAGAAGCTACATTACAGAATTTACTCCTCCTTAATTATATTATCCTTTAACGTATCATCTTTGTTAGCTAATCTGCTGAGATCCGAAATCTTCTCAACTGAAGCTGATTATTACTGAGGTATTCAGATTCGCTCTCACCAGAAAATTTTTCAAACTCTTTCTCAAAACATTAAGTTTCTTTTCCCTAATGATCTATAAAGATTTCACAGGTGAAATTTTTTGGCAGGATATGAATGAATGAGAAAATTTTCAGCAATTAGACAGTCTGCAATTAAACGAGATCACGGAAAATCTATCTTTCCAATTAATCCCGTTTTAAAAGCACAAATTTTCCTTATCTGTGGAAAAACTACCCTTAAACTGCAATAAAAGTAGAACTAATTACGATTTATTTGAAAAGAAGACATCCAAAATATCACACAAACCATTAAATGTCAATTTAATCACTTAAATGTCAGCCTAGGAATAATGTGTTCGACTATTTTGGTCTTTTTTCCATAGTCCACACTATAAACTCACACTTCGAATGATCAAATTGCAGATGTTTTGATTAAATAAATAAATAAATAAAACACGAATATGATACACGACAACCAATAAGAGGTTTTCAAACTTTCTTAACTATTATTGTACAGATGACTATCTCATTTAGATCCCTATTTGCTCTGATGACCTAATTTTCCCATAGATTTCCTTCCATAATACAAATATACAAATGATGGAGATTTAGATCTGTCTCTCTTTTGCGATAGATACTTAGTATTACTCTAAAGCCGTACATTCAAAGAAATGTAATTTTACGTACTATCATACCCACGAGATAATTCGACTTGCAATACAGTTTCCGAAATTAATGAATTAATAAAAAAATATATAACATCCGAGCAACACACGCAAATCATTCAGAAATGAGATTCATTCGAAAACTGATTATATGTATATAACTTCAGCGAAATGAAAACTCAACATCGGAGATTGAGGATTTTTCTCTTCTTCCTTTGAAAAGGACGTCCCCGAAACCACGAAATTCCCATTCCACGAATAAGAATATAAATTCCGAAATATGAGGTCTGCGATATTGAAACGGAGACATCCCCGAGTTTCCAACTCTTCCTTCGCCACATTTCTCATCCGAATTCTTTTATTCCGTTTCGTGACGTTTTCAAAAGAAGAGAGCGAAAGTGATTTCCCTTTGTATTGCGGCAATCGATTGAATAGCAACGTAAAATAGAGAGGAAGAATTTAGGGATGACTAGAGGATTGGTGGAAACAGTGAGGGATGCAAAGGTTTCGCAGATGTAAGTTCTATTTGGAGCGGAAGGTCGCTTATTTCCGTAAGGTTTATGCGGATTCGATCTCAGTTTATCGAAAAGTCATCCGGAGACTATTTTCTGAGAATTCATGAGAAAGAAAAATTCGAAGAATATTCGAGAGGGGATGAAGAAAATCTTTGGGAAGACTTTATTGTGTATCCTTTCTTATACATGAGCTTGGTAGTTTCATTTTGGACGAGCGAATACTGCAGACATTTTTATAGAAGAGGGTTTTGTGTGCTACGACATTGTTGAGGTACCTTGCATACATAACGAGGATGCGATGTACATGTTTCTTTTATATGAAATCTGAATGTTTAGAATTTAGACTTCATTTAATATCCTTCGTGCTATTTTCTACATATATTTCTATAATTAGTAGGGATGCCATTCGTTCAAGTCATGAAAGAAATTAAAATTACGAATATATGAATGTAAATAAAATTATCACAAATGAAATAGGATAGTATTTCAAGAATATCGTCCAAGAATAATTAGTTTGTTTACATTATTGAGTCGGATAGTAGAATCAGCTTTTTTATTACTTTCAACAATTAACTGATTTAACAACTGCAAGACTCAGTATCCCTTAGAAACTATCCTCAACTAATAGCTGTTTCAATAAAAAGGACAATAAAAAGGACAATAAAAAGGAATAATTTATAAGGAAAATATAACGAGGAAGCACAACAATTGCCATAAAAATTACCAAGGTCTAAAACGCACTCCTCATTTCACTTCAACGTTCGAGTAACATCTTTCTCGAGAAATGACCCAGGACGGATACTCTCACGTATTAATGACTCCTGTCGATTTCAAGACCATATTTTAAAAAAGTCGGTGAGCACACTAAGGGGTAGAGAATGGATGGTCATCGTTGTGCAGCACTTTTCGTCCGAATGCAAATGAGTCAGTACGAGGGCAGATCCGTGACCAATCAGCATCTTCCGCCGCGAAAGGGAGATGACACGAAATGTAACGAATCGATTGAATGGCCAAGGATTGATTACGGAAGGAACGCGGTACCGAAAGAAGTGACTGGTACTTTGATGACCGTTTCTCGCATTCGGATCTCTTTCCTCACCGCCTCCTTCCACATTCACGAGGATGTTGGAAACGTTAGAGGAGTCCGTTGTTTCCAAATTTACCTGTGGGGCAGAGAGAGAAAAAAATAGGGATGAGCGGTAATATCCTTAACCGTGGGATGTATACGCATCTTATATAGAACCGTCCTTCACGCCTTTCCTACGGGTCCCCAGACAGGAATTTGCCCTTCCCACTTTCCTTTTTCGGCTGCTATGATCCCTCCATAATCTTCCAAACCTTCGCTCCTTTCAATATTAAACTGAATTAGTCTCCGAATCGGTCACGCTACGTGCCTTCCAAAAAGGAGACGATATTCTTTTAAAAACGTCTTTTAATATGAGAATCCGGTTGGGCATGAATTTCTCGATTATGTCGAACGTGATGCGATTAAAATGCGTTGGGACATTCCACAACGGGTGCGGAGTTTAATGATAAAAACCCAACGAGTAGAGTTACGTCAAACATTTGATCGTAATTGAAGTTTATCGATTGCATTATTTGCATTCGAATCGCAATAAGAACTGGATTACGAATGAGGAAATAAACTGAGTATCGGAAGAACTGGTTTGCAAAGAAAAGAATATGCATTACGTGGCATCAATCATGAGCATAGCTAATCGTATTTTCTTTCTGACGCAGTTCAAAAGCTTACGAAATATCCCTAACGTCTTTGAAGGTACTTAAAGGAATGCTTGTTCTTTGAGATCGAAGATTCCGATTCTTTATATACAAAAGAGCCATAATGCTAATAAAGCACCGACCCTCGTAAATTATATCAAATTATATTCGCAAGATAAACCTATGATCCTCGCACTCGCCATAACTTACAGACGACGTCGAGGCGATCATTGAAAAGCACGCTCATGCAAGACCCTTGTGGTCACGGTTTCCATTCACGTACTTGATGCACTTAAACCCCTTTGACAGTGCAAACTTCGTGACCGCTCATACCTACCGTGTACGCCAACCAATCTGCGCATCGAATTCAGGCATTCGTCCGTCACAACGGCACGCTCATAAGCCCGCACGAGGCGCTGTTAAACTCCTCCATAACTCCCCTTTAATCGGAAGATTTATCCCTTCCCCTTATCCCATTTGAATGCGATGTTACCCTTGTGTAGTCTTCCCTCACGATTTCTTGCCTTCCTTCATTAGAAAGCCTCTATCAAAGCGACGCTAATCTACCTCCGCCTGTGTCCTCACCATCGCCTTCAAAGGAAACTTAAAACGATGAAGCCGGATCACCGATTGCGTTATTATTAATGAAAGAGCGCCTCGTTGACCATCTTCACCTACACTCCTGTCATAGATTTAGACTGTTTACGGCTTCCTTCCTCTCTACTTCATCATAATCACGCTGGTTTTTAAGCTTTCGGGCCGTTACCGACATCGTCCTTTCGTATAAATAACGGCTGGTTTTCTTCAGTAAGTTTTCGATTTTCTCCAGTAAGTTTACAATTTTAAAAACGCGCTAAAACTTCTCTTTCTTAGGCTATTTTAAAATATATTGCTTATAGTTACTTCACCAACAAGGTAAATATATTATCATAGATCATTTCATATGAAAATTAAAATTCTTTTGCATTTTACCTTTGCAATGGGTAAAACTTCACGAACTTTTATCGAAGCCTATTCGTCGCGCCCATTAATAATGAGTAAATGCCAAGAAATATCCTTATTCCTTAAAAAAATGCAATTTGAGTTTTACTCTCTCAATCATTAACAGGATTAAAAAGGCGGAAAATACTAATAACGAATAGTTTGTAAATTATGCTCTATTTAAACTCTTAAATTACCATCTGGAAGAATGAAAATGAGAGATAATATCCTATATATTATATTGAAAAATCATTAAATTACGATCTAAGAATTAGCATCCATCCAAAACTCAAGAAAAACCATGGTTTTAAGTTCTTCAATAGCCCACCGTCCTTCCACCGTTATACTCCCATCTCTCTCTCTCTTCCCTCTTCGTTCCCTTTCATTCCTCCTCATCGCCCCGGCAGCCTCCTTCGGATGGCCTTCGGTGGTGAAGGGTGAGCGACTCTTAAGGAAGGTGACGCCCCCTTCATGCACCTCCCGGTAAGCCCAGAGCTTCTGCCGCCTCCACGCCCACATCTCCCTATCACCGGAAGGGTAAGTTGTGAGGGAAAGAGAGGCCATTTGTGGTCATACTCCCCGAGGTCGTCGGAAAGAACCTGCTAAAGCGATCACAACACAATCCCACAAGGAAGACAATGCCCTTCTAACTGCTTTTATATTTCAGATCAAATTGTCCGTAAATTAATTGGAATGATTTGCTTTCGTACAATCATAGTTATTCCTTTTATGGCATGGAAAGATAACCTAACATTCTGATTGAACAAAACGAGTATTTAATAATATTAAATGCGGAAAATGAGTTTCATTTTGTTTAAATGAGTGATTCACTTTATTTACATAGCACTGCGGTATCCATTCAACTAAAACAATTCGAAATTACCGAAATCGATTGGATTTCAAATCAAAAAGAAAGAAACGTAATACAAAAAGAATTCTTAGGCTTAAATTGATCAGCGTGATTAGGTACAGTCTGAGTATAAACAAATGGTAATTAACACTCGATTAACGAATGTCACAGTAAAGGATTAAAGATTTCAAGAGGAGGATTAGTCATATTTTTTAAGCCATGAGTTATTCGGACATACTGGCTATAAGATATTTTGTACTAATATGGGTTATGATATCTAATTTGGAATATGGAAGATATTCAGTAGATCTTAAAACCTTGTAAATCAACCTATTCTATCTCCACTAAAGTTGGACATCTATTGTTTTTTTAAATAAATAAATACCTATATTTCCATCGACTATATTTGCTATTTTAATATATTTGAGCGTTACCATTTACGTCCTACAATAGCATGGTGTACCATCTGCGAATATAAATCTTTTAATCGTGGTAACCAAGATACAGCATGTATAAATAAAAAAAATGCATCATTCTAAACAAATATATTATCCTACACAAATACTATTCAAGCCTTGATGGCTTTGGCTTCATATTGCGAAGTTATGAAAATAATTAACATAATAAGAAAGTTACGAAACAATTCACATCAATTCAATTGAACTTCCCCAGAAGTCGAGAGAGAGTGATAAGCTCTCGCGCATTTCCTCCTGGCGTGAGAAGAAAAACGTCATTTAAATGTCATCCTCCGAATGCAAAGATTCTCTCGGTTCCCAGGCAACGTCTTAAAGTCGCCGTGTAATTAATATCTCACCAAAGGAAAAGCGCTTCCTTTGAATGGAGAAACAACAAAGAAAAGTGTCCGGGATGACAGATGGCACCTTATAGCGTAAAAAAAGAAGTGCAAAGAAAAAAAAAACAATGCACGGCTAGCGAGCGTCCTGCTCGACAAGCGAGGAAGAATCAAGAGAGAGGGAGGGAATCGTCCCTATTGAAGTGAAGTGTACTCACTTTTCGAAAGACCGAAAAGCGGGTCACAGACGAAGCACACAAAAGGATTAAAAAAAAAACATAACGAAATACGCGACAGAGAGCGGATGAAGTCTTTATCGGCGGCGTCCCTAAAAATCCGCCTTTTTTATATACGGACGCGCGGCACGAAAGATCTCTCATGAATACGAAATGAAGCGCGCGCTCTGCTAAAGGTTATGGACTGAGATTTGCCTCCCCTTCCCCCACCTCCTTTCGTTTATGGTCCCGGCGCTTTTCTTTGCGAAGTCAGAAATAGGAGTTTCCCAAATAAGAACCAATGAATTAGGGAGTTTTTAAAAACGGATTCCGACGCCAAATTGATCGTTTCTATCCAATTTTCCGGATTGATATTGATGCTAATGAAACATTTTGACGCGGTTAATTCCCGAATAGAGAACTGGTTATGTATTCCGCGCGATCCCGAAAGATCAATATATTAAAATTGGAAACGCATATGCATAAAGGCACTTTTATCGTGCCGCGTTTTGGTGGCCCTCACTGGAAAAGGAAAATATCTTAAGATCTGGATATATATGCTGCTTGGTTGGACGGTTTCCTTCAGGTCAAAGAATCAAAAGAACATTTAAAAATATTAAACGAGTATTTTATCGCTAACATCTCATTAAAGAAAAAGTATTGTGCGTTTCTTTTTAATTCATTTCGTCTTCAGTATTTTACTGTAAATTTACGTAAAATTATTACGAGAATGACTAATCATTAAGTTGGATCTTACAATTAAGTGGTAACATCTACAGTGAAAAGATAACATTGAAGTAATAGAAATTGGTTTATAATTCAAAAACATTGTCGTTAACGACTGTTATACATAATCTGGCTACTTGTAATTAACTACCAATTGGTAAATTGGAATAAATATCATACCAACGATTAATCCTTTTTACACTGATTCTCGAATACCAGTTTAAAAAAAAATTGGCCATAACATAATTTAATGTGAATAATACGAATTTTATGACTTATATTTACTATTTTTTAAAAAGTTAACGAAAATAAAATATGATTGACGAAAGGTCATCGGTCATCAGAAACAAATAACACGTAATATATTATATATTATACACACGTATGGGTATTTTCAAACAGAGCGTTCACTCTATTTTTTAATGAATTACATCTATTCTTGATAATGGACATTGTAAATAGAAATAGAAACATTAAACGAATTGGGCATAGAAAGCAGGTCCTTCACACGAACGGAGAAGGTAGAAAGAACCAAAAAGATACTTCATCCGGATCTCTTTCTCCCGCCGAACAAGTTCGCCTCGTGCTTCCCAAGGTCGATTCCATCACGAAGTTATGAACAAATAAGCGAACGTCGGATTCAAACATCTTAACATCGCTATATTTTTTGCTAATTGTAAAAATCTATTGATAAACATTGAAGAGGAATATGAAAACATCGTTCATTACGAATATTATCGTTACGTACGACTGTAAACAAATAACCATAACAACCAAATTCGGAAAGAATACACGCGATTTTGGAGCAAGATGGTACCTTCCTTAGAAAGAACCCTCTTTTAATTAGAAAAAGGCTACGGAGGCGCCGACGTGCACGAGTAGACACATTTCCCTACGGAACGGTGGATATAATGTAATAACTTGAAGAGTGTCCGAAGAAATGACGAACCGAGAGCAGGTTCCTTTTTGTTTCGCCTCAGGAGAGGAGGTAAAAGGGGACGGCATGGATGGGATGAGGAGGGCCACAGTAATCACACGATGCAGCCGCCTCACGCTTTTTATTATTATCGTTTCATTTTTGTTCTTTTGCCGGGAGATTCATTTTTTCCACCTTCACCATCGGCACCTTTGAGGGTGAGAGTTGGGAGTTGTTATTTTCTTGCGATACCCTTCTCTCACCGGAGGGCGTAATGGAAGGGCGGCGGTTCGGAGGCGTGTGATCGACCTCGCATGGGACCCCGCTTATTTTCAATCTGACACTGATCCGTGACTCGGAAAATAACGTTTTAAGAATCGTCGAAAAAATTCAGGGGGTCCCATTGCTGTTTATACGGCATCTTTCGGATCGGAAGTCTGCGTTAATGGTCCGATTCCCATGGAAACAGGTGGCCTTCTAAGTGAATGCGAAGATGTCGCGGGTGTGCCTTCATTTCTTTTTTTTTTTCCTCGTGATATACGAGACGCCGACGTGGCGGTTATATATCGCTACCAAGATTCTCTCCCTCCTCCTATGCATTAAGAGGAAACGAGGTGTTTTAATCTCTGCATTAGTCTGCTCCTTAACGAGAAGCTGTAAATATTCATTAGCGTTATCGACGCATGTCGATCTTTATTTATGATTGGGGCGGGTTTTCTGAGCTTTGGGAGAATTCGAAAGGACGGGATTGAGTTACAAATATTTCTTCCCTTGAAGGCATTCCGAAGTAATTTGAGGGATCCGGAATGTACAGAGATGAACATTATTTTAAATGCTAGGTATGCGTAATGATTACTTTTAATTAGTATACAATATACAAAGAACTATCAGTGACATTAAGCTGTTAATAGGCTTTATATCCTCTTTTATTCATGAAATAGTTCTCGGGTACTGACGAGTTATTTGTATCTCATAATTTTTTTATTACTTATGACATAAACAGAAAAAATTAACTGATAATTTGCTTCGTTCCATTTCATCCTACAAATCATAGACTATACATTTAAATTATATTTAAGTAAATTTTATTTATACGAAAGTAATATAGACTCTTTGTTGGCCTATAATTATGTTTTTAAATAAAGAAATTCAGTTTTCTTCATCGAAGTAGTACTTAATTAATATGGTGAATTCAGTTCAACTCATAACCAACCCAAAACATAATATAATCATATAATTATAACCTCTGTTCAGGAATTATGTTGACATGTAGCAGTTTTTTCACTGTAGATTTAGCTATACAACTCAATGTTGAGGAGTCCATATATTCACTTAACATTCCTCTTACAATATCATTCGTGGGCTACTTAATATATTTTTAAATAATGTTTCCGAAATACTACAATAGATTTTATAAGAACTTCTTTTCATTTTTCATTTTGTTTACATATCTAACCAAAGTATTTTACGAATAATACAACATTATCTATTCATACTCTACTGTTTTGCCGTTAAACTATTCTTCAACTACTTTTCTTCTACAATCATCAGAAAAAAAATTCATTTAAATTTCAAAGGTACGGAAATGGAATCACTGAAAAGAGAGAAAAGAGAATTTTTTCCATTAACTAATCGCAAATAAGTGCTGTAATAAAAAGAGAGAGAGTCGCGAAGCGTGACCGAGTTGGTTCGATGGAAGCAGTGAGCTTGACCAGGAACTCTTTTTCCCGACTTCCGGTCCTTTGAAATACGCCGCCGACCGCCTAATAGTCCCGTGAATTACTTCCCATCCTTTTTATCGCTCTTTTCCTCTCATTATTTCCGCAATCACCTCCTCTTTTCTTAGAATCCCCGGATGACTCAATCTGTGAGAATATATTCTCCGCAATAACCACTCCGTCGGAAGAAATATCGGCCATTGATTGCGTTTAACGGAGACGAAGGTTGGAGTTGAGCGCTCCCGACACCTTAATGGCCGAGAAAGCTTCGTAAATTTGTTGTTTCGAACCTAAATTGAGTTAATCGCATCCTCCGAGTATGCGAAACTTTTACTCAAAATAAAAGAGAACGTTGGATGGATGGTAAGAGGGTGCACCGCTCGGTAGTTAGTAGAAACTTCACTGTGATGCTACATTTATGACAGTTTTCGATCACGACATAACATGCTTCAAACTGAAACTCGATAACAAGGTAAAGCAGCGTTTCATGCGGTTACGACAAGGTACCAGATCTTCAAAAATCAAAACTAAGTGATGTTGAAAGTAAAGCAAGTATTATATATTAATATCACTTTCCTTTCGAAGATAAAAACTTACAATTTTTCTCTTTACGATTCCACTCCATTATAATAAAAAAGCAAAATGTAGATAATTTATAAAATTTAAATAATTCTCACAATATATTAGTACCCATAAAATTCCACAAATGATGTCTGCACTACAGGATAATATAGGCAGGCATAATGATAAAGATTTTACTATTTTCCCTCCTTGTATACGTGAAAATTTATATTTTCGTATTTACCACCTTCTTTCTAAGTACGACTTTATTTCGGTAACAGAAATATAAATGAAAAGGAACGAATGTAGAATCAGATAGATCATAAATTTGATATAATTAGATCAAGTGAATTCCACAGAGGTATATTAGAACTATCGTTCAAGAGTCCTTGAAATCTTTCAGTTACTTAAGTGTGATTTACAACCGTGCAAAAAAGAGTATAATTGAGTATCGTATTTGTGCATTATTCGGTCGGAAGACTGTACGATTTTTGCTTAATAGTAGAGAAAAAAATAAACAGCTTAACTTTGGTTCAAATGACTCGATTAGTCATATTCATTTTTAATTTCAAACTTATTTCCATCCACGATTTTTTTGTAGTATCATGAGTAGAGAAGACTATTTTAGCTTACATTTAGAAAATATCTTGAATCGATAAAATTATAGATAATAATGAGTAAACAATGGTTCCCAATAATGGGAAAGAGAGCCTGGTGAATAATGAAATCTTCTCGAGAGGGAATTTAGGCTAGGAAAAGGACCACAAGAAGATGATGCTGATTCCTTACAATGCCTTCCCTTGATGTAAAACCTATGAATGAAATATTTAGAGATGTATCGGTTCTTGGCTTCAAAATTTTCATTACGAGCTTATACAGATGAAAATCGTTGCATTGGAAGGAAACCGAAAAAAAGAAACAAGAAAAATATAATTCAGAGAAAGAAGTAAACATAGATGGGGTTTTTTTCGTTGATTGAAATGGTTTCTATGAGCTAACCCCGCTTTCAAAACAGAGAATAGAAATCGGAAAGGTACTTCAATAAAATAAATAGAAGGGTTGCTATAAGAAAGGACCTATTTTTCCGTAACACGAGAAATACGACGGGCGCTTTTTAATTTAAAACTGGCACAATGTACAGCTTCAAAAATCAGATAAAAATTAGAAGAAACAGAAACTGAAAGTGAAGACATTCTACTTTTACAATTCTTATCAAAAAAATCGAATGGAATTTCAAATTAAGAATTATGAAATGAACTTCAAAAGTCATTTCATGCGACACCGAAACGGAGAACCTTGATGCAGACGTAAATTCCACCCTAAAGTGATAACATAAATGAAATAAATGTAATTATTCGTGGTCTCGAATCATAACTTAAATTTAATTTGAATTAATGTCGTGAGATAGGTTTCATTTGCGTAATTTATTATCCGCTGAGTCACGAAGATAAAACGGAATTCAGACGCGTACCTTTTTTTCCCAAACGTTTTGAAGTCACGACAAACGGCACAGAGATATCGTCCATTGCCTTCAACAATATGGAGTATAAGTTTCGAGTTTATATATTACTGTGTGTTGATAATTCACCACGTACAAAACATACGTCACGGTACTAACCTTGGCAAAAATGAAGTTTCATCATTAATTTCGCTTATAAGTTCGTTCATAAATAATACAAGAACGATGATTAAAAAACTTTCAATTTCCTAAAATGTATAAACAGGAATATTGGATTCACGAACCTATTATTACCTTTAATGAGTGAACATTAATATTGCATTGAAGGTATTTTCAAGACCATATTTAGGGACAATAACTAATAATATTCATCACGAGGTTTAATCGAAAGTCCGCTGTGAAATTTATATTCACCAGCTTCCCAGTACAGAATACTTTAAACATCTTGCAGATGGAAAGTCACATGAAAATGTCTTTACAGAAATCGTTTTTTACAAACAAATCGAAAGCAACAATTGCTATTTTTGTTTCTACCCGCGAAAACATTGTTGCTCCAAGAAAACAGTGAGTTCGTATCGGAAGACGGGAAAAAAGGAATTAGCGAGCGATATACGTAAGGTGGTAGGTGTGAATTATTTGTCAGCTAAGGTTTCGAAAACCTCCCTTCTTCCAAGAGATAAGAGATAAAGTGATCGCAATAAGTCCTTGTAAAACCCGTTATCTCTTTCAAAGGGGTGAAGATTATCGTGCATAAAATCGCAGCTAACGAACGCGTCTCCCAATTTTTTACGATTTTTTCCTCCCCGTCTTTACACTTCTTCCTTCGACCGCAAGAGACAGAAAGGCGCTGCTGCGGTCTCTTTATCCTTTTATATTCGCCCTCTTTATCACTCTTTCTCCACACACATCCATTCGTCGTCCAAACGTTTTAGATTGCGTTCTTTTCTCCGTGCATAGAAGTTGCTATCGCTGTAAAAACAAGAGCCGAATTTATGTGGGCTTAGATTTTTATCTTTTTTCCTCTCTTTTGAGACTCGTTCCGCTGGTTTATATATGCCACCTCCCTTCTCAAAACAAAAAGGTTTCAGTTTTATCTCCCCTTTGCCCAATATCATCTCAGCAGCGGTGCTCTAATGCGCTATCATTTAAACCCTTCTCTCTCTTTGCTTATATTTTTATGTTTCCGCGCGGATATATCACGCTGATATACGTTTCCTGTTCAGGCGATCATTTTTTTTGATTCCCGACAACTTGGTTGCTATTTAGATTTTCAATTCAACAAACACGGACTATTTTATTTTCGTTCGAAACCTAATTTGATAAAGCTATATATTGTTTGAGTGATCAAGGAAATAACAACTTAGCGCAGTTCTAATGGCAACAATTCGAACTATAAATTCATATATTAAATGCGGATAAGTAAATAAAAAGAAAAAAAATTATTAAATAATTAAAAAATTAATAAAGAGAAACCATAAATTAAAATAATTTCAATTTACGGCGTGACATTTAATTTGCTACTACTGAATCCTTCAAGAACAAAGTAGAAAGGAATAAAAAGTGAAGAATCATTTCTTTGAATAATATGCAGACTAAGTTTAAATATATAATGTTATTCTTGATCTAGAAATGTTATGAATTGAGAATGCGAAAAATCTACTCTGTTGAATGAATTTTTCTTTTAATAAAAGGATAGTTGTTTTTAAAAATTACATTATTAATAAATCCATATTAAGTATTCCTTAATATTTTCATGCACTGTTATTTTATTATGACTGTTGAAACTAGGAATAAGACGATAGCAAATCATATACCATGCCGATTCAGAATAGAACTAACAAGCTCAAATTAACGTTAATCAGAGTACTATTATATAAAAATAAGATAATATAGAATTCTCTGGAATTTGTTCTTTTAATTAGTAGTATGTAAAAGTACTTTTTCATTCGTTCATTTGGAGATGCCATATAATAATAATGTCTCACAATATTCTGTTCCAAAAATCCGCAAAAATTTAAAACCAAGGAATTTTGGAAGGGACCTCATTAAAGGTTTCCTATACACGAAATGTTCCTTATATTTTAATGTAATTTTAGCGAATGACTCTTAATTAAAAGAAATATCTGAGGATAAAAATATTTCTACAGAGGTCCTTTAGTCTTCCAACAATACGTTCCGAATTTCTTGTTATTTCAGTGAACGCAATAATGACTCTCAACCACATCTTTGTCTTGTTATTTTTCCTCATATATCCCATGAATTCATTATAACAGTTTAACAGCATTAATGTTGTGATTAATTTCCAATCCCATAATTAATTCCTGAGATGATATCGATAAGGAAAATGTCGAAGTGTATTACTAGACAATGCGCATTGAACAAAGTCTAAGTGAATGGGCGTAACTTTGCGGAAAGCCATAATAAATATAGAAAGAACAATTTGTATCTTCTCCATATATGCGTGCGTGTAGAAATGTAGTAAAAGTAAAATAAAAAAATATAACTTTCATAAGGGACGATATTATCCATTATCTTTAATACGCTTCTGAATTTAAGTTTTAATCTTATAGTAAAGTAATTTTTTGTAAATATACATTAAAAGCAGATTTATAAATATGCTGAAATACGAGAAGTAACACTAAAAGGATGATATTGTAACTTGATTTAGTTTTCAGCCAATCGATGGTAATGTGAAATTGCATCTCTCTTTCTATAGGCAGCACAAGCAACGGAATATGATGGCGTGTGCCGAATTCAAAACCATTCCAAACCACACCGTTCTACGACAATCATCCTCAATCAATTTCGAAAAACACAAAAGCTGTCATAAGAAGAGTTAGACAGGTGTGGAACTTAACTAGACTGTCAAAACTACACCAATCAGCTGGCACATCGATCTAGTTTGCCGATGGGGATGCATTGATCACGCAAACAAAAAAAAACAGAATATCGAATTTTCCAATCAAGAGCCATCAAAGTCGCCTTTCCTTTCATCGCATTTCCTCCTACTTAGACGTAAAAAGGTCTTAATTATAGCTACTACCATAACTGATCCCTCCGGCGATTCGATCCTCATTGGCCCCATATTTATGACGTTCCGAAATTGCTCCGAAATAGACCAACTTGTACATCTGCCTTTTTTTTAACACGCTTCTTCGCTAACCACGCACCTGCTCTTTTTTAAAAACGAAGAATTCATTCTCGCCCTCAATCTTCAGCGCTTCCCTTTGTATGCCCACTTTTGCTTCCTTCCTTTTATGGGTCATCCGTTTATTCAGCTCGAGCCAAATATGCACTTCCCTCTTTATTCCGCCGATTGTTTATTCAGATTCACTAATCTCTTTTTATTGGAAATAAAAACATCCGGTCCGTCGATATTTCTAAAAAGAGAGCCTTAAAAGGATATCAAATTAATTTTTCACGAACATCTTGTTATCTTTTCCTCCTTTGGAAATATAAATCAATGTATTCAACTCATGTTTGGATTCATTCTAATTAGTACGGCTGATATCATTGTAGATACGTCGGTTCGTAATCTAACAAATACCCTTACAAGTATATGGATGACAAATAGAGTGTAATAGAGATTTAATTTGAATACTTTTAAGACAAAATGTATCTATATTTAACAAAGCTTTTAATCTTACTTTATAGGAAGCACTGAATTCATTATATGTATTACAGAAATATCCAATAATAATAATTATTAAGAATATCTAATTAGAGATTATAGGAGGTCGGAGCGACGTCAATAGAATAAAAAGTCCTTCAACAAGTGAATATTTTGTTGCCAAATTAAATGAGCATCGAAGAGTTTATTCATAAATTGTTACGTATATATTATAGGAAACAATGCCAGGAGATAATTGCTCCCAGTACCTATGAAATCCGATTTTAAAAAGATATTAAAATTAAAATATTTTAGCGATAATAATTGTAATTTCAATATTCGAGTAAAAAGTTTTATTTATTTTTATTATTTTACAGTTTCACGCCTTCGGTTTGGGTTTTATAATTCATAAACATATTCATCATGAACTATCTAAATTAAAACATTTAGATGCAAATATCTCTAGAGTTAAAATCAGTCAGATTATCGAACAATCAATATCTGTTAAACAATTAAAAGTGCTCCAATAGATTATTTAACTTACATTGTTATTTTCTAATGAAAGCAAACTAACACCGACAATCGACAATAACAACAATACTCAGTCATATTATCGAACAATCGATGTCTGTTAAATAATTAAAAGTGTTCCATTAGATCATTCAACTTAAAAAACTTCATTGTTGTTTTCTAATGAAAGCAAACTAACAACGACAATCGACGATAACAACAATACCCAGATATAAACCTCGGAAATAATGCGCCTGAACATCCCAAAAAACACACCTCCTTTCAGCACGAATCACTCCACATTATCCATTCAGGGTAGTCTTGGAGTCTTCTCACCGTCCAATCCAAACCCGTAACTAATCGGCCTACTTCAATCGAACCATAAAATAATTCCCTCCATGATTACTGGGATTCCATCGTGGTCAAAAATCCGGGAGAGTAAAGGCGGACGAGGAAAATCGAAAAAAAAATACGTCCCCCCGATGAATAGGAACGTGAAACGAATTGGAAGGAGAGCTCCTTCATTTTTCCTGCTTATTGCTTCCTTTTTTGGGAAAAAAATAAATAAATGAAGTCCTACCTTCCACTTTCGGGACATAAAAATGGTGGAAATAAAGAAGGAAGAGAGAGTTTTTTTAGACGAAAGAGAGAAGAGGACACCCTCCGGCTCGAACCAAGATGAGTGGAACTGCGGATTTTTATCGTTTCTCGTAAAAATTTCTTTCTCGAGTTATACGACCGATACTCGGATTGCTCCGTAATTAGGCGAGAGGCGCCAAGCAAATTGGAAAGCCCATTGCTCAATTTTTGCGGACAGAGAAGAGAGGGGAAAAAAATAAACGTATTTTTGCTGAATGGGAGAAGGAAAAGAATGTGCGGTGTACGCTCATGAGTATGACTTTAATGATATTTTGCTTCCACTTACGTCGGATTTCTACACTTCACTTTCCCTCGTCTGCGTTGAGACATGATTTCAATGTAAAGGTTAATGGCCTCGTGAATTGAGTCATCTCGACGTGAGATTTATAAAATGCGTTCATTACGTATCAACTGATGTATTCATTAAATGCACGAGATTATTTTCGACGGCAGTTTGGAATTCCAGCTGCATCTCTTTCCTCGCGGTGCACTCAATATAATTCTTGAGAGTTCTTGACAATAATTGGAAGTATTATTATTTATTTTCCTATACCTTTAAGTTCTCATACATCATTACGAATCTGTTTAACGCGAATTTAATCTATTTGGATGTTTATAGATATGATAAACCGATAAGAAAAATATAAAAAGATGCAATGTTAATGTCTCAATAGATATAATAGAATACATACTTAGGATATTATTATATTATTTACTGAATCGTTGAAAATCTCTTTAAGTTGAACGTCTCTATATACGTATATAAGTAACAATATTTCGAAAGATCAAATATTTTACCTAACTGAAACTTAAAAGTATCTAAATCACATAATCTGATCGTTTTATGAAGAACTAGGTAATACGTACTATAAAAGTCTGCAAGGAAAAGTGATCAAATAAGGGTTTGAGTTAAGGTGCTTAATATTCTTAGTACACGACAAAGTACAAACTTTGCCCCTGCTCAGAAAGATTTCTTGGAAGAGTAACAGCAATTTTTACCTCATTCTGTGGAAGCTTATGACTGATGAGCTTAATTCCAGCGTTTGGTCTTTGATATTGCCCACGGATGACCTCTGATTCCATTCATCTTAAGTGTGTCGCGAATCACATTCATCCTCAGAACTTCCTCCAATTCATCTCCCATTCAAAATCATCTCCGTCGATTACAAATCATTGCCTTCGTCATCAACTAGATGGCGTTTCGGAATCGACAAATGAACGCTACGATGTTCTGCTTCCACAGTGCACGTGTTAACGATAAATAATTCGAAAGCCGTCCACCGAAAAAAAAGGCGCTGCGGAACACTTCTTTTTTTCCACCGTTCGCATATCCTCGGGATAAAAGATCGTGAAATTTGTTACATGCGTTTTAATTCGTGTACTCTTTTATTTAATGCTCCGAATGACGTCTCGGTAATTTCTGTATGCCTGAGATCTCAATTTAATAGTGTTTTATTAGGAACATTTAGAATTATTTTTTGGGATATTTCATGTATTTTAATGGATGATATACTTCCAATACCTATATGTTCTGCCAATAATAAAAACTGGTATAGACATGCTTAATCGGATATTACTATCAAGATAAATTATTACATATGAGCATGGTATAGAGATAATAAGTTTATCACGAGAGTTGAGAGTAGTATGTGTGAACAGTATATAACTTGAAAATCAGTAGTCCATATAATACGGCGATTGGTGATAAATCATCGATTATTCCGTATAATTTCCATTTTAAGGACAATGATTGTAGATGAAAAATATATTTTCAGCAAAGATTATTTTTGGAAATTTACAAAGTTGTTTTTATTACTATGGCATTCCACGAAGTCACGCCTTCTCATATTGATTTCATTATTGTTGGAGTGACGCTATTAAATGCGTATATTAATTGTTGTATTTTCCTAGAGTATTAAATGCGGGTATTATTCCGATGATATCAAACGGTTAACCTCATTCCAGCATGGATATAATTAATTCACTATTTTATTTATTTTGTCGTGAAAATATAGATTCTTTCAAGTTCATCTTTGGTCTAAAGCAAAATATACTTACAATTCACAGTTATTTTACAAAAGCCTATGGAAATCAGCACTTACGAGGTAAAGATTCGTCTTTATCAAATGTTAATTGCACTGTAATTTTACGTAAAATATAAGTTAATTAAAAAGGCATTCTCCTCCCACAAAATGCTTTAGCGAAAACTAGGATCCGCTACACTTCCCACAAACACCTCGTAATCCTTATGACTTCAATATCTTTTCCTACCGAACCACCAGCTGCTTTGTCGTATATCAATTCTTACAGTTCTTCATCAGCTCTTCCTCTTTCATTCCGCCTCTTTCGGTGCCTCAAACTCCCATCTCCCACCCCTTCCTCCACCACACCTTTGGTCCCTTCCCGACTGCGGAACAAATGACTATCTATTACCCGTAATTACGTCGGCATCCTACCGACCCACTCCATCACCCCCACTCCCATTCGACCGCTCCCTCAGCGCACCTGGCCATCAATCTCTGCCACCAGGTAGCACCGCTTTCCGAACTTCTTTTTTTTCCTTCCTCGCTTTCCTTTATTTGGTACTTTGCTACGTCGGAAGTTTCAATTCTCGTCACCGACTTCTTAGTTTACTGTACTACGTTTATCGGAGAGATGGTGGAAAGATTTCATCCATTAAATGGGGTAAAGTTGGGTTGTTTCGAGTGCTATGTACCCAGTAAAAGATTTCGTTTTGTAAAATATATAATAGCTATAGATCATGTATGATTTAATTTGAAGATAACTATATTTTACCAGTCATCAAAAGGTTTTGCACAAATTGAGCCCTTAAAATAAGGATACGTAATACATTGATAAAATATATCTCTCATGAAAGATGTCTACAGGACGAGAATGAGTTACTATGAAGACCACTACTAAAATACTCTTTTCTTAACTTTCCTCAACAACATGCAGCGCTGCATCAAATTTATTATATTGCCATATACATATATCTCTAATCGTGACGTGTTGTAGTAATGAAAGATAAAATTCATTATGATTAAGTTTATCTTAAATAATCGATTCTTTGTCACGAATAACAACATGATTTAATAAAAAATTACTTCCTGTAACCCATGATTTTCAATTAAAACATCTTCGAATTACAATATGCTTAAACGCTGCTTGTAGAGTATTCATACACAAGAAGGTATCCGTACATCGTATACGTGGTAACCTCAAGCGAATGATATTGGTACAATACGACCTCAATTGAAATATGATAGCAGTAATAAGCAATACTCCTCTTCGTTCTTTGGAGGGCATGCATTGATTTGTGGAGTTAAACATCTTCCATAAGGAGAGATCGGCTTTTGTGATGCTCATGAAGGAGTTGTTGGAAGTGGTTGAAGATTTGCTGACTTGCCTAAGATAGGCAAAGTGGAGATGGGGCAGGAGTAAGATTTGTTTTGTTTCCTCGCCATTGTTTTTCTGAGAGGATTATATTTTCCCTCCCTTGAGAAGCTCAACAGGTTATGTCCCTAAGACAATGCGAACGATGTTCTGAATTCGTGGAATGACGGATATTTACGTCGTCAATCCGAGAAAACTGCTTCTACCTTCCCTCCTTCCATTTGCGAAAGAAGAATTTTACGGAATGCCAAAGACGGCATTTCCTCAGAAGAAAGAATATCTCGTAAGAAAAAAGGTTCATCTCTCTCTTAACGGAAGGCATGTTTATTTCTTTCCGTAAAAGTGGCAATTTCAATGGAATGCCTACAGATGGAAACAAGAGAGAACATCGGGAAACTTTAAAATTTTTAAATTAACGTAATCTTTGGGTAATTTAATTTGAGTAAGCTCAAATGCGTATTACGAAAGAATCTTTCAAAGGAATTTATATTGTTCTTACATGGCTGAGCCAGATTATCTTGAAATGTGGACTCGAAGATTATTATTTACAAATCCTTACTACAAAATTGAAACGGGATATGTTTCCCTAAGAATCTACGGTAGAAAGAATTTCAAAAAGCATAGTAACGAGTATTTCTTATCCGGATTTTTAATTTTCCGTTTACTATATACATTTGGCTTTTTAAAATCGAGGAAATACTCGAAACAATCAAGTGCACGAATTAAAATCAAATTATATCAAAAAATATATGGCTAGAGTTAATAGGAAAATATCTTTAAACTTTGATATATCGTAGCCACTTTCTGCTACTTCATGATCTAAGTAATGAGGAATGTCTTTGATGGTGAATATTTTTAAAAATTCTAAGTAAGCTTCTCAGTTTGAGATAGTACATTCGGTTTGTCCGTATTCATTTGGAAAAATCAGTACTTAACGGTCCAGTCTTAATCCTATCGCTACCAATTTACCAAAATGACTATGGATGGGCTGAATTCGATTGTCAAAACTTTAAGAGAAATTAATATAACACCACCAGCGTTCCAACATCTAAGCATAATACGTTTGCAGACTGTAGTTCTTTGCAAGTTCTGTAATGTTCTCCTTAAAAGTTTATTTTGTATTAAAATGTGTTTAAGTACTGGAAATTTAAAGTATTCTCAATTAAATTAACTAGATCTACTCCGCACATATGAATACGTTTGAAACATAAAAACACCCTAATATTTTAAATCATTATCTATTCAAAATAGAAATTCTCTTTTATACTTTACAAATATTCGGTTGCAAGAGACAGTGGAGCGAATAAAGAATAATTTGACACAAAATTTCCTTTGGTCCAATTCTTTCTTTTCACATAAAATATAAAATCGGATGTTGCTGTAAAGCATTTAAATCATGGTTTAGAGGCAAATTTCAATCACGACAACAAACAATTTGATCACTGCTTTCTGTTTACTCTGAATTCATATCATGGTTAAACAATACGATGCGGGTATTTGCTCGATTCACTAGGAAACACCTTCGTAATCAACTACATTACTTCTTATATCCAGAGAGCGGGGAAATGTGGGTACTAATACGTCCTCTCAGCATTACGGTTCGGGGAATCCTCGCAGAATTTCATGCGGGTTTTATTAGTATTTTTCGCAAACGACGCGACACTAATTGGAGTTAATTAAGCTGTCTTGGAGGTGAATGCAGGTTAAAAACCTGTCGCATCTCGACTTAACGAAGAGTGGCACCAGCGAAAATGGAGGTATTTAACACCAGGTGTCTTTCGCAAAACACAATCGTGTTTTCAAAAAGAATCATCCAAAAAAAGAGCTTTATGAATAGAAGATATAATTATAAGCAATTAGTTCTGCGCGAAATTCTCATACCATCAATCGTTTTACAGGAGTACACTCATTCTGTAAAAATGTCCTTTGATATCATAAAGTACGAGTATATCACTTCATGTTTAGGAATGTATACACTAAAACTAATCGGATACACTACCGACCAATTTGAACCATTTCTAATATTCCATCACATAAAGATGATCCAAAAATCTTGCTTTGAAGCAAGAAGAAACTTTGCATATTAAATAAAAATGGTTGAAGTTAGTAATGATTTTAAATCGTAAAATTAACTGTGACTTTAGGAGATCGATGGTTTCCAGTCTTTTTAAAAAATAATATTACAACGAAAATTCATGCAGCCATCTATAAAGCTACTACATTGATTATATTTAGAATGTATCTAACTTAAAGTAAAATCTACTGATTTCAAAACTTTTATACGTACCATTTTACGTACTTATTGTTGTGTATCAGAAATAAAAGTCACGTAACATCTCCGGATGGGAAACTTAATAGAAAACATTAATATTACGGCTAACACAGAGTAAATGCTTCTAGTTACATCTCCGATGGTAATGTATGGTTATGATGTATTATTCAATGTAATCCCTAATAAAAAAGCGGAACATCATGAACGAGTACGAGATAGTTGGACGAAAAAGTAAATCATAGACGTAAAAAGATAATACAAGGTAGGTAGAAATATCGGGAACGTGTTTCGAGGAGTCGAGAAAATATCGCACGGGATGAAAGGCGGCGTGAAATAAAAGAGAGGCATAAAAATAATCGGTAGTAATAAGAGGATAGAGTAACCGCCCGGAAAGTTAACTCCCCACCTTCCTGCGTTTTTCCTCTCCTTCCCTCATTCCCACCTAATGACCCCAAATTACTAGGCGGGCTACAATTAATTAGGCGGTTTCCCTTCCCGGCTAAAGTGACTCCGGCCGCCCCTCAGGCTCTAAACAACTCCCCACATCAATATCGTCCCACTCCCCGTGTTTCTCTCCGCGTGGCCTTCGCAACCCTTCGCAGGGTCAAAACATTAAAACTCCGACACACGACCAAATTCCACGCTGCTAACGACCCCTGCCTTAAATGTCATTACTCGCATTCCCGCCGAACCCTCTTATCGATTTTGATACTTCATCCTAATTACATTTTCCTCCGCCTCCCGAATCGCTCTCGTCGCTTCTATAGCAACGGAGAGAGAGTTATTTGCGGACGCGATTCGTTTCGTAGATTTTTCTTCGTTTACACACGTCTTCCGAAAGCTCTTTTGCATCGGAAGAAGGGTGGTGGAGGAGGAGCTCCTGAATCGCAAACAGAACCAAGATTTCAAAATCTCCGAGATATTTCCACGAGATGATTAATGGTAGTGGATACGTCAACTTCGTACGTTTGCCTACCAAATTTGTCTGAAAGGATTAATAGCGATAAGTCCCGCTCTGTTAAACAAATAACATTCTGTAAATGCCTCGAATTATTTCCGAGAACACGCTGGCGGATTCCGAGGATGTTGAATCACAATCAATTAACGAGGTTCGCAGAGATTTGCTGACTAAGTTTGCCGGAATTTCGGAAAGTAAAGCGTGATAAATGAGATGGCGGAATACGTTTCGTCATTTCCAAAAATGAACATCGTGTTCCCTTAGTGAATGTGTTAATGGAAACACCATATTCCCTAATTTCTTGTTTTGCAAACATCTTTACGATGTATTGCTTTTGATCTAAATCAGGGGAATTTTCGGTAGCTTGTTATTATACGGAATATTGTAGAATACCGTTAACAAAAGATTCCTAAAATTCTATCAGTACTAAACATCCTTAGTTTTTTAAAATATATTGCACTTGAATATCAGATCCAATCTTAACAAATTAATGTGAATTTTTAAAACATCTTTCGAGATGTTTAGTATAAGAAAAAGTTCACTGATGCTACAATGTGTTATATTATTCTATTCCATATGCCATATAAATGTTCCAAAACAGATCTGAAGTATTTATGTTCATTGTCTCCTAATAAGAGCGGGTAGAAATGTTTTAAATAATGTTTCGAAGATTCACCGATATTTAATATGTATCTCAATAGCTCTGAATGAGCCTTAAATTTTTCTAAAGTTACTTCACACCTAATATTGAAATGAGTTCTTCTTATGAACTCTAATATTATATGTACCATGAATTGCGTAAAGCCTAATCTAAATAATAGCTAACGATCGTCCAAAAAATATGTTCCAATTTCGGAATCTGCAAAAGAATACGATTTCCATTGACAACTATCTTTCTAAGAGAATAAAGTATACTTTCTGATATCTCGGCTTTGACTTCGTGTTAGTTCTCCATAATGAAGGGGAAATAATTAGTTTCTCCTACCTTTTCTTCAATATTTTATTTTTCCATGACCGTGGTTTCGATCTATATGATCATCTTCAGGAAGTATCTTAACAGTAACAGAACAGAGTAGATGAATAGAGTAGATGAACAGAGTAGATGAACAGAGTAGATGAAGATATATGCACAAAATATACATCCATTCAATCTCCTTCGTCTCTTTTCTAAAAGGTATAAGGAAAAGCTGATAAATGTGTATATAAATTTAACAATTATTACTGAAAGAAAGTCTTATAGCGCTCGACGACTATATTCTATCAATCATACCACCCTACCACTGCATAAAACGAATCATGCAGAATATTAATTACGAATGCTTAATCAAAGATTACGTAACTTTATCATCGCATAAATCCATCATTCCGATAAGAGACACGAGTCCCTATCGGATAGGGGCAGTAATTCCGCAAACAAAGTTGATTCTCCCACATATCTTGCGCTATACTGAAATAACACGCTACTCGAAACAATTCCCTGGAGTTACCATGCAAATTAGTTCAGGAACTCCAATTCGCAGCCCACGTTTCATTTCTCCCATCTGCTCTTCAGCAAAATGAAAACACCGCTGGATGGAGCATCATCCACGCCTCCAGCTCTCTCATAACATTCCTACCCTCACTACCACCCTTATCTTTTACTACAATCTGCTTCATTCTGTGAAGAATAGGTTGCCGCTATTATTCTCCATTTTCATAGCAATTCCCCTCTTAATCCCTTATATTCATGCGCATGCATATTGCAGAAAATCGTGCCCACCATTGAAATGGTATTTGCCTGTAATCCTCTGGATGATTTTTTTTCTTCGAGAATAGTTATAACGCAATTACGATTAACTATATTTGGATGCATGTATGTGAGTATATTTTAAACAAATAAAATTTTTTATTCAGTCATTATTAACTGCAATGAATATTATTCTAGATTCCTCCTACATTCTATTTACCCTAACAAAAAGTAAGATTTATTCATAATGAATGTTCTCAAATATATAAAAAATTAAGTGAGATTCAATTTATTTTAAGAAAATTACATGAAAATTTAAATATCTGAAAATCGATTATTCCGATAAAAACTGCGCCGATAGGTTAACGATTGTAGTGGAAGGATAAATTATAATATATTTGAAAGAAATACTCTTCTGCATTATAATAGAACGCTTTAACCTTAATTCACAATATATACAACACCAAATTCTGATAAATTCGACCAAAAAGTCAGTGCAATATTATAAATCATCAGATTCTTAGCAGATTGATAAATTTGCAAATCTATAAAATGTAAATTTGCAACGAAATTTTTCATAAATTAGGTTTTTTCACGAACTTTTCGCGAAACACCATGGAAACAAGTCAACACTGAAATGCGTAAAAATATAAGATCTTCTAATGATTTTCAGATTTTAAATATACATTTATTCTAATGATTGATAATATATATGGAAAATGATGCTAAAGCAGTGCTAAATAATGGCTTAGGAAGTGTTTATGAACGAAGAGGATACTCGGTTCAAAGTAGTTTGAATCATTCGCTTTTAATCTAACTAATATCACCCCAACTAAGCCAACAGAGTTTTTTATGAGCTGCAATTTGAAGGATAGTCTTGAATGCACGTCTGTGTTTGAACAAGGGAATATATTATACGGTCGCAAGTGAATATTAAGGAAAAATCAGATAAAAAAACGCCCTCATAAGATTAACAGCCAGGTTTACGAAGTAAGAGCAATTCACCTTATAAAGTGCCTAAAATGTCTTTGTATTTACTAAAAGCATAAATTTCCTTACCTTTTCTTTATCGAACCCATAAAAATGCTAATTCGTTCGAGATATTATTTTAAAAAAGAACTTCGCTCAGGTTTATCCGGATAAACTGGATAGATCTTTCGAAAGCTAACCTTATTTTGATACGGGATTTCTCTTTGCAAAAGGCTTGAACTATAAATCTTGAAAGTGGCTGATATAGAATTCTATTTTATCACGAAACGTTAAAAAATAAAGGCTTCGGATTGATATATACTTCATTCTCGTAAGACATTTCTGCACACCATTAATAACGTTTCCTTAACACGCGAAGGTGATAATAACGAATCCGCGGCGTCCTTCTGTAACAATAGAACCCATTCTCACGCTATTGAATTTTAATGCTATCAATAAATCATCTACATCTCCCTTTCTAAGAAATAAGCTGACTGGTCGAAAGGTTGACAATGTTTTCATTACAGATATTAATTAAATCCAAGCCTGCAGTGAAGACAAATTTATGGCGGAAATAATTTTAAAATAATACTACTAACTTAGACAATTTTACATACACTTTCTGCACTTAAATTCCGGTTTCAACTGTCATCAACTATACATTTATAGAATCCTATACGAATTAATCTCAACAAGATCAAATCAAATTCAAACACACCCTTCTCTAGGTGAAGTTTCTAAACTCTAAATAACATTCTACTCACACGTATTCATATTCTGATACGTGTTCCACTAATAATTGTATAAATTATACAGAGAACTGAACTTACGTATGGTGCATGCACTCTCGTCCTCAGATTCCTCTTCTAAACTGACACGTAAACCCTGTGAAAGAGAAAGAAATGTTTTTAGATACACAGTGCAAGTGATTTTGCGATGGAAATAATTACATTAATCTAAAACTAAGAACGATATTAAACGACAAAAAATATATGGAAGATAGATCATATTATATTTAGCATCCTATAGATAATTAACATATTTCTTATGCGTACAAAGTACAATAATGGGTGAGCTGAATATAAACAAGATAACAGTTGTCAATGGAATAGTAAGCATTAAAAGGAATTGATGAGAAGGCTAAGTGAAACCATGAAATGTCCATAGAACATACAATTTGACATTAAATAATGTACATAAAAATAACAGAACAATTTTAAAAATTGGTAAAACCTTAAACTTGAAAGAAGAAAACTGAATAACTTTCAAGCATAATATCTAATTATATTTGGTCATTTAGATTCGAACAAAAGAATACTTTATGGCGGAAAGAGGCAAAATATGTCTTCATTCATTCATCAACGAATTTAATTTAAACAAAAAGAAAAAGCAAGCCCTATTCCGTCAAACGACTTCACAAACGTGTACCTACATTTAAAATAAGAGAAGAAAACATTCCCGTTGAAATTTAACCGAGTTTTCTTCTCTCATTTTAAGTAAAATATTGTTCCACGAAGTACGGCCTGAAAAGATTGATTATATGTGCAAATAGATGTTTAACCGATACATAATTCAAACACACGTGGTCTTTATTATAAATTCGTTGTTCATTGACAGCAACGGAGATTCCATACTTTCAAATTATGGGGCAAAATATCTCACTTTTAAGCACACATTTAATTTAATAATACAATCAGAAATTTGCTAACTATATCAATTTTATACGTTTTATTCGAATTCAAATACTATATTTTAAGGAGGTTAAAAACATCTCCAATGAAATTTTTATGACGTCAAAAAGTAACTCGTTCAAAATCCCTTTGATACGTCATGTATGGCTATTTTCTTCCATAAATCGAGTCCATGTTAGCAGATCGATGACTCTTTTGATATCGCCACTGCAAAGAGATAATTTCTCGATTACTCGCCATAATAGGTTTTGATCGCATTTCACCAAGATGAGAAGCTGTCAGTGAATACCGTAGGCGGTGAATGAAAACTCCAGATGGTATTCATACAACAACCAGAAAATTGGCTGCGCAGCTTAACAGCTTTAATTCCTAAACGTAGCATAAATTCTCTCTTTGGAAGGATTGTCCAATTTGGATTGAAATTCATGCAGAATTTTGAGATGAATGAGCGTCATGGTTTAAACTGACAGAACAATGGTATTCGGCCCTCGGCCAGACTACATTCCTACAATAGAGCATTTGGAGAAACAAGATCCTCGCTCAACATGAATAAAGTAAGATGGAAACAAAAGCGGATCAAAATTGACGCAGTGTGTGCTGCAACGTTATCCTCAACAATCGGAAGATATAATCAGCGCACGGGATACTTTTTAATTTCCCATAATCAGAGAGTCTAGAGGATTAATATTCGAGAAAAATCGATTCAAATAATCCTATAATAATTATTATCGGTAAAAAAAACTGCGAAATATTGATGGAAATAAATATAAACTGACTATTGAAGTTATCAAAAGTTATCAAAATTGAACACATTTTAGGTTTATTTGATCTTTGTCCATCCAAAAACCTTAAAGGCATCAGAAACTATAAACTTTTATAAAAAGTACATGACTGTCATATAAAATGAATACATTACAAAGGCGGAGCAAAAGTAGTGGAATTAGTCCTATTGTATATACATTGGTATGATAAGCCCTTTTTATAACTATAATTCTATTAATAGTTAAAAAGAACTAAGGGTGGACAAAGGAATATATCATTTTTTCTCTAAACGTGGCTATAACAACTTTGACAGGATTTATTCATGCATATAAAAGACAGAGTAAGTTTAGGAATTTTTGAAATGATTTAAATGAATGGCAACTGAATGAACTCAAACTAAACCTACTAACGCCAAACATATCTGAAATAATTAATCCTAAAAGAACAAATGGTTGCTCCTATCAAAAACTAAAATTCATCCCATACTTGTGGTGAGCTAAAAAAGTCGTCTTTTTAATTCGAACGAATTAAAGAACATATTTAAAATGAAAGAAAACATCGTTAATTCATCTTTCGCCGAGGAATTTAGGAATTTAGAATAGAAATAACGTATTCGCCATTTGAAACTTTTATTCATTGAAAAAGCTACTCAACTATATTTTTAAAACTCTATAAATCAACACGTAACAAAATCGCCAGTAATGATAAAATCGCATTATTATATTTTTACGCCCCGCGAAATATCGTTCCATTCATTAACAACGGAATCAGGCACTTGTTTTGAATAGGGCATTAATTGTTACGGAAGACCAATTAGAGCATCCCTTGTGGAACAATGTCCGAGGTTTTTAGCGACGAGGTAATAAAATCGGGGAATATGGAGTTTGGATGGAACTTGTATAGGCCGTGATCGATGCGGAGGGGGCCGAAGAAACGAAGGTGAGCGGGGGAATGATCGAGCCGGAAAAGTAGAGGGCCTTCCATTGTTGAGTATGCGGAAATTTGGAAGGACTAGTTGCCATATTCCGCCCGTTGGGTTATTGCCAATCAGAGCAGAAAGACTGGTAGAAATTGTGGAAGAAGAATTAAAGGATCGCCGTTTTATTATACGTTGCTCGCGAAGCAGAGTTGGAATGCTTCGCCGAAATATTAAATACGTACAGAGCGAAATTATGATATCGAACGGTTGATGTGAATTGCTCTGTGGTATGCTCCCTTACACAACAATTTAGATCATAGATTTCATAACGAAATAATAAAAATAGAAGAATGCATTCATGTGTAAGTATTGATGCATTTAAAGATGATTAAAGAACATACTAAGTTTTCTAGAAATGATTCCCTTTATTAGAAAAAACATAATAATACAACCTATAAGTTTCAAAAATCTAAATCAATGATAAGAGAAATATTCTGTTCTTTTAAATTCCAAACAGTGATGATAAAATAGTTCCAAAATTACCTCAAATTATTTCCTTTATGTGACTTTTATGCAATGTAATGCTACTTTAATGTCATAATATCAACAAGTTTCTGATAAACGGAAAATATTGTTGTCAACCACAAACATGTTTGTCTGTTTATTATCAACGCACTGTATGAATATTAACTGCTCTTGATTTCTTCTATAGAATCACTAAAACTCCAAAAACTTTAAAATCAGACTACGAGCTAAGATAAGAAAATTATGAATATTTCTCAGGAAACTATTACATTACAAGTGAATGGATAATAAAGCCATTAATTTTTAGCCCTATGCCGTGACGATTGAAAAGTCACTGAGAATTGAATTCAACTCAAAGCTACATTCATCTTCTAAAAGTGTAATTTAATATCTTCTACTCTCCCATTTTCCACAATTCAATAAGATGTTTATGAATATAATTCGTTAATGGTATCCATCTTAATACTAGACATTTCCTACTGAATGAAAACTTATTCCCCTCAGTGACTCTCAATCCAACAGCCGTCCCTAAATGTCCGCCAATTTTGTCCGAACTGAAAAAAGGAAAGTGTGGATGTCCGGCTTTTTATGAGTTGCGTGAGCGAATGTAAGTGCATGAGAGTATGTTTCGGCGTTTGATTCGCAGAATGCCACGCCCACCCCGAATGCATTATGGGGGAAATGTCTCCGACGTCGGAGATTGCAGACTGTATCATTATCGGTGGAAAAGTGCGGGGGCGATGTAGAAATATACGCATAAGAGGATGTGAATTTTCCAAAATAGAAGAAGAAAGAGTTGGTAATAGGGAGGTTATATTCAGATATCGAATGGAGTGAAAATCTCAACGACAAATGATCTATTATATCAATAATATATAGAAATAAGTAAAACTAAATTAATAATTAATATACATGTTCTATGATAAGATAACTCGAAGATAATAAATAATCTATGATAATATGCTTAAAAGATAAAAATATAGGGGTACTATCGATAAAATGAGAACAAATTACTGTAATTATATTACGTACAATGAAATATATATATATATTCGCAATTTTGAATGTACCTGAAATTCAACTTTTAACTTCACTCTTGACATATTTGACTATATACATAATTTTACCATTGAGGCATTGATACAAATCCACACACTACACATGAGATTCGAATCTGAAATTGTATTTCTCGCTTATGGGTTATTAGTATTAAAGAATAATAATCGAATAATAAATTTCAATACGCCCTGTCGCCAAGGCAACATCAAAGCAGAGATTTATCCTCAGAAATAATTATTTGCTTGAGTTATCCACATTCAAAATGACAAATCTCCATGACTCACAATTGAAATTCCACACGAATTAACATCTCGCGGGAGGATAACAAAGATCGAAGTGAATCTCCTTTGACGATACAATAGGATACAAAGGAGAGACGCGCATAAGATCAGACAACCGAATGACTCCACAGATGCGAAAAAGGTATCACCACGAGTAAATACTACATGATAAAATTCATCCAAATTGTACTGCGCCGAAAAAAAAGAAGAGATTAGGATTTGGGCTTCTATTGTATTCCTTTTTGTCCAAATGGGGTTCGAGCCGTCCTTCCAGCAGAGGAGCTAAAAAAAAACGGGAGTTCCCGCTGCTCGTTCCCACAGCCTCTCGTTTCCTTTTTTATCATCGCTGCACCCGAAAAACAAGTCGAGCTACGCTACCAACCGCGAAAAACTGTACGCATTTAAAGCCATTAGAGACGCGTCAGAGTAAATCCGCTTGGTTTTATTGCAGACAAGATGGCTGAGGTTATCGCACAGCGCTCTTAATGACTTCCACTGAAAAGCATACGTCGTCGTCATAGGGAAGTAGTGCGGAGTCGTGAGTTCCTTTTGAACTCGAGAGGTATAAATATATTTCATTTAGATGTGCGTATCTAGCGGTGTATTTTTTTAAATCTGAGACACTCGTAAAGGATTTAAAAAAGTAATCTTTTGTGTGAATTTTAGAGAATGGCTGTCTATGTTTCAGCATTAACGAGATATATTTGCGAATAATGAGTGGAAATAAACACTTAACGCCCGAAGAGTTTGAAGGTGTAATGCGGTGTGCTTTATTAAGGGTGAGGAGAACATATGTCTGTATTGAATTGTGAATCAAACAAATAGAATTATAGAAGATTATGGAAAAGAATTCATTGTTATTTTAATTTTTAGGATCTATGATATGTGTATCTATGTGTACTGCCACGGAATGTAATTTCCATCTGACAATGATGTATCATGAGTAATATTATACAGGATACATCGAGTACACAGTTTTAAAATAAATCCTCCACAAGTATTGATCTAAAAGAGGAAGGAACATGGTTTAGCCTGGATAGAGTTGAGAAAACTCCAATTAGCCGTTATTTTGTTCGTAAAATAACCGTTGATGAATTTCCACCTGTTAGAGGTATGTTCTTACGATGGTCATCCCAAGTAATTATTGTTCTCCATACGTATTTTAACTATTATGTTCCCTTCTTCTTATCTTTTCGGGAAATGTTTTCGCCCTATTTAAGTTTAGGCTAGTTACTAAGGTTCATAAATAATGTCAACTTCTAATCATCGAACGTGGAAGTGACTGAAGTTGAAAGTAAACAATTGCACACACTGAATTAATAAAAAACAATATCCTTATCTTGTACCTGCTTAAATTAATTTAAATATTTCATTTCCAGACGGCTGAATATTTTTCATTAATTTTCCACTCATTTTCGTGGATCTGAATAAATCCAAAAATCTTTCAGAATTTTTCAGAATATAAAAATTGTTTACTCAACTTCTTCCAAAACGGAAGAGATAACAAAAGGTTTTTCAAGATTCGTATTTGAAGCAGCGGTCTTTGAAAATCGAGTGAAGAGCTTTCGAAATGAAAATAAAAATGGGGATAAAGGATAGAAGAAAAATAGTGGATGAAAATGAAGAATCCAGAGAAGATGAAGAAGTATATCTGGAAGGATTCATAGGACAAGAATCAGAAGATTGATGCTAGCCGAAAATGAGAAAGAGAGAAAATATTTTCTATTAATCATAAATAATAAGTCAAAGGCTGATGAAAAATATTGTGTTTTGATTAGTGGATTTGGAAGTAAGAGAAAATTCGGATGAACTATTGACTTACTTCTGAAATTTTATTTCCAGATATCAACCCTTTTGGAAATTTTCTTCAATGATTCTATGTCTTCTACTACGCTCAATATAAATCTGTGCTTTTATTAATTCGATTTCCATTATTTAAACAGCAGAAAAGAAACAAGCGTAAAATTTAAATTTATTGATTTACGGACGAAAAATACTCTCCTGCAATATAAGATTCATATATTACATTTACAAATCGAAATAAATCTGTAGCTACGTAAAAATAGCAATAGCATGAGATGAAGGGAAACGTAATCAAAACAAGCTTCGTAATTTGGGGAAAGATAACGAAGAATGTCGAGGTAATAAAAGAAGGGATAAAACGGCGAGAAGTGGAATAAGAAAGATTTGAAGGAGATGAATCACAGAAGGAGGGAATTGGACGACAGTTGTGAGGGAATCTGGCAAATGGAGTGGATCCCAGACGGATGAGCTTAAACTATGGGCGGTAAAGATTTAATGAGGATGGGAGATTAGAATGGAGAAGGGGAGGGGTGCGATGGAAGGGTTGAGGGGGGAAGCACGTGTCGAGAGTGGATGGAGTTCCCAAAAAAACCACGAGGGGGATGAAGAGTTAAAGGAGAAGGGAAGATCTCGTCTATGACAATGCTTTGGATTTGCATACGCTGCTTGGCTTAAGCTCTGGGTGACAGTGTAATGCAGACAGCTGGCCTGAATCAATTACCTTCATTCCGTCGGTGGTGGATACATTGAAGGGGAGGTGACGGATTACGGCAGTGATTTATACATTTAAATAAAGCCAACGAAATGCTGGTATTCCTAGGGTATCCCTAAGGGAAAATTCTTAAATAGATTAGAATATCATTATTTATTGGTGTAACAGCGTTCAACTGCTGGAACGACGAATGTTATCCTAGATGTTGGTGTACCGTTCTCTATCCGAAACGAGAGTTAGAGCATGGATATTTGCTCACAGCTTTTACATCCTAAATACGAGACCATTCTACTGTACATAGAGATAACCAACCGTTGCACCGAAGTAGTGTTAAGGTACAAGCAACGGTAGCTTTAAATTGAATAACTTTTGCAGTTACGTTAAGTTCTAAGGGTCAAAATTTACTGCCAACATTGCAGATGCTCTACTTTACCTGATATTATCGTTAAATTAGAGGTTATAATTAGTGATTTGCATATTTTTATTCCCTATTTCTTTGTTTTCAATACATTTCTTTGTTTGTAATACAATTAAATTCACAAAGGTGAAGTCTAGTGATTCTTCAACCCTCAATTCGTAAGAGGGTGGTTAAAGAAAAGAAGCTGTACGACAAAAGTGGGGCAAGTACTTCCACCGCTCAAGTAAGCGACGTTACAATGACACAATTAATTTCTTGAATGATCAATTTAAATCTTATGGAGCACTAGTTTTCTTTTTACTTATGCACGGGAAAAGAAATGAGTCATCACCTCTTCGCACGTATAATTCTCGTTTGAAATAAAATGGGAAACCCTCGAACTGCCGAATCATCGACTTAAAGAAGAGATTATCTATTTATTTTGTTTGAAAATTCTAGAAACCGTTAAACAGGGATACGGTGTCGAGAGGCGAGGGAATCTTAAATTCGGTGTTTGAATGTTTAATGAGGAGAAACGGGTCACCGATTGCTCCAAAACGGATGGCGTTTAAAGAAGATGATTAAATATTTAAGGAACTTGAAATGGAAGTGCTGTATATTTTCACGAGTCCTCCACTAGGTATAGGAGGGTTCCAAAGAAGAATAGTTCGAAAAAACACAAGTACTTGGGGCACTGAAAGGAATAAATGACCTACCAAAGGTAAAAATATACTCTCGGTAAAAAAAGTAATACTGGAGCTAAATAAGTAAAATAAAACAGCACAAAACTTTATCTATGGAAACTACATAACATACAGCTTCCACGTTGTAGTTGATGTTATATTTTATGTTAAGAGTACGTCGATTATTAAGGGTCGATCACAGATCCTTTTTCAAACGAATTGTACTACTTATAAAACTTAGTTATCCGTTAAATATTATTTGACAAGTATTATTCAAAGGTGATAACTAACCGAAAGCATAAGAAATTCTTTTCGCTGTACAACCATATTTTATGAGCTTGAACAAATTCAATGAATGATATAATCCTAGGATCGATTAAACTTATTTAAAGTGCTCTTAAATTCCACTTAGGGTTTGCAATATTACCATTATATTACTGTATACTACGTTGTATTCTCAGGTAGTTAAATTATGATAAGATCATAGGAGTTGAAGTCATGTCTTAACATCAACCTTAAACATTGAATAAAAGCTATATCTAAAAAAGAAGCTTCAAAAATAAAGGGATATTTAAGATCAGCGTTACTATGGTTTCACTAAAATTCAAGTCATCTAAGAGCGCAACAATACGGAGCGTTGATCGATTGCTAATTTCTAAAAAATGCGAAACAATGAATGAGCAACCGTCTGACTTGTGTTTCGTACGGAGTTCATCACAAAACGAAGTACAAAAAGGGAGAGAGAATTGGATAAGAGAGAGGAGATGAAAATGCGTGGGCAGAGCAGCTGCGTTCGAGGGAATAAGGAAAATATAGTGGAAATAGAAGGGGAGGCGAAGAATAGTGCTAGGGGCGGAAAATGCGGGGGAGGGTGTGTCGAGGGACAATCAAAACGCAGACAAAAGGAACGAGAGTGGAATCGGAAGAGGATGGAAATGGAAGCGATTTCGGAATAGTACGTATTTTAAATGCGAAGAACCCAAAAAACGGACGGAATTAAAATTTCGACGTCTTATTGCAAAGATTACTTTCATTCTCCGGGGAAGAGTTGAAGAACGTTCCATCTGAGCATCCTCTATTCTGATGAAAGTATTTTTTTATTATTATTTAGATACTCAAATGTTCCAAAGTCGTTGTACTTTATCGTAAACTGTGTTATTGATTCTGAAGTATTATTTAACATTCATTGTCTGAAGAATATAGAGATTAAGAGCACTGATATTGTCGAAAGAGAAAAATACTGCAATGTAAACATTTTTCGATTTATTTAAAGAAATTTTATCCACTTTCCTATATAAAAGATATACTATTTTCATAAAATTTCAGAAATAAAAACTATTAAAGGTGAGATAGACATCAGAATGAATGGATGCAGATTGTAAAGAAATGTTTAATATTAAATTTGTTTAAGTTCTTCAGAATGCTGATTCGAAAAAAACTAGAATATCGCAAAATGGTGTATTAGTCAGAATAGTATAAGTTCAGTGATTTCAGACAAATCATCCTGATGTATAAATCCTTATAGAAAGTCCCAAATGCATAGGATGCACAAAGTAAAACCATTCATATTTTATATTTTATTAAAACGTAAATGATGCTTTTGAGAATCAAAGATTTAAATTTTAGGGTTGAAGTATTTGCATTAAAATCTTTACAAAATTTTAACATTACAATTTGTTATAATCCTATCATATACAATATATTAATGAGAAATTCATTATTCTATAAGACGTATGTTCTTTATTTTGGTAAAGCAACAAATTATATTCCCGTTTCGATCGAATGTATTCTATGACAAAAGTACGGACTTCATATTCCCCTTGTATTTCAAAATATGTATTCACATCAGATGAACATATAAATTCATACTTTATATGAAATTCTGGGAAAGGATATTTTAGTTTCATAAAATACTGGATCCCTACGAATCCGACCTTTGGAAAAAAAGTCACATAACGTATTTATATTCTAATCTCCCCAAAATCGACGAAGATAATTCATGATATGCGAGCAACTCCGCCTTTGGGAATGGGTTAAGCTTAACCCAATGTTTCCCGTAAGAAATAATGCATAAGAGCGCCCCATATCTGCATCGATTGATTGATTAGTGCAGCTATGCAAGCGATACTTCCCCTTCCTCATCATCTCCAGTCGCTCCGGATTACGACGAATACGGTTGGTGGAGTGGAAAAACCAGTGAAAAATGAATCAGCATGAGAAATAAATGGGGAAGTCCAATTTTCAGTTGAGCAGTTCGAAATCAGGAGGGCATTCACAACTAGCCATCATAGATAGGGTTGGAATAGAGAGAGTTAACGGACGATAGATTTCTAAACCGGAAAAGAGGAAGCTAGAAGGGAAATAAAAAGTAAACGAAAATGTATTATTCGGAATTTAAGTAATCCATTAATAAATAATTCGCAGGGATATTGAAAGTTTATTTTGTAGGGAATTTGTATGTATGATGAAACATTATTTAGACACTGAATGTTCAAATTACGTAAACCTGCCACTACATGTTACATACCAATTAGAAGTTTGTGATTTAATCATACCGAAAGCAATAATATTTCCAGCTGATAAAACAGAACATTAATTTTTAAACCATGTAATATTTTAGCTCATCAAAAACTCATCCTGGTATGTTTTTCTAAATATACGTTAAGTGTTGTGAGATTTAAAAATAAATCACTTCATAAACTCTATATAGCAGGCGTTGAAGAATATCCTAAACGAACCGTAGAAAAAAAAAGGCCTAAAAGCAATGAAGTGAACTGTAGTGGAATGGATCGACGGCTTTGCAAATTAGATTACTCGAGAGACCACCAGGGGAGAAACAAATGAGCGATTCGAAAATAAAACGAAGTCGATTAATCCGATTACGAATTCCCGAATCGATATAATGACGTAATCCTGGTCTATTTCTCCATTAAACCCAATAAAAAGAATTCGCTGCCGATTTACTTCCGCTCCGAAAGAGATGCTATAAAAGAGAGAGAAAAACATCTCGTAATAGAAAACACCTGAGTAAGCGAACGGGATTCGGGAAGGTTGGCCCGCAAAAAAAATCTTTCTTCACATGTTACGTAAGTTCAGCAAAAAAAAAGAGCCACTCCATGCGACCTCTCGTGCAAGTAATGGACGATGCAAACGGAACGATCCGATGCAGGGAATGACAGGTGGAGTGGATGGGAAGGTAAGGAAAAGCGAGTGGAGCAGAAACGAGAATAAATTGAAGCCTGAATCTGAGCCTGCCATTTTGTTGTTAACTCAACCGTCCCCTTTAAAGCCCTCGATTCATTTGTGAAACCGCACATCCCCGTGCGCGGTCGCATTGGAAGACTGCGACAACGCGCGTTCTCACGCAAACGAGAAATAGAGACGCTCTTTTGTTTGTCGTTCAATTAATCGGGCGCATTTACACGAAGGAAAATCGAATTGTCTCGCGCGATTCGAATTAATTCTCGCGTCGTGCTCGACGAACCGAGTTGGATTTAAATGGAGGCTGAGTAAACTGATATCCTGATTAAGGAATCGCAAATATGTCGCCTTTTCGCAGAATGTGAAAGTGGTTTCGTGCTTCCCTCATCTCCGATATCCACCGATTTCCTCGTGAGAATTGTAATAAAGACCTTGTGAACAATATCGTCCGTCTTTAGAACCAGTATTTTTTGTAGACTAATAATGAACTTTCAGTATAATAAAAGGTCTTTAATCAACGCGTAAATCGTTATCATGAATTGTTAAATCCAGAGGAATATCCAATATCATCCGATTGAATGCATGTTCGTATATAATCGAATGGCGTTTTCAAATTCGCAGTTAATATAATTGGATAGCTAACACTGAATGGAGTGGATATAGTATGGATATTTCTTAGCTTAACAGAAGTAAATTTGAGTTTTAAATTAATTATTTAAAAATACACCAAAATCACTTCGATGGCAAAGATTTTCAGAATGGTTCCTTGTAAACAATTTATTCTTTATATATAATAATTTAATTTTCCAACTTTAATAATCCACGGCGCACAGAGTTACTGTGCTACACCATATACTTTGTTTCATAAATTTATTCTTTGCTAAATTACGTTTTATCAGACTGCTGGTAGAGAAGAAAATGGATTTTATATTGTATTACATTTCCATGAAAAGATAAATGTATAAACTAGAAGCCAAGTCAAAAAGTAAAACCCCCATCTCAAGTTATATTTTACTTTAAATCTGTGCTACCACATTTCTTTGATACATCAGCGATTAATTTTGATTTTTCTTATACTGTTATCTCCCCATTCAAGAGGGACTTTTCACCCTTAAAAAAAAGGAATTCAGCAGCGCTACACTTTTTGTCGAAAACATCATTTATCTTCTCCATAGAGTCTCACTCTCCTTCTGCATAAATTCTCAGCTTTTCGGAGAGAGTTTTTTTTTATAAAGTCGAAAAAACGCTTGAAAAAAAAATCGGGTCGAACGCCGGCGCCGACAAATCCCTTCCGAGATTCGGAATTCGTTCGTACGGAAAGCGATCGCATGTATATTCCATTTGCTCGGACCTCCGAAAGACGGTGGTGGTGAGTGGGTGACCCAAAGCCTCCCTCCCTCTAATCTCGCGACACCTCCGAACTCGTTCCACCGAAAAGGAGAGAGAGCCTTAATCCTAATCTGTTCCAACAGTCGAAGTTCCCACACTTCTCTCCTCTTTCCGTCATCCTTGACATTCCTCCCTCTTCGCAACCCCACCCCCTCAGCATTTACATATAATTCCCCCTCCGCGTGCGAATCTTGGACTCCCCCACTGTCCCGCAAAAGGTTGAGTGAAATAATTTTATGCTAAGCCCTCGAGAATCCTCGGAAGACGTGCGCGGGAAAAAGTATTAAAAAAGAACCTCTTAGCGTCACTTCACGAGTTTCTCGACTCGTCGGAGGGATCCTGCCTTTCATAATCCAAAAAAAGCTCTATTTATCGCATCGCTACGTTCCGAGAAAATGATTTAATTTAAAAAAAGAAACCCTCCCAAAAATTTTCTCAAATTCGCAAATTTGCCATATCTTCTCGCCGCCGAAGTTGAAACAAATTGTCCTCAAACATTTCGACAAGCATTAAGCTGACCACATAAGCGAGCAGACGTTTGTTGTATCCAAGCCTATACTTAGTCTTATCGATAATTCCAGTCCTTCTGTTGGAAATTGATTCCTATGGAATTCGATCGCCGAACCCAAAAATCCATTTCCAACGCGTGGACAGGGGGCGTAACATTTGCCGGAAAGTGTCGAAAAGAAAAAAAAAATGACTGCGAGATTTCACCGTGAAAGAGAAATCGATTATTCTTCGGGTCTCGACCGAGAGTCAACGCCAATAAATTAAGATACCTTATGTAGATTGTCATCGGGCTCCTTATTTCTACTTGAGCAGTATCGCCTCCTTGAGGAAGATTTCGATATCGATCTATCGATAATGAGGGCGCCGGGTTCGAGGTCTCTGTCATCAACTCGATTATCGATCTCTTTTCGATCGGAAAAAATGGATCAAAGGATTTACTTCGCACGATTTTTAAGGAAATCTCTACTTCCAGCTTTTACTCCAGTTGAGCTTAACCTAAATAATATATAAACTCATTGCCATTAAAGGAAAAATGTTTTTCAACGCATTAGTATTTTACAGTGAGCTTTGCTACTGCTCGAAACGGCCATGTACAAAAGAGAAAGATAAAACAATTTTCATAAAAGCATTTTAATGTGGTTTTTCGCGTTACTTAGTGCATTATTTTGTTTCTCAAAGCATTTTTAAAGGCCTTAACCACTTCAAAGGCAAAACAATTTAAAATTTCTACGAATCTCAGAATAGAAGGTACGAAACATACTTGCGTTAAGTTTTCGAATGCTAGGATATCACATTCATTTTGACCAAAGGAACATATATATTCACAAAATAGAAGATTAAAAGCTCCGTTATGAATCCAAAATGTGAATTTCTTTTATTTACTAACGTAAGTGTATGACTCGCACATCTTGCATTAGACCATCGACAATTCCATGAATGTTTATGTAAAGCACGAATTAATTTATCGATGATCTTCGAATGTCTTTAATTTATTTTAAAGGTTTATTTAAACTGTTAGCTATCATTTTCACATTGTTTAAATCATATCTAAATCGAGAACATTAGCAACTGAAATTAAATCGCATATAAGTACTTACGTAGAAAATTTCTCGACAAAAATAGTTGATTATGAAATAAGAATTCGTTTCGGTAAGCTGAGCGTTTCTATAATAAATTCATCTCATTCATAACAATTCAACTAAAGGGACTAAAGAGGGAACTTAAAAGCTTGTTAAAGACAGCTGTCAGCCATTCATAAAACTCTTAAACCTTTTATGATAAAAAATCATCACAAATTAACGACATTGTGATTCTTCACGTAAGGAGAACTAAACAAATATTGCGCGTGAACCATAGAATAAGTGATCGCTTCTCCTAAAGAGTATATTTTAACGATCACTCTCTTTTAAGGTAAGAATAGCTTATAATATAAAATATACGCGATGGCATTATCTTCTCCCAAATGGAAAATAAACATCCCTGAGTTGAATCATTCTTCCCGAAAGCTTTCAATGGATAAGTTTGCTCATTCTCCATCGTCTTTCAACGCAAGAAATTCCCCTATTCTGTCTTCAACTTCTCCGGTTAATGGTCCCTTATACTTAATCCTCAAGGCAAGGCTTCCCTATTGTACGGAGAGTTGGTGGGCATAAGGGATGCTTCCCTCCTTAGTTATAGGAACCTTTTATGAGCTAAGGAGCGGTGTGATGGCTATTTATTGGCATAAGACGAACGTTATTGAGCGAATAACAAAAGACGTCTCAATCCGATGCCCACACAGGAAGCCGAGGCTATCATATTCGAACTAAGTGGAGATGAGTTTGAAGTTGTTCCGCACACAAACTACTTGAATAAAGTTTATCTTTCCTTTTGTAAATTGATAATATGTTTTTTTTTAAGAATATCCGCGACAATAGCGAGATGATTGACCATTAAAAATTGATTCGATTTTTCTGGGTTATAATACTGAGAGAATTTTAAAGATATGATTAAATGATCTACTGAGTCAGGGGCTAACGGTTGGACATTAGAAGCAATCGAACTTTTTACACTATTATAGCAGCGATGGCAAAATTTTCAGCAGTGTCTCCAGAGAAATTGTCCTATCCCTTAAAATAAAAATGGTTATTTATTTATTGTTTGAAAAAAATTCAGAATAAGATATTCATGTTCCTCATGAGAGAGATTATAAAAATTAATTCGAAGAATTCAGAAAAGAGTAAATAGATAGAAAGAAGATCCAAAAGAGTTATGAGGCTGCTTGTGTGCCCTCAAATTGAACTAAATTATATTTTTGATAAGCGATTGTCGTCCAGTATTAAAAATAAGAAATTCTAAAAGAAAGCAAGTAAGCTATTTCCAGAATAATAATTTAGAACTTTAATTTTTACGCTCAGGGATATTTTTCTGAATCGGTTGAGCATCGGCGTTTTCATAACTCAAGCATAATATTTGTGTAAATTAGTAGTGTTTATTTATCCTACATCTCAAAATTAACATTTGATTTTGATACGGGAGCTTTTTATTGATCAATAAACTGAAAATTCAGAATAATAGCTGAATTATTTACAGAATCCTATATGGCAGCTTTCCAATTCTACAAGTAGCCTATAATGGTAGGGCCAAGGACCAACGTTAGTTGAATAATCCAACGGTCCTGAATTAGTAAAAGCATTGATAGTGATACATACTATTATAGAACAGGAATATCTGAAAGACATTCTATTTCCGAATTTTAGAGAAACAAGCAGATTTTAAGGAGGCATTTGCCATCAAGGGGTCGTAGATTTCGTAAGGACACGCGAAACGTAAGGAACCAAATTACACCCCTCCCTTCTTTTCCTAATTTTTTTAACCAGCAACTGCGACCACACAACAGCGAGACTTCTTTGATGTTTTGTAAACGAAAAAGTCTTTACTTCCCTGAATTTCGGAGGCAAAGAAATCAAAGAGAAATTTGAAAGTTCGTCAGATCTTTTGCCTAAAAACAGTATCATTCTGAGACGTGGTTCGTGAGATTACTGCCGGTAATCACCCCAATATAAGACAAAGAAAGAGAAGAAAGGGTCTTTTGAAGTCTGAAGTAAGAGTTTGGATTCGATTGTGTACGAACTTCTGAAATAATTGAAGCCTTCCTTTTCCAATTTTCTTTTTCTTCGAAGTCACGCGATATTTTCCTTTTTGAAAAAAAAAAAGAGAAGCGAATCTCCCTCATTTTCGTAATCGGCTCGCGCGACCTGTTCTCTGACCGCTTTCGTATATTTATAAATCACGAATTGGCGAAAAAGAGTGTGTTCTGTGAGAACAAGGGTGACTCTCGTGATAAGATAAAGAAAAACGGCGGAAATAATCGTGCATTTCTCTGCTTTTTTTCCTTTCGGATCACGGATGTAGATATCTGAGGGTGATACTGTGTAATAGATTAGAAAAAGGGAAGGATGGAAAAGCTAAAATTGAGGAGGTTCTTATCAATTAGATACACTTAACCAGGGTTCTAAAACGCCTTTTTCTATTATCCTCTCGGAATTCCGGAAAAAATAGAGCTAAAATAGCGATTAACTAATGTCGTTACTAAGTATTTATAGGATTCAAAATTATTAATAAAAAATTTAGATTTTTCGTTGACATTACGGTAATATATTTTCTAGCAATTTCGCTTGAATATTTATCAAAGAATATTGATAAGTAGCAAGGAAACTTAGATACCATATTTAAAGGAACTTAAATCTTCATTGATGGACATTTGAGATAAACAAGTCCTTCTTAAAACCGATAAATGAAGAAAGAGTAACCAATACAATGAAGTGATTGTTTATATAAGATCAATATATGCTTTCATCTTTAGTTCGAAACAAGCCCTCGTGATCAAACATTAAATATTTACCTACTCCAAAGTAAATGCTTACGTTAACTTAATATATGGGTGGTTGAGAACTGAAAGGACAATTTGAAGTCTTACAAATCCTTATTTCGTAATAATTTCTTTTGGCAGATAATCTCTTCTTGTTCGTCAATGTTTGGTCCCAGAAGCCCCTCCAATCCAGCGGGTGTACACACAATTAAAGAAACTATTGAAGCTTAATACCCAAACAACTTTCTCTTTTTACTTTCTTATCTTTCTCTCACAGCCGTATTACTATGGTTTCCATTCTTTCGCTATAGTTTACACAATAGGTTGTGACTGAAGAATAAACAGAACGTAACGATTTGCCTCGATAAATGTGTTTGGGTTCTAGGAGGATGAATTACATTAATTTTGTTTGAGTATCTATTAATTCAGTATTAATTGGTTTTATTATTTAAGTTGATTTTCCATTTAAAGCGAATGATATTTAAAAATGTCAAGATTCAAAAAGAAAGGAGCTAGTATTGTTACTGTATCAGTTGCAAATAACAGAGGATCTAATGCACAGAGAATCAAATTCTGGGGTCTACTCTGTTTCATTGTTAGAAACATTGTTGTATTTTACTAAGAGAAAATATAGCATCGAACAATTTAAGAATCTTTTATGCATCGTTCACTATTCATCGCTATTGTTAGATAATAATAAGGCATTACGTAACTTTGTGAAGAATCAGAAATGCTATGATAGCAAGAATCTTTTTCGTTAATCTATATCCCTCTATTTTCACTAATACCCTTCTCGGACGAGTCAACAGAAACCCCTAAGATGCCTATCACCCTATCCGTTGGCAGATGTAAGGTATCCCAGACAACGCATTATGAGATGGAAAAGTTCATTCCTCTTTCCGTTGCAGCGTCCAGATTGGGAAGGGGCCGATGTACGAGAGAAGCAAAGGAGAAACGTGGGCTGCCTAACCTTCAGGATGTACACTGCTGGATGGTTTCCATGTTCAATTATATCGAATTTGTGTTTTTCTGTCTGAACTTTAACATAAAGTATTATTATAATTTATGTATATATTTTATGAATCCAAAATTCCCAAGATTGGGGAGATAAATACCAAATAAAAATTTCATTTAATAATTGATTGTTATACATCTGTTAAGTTTCGAATAATTTATTGGTTAATCGACGAAAGTTAATTTATCAGTGAACCAAAACTGAACGATGCATCAATCATAAACTCTTTTACTGAAAATAAATTATTTAAGTCTTCAATCTTGAGCTCTGTTTGATGATGTGAACCGATATCTTGAAACCATAGTATAGCTTGAACGCCATTAGAGGTTAATCGCAAGAGGATATTCTTTAGTTGTTCATATAATTTCAATATCGATTGACTTGTACTAAATTTAATAATATAACTCCATTTTATCATTATTTTCTACTTGAAGTAAAAAAACGATCATTAAAAATATAATCTGCAACACGCAATTTTGGCATTATTTACAAAAATATCAATCATATGTGATAGATTCTTTCTCTAATTTAGTTCTCAATTCTTTTTAGTGTTACTCATACATAAAATGATCACCTAAACAAAATAATTCAAGATTTTTAAAACCTTTTCTCTTAAATATTCTTAATATAATTAACGATTCACTTAATACTGAACGTAATTTAAAATAAAGTTATTTCTTTATTTCCTTCTACAATTACAATTCCTGCTTAATCCTCCAAAGAAAACGGATACAATCATAATACGTGATAATTGCGAATAACCCATATGCGATAATCACGAACTCGTTGACGCCAAAAACTCTCAGAAGTTGCGTATCAACGCCGAAAGGGCGTTAATCCGTTCAACTCGTGATTCCATTCGTGGTGCACTCATCGATTGAAAGAGCCTTCCTCAAAGCGTTTAAGCCGTCTTCACGCGCCTAATCACTTCCTTCCAGAAGTTTCCAAGTCGAACGCCACTTAGGTGAAGCGACGTCAAAATGAGCGGGAAAAAGCCACGAAATTAATTTCTCGAGAGAACGAAATCGATGCGTGAGAGAAAAAGCAGAACGGATCGATATAAAAGGCAGCTGTTTATCGAACAGGAACTCCATTCCATTTGGACGAAGGGGGGGAGGCCACAAAACCCCTTCCTCACACACACACACGCCCCTTCGATGGCCACAATCTGAGGCCACTGTTCGGACCATTGTGAGCAGCGGAAGAAATTGGAGAGATTTACAGGAGCTATTCGTCGGATGGGAAAAGAAGTGACTGTGTTGGCGGGAATCGTCTTCCCCAATTACCGCCTTCTTTACTATTACAGGGAGGGAAGGCGAGAGCAATTCTCGGAACTAGAAGGGACCTATATAGGTTTCGATAAAGCTAATTCGATCGGAAGGATCGATATTTTTCCGATCCCTAGTCTTATTCGGTCTTGATGAGGTGCGATACTATTAGAAGAAGTGCTAGGCTCTCACGTCCCCTATTACGATGACAAGGAGGGTGCCATTCTTTCAGCAAATGAGTGCATGAGTCATGGGCTAGAAATTAATAGCAGAATATGAATGGAATGAATAGCAGAAAATAATATATTTTCATTATGATCTTTTGATAACTTGATATCAAATAAATTCAACAATTTTATTGAAAACACTTAAATTCTTCATTAAGAAATTTATATTTTAATTATAGTGTGATGAATTGCTTAATATGCTTTAAGATGCTTAAAGTATCAAATGAAAAACAATAAGTTATCTAATAAGGAATTGAATCGACAAATAATGATTAAATACACGTCTTTCAAAAATGAAGTGTTAAACATTTTATAGAACACATTCCGAGAGCGTTACTTCTCTTTACAATTTATGATAAAGAATTCTTAACAAAAGGTATAAAGAAAACAATAAGAAATGTCTTCGAACCTGAAGGTTTATAAATGAGAGTTAAAATCAACTCTTGATATGAATAACAATCGAGCGAAACCTGGAAAAAAAAAGGTTTGTGATATAGATGTAAATTGTTTGTTATTCACACATATCTACGTTCATAAATTCTTCTCGATTAAAATTTTAAATCGCAAAATAGAAATGTCCCCTTTACGGCAGAGTTTACTCAGCTTGAAATGTAGGACGATCGAAGGAAGGTATATACCGTTTTTAATTTGTGTACGCCGTGAAAAACATCTCCGGAGGGCATAGCTTCGTGAAAAGCTCGCTGTGCGTAACTTCAAATAGAAAATAACACGGCGCTGTATTGAAGCATTCCGCTCAAAGATAGAGAAGAAATGCATAAACAAAAGACGACATTCCACACCCAATTTCCTTTGTCATCGCACATGGGAGTCGCCCCGGAGATTTATCCACCTCGAGCAAAGAATGCAGCGAAACTACGCATCTAAATAAAGAGCGAGGGAGCGCACGGGTAAATACGCGAGTCTGAAAAAAAAACACGGGCGCATTAGCCACTCGTCGATCAGCAGGTTGAAGGGTAGTGAAGCCCTTCAAAAATACCTCCCCCGTTCGTTGTTGCTCATACTCGAACGGATTCGTGATGCTCTAGGAAAACACCCCGTCCTCGGAAGGCTAAATAGCTCCGGTCACGGAGTTACTTATTCCAGCACCGCACTGTCAACCTGTCACGCCCGCACGCCGTGGAGCACCTTGGCGCATATTCATGGAGACGACGGCGTTCGGTTAATAAAACGGTCCACATGTGAGTCCTTGGCGCCAATCACCCGTTCGAAAGCGGGCACGTGTTGGGACTTCCGTTGGAAAAAATATAAGAACGCTGTCACTCTCAGGAGCAATTCGTGTCGTCGGGAAACGACGCTTGAAAAATCGAACGGAGCGGGAATATTTATTAGAATCGATGATGGTGGAACATATGTGCTTTGTTGAGTTGTCAAGTTAAAAAGCGTAAACAAAAATGAAAAATAGGACACGAATAAATGCGTGAGGTACTGATCGATGCTAAAATATGGTATGATGTGTTATTCGTTCATAAAAAGAACGTGTTCGATTTAATAATCCGTATACTGTCATTTATTTACGAACTGGTCTCTAAGATACCCTTATTGTTACTGTTTTATATTCAAAGATATTCATTCAACGTGTACGACCAATACATTAACCTCATGGTATGATATGTCTAATACGATACTCTAAGTATCCATAAAGTATACTACGTACATATTAAAATAGCTTCGAAATAAAAGGTTATGCGTTACATTTATGATATGAATTGAAAAATAGTATTGATTGTAAAATTAATTACTAATTGAATTCATGATATTCTCTTACACGATTCAATCCTAGCGAATGATACAAAATCGTCTCCATTAAAGAATTCTATTGTGGTCATCAATACCGGATCCGTACGTATGAGTATTTTATTCGAACATCATAGTATTTAATTAATACCAATTCAAAGTTTCCCAATATCTCATTAGTATCCTCGCTATGTACAATAATAAATATCAGATGAATTTCAATCGAGAATCGAATTTATAGAGAAAATTCCAAACCCAATCATCAGATTCCCAATTAAAAAATATTTATATATATCTATTTTCGCGACCGCCTTTTTAGTGTATTTTATATATTTGCCGTCAAATCACCAAAAAGTCGTCCACCAAAGAAATAAAATCGAGAAAAAATAACGAGCGAAAAGCGTTTTTCCTCGTTAAGCAATTCGTTAAAAAAGTCGAGCGTTTCGTCCGAAATTACGGAAGTAGTTAGCGAAAAATGTTCACGTGGAGCAAACAGTTGAGTAACGTTCGAGAGAATTTCGGGAGAGACGCGTTAGATAGAATTTAAAGGGTTCTTGAACCGAGTGAGACAACGATGAAAAAACGGAGGGCAGGGAAGGTCAAAAAGGGTGAAGAGGTGACAGAAATTGTAAATATTAAAAGATGAATTAGAAAGATGGAGAAGCTAATGTAATTAGCGCAGAGAGCTAACGCTATATTTACGATCAATTGACGTTGTAAATGCTTCCGTTAACGTTCGCAATATTGATTTCGTAAACAAGATAACGTATGCGCGCTGGAGCCAAGGATATAGGTTCTACATCGTCTGTTGAGCAACGAACAAATAATTTACGTAGGTTTCCGCCCATACTCTTCTTAATAGACTTAAAACTAATGAATAAAGTTTCTTTACTGATTCGGTAACAATGCAAAACGTACTTCTTCCACTCCTAAGATCGATTGGGAAAGTAAAGAGCGGTTATTAACGGCCTAAAGAACGCTTCTTTTTCCACGCGATCTCCGCCGCACGTGTTACGCGAAAACATTTTCATTTCCCATCCCTCATTTCTATCAACGTATGGCGAAGCCTCAGTTAAGCCTTGTCTCGCCGTTGACAGGGGATTAATTCGACAATGGGCCTCCCAACCAAAACAGTCCCAACGTTAATTAAACGGGCCGTTACACTGGAACACGCTGATAGGAAGTGAATGCAAATGCAATACGAACTTGATTGGAAACGCGAGCGAGCTATCGCTAGGGAACGAAGAGAGTCGCTTCCACGATGAAAGAGAAGGAAACGCACTTTACAATCCTATTTCCACCACGCGGAAGAGACTAATTGCTCTTTCCTCAAAAGGAAAAATGACGCGAAAACTGCGTCTTTGTGAGACATTATCCCGAGAGTGAGAAATGTTCTTCCGGTGCGCCATTGACTCTCCTCGCCCAAACATTTTTTCACCTGTTTGAACCTCACTCTAATTATCCACGCGAACCCTTATCCGCCTTTCTCTTTAGCACCAACCATCATTTCCTCTGGACTGAGAACACCTGAAAAGATGAAAGCGTCAACCACCACGAGGACCACAATGAAGGAACGCGCGAGATAAGACCCCGAAGGGGAAAAAAGGTCATAAAAGGAAGGCGCATGGAAATCCGTGTACTGCGAGGGGTCGAAAAGTTTCGTGAAAAAGTATTCCAAGACCGGAGGGGTTTTTTTTTTGAAAAACCTGGAGGCATTGGAAAATAAAAAAAGACGAGGATCCGAGCGAACAACCAGTGAGGCGGGGAAGGGTTGGAGGAACGTTGAGGGATCAACAGCAACCTATTCCTCCAAAAACCTTTCGGATCTTTTTTCCGGAGGTCGATGAGAGCAGTTGGCATCTCACCCTTCCTCTTTCCCCATTCACGTCCCCCGAATTTTCTTCTCGAGGGGACACCATAAGGTCCGAACCCAAATATTTCCCCCAATTATGCATTCCCGCTTTTCTTTTCCACTGAAAAGGGGGAACGCGTCCCCTCCGAAGTGAATAGAAACGATGAGGGAGCGTCACTTAGCAACGGATTCATAGATTATTTCGGAAAACGGTGAACGGTGATCCAATGATTAATCCACATGCAGAAGGGATGAGAAACGTCGACCTTTTATGAGGGGAAGCGAAAGGAAAGGAGGGGTTTTGAGTAGAGTACGTAAGGAGCGCGTCTTTTAAGAGTAAATTGGGTGGGTTTTCGAAATAGAAGTGGGAGAGAAGTGAAATTGAAGGGTCAGAAGAGAGGAAGAGAAGGTGATGGAGCGGGAAGAGTGGAATTCTCGAAGAAAAATACTGTGAGGGCTCCTCTTGAGCGGGAGAGTGGAAAAGGATTCTTTGTAATACCCTCCTTGTTCTCGTTTTATTTTTTTTTTTTAGTTTCGTCGTTATCTGAAGTAGCACTCTCGCATGGTTAAAACGAGCTGAAATACTAGATGTATTTAAGCCATTAATGAAACGCGCTGCGTGACATTCTTCCCCCCCAAGAGAAGTTCAGAAAAATTTTCCGTCGGATCAAAAAACAATTGAAGAACAAGGGGCGTTTACGGGAGAGGTGTGAAAAATGTAGCAATTGAAACTCGGAGACATTCACGTCGGTTTAGAGTGCGGGGAAGAAGAATAAAAAGGGTTGTAAAAAGGGAAAAAAATACGCAATTACGAAAAAAACAAGGGGAGCATTACTTTTGGAATTGTTTAAGTTGATTAAATGAAAATTGATGAGGGGCGCGAAGCGAAAAATAATGGAAAACTCGAGGAAGTGTGAGAGCTGTCAAGAGAATGTGAAATCGCCGTTTTTAAGATCAGCACTCTGGAGAGAAGAGAAAAGAATTATAGAAAGACGAAAAATTTTTTTTAAAGCTTTAGTGAGAGAGTTACGGTGACAAAAAAAGTGAGGGCAAAACAACTGACGAAAGAAAAGCAATTTCCGATTGACGGATGGTGAAGCGAATGCAAGAGAGTCGAAGAAAAGAAAATTACGCAGACATTTTCATATTTTTTGAACATTGAAAGTGGAGGAAGGAGAAAACACTTTAGGCGCATAAGAAATTAAAGAAAAACCCCCACGTGTCAGAAAAGATAAATAGATCGCTCAATAGCAGCTAAAGCGATTACATTCTCATTAAAGAAGGTAAAATACTAATAAATAATACCTAACAAATAATAAAACAACATAAAATAACATCGATAAAACCGTATTGAATTAATCACGAAATTAAGATCAATCAGCACATCTTCAATAGTCATTCAAAAGCGGGATCGGTTTTTTGTCGATCATACATTTATGAATAATTGATACCAGATGAAATCTTAATTAAAAGGTAATGTAACGTAAATGTTTTACTAGATTATAGTTTCCAAATTACGGAATGCAAAGAGTGGAGGAGGGCGGAAGTGGGGGTAAACAGCCTAAGGATAAAGAGTTGAGATGAAGATTGATGATGGGGCAAAACCGGAGGGCATTAGCTGAGTGACATGAAGGGCGCGAGTGGGTGTGGCCGATAGATATTGAAATGTCGTGAACTCACCCCTACAACAGTCATGCAACCCTCTCGTGACCTCGTCGAGGACCTGTGGGACCAGATGTTGTATTCTCCTAGGATATTGGAGACATTACCTGCCATTGTTTAATGGATAGTTGCTTCTACTCCCTTGTCGCACATCTCTACTGACGAACACTTTGAATGCGACAAGGTTGAAGATGGATCGTATTTTGTAGCGGAAGAATCACAACTATAATTTGAGGCTTTCAAATGAAATAATTCGAACAAAATAAACATCTGCAATCGAAAACTTAATGAGGCATAGTTTCGATCCATGATCGGAATCTGAACACTGATAAGAAACTTGGTGCACTAAAAAATTCCACTTATTGATCAAGACCAATGACCGCAGCATTTTAACTTCAGAAAGAGAAAAGGTGCATAGAGCATTAACGTTAATATTTAAAACTTTTGCTATCTAACAAGAAACTACTACAAATCACTATCAGAGCGCTAATCATAATACGATTAATATTTAGTGTTAAGTTGTCCGTTTATCCATCTATAATATATAATTCTATCTATGAAAAATATCGTACAAAACGATAAAAATGAACTTTTCTGATCATCTAAATCACAGTAATGTAAGGCAAATTTTCTTTTTACCTTGCACAACACTTATTTCATGATTATCTATAATAAAATCTTACAGTCGTGAAATGTAAACAAGTAAATTACACAATATTTAATTATCATCCTGAATGCGATAGATTAATTCATTTTCAATTTCCAACATTTTTATCGTTTTATTCAAACATTTCCCTGATATTTTATAGACGTGTTTCATTCCTATATATGCACTTAGACGTGAAATGATAAAAAAATACTTTGCAATTCAAGTAAAACTTCCCACGGCCTAAATTTAAATGCTGATTGTTTTAATTTTCCCCATAAGTCTGTCGATGAAATCGTAAAATATGATACATTTCTTCGTAACCATACACCTTTTGATAGTTTAATTATCGCAATCCCCATTAATTTGCTCCGAATTTTCGATCTTCAAGAAGAACTCTATCGATGATTAATTACGAAAAATTTTCGATAGATTAGTCACGAACGTTGGTCGAAACGTTAAAGTTTGCGGCTTTCATATTTCCCTCGCGATTTTCCATTTTTTACTGCCAGTTCTCTAAGTTCAACAACCGGAGTTAATTAATGGCCTCCCCCGATATCCCACTACACCTCCTTTGTGTGGAGTATGATGAATAGTGATCGACATCGCTACCTAACGGAAACAACGTCAGCACGATAACAGGGATGATATTCAGGGGAAAATATAAAGCACACCGAGAGAGGGGAGACATTTTGAAATATATTACGAAAAAAAATTAGGATGATGGATTACCGATTTACGATCGTTGAAAGAGGCTATTTATTCTTTTCGAGTCGAGGTAAAATGATCTAGGCGAAAGGGTCAAATATTGTTCGAAGAAGAAAAGGAAATGAACTTGCGATCTATGAAAGAAGACGAGTGTGAGAAAAAGGAAATGTATCACACATTCTCTGAAGATGTTGAAGTGCTGGGCTGTGTTGAGGTGTTGCCAGTGATTTATAATCATCCGAGTTTGTGGAAGTTAATCTGTTACGATCGAGGAACACAAAAGAAGACCAAGAGATAGGAAGAGGTCAAAGTTCATCGTAATATTAGAATTGCGAATTTTTTTAAGAAAGGAAAAAGTTAACCTTTCAAGGTAAACTCATGCTCTTGATGTATATTAATCCTCAATTCTAAAAATATCTTTTCTCCGTGGGGTAGACCGCTAAGAAACGAATCTAAGAGTGATTATTCAGAATTAAAATCATATAAACTTCAATTTAAATTTAATCCTGAAAGAATACTTTGTGAGTCAATCGTTAATGATCCGAACAACTAAGAAATTAAGAACCTATATATTGAACTAATATCAGTCCATGGAAGAACCTTCTCTCTACAAAATCATATAAATTATACGCTACAGGAATTTGATGGTTCGTTCTTTAAAAGACGGATACGATTATCTACTGCTTTTGGGAGTTATATGGAGGAGGCTTAACAATCGAAATAAGTTGGCTGATAACCATAACACACGGTATATATAACGCTAAATAATAGCCCAATCAGAACGTTTGATTCTTCAACTCATATAAACGCAAAAAAATAACGTCAATCCATCAAAAATTTTCGAACTGCAATCGTTACGATGATTTTAGCAGCAAACAAATCATTTCCCAAAAGTCCACCGAAACGGACGATCCTCCTGTTTCGTTTGTCTCTTTCAAATGGACCGGATACATCCGTCGATTGGCGAAACAATAAATCACGTCGTTTGACATCGGCGCCGCTTCCAAAGCCATCGATCAATCTGGAAATAAATCGACAAGCCTTAATAAAAAAAACGCCCAAAGAGCTCCTCCCAGATCGCGTCGGTGAGGCGTTGGACGAATTAAAAATCCATTATCCGAAGATATCATTTACGAGAATGGATTTCTCCCTTTTCCAGCACAAAAACAGGTTCAAAAAAAGAAACGCGCGCACACATAAATTCAAAGCTCTGAAATAAAAAAAAAATGAAAGGATGACGATTGAAAAACGGAATGCGTGGAATTTGTTTTTTTTTTGGTATATCACGAGAAATGCGCGCATGAATGGAAGGGGGGAGGATAGTGGCGCCACTCGTTAAGGGTTAGGGAGTTGAGGATATTAGAAAACGGGTGGTTTTTCTCGCGTGAGAAGGGGAGAGCCGTCGCAAAGATATTGGATTAGGAGACGAGTGACGGTGGCAGAATGAAGAACTATTGCCAAGGAAACGAAAACACGGAATAAATACGGAATGAAGACGAATTTATAAGACGGGTAAAGAGCGGAAGTAAACTGACTCCGCGCGAGAAAACTAAATGAAATTTTCCGAAGAGGAAATCGAGGGAAGGAACGAACGAAGTCAAAATTCCTGGAATTGAATGTCTCCTAATTTAGTAATAGCCTATATAAGAATTTCATGGACATTAATTGGTAATAACTCACTGCGCAAAGGGATATCTGTATATTAACTTAAACGCGTAAATATACAAGTCATATTATCAAAAAATGGGTTTAAAACTTCATAGTTACAAAAAATGTGTCTACATGTTTATGTTCCTGTATAAGCTGAAATATCGAAATATATAAACTATGAAAAAAGGAACATTTTAACCATAAACATGAAAGTTTTCAAATCTCATGAACTGTATGAAAGAAGAAATAGAATATATCAAATAGATGCGACATAATTACTTTATACGAAATATCATTGCTCTTTACAATTCGTCTCATCCTTCAACTCGACTCCATAGAAAAGACTTAATTATGAACTTATAGATAATGTTGTCCATTCCCAGAAAAAACACATCGGAAATTTTTAGTTCTCATCTTTATATTATGAAATACATGCATACAAAGTATGGGAATATCTAAATTTATGAATTGTTCTTTTATCATAAAAGTTATTCTGAACGTAATCAAGGTCACTTTAAATAACAGAGATCGTTAATACTAGAAGTTGTCTCTAATTGAATTGGTCAGAATTGAAACAGATATGGGTGATACTGAATTGGCCTTACTTAAGGAGGAAAGGTAATCAGATGATAGTAACGATATTACTATTTCATAAAATCCATTATTACCTATATAGGCATCGTTAGGTTTAAGCACTGGCCCCTTGGACACCCGGGACACCTTGTAGATAAAATATTGAAAATTACATATTTATATTTGAAAAAGTAACTATACGTTCATTGCACGTCATAATTCCATGCATAAATCATGAAATACAGCTATATATCTTTCTTTGTGTGATCTCTTATAGATGATTCACCCATTAAACAATGAGTTCCCAAATTCAGCACCTATTGCAAATAATTCTCACTTATAAAGGAATCTATCTCTTAAAAAAAAACAAAACCTTTCATTCGATCTCATTCCCAAAAAAAACGACGTTAATTAATCTGCACGAAAAAGAGAAGTACACGTAAACGGCGACCGGTTAATAAGTACGAACAACAAACTGACTTGAAGAGATTTAAGCCGAACCATCATCTGGAAGGAAGAAGAAGAATCATTAAAATCGAGAAAATGGAGACATAATGGCAAAAGAAATGATCTTACAGTGGAAGGGGAGGAATTAAAGCATTGAAAGCAGAAAAGTCTTGGAGGAAGAACGTTTCCGAATGAAGCTGAAAAGTTTCGCCAAATAAAGGGAAAAATTTGGCTACGACCTTTCCAATTAAAAGCTAAAAAAAAAAATCCGAGAGAGCCCTCGCAGATCGTGAGGTCGGAAGCGTATTTATAATAAGGTAATTGATAAAATTTTCGGGCTCTATTAAAAGAGATATTGATGGCGAAAGTAATCGGGCGAAGAACAAAAGACGGACGATAAGGGGAAAGGGATGATTAAAATGGAGGATTTGGGAGGATTAAGTTTTGAAGGGAGCTTATTTCAAAAGGCGCAGGGGATGAATGGCAAATATTGACTCGGAGTGGATTACTAAGACAAATGAAACAAAAGCCGTAAGAATGTGGTCAAAGAAGGAAACTTATTAGATTCAACATTAACGGCTGTGTTTCCGTTAGTTGGCCGTTCGATCGATTAATCGTTTGAGGTCAGTTAATCGAATCGGAAGTTAATTGGGGAGGGAATTTGAATAAGTCGATCGATTTAGAAGATTGGGAGTCCCTTTTTGAGGAATCAATCGTGTGAAGGAATTGGATTATGGAGGGTTATGAAAATGAGTCGATAAACATTGTTTCAAAAGAAAAATTTTCTTCTAAAATCTTAAGTATTTACTTTATCATACGTCCCGATATTCGTTCTCTGCTTTAATTTAATGGTTACTTTCGCATTTCATAAGTATGTACTTAGAAATTGCTTCCGGAATGTTCATGCAAAATTAAAATACACATTATATCGAAGATATAGAATTTTATTAACATTTAACTGATTTTATTTATTTCTTTGGATCTATCTTTGTTTTACGAAAATATTTTAACTTGAATTTTCCATAAAAATCATTAAAAATGATGAGATATTCAACTACACATCAGAATTAAAGATGTAAGACCGCAACTCTTTGTCGATTTATGTCTTTTCTTTGAAGTTTTTCAGGTTGAATCATATTCAACATATAATGGAAAACATTCATACATCATTTTAGTACCCACAATAAGAGAGCAATGAATACGAGAGATCCTTTAATATATTTTAGTATTTGAAATCCAATTTAATATATTCTAGTATTACTATTCATACTTTTGTAATAAAAATTATTATTATTTAATCATTAATTTGTTTTGTTCAATTATCACGAGAACGAACAAGGAATCAATCAACCGAATTGATCTCGAGTTTATCGCATTGATTCATTAATTGCTGCTAATGAAGCGAAAGTTACACAGTAAGTTATAAGTTTTAAAATGATTTGTATTAATTAAATTATTTGCTGCAGTAACGCGAGAGAGATATATATTGAATGATTTACGGTGAAAAGCTGGTACAAATTGAATGTAAAATATGGAAGTGGTCCTGTACTGCATTCCAGCGGAATTCAAGTTGTGAAATTAACCGATAAAAATCTTCGATGATGAACAACAGGGAATGTTAAATTGAGTAAATTATAAAATGAAATACCAAAAAAGAGTACAGCAATTTATCGAATTTCCACTAATTAATTAATTCCGTTGAATGATAGAGTCTAAAAACGACCATGTGATTTTTTATTTTGATTTTTATAACATCTGTGGAGTGCCGTTAAAGTGTACGCACACGATTCCACTCGATCATCTACTTGAAATCGGAAATATTCAGAACAAATACATCCGCAATTAAACTGTTCAAAAACTTTCGTAAACATTTGCAAATTAGTTACGCAATTAAAATAATTGCCAAGTTAGGAAATCTTAAAACCGGAACGAATAAATAGCCACGCACGCAAGAAAAAAAATTAATTTCGAAAACCTCAGCGAAACACGATGTACTTCGTTACCCGATATTTCATACGCTGTCATTGCACTTCGCTGTGACTTTTTTATTCGACCGAATCATCGAATTTCTGCGGAAGAAATAAAAATAATTGACTGGCGATAAAAATCACGACACGGAAATCGTCCGAAAGTCCAAAAAGTCAAACAGAGGACTTTTAACGAGAAGTACTAAACCGCAGATTTGAGGGTAGGGAGAGAGAAATGCCAACAGTTAAGAAGCCAACTCTGAATGTGGAAAAACGGAGGTGGGAAAATGCGAGTTCGTTATGGGAATGACCTGAGGGAGAACCCCTTAGAGAGGAAGTTGACGTGTTCGATGGAGGAATCGGCCAATCGACCCCTACTGTGCCCTTATCCTACAGGACTCGGAATCTTGTTCCCATATAATGAACCAGGTCACTCTCTCTCTACGCCAAGAAACCGACGATAATTCCTGACAAATTCCTTCCTCGGGATTTCTTCCCTCACAAATATCCACATCATTTAAAACCGATCATTGGAATCTCTCACATTTGAGTACTGATAGGAGTAAATTTCAACAACTTCAATGTTTACCAATTTATTTCGTGCGAAAAAACATCCTTCGCAAAATTAAATTAGTAGGAAATAATTTACCGATTACGTTACGCTGTCAAACAAATCTTAATACAATTAAAATACTAAAATCATAAGTATGATGAACAGCCATAATTCTCGACAAAATGTATTACGTAAGGATATTGTACAACAGGAAGATGCTGAACTGTCATTAAAATATCTTGATTCAGAAATTGTAAATTCATTTCCTTATTATAAAATTTCCATTGTACGTTTATATAACAAACAGTTCAGTTCAGAATTGAGAAGAGTTAAAAAATTACTTTGAATAACCTTGTGCAGATGATACAATAATATGTGGATAGCAAAAAAAGAGATAATGATATTCAAAACCGACGAGAAACAGTAATTTTAAATCAATTAGAAAACCATCATTAGCTGTACATATAAAAATGTAGTAGTAATATCCTTCTATTAATGATCAAATGGAAATAATATCTCAAAGAAATGTTGATTTCAGTAACAATCAGGTACGTCGTCACAAGGAAAATAACTTTGTTATTAAATGGTCCTGAAATTTATATTTTTAAGTAAGTTGTTGCTAAGTAAAAAAAATCCGAATCATTCCAATTGCTTAAGAAATAAAATATTGAACATTATCTTTAAAGAATTAAGAAAATGCCATTGGATAATTTATTTTATCTTTACAAAATCTTTCGTGCATTACTATAATTCAACCAATGTAGAATTGCCTAGAACGACGTAGAATGACTTTGCTTTCAATACACATTCACGATGAAATTTTCGAGTCGTACATTTGTCAACTCTCGACAGCGACAAACCATTCCATCATTCACTCCGAATGCACTCAGTTGAAGAAACATCGGCGACCAAGTGAAGCGGAGGGAATGGAAATATACTGAACGGTAGGGCAGAGAACTTAATCAACCAGATCGTCTCTTAATAAAAAAAGAAAATCACATGTCCTCATTTTCATGATAATCCATATGATATATTTCCATCGATCTTCTTTTTTTATATACGCTCGTGCGGACGAACATTAAAAACGCTCACTCGGGAAGAATTTGCGAAGGAAAAAAAAAGAAAATAATTCGCTTTTTTCTAATCCTCGGGCCATGGATTCTTCCATAAGAGGGAGCACACATCCGCGGGAGATTGGAAAAACCGCTGGAAGGAGTGAATCTTCCTTTATATAAGAGATTTTACGGGTCGATCCGGTTCCCCATCTTATTCCTCTCGACCCTATATACCTGCGTGTATAAAAAAAAACCCACGCGGAAAAAACCCTTCGACCGCGTCTTGCGATCTTTTGTCCCCCCTCAGTCCTTCACGTTCCCACTACGCACGAGATTTTATACCAATAAAAATTTATTCCAAATGCTTTTCCTCCTCTTTCCAGTATTATGGATTCTTCCACCGGAAATAATTTACCGAAAAAGTTGAGATCGGATGGTTCAACAGACTGCTGAGGCTCACACAACTTATTTCTAAAGCTTATTTTATATATACCCTCTTATTCCATATCTCGTTGGGTTTTCCCGCTCTGTTGTGTGCGGTGGAATAATGAAGGACTCCGATGGTGTGTGTGTGTATTTACGTAAAGGTTATCCGAAGATGGAGGTGGTATAGAATTGAAAATATGTCTTCAATAACTCTACAAGATCTGATAGCATTATAGTATAGTATAGTAGCATATAATACGTATGTGCGGATATCAGTTGGTAACTGAGTGTAAAAACTAACATAATACGTACTATACTCATAATAATATGTACTTTCGTTTCAATTGGAACATATAGACTTCATAGTATGGGTTTCATTACACAGATAACCTAGTACAATTAAATCATAGCCAACTGAAACTTTATAAATATATTTTTGCAGCATTTACGACCTCCAAAAGTCAAAGGAAGGTTAGTTTATTTTGATTTAATCACCTTATACGTATTATTATAAAATCACGTAATTAATAGTAAACGAACAATAAAAACGATAAAAAGTAACTAATATTTTGGGTTAAGAAGAAGTAGCTAGCATAGTCCACGTCCAGAACGTTTACCAAGAACTTAAACCAATTAAAACCGCATCTAATAGAGCCAAAACTTTACAAAAAACTTCGCCGGTCGCTGAAATATTTTCCTTCGCAAAAACCAGCAATTTGCTAACTCTTTGCGTAAACACAGAGTCTGCTAATTACCACCCATAAAACGGGAACTGCATCGCTCCGCATTGTTCTACTTCAAATGTTTATACTACAAAGAGCTCCTGTGTATCTTGTTCCACCGATCGTTCGGATTTTTCTCAGAGAGAGCTAACACGTTAATCTCCGTGTATGCGCATCTCCCATTCATTCTATCGGAACTCTATAATGGGAGAAAGACATTTTAAATCTCATGCGCCATCTCATTGTTCCGTTTCAAACGGATATTTTTATAAAGGCGTCTCCCTTCAGTTTTTCTGCTCTCGGTTGTCAAAAGGCTTCCAAGACCAAGCCACCGAAATGTTTCATTCCTCCCAGACGGAAGTCAACACGTTTGCTGGTTTTTTTTTATTACGTTTTGTTGACAAACGAATGCCCTTTTGTCTGTCTTGGTGGAGTGAGTGGTGGAATGTAAAGAGGGAATCACAAGGATGACTGAAAATCCTTTTACTCCCAATGATTAGCACCATAAGGATGTCCATAAGAAAATAAATATTTCAAATGAGATACTTTCTTACGGCGAAAGGCTGGCGAAATTAATGTCTGGTTCTAAGGAATCTGGAGAGATTAAAAGAAGGGCTCGGAAGAGCTTGATGAAGATGAATAGGTTCTAACACTTCCATTTAGATCTATAGTATGCATTCGTTGCTTTAATTCAACAAATTCCGGTATATATCGAAGAAATATGTTACGTCATCGTTGTCTTTCAGTACGATCAATTATTAATATCGATTTATCAATAGGAATTACAAACAAATGATGTAATTTTTAATATAATTATACTCTAGTATTAAACTATATCTATTCGATATTGCTTTTACGAATAATTTTAACAAAAAATTTCCTATCTTTCATCGTGAAAACCAATTGTACGTATACGAGAAACAGATGGATATTCCACAAAAGTCGTAAAACAACTATCATATAACTGAGACCATTATTTTGCTTTTACGACGTGAAACGGAAATATCGAAGCAGATTATGATCACACACGCGAAATGTCACGGTGGTGCATACTATAATGGACACGCCATTACGTCAGACGCCAAGATTAATGTCCCATGGTGCATTTGCGTTTACTGCAACAGTAGTAACCGGTGTTTGCTTTCACTCGGGCACTAATTTGAATTAATAATACTCCGTTCGCATTTCTGCCATTTATAACACTCCATCCAGAACTAATGTCGACCGCAAATACACGATTTAGCGGTAAACCGAATTGAATTTCGTTATTTCCTCTCGGTTTTGTCGTTTCGGCTTTTCCTACATTCCTCTGGTGATTCCGAGTCAACCTTTTTTTTTGGTTTGCATTTTCGTCCGTTTCGTTCACTTCCTTCTATCTCGAAAACAGCGTTCTCTTCCATTTCATTATTTTCTCTCCCTTTCGTTCTCCCGCGAGAAAAAGTCGTATCTTCCGATCGTACGGACGTTAATGTCTCTCTACAACATCGTATTTCTGCACTCCCTCGTATCTTACCTTTTCCCTTTCTTCTGTTTCCATTCCCCTACTTTCCCACAACTGTTTTCGCTCCGTTCGTACAAACTTTACGCCACATACCTTTTCGCTGTCCCCCATATCTTTTTCTTCCATTTACTGCAAGCACTCTCTTTCCATTGTAACTTATTATTGCTCCCTGTTTTTTTCCTTCGGTAATAATAAATGTATACGGTTCAATATGGGCTCTGGGGTGAATTAAATGCTTCGCGTTTTGTTTATGTTTCACAAAAGTTTTCATGTTTCTTCGTCTATTCTGTTTTCGGTATGTGATCGAAATATTGTATTTGTGCTTCTACGCCAGAGCCTAGCGTTTCTTTATTTCCTATTTCTGAAAGAGTGTTTCAGAGTCACAATTCCTTCGATTTACTATGAGGTATTTTAATCTATTTTTCCCTAGGCAATCCTAATTGAAACTGAATGAGGAATTTAATTTATCTCCATCAATTCTCAGAAATTAATGTATATTACAAATCAATACTTTTTTCATCAATATTTGTTCATATATTTAATTCTTATATCATTTTACTAACGTTCTCATCGTAATATCATAAGTAGAGTACAACATTGTTATTATTTCAAACTTCACTTTCATTTAAGATTCATCATAAAATAGTTGTTTGGAAACATAGAATACAAATAAGGTCAAATCAGATTTATATATTCGATTTATTATATATTCGATATATTTTATTATTTTCAATTATGGTTTCTACGTATTTCTACATTATTCATAAATTTTTACGTATCAATTATTATTCAGCATGTTTTTCTCGACTTATTATTATTCCCTTCCTTGTTTCCATCTTTACCCTATTTCCATTTCTATTCCTTCCCCTTCTGTTATGAATTCCGTTCTCATTTTCTAAAAATCATTCCACGTCAACGCTTCCACATCCATAGTTCTCCACCCGCATCCTCCCTTCCGTCCACTCCGTAGTCCAACGCTTCGAAACATTTCCCCCTTCATGTTTATTCATGCATTTATGCCATTCCTTTTCTCATTTCCATCTTTAACCCCCCTGAACAATTCCTTTCTTGCGACACCTTCGAATGGCGGAATTTCCGATTTTTTCTCATTCGTTATTTCTTTTTTCTCCGAAATACGCCGACTCATCACCTCATCCTTTAATTTTTCCAGCTTCCTCTTCGTCATTTTATCTCCGTGTTATTTTCTCACCTCATCTCTCATTTTCCTCGGCTTATCAAACCTTCAAAACCTTTCTTTCATCCCTCAAAAAAAATCCACCCCTTTGTCATCTTTGGCTTCCTCCGTCGGAGGCGGATTTCACTCGAAATTCAACTAAAATCCCCTCTTCTTCAGCTTCTTCATCAACTTCGTGTCACTCTGCATTTCTTCACTCACTTCCCCATCTCCAACAGGCGATATGTGCTTTGGACGGGTGCTCCCGCCTATTACTCACAAGTGCTTGGGGAATGGATTGTGTGTATGGAAGTGATCTGACTAGAGGGAACGCTATGAGGGAGGGATGGAAGACGTTTCTGGAGGGAAGGGGGGGAGGGGGTAGCGCTCCACACAGACAAAATTCGCCCGTCTCCTTAGAAACTTGGAATCGAAGCATTATAGTAAATTGGAGAGCTATTGGCTGCTACCATTACCTCACCCCCTTCTACGTCATCGACCAGTCTCTCTCCCAAAACCCTTCCAATTCAGCATTCGTCCATATAGGACGCCACACCCTTTCACAGCCACCTTATATATAGAGCCCTTATATTAAGGAAAAACTGGACGTCCACGTCAGCAATCCAACGACTCAGCCTGAGGCACTGTACCATCGTTATTTTCGTCTCTCGTATGGCTTCGGGGCTTTACAATACGTGCTCCCTCAAAAGAAGACCTTCATTTCGAACTGTATTTTTTGAGAGTTTCTCTCCGATGAACATCTCCAGCATGTTGGCAGCACTGCTTTCTCCAATTGAGGAATAAGAAACTCAGCAATATACTAAAATCTAGAATGCATCTCTATCTCTCGTAAAACGATTCGATTTTTAAGCCTTCAATGAATGCATCCATAAATGAAATTGCTACACATCTAACGTAAAATTGAGTTCTATTGCAATATAATGATCGAATTCTTTTTTTTACATAGAAGAATGTTTTATGATGTTTAAGTAAAAATAGAAATTTTCTCAAGTCGTAATATCCAAATTCGCTCTTCAATTATTTGGATAAATCGCTAAACTTAGTTTAAATACAGAATTTCATGGAATATATAAAAAATTTCTATCGGTTTTCAGAAGAACTGAAACACAGAATACCTCTAATTTATCTAAATACATTAGCAAAAGTCGAAACTTTAATTAGAAAGATAAAATAACAAAAAATTAATTTTTGGAATTTTCTGAATTCAAAATGACTTTTTCGTCAAGGTATGTATATGAGATATATTTTGGAATACTTGCAAATTCCTTTGGTCAACATCTTCCTTTGGAAGTGTATTCACAATATAAAAAAAAGAAGAAACCTTATTTCATTGGGAGAGGCCAAAGCAATTCCATTGATTCTTTCGATTTCCGAACATTAATGATTTCTGCTTTTCCTTTCATCCAAACGCGCCATTCACAGTGCTCTTCCTTCCAGACTCCAGAGGCATGCATCTAATTCCATTACTTCCACCACCCCTTCCTCTCCTTTGCACGTAAAGGAACGAAAAAAAAATAAATAAATCGCTTCTTCTTCATCTTCTTCGATTCCAACCGACTTCCCTCTTATAAGATACTCTATCTGCATGTCGTTATATATATATAGGTATTTCTCTATTTAATAAAAAAAAGCGATCGAGATAAAAAAACGAGGCCTTTTAATCAAAGTGGTGATTCTTCTTCGACTCCATTCATTTGATTTTCTAAAGCATTAATTCCGAAAAATGGAAGGTTGAAAGGTTTGTTTAATTAAAGAGACTGTTACGCACGAACAGACGAAAAAGGCGTATCGGCAAAGTATTCAGGAGACACCGTAAAATTGCTTACCTAATGAATGCGATGTTCAAATTAATTACATTTACTCCGACTGATGCAAAGACGAAGCTGTGGAAACTGTCCGATTCGCCAAAAGACATTCCGTTATAAGTGGAACGTTCGTTAATTATGTCGTGCCTTCAAAGTTGATAAAGTTAAAAAAAAGGTAACTTTTGGAATATTTGCGAGAAGAAAATTTATGAAGATTTCACGGAAATATTATAAGCTGAAGACAAATTAGCGAATTGAGGTAGAGTTGCTGTAAATAATATTTCCAAATTTCTTACGAAACGTCTATGAATCGACATCGAATAAAACGAAAATTACGCCAAAAATCGTTCTATGTTCTGATATAAAAATTAATGCAAAAAGAGCAAAAATCGAAACAAAAAAGTGCTGCGCCGAAATAAAAGTCACAATAAATTAAGAAGTAGAAAAGAATTGCCAATTTTTCTAGTTTTTTTTTCGATCGAATTTTAGTAAAAGAATATATCACATTGTTAGCTAGTTGCATATACAAGAACACTGCATGTTCTTTGAGAATTACCTTTGAAAGTAGAAAGTGTTAGAAGTCTCTATTAGTTCGATGCCAAAATAAATCGAAATGGTGCGTAAATTAAGGGAAGAGCAGGTACTTCCTTAGTGCCGATGTATCCTGGAACCGCATAATAGCTTCTGATGTCCTCTACATCATCACATTATCGTCTCCCTCCCTCGAGAAATACAAGGCACCGGTGGAATGGAGCGGAAACAGTGGTTCGGCGTATGATGGGGTGTGGCCTAACGATTTACGAGCATCGATTCACCAAGTCACATGAGATCGCGTCGTCTCCGAAAACTATCGTCCGTCGAGGGAAGGACCATCTCAAAATAATAGGGAGCTTCGGCCAAAACATATCAACGCGGAATAAATTTCAACGGAGGCTCCAGATGGCGGTGCCGTCATCCGAGAACGTATCGAACATTTTCGTAATATTTTACGATGAGAATGTCCAAAATAAGGGGAATTCTGGGAGAAAAACGAAAATTAGCGATACAATAAGACATTATATCATATAAGTTTGAAATCCTACGAGCCTAAATAACATTTGATTATCGTTTGCCATTAAATTCATTCTCGAAAAGATAAAATTAATGCAGGTTCATAAAGAATTGACTCTAGATCTACAAAATGGACTTAATTGTCTTTTCATATTATCCTTGTTTTATACATGCAACAATCAACAACACCGAAGAATAAATCAGCATTTGTTTTAAAATAAAATACTTCGAATTTCGAGAGTAAGACTTCTTACTTAAAAAACCAATTAACATTGCGGTACACCTGGATAATTCTTTTGAAAAGAGAGTAAATATTTTTATACATAAATATAGGTACTATTTATTGGAATAAAATAATGTTGAACTTTAAAAAAATCATTCCTAGAATTTATGTCTCCGTATTATATAATATCGAAAAATAAATAATCGTCAAAGCGAAAGTTCTGCTTATTTTTATTAACCTTTTAAGGAATTTATAGAGTAAGGGAAAGAAGTATATTTGCATTATATTTATGGAAACAGTCGAGCAGAAAACCACCTCAACAAATAACACATTATCAGCCTCCTTTTTAGAATCGCGAAATTCCTTTGATACTCATTCAATCCAATATACTACTTTTGGAATCGGACTCTTCGGGGGTTCCCGAATATAATTCATATTTGCAGAGTACTCCAAGTGATGGGAGCCGAGTTAATTGAAAGTGGGCAAATTTACATTTTAGAGGAAATCCATTTAGTTTGCAAGGCAATGGTACTCTCTCAATTAATGCAAACGACTTCCGTACCTTTACCACCGGAAACTCATCCGCGATAATAAAGCAGTCCCTCGAATCGAATCAGTCAGTCACTTGAACCACGAGCGGTTGCCTCCGGTATTAAATAATGCCGGCGCAAGGATTGTTTGGACGTCTCCGCCAATGAAAATAAGGGCGATGGTGGTGACATCTCGTCATCGGTGGATTGGAGTACACTCTACACATGCCATTCGCACACACTCCTCCTGGAGTGTATACACGCAAACAAACGCCATCCGGAGAGAGTATTTGCCCGTGTGGCAGCCGTGCGATCTGATCGGATGCGACGTATTCCATTTGAAATATATGCGTCGATGTTTCCCCTCATTGTTGAATGGATTGCACAGGTGAGCGAGACATCCGTGCACCGTGGAGTGTGCACACACAAGGGTAATAAATTAGATGAGGGGCGGTACGAGAAAATTTTGATTCACGCAGGATTTATCGATTGGTCCTGATGTGCTAGTTAACACAGCCACCCCCGCTACCGAGTGAATGCATTTGCAGCGATGCGTAGTAGGGGAAATACAGGGTTCATTATAAAAGTAATGCGCATGATTTCATTGTGACGTAACTATCTATTGTTGCGTACTCGGATTGGTTGGAAATGGGGATTGAAGTCTGTCCTTTCAAACGCGCCCAATTTTAGCTCGATCCGAGCAGTGAGAGCTGTGGAACGTGTCTTTGCGTAAAGTGTGTTTTCTGTTTTTGTAACACGGCGTGATGGACAGTATGAAAGTAATGCACATTTTCTGGGAAAAATATTCTTATTGATCCTATCGTCGCAAAAGCATAATAATTTCCAATATAGTCCATTCCTGCATCTATGCACCTGCGGAGACTTGTCTGTCAGACCTGGAAGGCACCATAAAACTCCTCCACAGGAATGCCTTTCAAAAACGATGTCACATGCGTTTCGATGTTTTCCGCGGACTCCCAAAGTTTTCCTTTCGATTCTCTTTTCAATCGAGGGAACAAAAAAAGATCACACGGGGCTACACCGGGGCTGTAAGGTGGCTGGAGGACCACTGGGGTCCTGCTTCGGGCCAGGAAGTTGGTGACGATGAAGGCCGTGTGGCTGGGGGCGTTGTCGTGGTGGAGTTTGACCGTGTCTTCGATGTCAGCCCTCGCGCGCAGACCTTCTGCATTTGCAGATCCTCGGTCAGAATTCCATGAACCGCAAGTATGGACAAGTTTAAGGTGTCAGTGATTTGCTGGATACTCAATCAACGGTTAGAACGCAGAACTTGGCTCACGCGTGTCACATTTTCATCGGCTCTGGCCGTTGTTGGTCGTCCGGAGCGGCGTTCGTCAACGACCATCTCCCGGCCTTCCTTGAACGCCTTGTGCCTCCTCCCGGATTGTGATCTTGAAATGCAGTCCTCTTTAAAGACCTCTTGAAGCATCTGTAATATTTTGGTAGCATTCTTTCCAAGTCGCACGTAAAACTTGACGTACCGCTTGTTCAAGCGAATTGTCCATCACGCCGTGTTACAGAAACAGAAAACACACTTTACGCAAAGACACGTTCCACAGCTCTCACTGCTCGGATCGAGCTAAAATTGGGCGCGTTTGAAAGAACAGACTTCAATTCCCATTTTCCAACCAATCCGAGTACGCAACAATAGATAGTTGCGTCACAATGAAAGCATGCGCATTACTTTTATAATGAACCCTGTACTTTAATGTCCTTCATTATTTTGAACATGTGCATTCGCACGCACACTCCTAATCCCCTTTTGAACGCTCATAATTGAAATTATCTCGTCGAAAGTTACGGAGAAAATACATTGCAAGGGCTTTGTAATATATACCCGATCGATTACGCCATTCATAAATACCATTTCTTTCGGAAAAGACGTTTGGAAAACTCTGGAGATATCCAGGAAAGTAACAAACTGATTCCGATCGAAAATATAAAAGGGTTGGGAATAAAGGAATAATAATATGGCTTCTTTGTCCACAGAGGAAGGAACATTGATTGTATGATTACACGCATAAAATTCTTTGATTCGATAAAATCGCTTATTCTTCGCAAAAAAATAACTATGAGTGCATCTCCTTCATCTTTAAGTGATTATCGTGCTAGTTCAACAATGAGCTAATTCTGTTAGAGCTTAAATAAGTTATGAGGAAGTAAGATTAGCAAAATGTATTCTTATTAGATTCTTTTAGAATAAAATACAATAAATATCATTACAAATAGGGATAATTGATCCAAAAAATGTCAAGATAAACATATTTACCATTGCATTATTCAATCTATAAAAAATATATCGTCAGCTCAACTCTGAAGATCTAAAATAACAAAACTTCCTTTCATTTGCAATCGTCGAGAGGAAAAGAAATGGATAAGGAAATAAAACAGTTTAGCATCTACGGATTTAAATGCAGGAATAAATGCAGATTTTTGTGAAGTGCTCCGATGGGTCCCAATCCATCCGACAAATGGGCACGAGGTGTAAAAATGAAAGACTCGTAAATGAAGTGCGCCATCGAGACAGGCGCCAACATCATCTTCTCCTCGGACTTTCATGCAAATCAAAGACGGGAGAATTTTCTCGGAATGACATCATTCGGGAATGGGGAGGGGGCGTGGACAGCAAACACGAGGAATACAAATAGAAAGTGCGTAAGAGAAGGAACCGAGATTCCCCTTTGATGATGATGTGCTAAGTTTGCGGGAGAACAATTGCGTTAACAAGAGAGGAAAAGAATGAGACGCTGGCTCTCGATGCTAATATAAATTTGCGGACGGTAGAAAAACACACTTGAGAAGTCGAGTGTCCAAAGTAGCAAAGTCACATTATTGCGTATAATATAAACAATAACAAAGAGAATGATGAGAAGTTGTTTGTTGAAATATTGCTTTACTTTTACGTATGAATAATTGTTTTAACAACTCTTTCCTTTTAAGAATGTAGCACTATATGCACTGTTAATATCTCTGCAATTAGTTTGTGGAATGATAAGGGAGCGTGATGCAATATTACAAGTTATCTTTTTAATTTTTATTTGTATTCTATATACTCCCTTTGATGTTTTGAAGTAGACTATCATTTTCTAGAACAAAGCTCTACATTTTTACAACTTGACTATTTAAATGGCACCGTTTCTTTATTCCTTGAATTACTCTACTAACTAATTATTTCCCCCACTTCCTTAAATTTCGAACCTATCAATAAATTTCCACATATACATACAATGAATTACTGATGATATGGCGAATGAATCATAAATTAAAGATGAATCAAGGTTTCACAATACAAGTAATAAAATAAATGACTCGTGTGCTAAAGCATTATATGTCGCTTTCTCTCTTGTATTATCAGGGAAACGTCTGAGATTGATGGATAAAAGTAACGATTTTAACCAAGAGCTAATTGGGTATCCGGCAATTCAGTTGAAGAAAATCGAGAAGGAATTCTAAAACACTCAGTTTCGAGCATTTAAGCAGAGAAAAAATATGCAACTTCTCTTCTCCAAGCTAAAATATAGCGGACGAAACATTTCATGTCAAATCCGTATCAAGAACTATTTCCAGGAGATTTTTTTTTAATTCTCGACTCATTTCAAATGCAAAGGCGAAGCGGATTCTATAATCCTTTGACCTTTTCCCACTGAATAGATTTCCATTTATTTTATTAGGAATCTCTGCCACAAAGGCAGGAATTACGATAAATACATGAGAATGACGGCATACGTTTCGTATCACAATAATTTCATTTGACCCTCTCCAACTATTATCAGCGGTTGAGAGAGATAAAAACAAAAACAACTCGCGGAGCGCAATTATGACGCGGAACACAAAGGATTCCGTAGAATTGAAAATGTCTAGTAGAACAAAATGTCCAGTTCCATTATCTTTAGGAAGGTTTGATCTTAAAAATTAATGAAGGAACCGAATAAAAACACGAATATAAAAGAGGAATTCTAACAAAAAGGTTTGCTCTCATTTCTTGAAGACGGATGGAAGGGAGAGGAGGGAATTTAAAAACCAAATATCAGGTTAAAATGAAAAGTCGGGCGCTCTCTTTAGCATAAAAATTAATCTCTCAGACGTTCGAGGGGAATTTTTGCCATTCTCGCGCGATATCTCTCTCTCTCCCCCTTTTGTGTTTTTCCTCTTCTCTTTTGTTTTCCCTTGAGGTCGTCGTGGTAATGCGGCCATATCCGGAACTGCATCAGTGAAAAAGCGTGAGGAGGGGGCAGCACCATCGATGGGGGTGGAAATAAGAACTAAACAAAAGCGTGTGAGTTTCTTAAGAAGTGAATGGACGAATTTGTGAGAGGACGAATTATGAATTCCGATCTGAAGAAGCAAAAGAGAAGAAAGCTATAATGACGATTCTTTATCTTCCTTTTCTCCAGTTTCTTTCTTTCTCAGTGGCTGAGAGTTCCAAAAAACTGATAAAGAAAGGGCATTTTGTGTGTTTTATGGATGCGAACACTCAGATAAATGGATACCAAAAGAACCGAAATACAAAAAAAGAGAACAATCGCATTACGAAGCTGAAAATTTGTTTTTAAAAGTGGAGGTTATTATTCCTGTTTTTGATATCTTTTATTTGTAAATACAATTTGACCAGATCTATAATAGACGGATGAACTTTGTTCTTTATAGTACTCGATGTATAATTTAATGTATAATAAATTGGACAAATTTTGCAAAATAGAAGCGCATTGTTATTCTTGAGTTTTCCCACGGACTTCTCATTTAGCGGAGATATTTAGGATACGAGTATGAGGTATATTTTAAGTAGAATATTAAAAAAGAGGAAGCTGTCTTTCTGATGAATCATTCCTTGTTATTTGTTTCTTATCGTAAAAAAGGATTGTGTTATTGATTTGCGGAACATCAATTCCAGAAAGCAATGTCTTTAAATACTTCGAAAATATACCCAATATACGACCACGACTTGTTTATGTAGTACTTGAACGTTAATATCCTCAAGACTTTATTTTTTTGTCTTTAGAACTAATTTTTCTCAACCGATATCCGGCAATCTGCCCAACCGATATCGGCTAGTGGTTGAGAAAACGTTTGAGGATTTAATTTTCAGCCATCGTCATTATTGATTAATCGTCTGTCTCCCAACAATGTAATCAACACACAACAATTAACAGCTAACAAACAAATAACAACTAGCAAACAATTGACAACTAACAAACAATTAACAATAATTCCTCCCTCTGATCGTTTTTCCCCATAAAGTGGACGATTAAATCAACATAAAACGCCAATAACATGTTCCGAGCTCATCTCGAAAATAGATAAAAACAGTAACGCAACGAATTGCGAATTGAGGAAAAAGAGATCTAAATGCAGATGGACGGATTGGGAAATGGACATGAGATGACGGGTCCCTTTTCGGACAGGAGCGAGTGTTGGCAGTGAAGGGTGAAAAGGAGTGGAAAATAGAGGGAAAGTGTATAAGAGATGGAGCACGAAAAGGGTTTTCGCGTGGGAAGAGGGATTGACAAGGGAGAAGAGGCCCGCCAATCCAGTTGTGAAGTGTGCAGACAATATTGCATTAGGGAAGTGATTTGTGGGGTGGGAATTCGGTGGAATGCCAAAGATGATGCCATGATATAAATGGCATCGGGGTTGAACCCTCTAGGGAAACCTTCTGATGGAGATGGGTTTCTTAGAAGTGGAGACAGAAAAAAAAGACTCCTGAAATGTTAGGATGCGAGTGGGTGAGACGTCATGAGGAATGAAGATAAACGATAAAAAATGTAAGGAATCGATACTTCGTAAAAAATTCAAGTGAGTTACTTTTGGAGATACAAAAAGTGGCGGAAATTCCACGAATTGAAAGATTCAGGGTTTCTCCTAACACCTAACTAACCAACTTATTTAGGGATCGCCATGGATGCAATATATTTCACTGTACCACTGCGAGTAATCAAAATTTAACCGCCTGTGAAATTATTTAATGTTTTCTCTGAAAATAATAAATTAAGATTCTCTTTTCTCTAATCAGATTCAGTTTCTCTTATATTCACTTACATACTTAATTGGGTAGGAAGCCATAAATTATTAACAATGCGAGATATCTCTCTAAACTAATTCAAAATGATTTCTCTCATACTTGACGTAGTGAATCCCACAAGCAAGTAAGTACTTATAGTTTCTACTCAAACACATAATTTTTGATAATCTATGATATCTTTTTCTGTTTCTGTAATGAGAACCGAAAGAAAGTAGAAGTTGATAAAAAATAGAGAATTGATTTTTCGCTTCACCGAAGAAGGTAGTAGAAATAACCCTTATGTATTACTTGTAAAGGAAAATATAGAAAACTATGAATAATTATCATTCGGCATTGAATTCGTTAAATATTTTACGACTAATTATTTCATTAAATTCCAGTGCAAAGGGTTAATGATCAGGCTATAGCTTTACAAAGGTATGTGTGTATAATTATTTCATCAATACCTCGAAACCGATATTTTGTTGATCAAAGCTCAAGCAGTTCAAAGTAGAGCACTTTAAAAAATAAATATTAGCAATGAAATACGGTTTAATTTGCTTATAACTGAAAAAGAAAGGAAAAAGAAGCTGCAGGGTTTGAAATAAAGAGGAGTTGGCGTAGAAGTAGAACGAAATTCCACGGGAGAGGAGCGAGCAAGAAAACTGACAGCACCACGGAGGCAAATGTTGGAAGAAGGAAAACTCTTGGGGGGAAAAAAGACATTAGGGAGACGAAAGAATGAAGAAAGTATTTTCGGGGGAAAGAAGAGTAACGGAGAGTGAAAAAGATATGGGAAGGGGGTGGGTGAAAAGATGGGCGACAGTTGTGAAAAGAAGCTGCGAACGATAAACAGAATTAGAGTGTGATAAGCGGAGAGAAAATTGACAAACGATTTTCACGTTGTGTCGAGAAAAGGGGTGAAAAAATGACAAAAGAAAAAGTGTAAGAGAAAACATCGATTGAAATAGAAACCTCTTGACCAAATGACAAGAAGAAGAGGAGGAAATGAACACCAGCAATCCAGTTCAAGAGGATAACAGAAAGAGAAACGGATATGCGAAAGGGAGTTTAAAGGAAGTGGAGAGAGAAGGTAACGGTGTAAACTGGGAGTAGAGTTAGAGAGATGTGTTGAAAACGTGTCTCTATTTAGGCCGAGTTTATATATGAAGGCTTTACGTAACAATCGGAGGGAAAGAGAGGAAAGGATAAGGGAAATCTGTGTCAAAGACAAAATGAAAAAGACCTGCCAGTGGATTCTTGCCGTGGAGATGGAAGCCACCGTGATTCCATTTGATGTTGACGGAATTAAAAGAAGAAAGAGGGAGAAAAAAAATAATACGTACTTCTTTGTCGTTTCCTCCACTAGAGATCAATGGCGAAAAACGCTCCTTTGTTTTTATTTTAATTTGAAAATAATAACCGACGAGGAAATTAGAACAGACTTCTTTTCACATATATATATATCTCCTTCTCTCTCGTTCTTTATTTTTCAATATGACTTCAGAAGAAGTGTTGTAAGAAAACTAATTTTATGTCTATTCCCGATTCCGATAAATTTGCTCTTGCTCCCTTATCATAAACGAGAAATGCTTTAAATGAATTCTTTTGATGCTATTCAACTTAGTCTCTCCATTTTCCTGCTCGGGTCTTTGACTGAGCGCCATTCCAACCGGTAAGAGGGAAATGCAAGGAAAATGCCGGACTGTGGGGATAATTATTACGAAATGAGGAAAAGAGGATAGTTGTTCATAAATTCATGGTTTGGAAAATGATGTATTGAACTGTATCTACACTTGTAACTTTTATGTACGTTACAGTAGTAATTATTATGTACATTACTGATCTTTCAGATAGTAAATTTTTTACTTTAAATAGCTGTTTATATCGCTGTTAAATTGTTTTTCAAACAACAAGCAACAATCGATATGACGCAACAAGGCTGATGTGAGGAGGTTTCGTATAAATATTTACATTGAATACCATTATATATTGACGCGATGGAGGATGGAGTGTACTCCTTGAGTATTTTTTTATGTATAATTATAAAAATTCTACTTATTATGTCATTTCATTGTGTCTTGCTATGTTACGTAATTTTAAATTGAATAACTAAATAATAAATGTTCTACGACTTTGGCTTATATGTGTGAAGGCGAACAATAGAAAAGTATTTGGAAAATCCCTTGGAGATATGGAGGATGTTTGTTCTGAGAACGTTAGCGAAGAAGTCTTAGCAAAAGTTTTTGAACGGATGGATTGAGTTGGGGAAAGAAGGAAGAAATGAAATGAAAAAACTTATGATTCAACGATCGATCTTTGTGTTAAAGAGATCCGTCGGTTACGGTGAGTTGAAGGAAAATACGTTCTGCACGGTACTTTTTATCCGTTTCTATTGACGAACCTGGCGAGATGCGAGGACATAAAAGGTATCCGAAGAAGTTACACTATGGAATATAAAAAACAGCAAAAAGAAAAAGAACGCTCCAATATCAGGTTGGAAAGGGATGTGGTAGGATGAAGATATAGAGGGGGGGTTTTGTAAAAGATCGATTGATTTAAAAACCAGGTGAGTAAAATATTTATCTTTCGCGATACAAGGAATGGTGAAGAACGATCCAAGGTCCAAAGCATTTTACCTGATATCGATTTAATGAGGTCAGTTTAAGAGGCACCTCCGTATTAACACATACGAAGCTTCGAAGCCACGAAGCACTTCGAGTTTTTTAATAATGAAATGAGATTCCGATTAAATGCTAAATTTTTTAATTGAAAAACTATAAAATGATCCTTTAATTTAAGAGTTCCGATTAGCTCGTTTATTGTGGATAAACATGTATGTTAGAGTAATGGGTACTTGAATACCTATGTAGAAGCAATTTACAAAAATGAATATTGAAAATAAAGCTTGATTTGTAATACTCTTCTGAAATATTTTCGTTCATAATTATCCTTTTTCATCTTGGCATCCAATTACTGCTCTTTTCTCCAAGGACAACGAATTACCAAACGCCTTCCACACCGGTGTCAAAAAAAGATATCCATTAACCATTTTCGCTGCGTGTCGGTCCATCCACCGAGCCAACTGCAGGTTCTTCCACGCGGCGATAATGATACTTTCAAGCCGAAGTAGAAAAAAAGAGGAAAGGAGCTTCTGGAATAGTCATAACCATCCTCGGCGAGAATGAGGACGGCTCAGAGGAGAAGATGAAAAAGAATTCCGGCCCAGCGAACCCCTTAAACGCAGGCAACCCGAGGGGAAGAGGTGAAACGCGGGTTGCATAACGCCGCAGGTTACGAGAGACGAAAAGTTTCATTTCCTCGGCACCTTCTTTTTTGGTCAACGTGCCAATTCACTTGGCCCTACTTAGAGGAGAGAACGTGACCGCTGCCGACCGTCACGGTAAATAAAGCGAAGATGGAGTAAGTGACGATGGAGATGAAGGCACGGGAGGTGCTGCTAACGGGATGAGTGGGATCAGCGGGAGGTCTTCAAGGGGATAAAGAATTGAGAGTTTATGGGAGGAAATGACGCACGAGGAATTCGGGGGAATGAGTTAGGAGGCATATGGAGTTTGGAGTAGCGAAGGAAGTCAGGAGCGGTCTTCAAGAGAGAGGTCCAAGATCAGGGAAAAGAGCCAAGTTTCGGAGGAATGAGGGGGAGAGTAACGAAAACGAGCGAAATGAAGTTGATTTGGGGGGAACTCACGGAGAGTTCCTCTGGGTTTTAATGGAGAACGGGGAGAAGAAGAGAGAGCTTAATGGGAGGATGAGCAGACATGCAGCGGCGGAGGGTCGAACCTTAAAAAGATCTCTTCCTACTCGCTCCCTTTGCCCGATTCCTAATTGCTTAATCGATACTGTGTGTATGTGAGGAGAGTGAGTGAGTTCGTTCTCTCCATTGGAAATAATCAATCTCAATTTGGAGGAAAGTTTTAGTGGAAGCGAAGTGAATACTCTCGAGGCAACTTCTCGCGAGTTGAGGATACGACAAACAATGGAAGCGGCGGTGGTGGCTTATTAAAAAAAAGGTCGGATGAAAAAACGTGCCTCGGAAAGCTTTTAAAGTCGTCAAAAAAATTTCGGCAAAGCTTTTAAAAAGTAGAATCCCATGGCCCTTTTACTAAAGTCGGTTTTATAAAAAGATTTGGGAACTGAAAGTTTAGATAACCTTCTGTATTCCGCGATGAAAAAGATGAGCGTAAATGTATTATTATCATTCGATTTTAAGAGTCATATATATTTAGAGAAAAAATATCAATGGGTCAGGATGAGAATCAGTTTTTGGAATGGTTTTTTTAACGCTAAAATTATAACTTCCTTTTCGCGGATTTTAGTTTATATATAAAAAATCACTTGAGATTTGATTTTGAATTCTGCATTCGCTCATTATCATCTCAAGTCTGATTGCTTTCTTAATTGATGGCGCACACGAGAAGTTGGCAAGTGTTCCCTTTTGAGAAAAAAAAAAGATATTGGAATGAATGTGGCAATTCCAGTTCTATGAGAAATCAATTAATACGAACTAAAGACTTACTTTCTTCTTGTGAAGAATTTTTTGAAGAGCTTCTCGTGATAATGCCACAATTATTTTAAAAGGCTCCTCTTTTTGAAACTCTCTCATATATATTTATACGTATTTATAAATGTAATACTCGAGTCATCGTTGCAGAAGTCAAATGTCTTTTATCAATTGAAATGAGAACAAATTGATGATATTCTGTACGTTAATAATATGCTCCACTTTGGAACACTCGAGAAGATCTTGCACACGAGCAAAAAGTAATCCCTTGTGCCTATCTAGTGCACTCCACACGGCAAACCCTCTTTCCCCCTATTCCATTGAACCAATCACTCAAGCCACGAGGTGATTCTTTCCCATCAACTTCAAAACTCCATTATCATCCATAGGTTTACAAGAGGAGAAAAAACAGTATATTTGATCCAACCATTAGATTCTCTGCTTGATGGGATCAGAAACACTTTAAAAAAAAACCTTCGAGTGAAACGCGATCACTTTACACTCGGATGGGATGAAGCGTTATAAATCAAAAATGACATCCTCCAGTGTGTGGAGGAGAGTGGTTGAGTTAGCCGTGACGAAAAAATGTTATTTCTTTGGAATGTTTGAAGGAACGAAAAAAATTTCACCATAAGTGGAGAAAGAGCGTCCCTAGTTATGGGGGAGTTGATGAAAGGATATCACTTCCAAGTGACCTTTATCTGAATTCTGAAATTAATATAATAATTTGATTTCTCAAAAGGAATAAGTGAAATCGTGAAATTCTATAAGTTTTAAGAGATATCAAATCTACGAAAGTGGTTCTGTACATATTGTAACTCTATCATTACGCAAAGGAGTGCTATCATTTGTAAAAGTATTTCCATTACTGTAGCGAATCAGAATAACAAGTATGGATGGTATATTTTCGTTGCAATCATAAAAACGCAGGAAATAGATAACATACGAAAATCTAGTGCTTTTGTGAAATGAGCTAAAATAAAATGAGTAATTCTATTTTATTGATAGACTGTATACATACATACTCAAAATTCTCTTCAAACTATCGCATTCCTAATTTAAGGAAATGCTAAAATGATCATTCGGAAAGGCGATATACGTTTGGGAAAACAATGGATTATCGCATAATCCACTTGAAAGACCGAATATGATAGCCGACTTCCTTCAAGAAGACCAGAAGATGATATTTATCAGTATTGCGTTGACCTATTGATTAAGAGATATAATTTACCTTTCAATCGAGTTGGTGTAATCCAAGGTTTCAAATTAAATCAATTTCTACTAATTTGAACCATGGGAAATGATTTCCGTGAATTATTTTTACAATGATTAGCATTTGGATTTGCATCTTTTGATAATTATGGTTACATACTCTATCAACGAATACTTTTTAAAAGAATAAATCATAACGCACCATTTTCGTTGCGAATAATACGCAGTTTTTGTTGAACAAGCAACTCCATCCTGCAAAATAAACATTTCCAAATGAAGGCTGAGTAAATGGGAAATTTCGTAGATATTTTCGTGAAACGTGCAGATGAGGAAGGGATGGCATTTTGAGGAGAAGATGGAGAATAGGGAGTTTGGATGTTGTTATAGCGCAGTATCGGAGGGTAATGGAGGTTGGAAGGGAAGAGCTGTTGGATACATTATTCAAATCTCCGGAGCGAGAGAAATCGTTGATTCCATTTCACGGATCTTCCCCAATGCATTCCCCACCCCCATTCCATCTATTTCCTCTCGAACATATCACACTCCAACCGTCCACTCTTTCGAATTCAAATCATTTTGGTTCCGTCACTTCCTTCATCGCGAAATCTATTACTCTCTTCGTTTTTGTCGAAATATTCTGCGAACAGATCAATTTTTCACTAAAAATTTATGTTCGACCAAAATTCGCATATTTCATTTTTATTTTACGAGATTAAGGTCTAATATGTTGCATTTTCTTTTTATTTTCCGTTCTTTATTTAATTATAGAGTTTCACGTCGAAATTTAATTAAAACCCCTACGTTTTAACACCTTGAGGTGGAATAGTTGAGTAGTATGTTAACTTACGCTCCATTCATATTTTAAGTTGAAAGCATCTCATTTACCTCCTCTAACCAAAATTCTAGTTGCTCTCTAATAATCTCTGTTATTCCCACAAATCTACACCAACACTTATATTCCTCCAGTCTACACTTCAATCAATTTACATTAGAAATATATATTCTTCCACTCTTTCAACTCTCTCTACCTATTCTACAGCGAACATCAATCACACATTCACTTTTTCTAAAGAAATGATTTCAATATTGATCATTAAAGTAATCCAGAACATATCCTTTCACCCTTTGTATAATAAAAGTTAATCGAGTTATTCATCTTCGGGATCATCTTATCTTAAATGCCGTGATGCAATGCAGTCAGTCAGGTATTGCATAATATCCTGTTCTGTATAGAAAATGAGTACATAACATTACAGTACATTAGTTATTCTGAATTTAGCCTATAAGATCCATCTTACTTTCAATTTACTTTGAATAAAATTATATGAATTTCAATACTTTCATTTCCTTTAGTTCTATATTTTAGAATTATGTTTAAAATTACAAATTTAAAAACGAATCACGATTCGTAGTTCCTTGAAAATCTACACCTACTAGTTAAATTGGAAGTAACTCTTTCATCAATATACGCTAATGCGCACAGTTTATAAATATCTTCGCACTCCAACTCCATCTACCTCATTCCTACGTCATTCCATTCCTCCCAACCCACCCCCACAAACCCTTTCCCATAGGAGAACAAAATATGCGAAGTCGACTTGTTCCGATAACTTCTCCCCTTCGGATGTCCTCCCCATTCAACCTCGTTTATCCTCTCGCCTCTTCAAACACACAACTCGAGGACCTGTCACTTCGTCACCCGAAGCTCTGCTCCAGAGGGCATCCAGCGAGTCTATATGAGCGGCTTTCCCGCCACGCTGAGTTTTCCTCCCATTTCGCTGTTTCCCGTCCAACTCTTCCATTCCGATTTTTCTCAATCCGTACGACCCCATCGTCAATTCACACCCCCTGCAATTTTCACCTCCGACCTCTTTCCCAATCCACACTTTACGGTTTACTTCTTTCCTCTTATCTTCTGTTTTGGCGATACCCCTTCCTCTCGACCTATACTCGGTCGCATTTTCACCGCTTTCAACTTATTCTTTCGCCCGTCGGCGTTTTTTCACACACATCCCGATGATGATTTCTTCCCAAGAACCACGTCTCCTCAGTAATGACCGAACTTGATCACGCGTCCGCAAACTCTGGGCCTTGAGCGTTTTTTTCGGGAGTTTCCATCGCACGACTGAATGAGAGCGCGAGACATTATCGAGAACGACTGTAACTGCGGTTATGGATTATGGTTCGGTTTTATCGACTGTCGTGGACAACGAAGAAGTGTTATAACGCGTTTTGTGGGTGAGAATGGTCTATGGAATGTTTCTGGAAAGGAAGTGATTCAAACGTGATTCAGAATCTGGAATTTTTGGTGACATAGGGCAAGAAAAATCTTTTTGACTTTTATATGGATTCTTTTACAGCTAAAAATCAAAGAATCCTCAGCTTAACTAACTCAACAAACTCTAACCAACTTCAGAGAGCATGAAGATTGTAAAGTGTAACTCGATTAACTTCTTTATCACTTATATTTCAGAATTTTCATCTCTATCTTTTCGTTACATTTGACCGAAGTAACATAAAAAAGATGTGAATGTATAAACTGAACAAATTTCAATTACGTTACCATTATAAAGAACAGAAAACACATACTTATCTAAGATCCATTTAAAAAGGCATGAAGAAATGTATATATTTAATTTCCTCCGAACTGGCAATGACGTATAAAGAATAGGAAAGAATACATAAGTATATACATACAACTGTATTCCTATTCTGAAGTATCAGGTTATCATTACGTTTCATTCGAGTCGAATCAAGAAATGCCGTTTTTTAAAAAAATATGGACGAAGAGCAAATGGAATCAATTTGTACGGCACTATTGCCGGAAAGTTATGCAGACATAATAATACTACGGAGTACTCGAATCGAATGGGCTATAGAGAGGAAATGCGGGAAAATAGAGAAAGTCAGAAAACAGACTGAATTCCAAGGGCAAATTTCTCGCTCCGAATTGGTTACGCGGTTATACGCGACTGGAACTACTCCGATAAGCGGTAATCAGGAGCGGACGAGAGAAAAGGGTTAAAAGAGGGGAAGAATGGGATTGATGAATAACTGAAATAATAGAGTCCCTTAATCATTTCCCCTGAACTGAGGAGTGACCGTAATGCAATGGATGCGATGCACAATGGAGGTATCCTCTCGGAAGTTGAGTTGGATTGCTATCGGGAGAAAATTGAGAGAGAGTTTTTTTTTGGTTCGCAGAAACAGGATTAAGGCTTATAGCAAAGCGACTCAGATTTGTATGACTGAACAGAAGGAAACATTCGATTATGCGAAAGATGTGAACGAAATTACTATTCGCGAATGATGGTATAAAGGATGAATGTAAGATCGGAAATTTGAACAAAAAAGTACTATTGATACTTGCGTACAGTTTTGAAAATATTGAAACGAACCTTATTTTAAATACTTAGGGTTGAAATACTGAACTTGCGTTCGAGTTTATATTTTAATAAGATTTTACAGGTTTTACTAATTAATCGAATAAATACTTGTAAGTAAAATAGAAATGTGATCGATATTAGCATACAAAACATTGCAGAACGTATTCAATGAGTACGATACTCATGATTAAATTGATAAGAGATATAAATATATATGGTAATAAATTAATACAAAATAGATCCCTGCACATACACGAGCTGCCATATTGCAAATATACGACTATTTCATTAACTTTAATATAAATCTGTATCATCCAGATTGACTACCGTTTTCACGTTATTATGAAAAACGAGTTTACCGACCGAGGCCTCGCTTCACTTCAGCAGAATCTTGTAAATGAGCGAGATGCAGGGATTTGAAATTAATATTTTAATCTCGGTCCCTCAGATGCAGTCCTCGACCAAGAAAATCAACGCAAAATGAGAACAACAAATGTCTAAACAAGTCTCAGTGCAAACGTCCTTTTCTAAACATAGTGGACGCTGGGAAGTTGTTTCGAGTTGGCAAACACAGATTTTTACGTCGTCCCAAAGTGTGCGGCTGTGAACGTTGTTTCAACTGTCGTTTCTCCAAACCGCAGAGAAAACAAACGCAGTACGTGCGAAAAGTAACGAGCTTTTGTGTAGCCTCGGATGGTATTTTCAATCCGTAGCGAAAGAGGAAAGAAATGAATTTCTCAAATCCAGCGGTTCTCTTAAAAAAGAACTCTTACTTATCTTTTTTAACTTTATATTCTCGCTATTTATTTTAATAATGCGAGATTTTCACACTTAGGTGAAGAATTATTTAACTGAGTAACAGCAGAAACGTATTAAACATTAATTCCGTCAAATGTTAAGCTACTTTGGGCACCTTCCATAAGAAAAGGATAATATGGCGAATATAATTTAATACTTTGACTTTCCCGAACTTATATACATAATATACATATAATTTAACTAATTAGTATATCAACGCTCAAATTCTGACAACTAAAATATGACTGATGCAGGATCCAACTGCCTACAAAAGCACGAAGAATATTCAATTATCTGTTTGAGAGAGAGAAAATATTATATTCAATTCAAAGGCAATATTTCCTTGCTTTTTTCTACTTTGTATAATATGTATATCATATTCACATTAATTTATTCAACTTTATAACTTATATATATATATATATATAAATAAGGACTTACATCAACCACATTTACCATACTGTTTAAATATTGCAGACTGATTATCTTCACAAAGTATAAATAAACGAATAGCGTGTTAATGATCGCATCAGGAAAAAATACGTGTTAAACATACGAGTATCAGAATATATAAAGAGAGACGGTTGAAACAAAATATATATACCAATTTACCATTCATAATAGACAGAATAATAATAAAAAATACATTTTTACATACTCCTTATGGAATGAGTTGTGAAAACAACTGAAATTCATGGAAATTAATAACGTAAATTGTTAAGTATAATGGCTTATTGTGTGAATGCATACTTAAACGACAATTCAATAAAATGCGTTAAGAATAGAATACTACAGGAAATTAATCAAAATGACTGTAAATTTTACACTCAACATTTAACCTCAGTAATTACATTTCCGCCTTTATTTTTCAGTTGGTTGATCGTGTAAATACATAAATATGCCTACGATTGCGACCTGTCTTTTGTTTCAAAGCATTTCGCGAAGTCCCTCTAATATTTTAATCCTGTTTGCGTTGCTCAGACGCTGAATTAAATAAAACATATCATTCGCTGAATAAATATCAATGTTTGCATTCAGTTTACACGCGCGAATTGAAAGGAATATTGGTTCGTAACGTAGACAACTTTATCGGATTTTTTTCTCCCCCTCGTTTCCCTAGCAACACCCAACGCGAACGATGGCGGGAATACAAACAACTTTATATGAACGGCGTCCGAAAATGTGAATTCCGTAGAAGAGAAATATAGAGAATGAAAAAGAGGGAAAGAAATGCTGTGAGAGAGAAGTTCGCTAATCCGCCGTCAGAGGCAGTCATATCTTCCCAAAAATGAACCACAATATGGAAGGGTGTGGCTATCCAACACTGAACTTCCCCCCGAAAGAGGAAAAAATAATAATGGGAAGATAATAGAAAAACATTGGGCCGTGTCGCATCCATCCACACTATGGGCACACAGACCGAAAAATTATAAAGCGGGAATTCGTTTTCGAGTAAGAAACATAATAACGGACCTATTCTTATTTTTTCTACCCTCTCTATTCGGGAAAAGAGAGATTGGGGCAAGAAAAACACAGTAGATATTTACATTCAAAATATATTCCTTCCTTCCCTCTTTTCGTACCTTTTTATCAATCCGAAAAATTAAAAAAAAAAGATGGAGAAAATATTGAAAAATAACAAAGGAGGCTTTTTTGTTTGTTATTTCAACGCGCAGACGATTGAGGGAAAATAAATGCGAGAGAAGGGGGTTTTTGCGAAAAGGGCTGTCCGCAGGAGAAGAAGATAAAAGCGAAAATATGGCCCCACTAAATAAAATGGAGGGGTTGAAAGAAAACATATATTCGAGATACGGAAGGAATTTATGATACGAGTTCAACCCGTATACTCTGTTAACGACGCTACCTTATGTCTAAACTAAAAAAAAATTCAAGACCTACGATACGTATTATTACGTAAATTTACGAGCTACGTATCGTTCTTCACGGAATGAAAAAAAATGCAAAATATATTTTTTATACCAAATTAAAATTATTTAATTCTTATCATAATTACGCGTTTATATATGTTCCTTCTCCGATAAAAAATCAAATTTATCAAATTTTTAGATTCACGTACTATACATCTTTAGCGAATCGTTAAAATTACGAAAGTAAGCAGACGTTTAAATGTTACTTTATTATAAAATGGTTGATAAACAAACACACAACGTTGCCATAGAAATACGCTATATAATTGACCCTTATAATAAGCCTGTGTTTAGTATTAATTTATTATATTTAGTTTCCCTGTAATTGTCTGTTAACTATACTTTTTACCTATAATTGATGTTATTGATTTGTTATTTTCGTTTGTTATCTAATTATACATGTATATATTTTTGATTGTTGGGTTTGTCACTGTAAATTGGCAGATATATGCTGTATGTGATGAATAAGTTAATATATAAATAAATTATAAAACTTTTACACTACAAGCATTGTTAAAAAAGAAGGTTTTAAAGCATTGAAAAAAAAGTGTGGATTGTTTCCGAGTCGAGAAAGAATTGCCCTCTTAAGTGGAAGATTTGGAAGGGGAGTTTGGTTAATTCGAAGGAAGGGGAGAGAAAATAGTAACAATAACAAACTCGGAAGCAATGAATACGGGAAACCTCTCAGACGCCAAAACCAACCGAATCCTCTGAGAGCGTTTATTCGAAACCACTTCACCTCCTGCCTGCTGGTGACGTTTTTATGCGCATGATGATGACACAGGCCTTGGTACCATTAAAATACGCCCTTCTCCCCCACTGCAGACATGCACCGTTTTGCTGTCACTTCTACGAATGTGCTTCCCTTTTTCCCGTAAGCGATCCTTTGTCTCACGTCATACGGTAATTTCACGCCTACCTGTAGACTTTCTCCTTCCACACCAAGAACACTGTCCCTGTTGCATTTCTGCATACCTCTTTGCCTAGTCTTTCATTACGTAACATACCTGCGAGATTTTCTAAAAAAGGTAAGTCGAAAAGTCTTTAAAACGGAAAAAGTTCTTTCGAAGAAGAGGAACGATCGTTTAAATGATGTTATTATCCATAAGCGGTCTATATTTTGATTTATAATGAAGCCCTTATTAAAAATCACAGCAGAAGCATTTATTGAATGAAATAGTGTTTCGGATTGTACCTCCTTAAACACCAACATGTTTATCTCAAGAAAGACGTCGAAAATGGATTAATTAAATTACAGAAATCTGCTGAATCCTTATGATAGACGCCATATAAACATAAAATTATTATACTTTCACAAATATACTGAACATTCAAAATCTAACAAAATAAAAGACATAAAAATGTCATTACTGCACTGTAACCAATCAGTAACAATAACCGCACTAAATACGAGCAATGCATGATGTATTGAGGAAAATACCTTATGTATCATTTCATCCAAAATGTAAATGCTCTATAACTAATGCCCTTTAATAAGTATCAATTTAAAAAAATAGATATAAATCACCTTCCACTGCCCGTAGAACAGTCGAACCCATAAGAAAAACTGTATAGAGAAGCAGCAGTACTCACCTGTAAAAGAAAAGAAATGCATATTATTAAATAAAATGTATTTTAGAATTGACAAACAATAGTAATTTATCATAAATAAATCAATTTTAACGTAGAGTTTGTTTTATGGCATTAATCCACATTAGTTTGTAAAAAGGAAAAGATAACTTTCAAATGGTAAATTATGCGAATCGCATTTTTAGACGCGCATTTTGTTCATTTAAAATCTCAGTTACATTATTTTCAAAAGCTTCATACAATCATCATTCTTGAAAGCTTTCGCTCGATTTATAGTCGAATTGTGAAAAATTAATGATTACAGTCACTAACACTGTATTTAGTTCTCTCATTTGTTTCGTGAACTAAAGCGATTAAACTAGTTTTAATCAATTGAACGCCTCGAAATTAAACGTTATACTATTTATACTCCCTTCTTGAGCAAGCAGCCGCGTACTACTTGGAGCGCTCTCCGTTGCTACCCACAGCCGGCGGCTCTAAAGCGACAGCCCACAACAATGCGCATAACGACATCCTTTCAATAGCCCACACGATTCAAAGGCGACGGTTTCCGAGGGCAAGACAAATACTGCGGTAGCAAATGATGATTCCCATCGGACACAAGCCCTTCCGTCCGCATCGTGAGCAAACACTTAAGTTCGTCACCGATACTGAGAAAAATTTAGGAAAGAATATTCTCAAAGGGAAGAGCCGCAAAAGGGTGTTAGAAAGGGGAGAGAGAGTAATAAGAAAATGGCGTCGAAAAAGAACGTAAAAAGGAAAAGCGTTTCGAGTTCATGAGTTGGACGAGGCTACTTATAATAGTAGTATTGACCGAAGGAGAAAAGGCCTCGATAATCCTCAGACACGTTACATAATTTGCGACCCCCGAAAAACTGTTCGTAAATGGGGAGAAAATAGAAAGAAATAAACTTCGAAAAACGTGACGTGCTAAGGAAGTAAAAATGGAGAAAGAATTGGCATCGTCGAGTGCTTTTTTCCGAATCCCTCATCGAATCCCGCTGGGCTAACTGCATCCCACATCAGCGGTGTGGTTTTCTCTCCGGGGGTCGCCAAGGGAACGTAAAAAAGGAGGGTGTCGGTTTCTAGGGAATGCGATTTGGGAAAATAGGAAGAAGGGTTTGTTAGAGCCGACGCATTTCAACGGAAAATGACCTCCAGAAGAGGCCTTCCTCCGCCACTTCACAAACCATAAGGTCGCCGCCTTGTTCTTTTCATCCCGTTCCTGGAAGGCCCAGTGTTTGGGCCGTGGGGATGTTTTGGGGGTGAGGGGTGTACTTTTGAAGGCCGACACAGGGTGGGATTCTCGGAATTTTACCCGTTGTGTTACTCTCTCGCGAGCTTTTTATAGGGAAAATGATTCTTTCCACTTTGTGAGCGCGTGTGTGCGTCCGCCGCCGCGGTGGTGTGTGCGGAGGACGCCTCAAAAGCGGTCAAAAGAGAGCGACATTCAAATTTCCGATCCGTTATGGATTGGTTACTTTAGCCGAAATGTCGCACCCGTTGTGAAACGGTAAGCCGTCCTTGACGCGGGTGGCCTTTTTGGGCTTAAGCGGTTATCTACCGAACGCAATCACATACGGTAAAGTGCCATTCGAAAGTTTACCCAACTAGTCATAACTGTACATGAAAGATTTTAGATTACTGATAAATAACTTAGTACTTTACATAGATATTATCAATGTTACAAATATCTGTAGAATGTACGAAGTTATTTGTTCATTATGTTACCATTCCACCAAGTATTCATATAAACACCTTAGATTAAAATTAAATAATATTCTACACCCGTATCGTACTTTGATAAGAAATATAGTAATCAACAATAACACTCTATTATTAAATCAAGTTTCAAACTGAAAATTTGTCCAATATTGTACGGTAAAATTGTGAAAGGATGCCCTGGTAATAGCAATCTAAAGAACCATTCTAAATCAGAATGAATTACACTTAATATTCAATCGACGTCATAATATTTATTTATATCCATTTATACGAAGACATAAATAGTTTTGTGTGTAATTGATGTGTAATTTATTGTCATTAATCGTCACAACTGGACGAAACGTTGAACTGCGGCGGTATTTTATAATAAATAAATAAACTTTAGTTATCAAATATAAGGTATATCATTTCATTAACTACTATTAAGGATTTTATAAACATCGATGATATGATTATTCTTTGCTTAGCACCAGAACCATATCGTTACGGTGTACCTTAATGCCGTTCCATCGAATTTTTCACATTCTAAAGAATCGAAATCTTCAGCGATTTCACGGATTCGAATGAATTCTTGTGCCATTAAAAGATTTCCCACCGAAAAGTGATCACTTGATCGCTGAGTTCAGCAAAAAGGGGAGATTCGATTCCTAAAGTCACCCTTCCATTTTGAAATCGTCACTTGAAAAACCTTTCGCAAGATGAAAAAGTGCGTTGCGGAAAGATGCTTGATTTTTTTTCGGTTGCATCGGAAATGTATTTCAGACCCTCTTTCCTGAAAGCCATCGCTCCCGTGAAAATGTGTATTCACATCTCTATGACGATTAACGCACAAGAATGCACAATCGGTGAAACACCTTTTGGTAGAGTGACACTTCTGAAAGATGAATATTATGCGTGTGATCGACGATCCAATCGACCCTTGATACACATTATATTCTTTCCTTTATGATGAAGAGTAATTTCTCACCACAAGAGGGAGTGAGCACTAGAGTTTCCTTCCTTGTTTAATTCATCTTGCAGAATATAAGCTGGAAAGTATACGCATGAACCCTATCAGGAAAAAGAATACCAAAAAATCAGGAGACCAATATTATAAACGCTACACACATAAACAGAGTCATTTCACAGTACGTTAGTTATTTCAGGTATATTACCAATGCCGCGTTTCTTATGGAAATGTCGTTATTAAAAGTACCTCTAGCATGAAAAGCTTACTGATATTTACTTTTCTCTTCAGATTCCATATCAGGTGGTGATGGTAAAATTATTGATAATCAATCAGTTAAATAACTTTATGCAGGACAAATATAAGTTAATTTATCATCATTATAATGACAATGTTGAAGTGGATACGTGTTGACCTATAACCAAATTAATCATTCTCTCGTTAAATCAATCACTTTCAATTGCGTTTTCTTTCTAATTCCAAGTATAACGTAAAGACATACTTCATCATTATCTTAGACGTATTGGATAATAATAAGCATGATTATTTTAGCGCTGATAAAGCTTTCAAATTTATCACACTGAAAAAAAACGTGTTGCTAATTTAGATTGTATGTAATGAATGGAAAAACCTAACAACATTAAAAGACCCGATTAGAAATAACTTTGAGGAAAGGTCCAAAAATTTCCAATATGCATATTAATACCCAAAAGAAATAGTCGACAAACGATCAATCTGGCCTTAATATATATAATTTTTTGTGCTCAAAAAAATTCAAAGCCATAATATGCAAAGGCGTTCCCGGTTTATAACAGAATCTCATGAATATGAAAATAGTCGTGTTTACGTTCGACTTTTGAACGTTTGACGGCGAAAAATAATTCCGGGTGCCACACACGGAATTCAAAAGCGAAAGGAAAACAACACTCGTTGCTAACAGTGATGAGGTCCAAAATGAAATGGAAGGCATGTGGAAGAAATGGAATATTAAGGCGGAACATGTGAAGGAATGCAACTGAGAGGCAAAAGGATGTGTAGAACAGGATGGCAGCCCCACTGAACTGTCGAGTGGCTTCAAATAGCAGACTGAAAGAGAATGCGCAAAGAATACTTATAAAATTGAAAAAAAGGAAGGGCCATGAGCAAGAGGGAGAATATCGCGTTCTGACCTTTTTAGGACAGAGTTTATTAGGGAATCCCGCGCTTTGTAATCTCCTCGGAGCCCTGGACAAAGGAATATTCCATGAAGTGACGCTGAAAAAATCCGTGACTCATATATTCCTAATTACCACTGGTTCAGACAGATAAAGGAACTTGATAATTTCAATCTATTCATCTCATTGATCAATAATTACCATCATTTATAGTCTATATTAAGAATTATAATTGATTTACACCTCACAGTTGATATTAATGAGGTTATTACATCGAATTCCCTATACTTTCTATGGGATAAAATATCCTTCGAATGCTCTGAGATACTCTTGGCTAAGCACGCCAAGATATTATCATTACGTGGAAATAGGATTCTTTTATACATTTCACACAATTTTTCCTTCTTTGAATGGCATGTATGATTTATATAAAAATAGATGAATCTTTTATTTTGACAATCTTATTTTCCGATGTCAAAACTAAGCTTTGATTCGAAACTGGACTTTCAGGCTATGGACGGTTGAAGGACAAAAACACATTTGTTATTCGTTCATCGTTACATTTCCTCGCATAAGTTACGAGGGGAGAAAAACCATTCTCGAAGGGGAAATGAAAGAATGAATGATAGCCGAAGCAAAACTCGTAGAGGTCGGAGAAAGGACTTCGATCCAAAATACGAAGAGAAAAAGGGAAGAAATAAAAGGTATTCTATGCAATATTTTCCCAGAAAACCATTTTTTTCCGAAAAGCGATGACTTTTATTGGATGTCCTTCTAAAGAGGATGGCAACTCAAGAAGAGGAGGGGGGAAACGCCAAACCCGATGACACCCTTCGCATTTTCTGTCACCCGTCGGACGCGTCATGCGAATGCATTCGACCGGAAGATTGTTACGTGCGAATGGATGGGCCTTCAATTTATATCGCTCCTCTTCACTGCCTTTCTTAGACTCGAAACGGCGTAATCCGCTCCCTCTACACCACACCACCTATGACTTTTTACGGCCGACATGTGAGTGCACCCTTTTTGCGACGAAAGATATTTCACCTATGTTTGCTATCGGTTTACGAGCCCAAGCTTCTTTTATTTAATGCTTTCCAACGTCGTGAATCTCATTCTCGAAACGGTCCCTCCCCCTTCTTTTCTTTTCCTTCGAAATAGAATTCCCAACAGCAACGTCTAAACCCCATTTGCTCCCTTCCACTTATACTTTCAAATCCGCAACACGAAACGTTCGCGTGCGATACTGTTTAAGTGAGACAATTGTTTGCCCTTTTCTTTTAGTCTTCAACTCACTAATCAGACTGATCTCTAACAATGGATAGATGTATGTGTACCGTTGCTATGACGAGGTTCAATGACTTCGTTAAAAATATTATACAAACGGTTCGAATTGACAAAACACGACATTTTTCGACCTCAGTGGAGAAGTGGTTCGAATGCAAACTTTCCAACTCTAAGGTCACGTATTCGAATCCCGTCATGTGGGAATCTTTCCAAATAGGAATGGATGTATTTGTTCCTACGCTTATTAAATCACGTGTAATTTTTTATGCTTTTATTAATGATAAATACTATTATGAAACTCTCAATTGATAACTTAGCGATATTAATCCTCAATTTATCTACCTTTTAAGCACAGATGAATGTTAATGTACAATACCACTTCACATTAGTTTGCTCCTATTCCTAAAGGTTCACTGACCTTTTATTTTAACCATTCCATCAATGTCTTGTATCTTTATTTTCTTTCCTTATGTCTGAAACCTCTTTTTTTTAACTTAATGTATTCGGTACTTGATGAATCCGTCTCTCTCTAAATCCAAGTCATTTTAGAAAGTATTATAAACTTTTGTTCAGTCATTTCTTGACAGCTCTGGAACAGAATTTATTCACGTAATCGAACTTTAATATCGGAAGCGTTTAACCCAAAACTTTGGGCATTTTTGTTATTTTTCGCGAGAAAAATGTTCCGTCAGAAAAGTGCGTCTGTCGTAAGGCATTTGTCATTTCTCGAAGGAAGCAATCTTGCAAAATGAAGGATTCCCCTTCCCACGCTCACCCCTTCTACATTCTCCTCACCCGAATGACCTTTTATTTTATCACGGAATTCCTCGTGGCCATTCTTTTACGATGCCCTGTCTCGCCACTGATGCCTCAAACGCCAATACCGACCCACCTCCGCGACGCCGCATCGAAACACCTCTTACAGCATATCCTAGAAACCCTAAAACGGGCTTATATAAAACATAGAAGAGCTGTGTTCCTGCACGTCGTAAAATATGCAACCGAGGCAATAAAAAGTGTTTTATTTTGGGGCTAGGATAACCCCGACATTAAATACCTTAAGCGTGAAGTTTGTGACTTGAATGACGAAAAAATATCATTGCTCTTCCCCAGGAGATTATGGTTCTGAAATGAGTTGGAGTGAGATACAAGCTCTTTAGAGACTAAAAGGGAAAACATGCACACTTATAAAAGCTTAAAAAGTCACAGTTCCGAGAACCTATCTCATCTTAGTTACAATTTGAAGTACCTATATAAGTTGTGATGAATATTCGTTTCCAGATAAACAAGATGTTTCCATGGAAATTCTCTAAGAAAACAATTTAAGAATAAAGAAGTTAGATATATTCATCAAATCATTTCCCATTATTTCAGCATTCGATAGACTTGCTTATAATAAAGACGAAGAGAGTGAAACAAGCAATAAGAACGTTATTGCCATCGTTAAAAACAGAATGTAATTACATTCTCACGACAGTCGTTCTGACTCAATCCAAACTTCCACTAACTGATTTCCTAAAAGCTATAAAATTAAGTTCCATCGTATTTAAATCCGTTGTTATGGAGACATGCCGATTCTATGTCTAAATATTTAAACTGAAAGACTTCTAAACGACACTGGAGAACTAGTACAACACAAAGACTGTTTTAGGATTATTCAACAATGTATTTGATACTGTACGTGTGCATGTAATGTACACTAATACTAATATGTTTATTGTGTCATTGAATAAACTTGAGGTTTATCAGGTCTGTTATTTACTATTTAGATTTAATACTGATATATTTGAGAGGAAGGAATTTGAGTCATAGAAACCACATATCTTTGTTGGAAGTCGATGATGCATTTCCAGAATATCTTCTGATTCAATGTATCCATTCTTCTCCAAACCGCTATGACTATAGGATCACCGACGGATGAGAATGTGAGATCCGGGTCCGAGTTTGGACAGTCTAAGAATGCTTGGCTCTTTCTTGTATATCCGAAATATAGGAATGACCAAACCAAAATTTATTTTTTCCGTCCCAAAAAATTGTTAAGAGGAACATCCTTTTAATGGGGAGAATTTCTAGGTAAATCCCTATTCTTCTCCTAACTCTACCGAAAACCTCTGGAACTCCAAAAATGTGAACCACTGAGTTTCCAGGAATCCCATTTTCAATCCCTCTCCTTATAGCTCTTTCCTTATCCATTCTATATTCTTCACATAGCTGTATTTTCCTTCATTTAACTCGACTCTAATTAACTACATCCAATCATTGATTATCAATCCATTTTAATTTTCACGTGTCTTCTAAAACTTCAATTACTCTATGCCATTATTTTTCAAACAAACATTCTAACATTCTTTTAGTTTTCCGTGTTGTTATATTAGAGAAGCATTATTTCATATCGGAAAACGATCCAAACGTCGGATGAATTGAACTTTAGTATAATATAAATTAGCAAGACTATATTCTCTCTACAACAGCTGAAATTTTTAGCCAAGGATTCAATGTAAACTGTTAGAAAAGAGTAATACGGAAAAAAGTGCATCACCCTTCAAAAATAACCATGCATGAAATATATATTTTATTACAGCCCATTGCAATTATATAAATTTCGGTACAGAAACAGTACAAAGTAGTAATTATATACGGCCAATGAGCTCTTAATAGATATTGCTTATTTAATCCATTCTACCTTCGACGTTTTGCACATTGAAACCCTATTATAAACCTTAGCTTAAAATTAGTCTTACAAAACGTTTACATTTTAAATAATGTATTAGCTCAACATGTTTTTACCATAAATACAATCTAACCAACTTTATATTTTAACATAAATTTAAGGTGAAGAGGATCTAAATTATGTATCAACTCCCTATGACAACATATCAGTCGTAAAATTATTAAATTATAGAGATCAGTTATCATTTCCCAAATGAATTGATTTTAAAATATCGTAGATTGAGACAACATTCTTATTACAACAATTGAAGTCCTATTATTGTTTTCAAATCCGTTCCTACTCTTCTCAAATTTTTACGAGCTATATAATATACCTCTAGAAACAGAGTAACTAGAAGAAATTCGCATTGACCATAGATTTTAATTAAAATAAAATCATTATGTAGACTGTATAAGGTGTAAAATCTTTGCAGCAACCATCAAACTAAGCTTCCCGTGAAAACCCTTTTCGTTGCCAATAGTTCATTTGGACACTTTTGGGTTAAAGAGGGCATCCGTCGTAAGCAAACAAGAGAACTCACGAGTCTTCTTCGGAAGCCGAGAAAGGGCGAGTCGTGAATTAATGTTAAATTAAGAATCTCGGCTGTATTTCCTCAGCAGAGCCCAACCTTAGCCAAAGTAAGGCCCCTTCGATCTTCTATACGCCTCTATCAACCAATTTGCCTTTCTTTTTTGACCGTTAGTCATACATTCCTCAGTGGCCCGCTAACGTGGGAGGAAGACACCGCAAAAAGAAGAATGTGACGTCGGAATCTTTACCCTTTATTTCTCCTATCCTTTCTCTATACATTTTTCCCACATCCGTCTCTCACGGTAGGTCGAAGGTTGTGAAGTCATACATTTTTGAGTAAATGCGGGATAAAAACAAACCTTTCTAAACAATAATTACCATAGCATTCTATTTAATTACAACGGAATGAGAAAATTTGTAAATTATCTGCACAATTTTCATTTAGCTATTGGTTTCGTAAGTAGACAAGTAGTAGGTAGTAGTATGAAGATGTACTTCATACTACTTAACACTGTAAATTTAGAGTGCTTACATTGGAAGGTACAAGTCTACTTACCAAACCAATCACTAAATAAAGAGCGTGTGGAAAATTTACAAATTTTTTTACTCTGTAATGGCTTTCCACGAAATTAAGCCTGCCGATTTTGATTGTTAGTTTAATCGCTAATTAATTTTTATCGATAAATCGAAAACTGGAAATAGATAAATATGATTTTTTCGTATCTTTCACTAGTTCAATTCGGGAGCAGTTCGAGGTTGTAATGTACTGACCTTATAGTTCTAGAATTGTAATGATCAGCCTTATATCTAGTACTCGAGTGCTGTACAAAGGATACACTGGATCAGTTAACGCAGCCGGAGTCTATTCAATCCTCAGTGAAGTTATGAATAAGTATTGGTAAAAGAAAAAATAAACATAATGAATGTCAATGTGAAATAGTGTTTGGTGTTTGTTTATAAATAATATGGTATAATTAAAATTAAGGTGAAAAGAGAATAAAAATTATCAGCATATCATCCTTATTCAATCAAATAAGGAGAACGTGAAAACAGAAGGTTAGAAAAATGAAACCAATAATATCATATAAGAAGCGATACATACAATCAGATCTACTTGAAAAACCGATTCCAGTAGAATATTGACCAATTCACGACAACTGCCATAAAAATCTTCTATTCCTTAATGCGTTTATTGTTAACTGATGTGGTTCCATTGTAGGAATTACAAAGGTTCCATAGAAAGAAGGCTACTCAGAAGCGATGCCAATTGCCTAGAATTAGATGAAGTATTACGTGAGAGGCTTTAGTAAAGTGGTCGTACATCTTATGGATATGACACGCCCACATCGTATCTATGGATCCTCTTTAAGTCACACGCTCTCCATCGTTTCGGACAATTCTCGCGAGTTTTTATCTCCTTGGAGAAAAGTCGTAAAAAGTTATGTGGGTGCTTTAAGAGTCATAGAGGGGGGGGCAGTGGGGGGGAACTGTTCCGTGGGAGAGAAGGATGTGATGTAAGTAATTGGAATTGAGGCGAATGACTCGGTAAGATTAAAGGCACGTGAAGTACATTAAATGAGAGAACACCTTGAGGCGATCCGGTCGTCGGAACGGACGTCTTCAAATTTGTTATCGCAAACATAATCTGCTCGTCTTCTGGTGGAATTAATAAACTTAAGATGAGTCATAAAGAGCGTTATTGAAAGATGAGTACAAGCATCAAAAACGATATCGAAGATGACGCTATTATTACGTGCTTATAGTATAAAATCGTCGTACGTATGACAAATAAATGGGATTGGGATTAAGGTTGGGGGTTTAGTTAAAGATGGGGAGTTTAAGTTTACTTTTCTCAATAGAATTTTAGAATATATCTGTACATATTTTGATTAAAGGAAACTAATACGAAATTCCTAATGATTATATTATTAAGGGATGTATATTAAATATTAATTTATCTACACATTAATCAAAGTTTAATTCCAAAAGTACGAGATTTGGCGAAGGCGGAAATAACCTCCCGCAGAGTGTGCAAAAGAAAATGCATCTCCGTCTCAGAGAACCCGAAAAAAATTTTAGTTCTAATAAGTAGAAACTAATAAATTTTCCGGACGAAGCGTATTAAAAGAAATTCCAAGAAGTATTCATTAAAATTTCGAGTTTGCCCTAAGGGGCTAAGAGCCTTGTGAATCCAACGAGCAACTTTACGAGGTACATAAAGCTCGAGTTCGAATTTCTCTTCGAAAATCCCACAGTTGGAATTTTTGGGGTAAACGAAGCAACCAACCATTACAAAGAAAGAGCATCTCTGCCACTCTCAACCGATAATGAGACGAACGTCAAGAAAATAATCTGAAAAGGCGTATATTATCGATTGTTACGCACGAATTGCACAATGTAACGACGATGGAAATATGGTGTTAAAAGGAATCCGACGCGAAAGTAACATCGCTTGTTTTACGTTAAAAATTTACGGAGCGGTTAACACTATACCATTACGTCTTCTATTTCTAAGAATAAACAACGAATAATTTTAATCGTTTATCGCACATTATTGGGCTTAATAATTGACATTATTTATTCAAATCAATCTTCGATACAAGCCTGAAAAAATACTGTGGATAAAAGTGATTTTTTTCAGGTTTATAATCTTTTCGTTGCCTCAAAGTACATTGAGAACCTCTTTGTACTGTCATCTTCATGCTGAGCTCTCATACAAAAGGATGGAAGATGATATGACCCAGATACATAAATAGAACGATTAATAAAGCTGTTTTATTTATTATTCGCCCTTCCAGTGTACTGAGCATAAAATGCTAACGATTGCCTTTATATGGCAGAAAAATCTATTAAAACTGAAGACATACTCTTAACTCCTAATAAAATAACAGTAAAATCTCATATCACTAGATAAATGAATTTAACCCATTATTATTTATGAATATTTTAAATATATTCCTGTTTGAAGTCGTGAATAAATCGTACACTAAGTATTTGTTATTGGAAACAAATCTGAATAGCTCATCCATTAGTTGTAGTTGCAAGTTTATAAACATTTTGAATAAATATACCAAAAATGTTTACTTAAATTAAAACTTTAACTTCTAAATTTTCAATATCATTCGCTAAAACATTTCAAATTCGTCTCTAAATGTTATACAAAAACGACGCCGATGTTAGCTCACCAATCCGAGTGGTGGAGTATACGTGAAAGCAGTCAATTATATTAGCACCTATAAAATACTCTCGTAGTTCGAAACAAGTTGACTTACATAGTATGATCATTAGATTGAATAACAAACTGCGAGCGCGTAATTATATTCCCGCCCGTAATTTAGATTTCAAACGGTGAGCTAATCCATGATTTCAGAGCAAAGCCGTATAAATAATTCGTTAGGCCTTTCGTCTATTCAAAGACTGTGTAATGCTCCGCATTGAAACCTTCCCATCAATTTAGAATTAATAAAAATTTAATCGTTGGAAATCGCCAAAATTAAGCCTCTAATCTCTAGCTCATCGGCAAATGAATCGCCTCTCTCTAATAAGGGAAAACTTTTCGTCCCTTGTATTTGCCCGGCAATTAAAAACTCTGCGGAGAACAAGACTTTTCGAAAAAAACCCGTAAAAAGTCTTTTCGGATTAAATCCGTACCCATGGCGACCAATGCGGAATATCCCGTCCGACCGCCAAAAACAACGCAAATAAAAACCTCTTCCCGTTCCGCCGCTTTCTTCCATTCGAACCCCGAAAAATATTATTATTATTAAAAAAAAGACGAGCTTATCCATCCGTTCCTCCGGGGATTTCAAATTATCGAAAAACAAATGGCCGACGGAATTACGAACCGATAAGTTTTCAATGTCCGGTGCATTTATCAACTCCCTTCTATGGCCCCCACACACACGAAATCCTACGCACACACACACCGAATGAGACCACCCACGGAGCGGATTTCCAGTGCCGCACAAGGGCCTTCGGATTTAGTTTTGTGAATGCGTTCGTTAAAGTCCCCTCCTTGCACCACCACCCTCCTCCCTCCCTCGGGGGCCACGGAGGGGTCAAGGAAATGCGACGCAATGTCGACAAAAGGGGAAAAAAATGACGAATCGGAGGGTCGTCCGGAGAACCTCCGGAGCGACTAATGTCATTTACCAAGAATTGATTCGGGGAATCGAATGAAGAGATGAGTTATTGATCCGCAACGAAGCTTCGTCCGACTTAAATATTTCAACCGGATGCGCAATCGAATCGGTGAATGTTTTTTCGCGGATTGCATGCATTTTTCATCGCCTAATGAACCGCGGTGTCCTCTCCCACGAGAAAGAGAGAGAGAGATTTCGGACCTTTTTTTAAAAGATAAAACCTCTATTGAATCACGAGGTTCTTTTTCCAACTAGCGGTCCGAAATGGAACCAGGCCAAAGCGCGTTTCTCGAAAGATTAATAAACAAAAAGGATTCGCTCGATTTCGCGAAGAATTGAATCTTAGAAATGAATTAGATTGATTTTAAAATTGATTCGGTTGATTGTTTAAGGATGATCAATCAAAAATCTTCCGTCAAATAAAATGGAAATGAGGATAATAATTTCCGTTGTAACTCAAGATTCGTAAATTTAAATAATGAAAGAAAATGGCTACTTCGATTATCGATCGATTCGATTGATTGAAAATCACGATTTCGTAAGAGATGCTGTGGAAACGTGTTATGATTGGAAACTGCTATTATTCAATTGCAAATGTTCTCTAACGTGATTTCTCTCTTCACTTATTAAAAGATAAAAACAAAAGCGATAGCTTTCCATTGCAAAACATCGTTTGGTTTTAGAATCAAACATTTCAATCTTCTGAATCAACGAAAACATAAATCGCAATAAAAATAACCAAGAACTAACAGTAGGAAATGGCATTGGAATTGAACACCAAAATACATCCTACTTTGATTTCTACAATAAATGAGACATATAACAATATGATATGACAGCTATGATATGAGTTCATTAATTATACTACGGCAACGTGATATGATTGGTATCTACTAAGGAAATATGGTCCTACGCAAAATATGTTCAATTGTAAAGAATGTTTTAAGTTATTACTGAAAGTCTAAAACAAATCGCAAGAGAATAACTTGAAATGGTATATGAATTGAGCAACCAAATACATCCTACTTCAATTTAATAACATTTTCCCTGTTGAGAATGTTTGAATGGTAATAGTGTGAACTATCTGCCTCAATAAAAATCTATCTCACACCACTCTCGCATTGAATCTCTTGTATTTTAACTGTATTAGCATGAATCATTGCAAGATAAAAATAAATGTTGTTACAGTACATTAAGTTACAGTAAAACATCACCAATCACCAAATTAATTGCTGTTTATTTAGTGGACCTAAGCAAAATGCGAACATTCAACGATACAGTTCATAAAGTATTAGTTCATCCATATAACTTATCAAGAACAAACCGTATCTTCTTAACATTTATTTTAAGATAGATATACAAAACAATGCCGGAAGTTTCTCATAGTTTCTTTAACATTCCCCGCACTTTCGTATCCGTATGATTTCAAACGTATAACATCTCCTACGCAGTCCTCGTCGAATCCACTCATGAGCTCGCTCATATATAAAAAATACCCTCACACCCACATCTCATCCGACAAACACATGACTTTTCCACAAAAAGCCCCGACGGCAAGACGAACGACCGAATACGAAACGAATTACAACTTCGGCATTCGTCCCTTAACATTCAATCATGTCCCTCTTACAGCCCCACCACCGCCTGTCACTCCATCCAACAATATCTCCCTGCTCCTCCCACTTAGTCAACACAGGCGCGCGTTCCTTCCTCCATTCTGAACCCGCCACCTGTATGTATTCATCCTATCCGACGCACGCCGACCTTTTTAAAAACCGCCGCAGAATCCACGGAGGATACATGCACGCACAGACCGAAAATTCGACCTCCCACTCAGACATCACGTGGAAAAGAATGAAAGGCGGTGGATGGACGTCTCTTCTGACCCTTCTGCTCGTTTTAATCTCGTCCATTCCATGCAATTCCGCCCTTGCCCTTTCTTCCAAATAAAATGGTCCTCCTTTTCTTCTCCGATATTACATCCACCACTTACTTTCCCCGACTCCCGATACGTTTTCGGGATGATTTAGCTTTCGAAAGGATTTTCAGTATAAAAGCATGGTCGCCCTCTATACATTTATAGAACTTGTTTAGAACTAATTATTTGATGGAATCGATTTCCTTTAGTACACATTTATTTAGAGTATTAAATTGTTTCCTATTCTTATACCATTATTCAGTATTGACAAAACTCTAAGACTAATAAACTAAAATTCAACCAAAAACATCATTCAAATAAGATTCAACCAAACACAAGAGTTTAGTAGGGGTATATACGTACATAAGAGTATAGTAAAGGTATATAATACGTATAAAAATGCTTGTGCTTGTGCTTTTAATATTACGTACGTATTAAGTATGTTGTAAACATCGTAAATTTTCTTTTTCGATTTATAAAAACTCTGTATAACCAATATTTTCAGAGAAATACGATCTTAAATATGTATATATAATTAATGATTTTATCGTTGTTAATTCATATTTCTATTATACTCTCACGTGAGAAACAATGCTTTCGTATACCTTTCTTTATAGTTCTCATGGTAACTATACTCCTTCTGCTGTTTGGTTACTATGTCCTCTTACGTGATTCAAGGCCATAAAAAAGGAAAACCTTCGTCTCTCCATACTCGGATATCCTTCATGGTTTACGAAGTAAAGTCACTATCCTTCCCAACCTTCGTCACGGCGAATTCTCACCGCAAAATTTTCAGTTCAAATCCTTTCGCGATCACCTGCTAAGTCTTTATCATCGTCCATCTTCGTCTGCATTTGAGCGGTGTACAATGGCGACGAGGGATTCATCCAGTCTGCAGAGGATAATCAATCAAAATCTCCTTTATCAAGAGTGGCCGTCTGTCCTATATCATCGCACGCCGTTTTCTGTCTTCGTGGGACCTCTCTTACCGGCCATCTTTACTTTTTGAACTCGTCACTTCTAACTCCCCTTCAATTTCTTTAAGGCCCTAAGATTCACCATTCTAATCTCCCTTTCAAAGACGTAAAGATCGTATCGGAATCCTCTTAGAGCCCCGAAACATTGTTCTTTTCCCGTCAGCCCATACAATTCCTCCACGAAATCTTTCCAACATCTCCACCATTTCTGGTTATTTATTTACCTTAGAATCTGATCGTGTTCCTAGAGCCGCATCTCTTGTTACCATCTTCTACCACTTCGCTACTCCAGGTACGTATTTCCTGTTTCCTTAGCGTGAATTATAGCTGCTGTATTTTACTCTTGACTTTAGATGGGTGTTTCCCGCTTTTGGAATCTTCATTCATAAGAAACAAGTTGGTAGATGTAGAATTTGAAGAATTATTTTCGATATTCATTCGTCTTTTCGTTTATTTTAATGTGAAGTATTAAAAAGAGAAATATAGCCTTATACAGTGGCAAACGCAATTGGAACGTTTTTAACTGTTTGATGGAATTCTTCGTCAGAAAAACACCAAAAGTTAATCAAAAGAATTTAAGAAAACTTTCTCTGCGAAAACATATTCTCTCGGGATAATTTAATATTTTGTAGTGCCTTAAATACGAGTAAAATGGTAATATTTAAGGATAAGATCCTTTCTAAAATAAAAATTTGCTGAATGCAGCTCATTGTTACAAAGAATGTACAAGTTCACTTCAAAAGATCAAATTACATAAAAACTAAATAATAAATATTTCCTTTTATGGCATTTTCTATCTAAAAACAGATAAATTCACGCATAAAACTACTAGTAACTTAAGAGCATTTATGCTATACGTGTTGAAAAACTCTTAAATTACAATATCGTTTCACCTAGAATACTATATAAATACATCAATGAATAGGCCAAAGATTAAGAAAAAACCTAGAGATGGAAAAAGAGAGCCTCAACAATTAAAAAGGATTTAATTAATATAATAATTTAATATATATTATAATGATCAGATTCATAATTTGAGAAACGCGTCATACGATATATAAAAGCAAGATAATGATAGAACAGAAATGTTAACGGATTAGTACGGATCCTAAATAAAACGCAGCGGTTTCTCTAGGAACAATCGCTCTGAAATTTGAGATGGAAATGGCTATGGAATTTTCCCCTCTTTTCCCCATTGTTCTTCCGTAACACAGCCAAATCTCCAACCCTCGACATTCAACCGAGAAATTTCCGCACCCTCTCTTGTACTACATTCCCAACCCTTTCCCACTCTTTCCATCTCACTCCTGCCAACTTCCTGACGGTCCGTTTCCATTTTCATTCTGCGTCGCACCGTGGGAGGTCAGTCTTGTGAGGTGCGATGTTGGGGAGGGAAGATGGAAAGATAGAGTAAGGGATGTATTTTCGGTGTCGGAGATTGTCCCTAGTGATTGCAAGGATTTGGAACGAGTGTGGTGGAAGAATGGTGGTGGATGAGCCAATGGGAGATATGAATGGTAAAAGGTTGTATTATAACCGAGATTTCAGAGATTCATCTTTTCTTGAAATAATATATCTGATTGTGGATATTCATTATTCCAGTCGTATAGAAAAAATACATATTTAATACATATATAGAGAGAAAATACTTTCAATCTAATGATACTGTATATTATATAGATAGTTAGATCCATAGATAAATGGATGTGTATTAAAGCCACTTGAATGGTTATAAATGCAAATGAAATTGTGAACTGAATAATTAATGGGAAAAATGACAGTTTTATAAATTTGTCGAAAAATTTACGTTTGTAACACTCCATTGAATATTAGCGAGGAAACTTTTTATTCGAAATGTCAATGCGATATTTCATGCGCCGGTATTCCATTTATTTGCGATGGAATGGACTTCATTTGGAGATGCAAACCGCAGAATTAACTGATTTAAATTGAGGTCAATTGACAGATGGCTTTTTCGATTTTCGAATAAATTTCAATTCGGTCCATACTTATCTACTTTCATTTTATCGAGAGTTATATAATAATTATTTTCATGTTTATGTAATATCATTCATATATTTGAATTGATTCTTTCAACGCGGTCATTCGATATTTTTTGCGCGAGAAATAAATTATCAGTTGATGTGTCAAAGGAGTACTCTATACGTTATTTCACAAAGGATTGCATCAATTTACAAAATGGAATGCAGTAACCGAGCCGATGAAATTTTAGCGGTAATAAATACTCTAATATGTATAGCTATAATGCAGTACGATTGATGTATCGTTTTGAAACGCTTCTACTTGCCTTTGCTACCTATTCAGATAATATTTTTCAAAATTAACAGAATAGAGAAATAGTCTGTAAAACTATTATACAGAGTGGGTTATATGTTTTAGGAAATTAATCCTGTGTGATTTTTAGCGTGACATTCATAATTTGCAACAGACATTGAATAAAAAAATCTGTTTGAATTTCATTAATTTAATAGACGTTTAAATGCATCAATAAGTAAGTCAAATTCAGTTGATTCATATCTTTATATCATTATCTTGGATGTTATATAGATGTATATATGATTTCAATAAAAGTTAAGTACTACACTGTTAAACCAAAATTGTCTCGAAACTGTTGTCGTTGTCAAAACAATTATAGGTTTGTTTTAATCACGTCGCTTGGTAACGAAAGACTCCGATATCCGAGGAGTGAAGATAGAGAATATTACGAGAGAATAGAAGCATTACGTCCATCTCAACTCATCACAATAAGATATCTACTTCATTCGCAGATGCCTCCGTTTTAACACAATGTCTCCTCAATATCAATCCGACAGCACTAGAAGAGGAATTGAAAAAAAAATGGAGAGAACAAGAAAAATAAGATACGCACCAAAATGGAGGAACTGAAACTGAAAGGAAAAGTAGGAAAGAAATAAATAAATATATATATATATATATATATATCAATGAAAAGAGGAGGAATATCACTCTCTTAAAGTCCGAGAGAAAATATTAAGGGAAGGATTTTTGGAAACGTCTGCCCATTGAAAAGAGGAGATGAAGCCTCTCCGTAAAAGTGCTGATGACTCTGGAAGAAAATTCGAGTGAAAATAATAACGAGGAGAAGAACGAAATCGATATCCGAGCGATGGACATCTTTAGCCGTTACTTTAAAAGCGATTACGTGTTATTATTCTTCCTTTCCCCTAGAAAGGAACACTTTTAGAATAAAATGGAAACGTTACTTTCCCTTCTTTTGTATTTCTGGCACGAGCATTGTCATTTCGCTTTCTTTCGATATATACACATAATCGATACCTTTTCCCTCGAAAGGTGTGAACAATGCTGATTTAGACTGTAAATCGCTCAACGGAACTTTAAGTTATTCGAATAATTGCTCAGCTCAAAAAGCTTCCTTTCGACAGCTGAAGGAGAAATCTCGTAAAATTTCCATTTCTCTTTGTCGGTGAATGTATTTTTCTGAGAATTATTAAGGAGATCGTGAAAATAGTGGAAAAACGATAAATTCTTCTAGCATTTTAGAAGTAAAGGTAAAATAAAATGTAGATGATATTTCTGTAATTCCCATTAAAAATTAACCATTCACAACTTTAAAAATCGCTCGATCATTTACGATTACAAATATACTCTATACAGGAACATGCAAAGAAAACAAAGCACACCCACAAAAATGGGAACCTCACTTAAAACCTGACTTATAATAGACGATACACTCATTTTAATGACTTATAAAATCCTTTATGAGATGAAACTCGTAATTGAGTTTTATCATTGATTAAGGAAACGAAGAAAAATAAAGATCCTAAACAACATAAGTCATCATTTGATGATTTTATTTTCTTTAATGTGCAATATATAAAAAGTATACCTATGAAGTATTAGACAGAGTTATTTCAATGGAAAATGAAATTTTACAACTTTCTGTTTCCAGAAAATGTGAATCGATAAAATATAAAAATGTACATTTTTCAGAAACAGGGAGTTTTGCACATTTATTCTATGTATACGTTTTCTACTGCACTTACAAGTATTTCACTTTCACAGACGAAAAAAGAGAAAACAAGTACATCGACGTAAAGAGGACGGTACACGTAGGCGATGCAGAAAAAAGGAAAACTTCAAAATCACATAAAAAAAGAATAAAAAAAAAAAACAGTTTTGATTCATCACCTCCTCATCACATCCCGCCATTTTAAAAAAAAAGCTCCTTCCGACCGAATTTACGCCCTCAATAATCTTTCTAAACTAAAGAGGAATAAATTTTCAATAAGAACAAAGTTATAACAAGAAAAGCGATAAATACGAGAGAGAGAGTGCGAATACAAGCGGATTTTTTTATGTCACCGAAAAAAAAAAAGAAAAAATTACCGCTGCGACTCACCTCAACGGCCACGTGGAAAAGGTCAAAAGATTAGAGTCAAAACGAGAGGAAATCGGAGGGATAAAATGGCGAGAATAAGATGAAGAGGGAAAAAAAGAAGAACGAAATGAACTAAAGGGGATTTGGGGTAAGGGGAGCAATATCGCGCGAGATAGATGGTCTTCCATAGATAGGGGATTTTGAGCGGAGGTGAGAAAGGTTCCGTAAGCGAAGAAAATACCGGTGGCGGCGAGAGGGCGTGGCGGATGCGTGGGAGGCATACGGAGAAGTCACGTGACTATTTTACGGAGAGCGTAAAGAATAAGAAGCGAAAGGAGAGGGTTTGACGGAGTAAAAATACGATCCATCCTTTTATATAGCGGCATGACACGGTCATATTTTTTAAACGCCGTTTTGGAGGGATGGGGGAATAAATGGAATAAGGAAGAGAGGAGAGAAGAAGAAGCAATAACTTGGCCCAAAATGGGGTAGGAATAAAGAATGAGAAAGAAGAAGATGGGCGCATAGAATAAGAAGAGTACGGAAAGATGGTGGTACGTTAGAAAAACTCAAGATGCAATAGAGCTAATGGAGGTGTGCGAAAAGGAGGACGTAAATCAAGAAAGAATTGCGCAGTCGACGAAGGGTTTAAAGTGTTCCCCTCATTATTACGACTTTTAAATGGAGAGCATTTATGGAACATATGGAAAATATTTGGAGTTTATATCTCTTGTAGGAAACAATGAAAAACTCAGGCGATTCCATCTGGTTTAACGATACTTCTGGCAGTTTAAAAAAGGGCGCATCTAAAGCATAAAAGTTCGCGTCCTAAAGTTGTAACGGAGTGGGTTTATGGATGGAAATGGAACGTTCTTTAATTAAGATGGTCGATTCCAGTATATCGCTCTAAAATCAAATTAAATACCTCTGCAAAAGGTTGGATGTTTATTAGAGATCATTCGAATCTTCATTCTCAACGAAAGATAGATGCTTTAACTGAGTTAAAAGCGTGATGGCTTTCTAAAGACAATCACAGTCATATGAAACGTGAGTTCCTTCGCTTCGAGTTGTACATAAAAAATATGAAAAGGAGCTGATAAACATGACGGAATCTTATGAATTTTATTAATAACCAAATAGGAATAACAGTAAATTCAAAGACTTAAAAAGCAGCTTGGCAAATGGCGAACAATAGGCGCCGAAACTTCTTTTCAATAAAAATTATAGTCAGCCTAATCGGTTGAACTTCAATACATTATATTGCTATTAACATAGCACTTAAGGTATCTCACCAAATCCCAACAACATACGACCTGTATTTTAAATACTGAATTAGCACCATGTACCAACTTTATACGTTTTAACTTTCTTTTTTACAAATACGTGAACCTATCGCAATTAAAACCAACCATATATTTCTAATTCAAACCGTTATTTCCAAGTCCAAGATAATAAGATCACCGACGAGTGATAGGAATCTATAGATAATAGGGTGTCCAGTTGGTACTGCAGATAACACTGCAGTAATATTTCTTTTACATAGTACGAAGAAAAAGTTATTGGGTACGGCAAACATTAGAGCAAGTATAATAAGAGATCCATCCTCTTTATTATCCAGGATATTCAAAATACGTAGATCGAAAATAACCCTTGAGTTCCCTAACAATGCATTCTAAGCCCGTCGGGCATATCGTTCCAAAAATATTCCTTCCTCCCGCGATTTCATTCACACCACTTCCTCCATTCAATATAAGGCTTCGCCATTAGCATTTTGGGTATCGATGAGGGAATTCGGCTTCCCAATTCGATTCCTCAACGGATCCCTCCTTCCTTACGTGGATGGACTATGGAAAGAGGGGTGACACACATCCCCATTCCTAAGGAGACTTATTGTTTCCGATTCGGCCACCCACTGGAAAAGAGAGACCTCCCTCGAGGAGATAAAAACTTAGGCTTTCCCTTACTTTTTTAGGGCGGTTCCTTCGCATTTACGACGACACGCTTATCTCGTACACGAAAGTAAACATTTTCTTCTAATCCGTTCTAGGCCCGTTGTTTCATTCCAACAAGCTTAAGAAGGATTTGTTTCCGAAACTTGTACTGTGCGTGTCCGAGAGACGAATGAGAAGTTGATTAAGATAGAGCTAAGGATGAAGTCGTTTGAGTTGCAGTAATGTTATGAGAAAGTTTTTGTATGAACAATTTGTTCATCTCTAATTATACAGCTTATGAATATTATAGGCAAGGTAAAAATGCCGCCTTTTGTGCTTCACCCTGTTCCTAACTTAACTCAGCTGAGCTCTATTACCGCTGAAATAACAGAGATCTTGACCCCTAATTCAGTCAATTTATTCACCCCTATATTCAGAGAAGATCAGTAGCATATCTGATAATAAATGAAATAATATACTTTACTATAATTTACTTAATACTATATAATATGACCAATTCAATCAAAAATTGCTTGAAAAGTTGTATATTTATTTATAACGCTTTTATACGTCCTAAATAGTTTTTGTTTAATGATTGTATTTTCCGTGTTTTTAACGACCCAAAGAAGAGATTCCATTGTATCTCTTTCATAAGCCACTTTTATTCTACAAATTAAAGCAGGAATAGTTAGGCTGACAGTAGTTGTATTTAAGGATATATATTGTTTAATGACTATTTTTCATATTTCACTTTTGAAGTAAGAAGGTATTTTAACAAAATTGGGTATTTTGGTGTCAATGCACAGACGATTTCTAACGAATTGTAGACTCTATTTATGAAAAATTTTAAATATCATGCAAAATTGTAATTGAGATTGTATGTCAATACTATCACTTGATATGAATAATTGGTTTTGTCTTGTAAAATATGTTTATATGATGCTATGGCTAATCCAAGAGGTATATGCCAGAGAAGACAATTAACTTGTACACAATAAAAATAAAATATTAACAAAAACACGGGATTGTGATAAAGTTGACTATTATAATTACCAAGTCATATTACTGAGTCATTATATATAACGCAAATAAGAAAGATGATATGGAGAATTGAGTCTTAAGTGTTCATCTTGGTTGGAGGTATCTAGGAGACACTCACTGAATATAATTATCAAGATGGTTGTCTAAAGGTAAGGTGTACATACGTGGTTGGAAAATTAATTACATAATCTATATCCATATAATGTAACTTTCTGAGAGTTAAAGAATCAAGTTGAGAGGGAAATTTCACAAAATGTTCTAATTGTAGAGACAATGTTCGGTGTGTAGTTATGGGGAAAATGGATGAGACAGGGGTTGTTAAAGCGGGGGAGCTACTCCTCAAGAAAAAAAGCAAGCTGTCCCAACTGTTTGATTTATGAAAACTGTGGGTGACTAAGGGTTAAGAGATGAGGGAAGTATGGTTGGGAGAGGCAAAGAGTTGAGTCGCATGGAAAAATGTGGAATATTCAAAATCTTTGAAGGATGAGGAACTAGCTAATGGCTGGATTAAAACGTAGATATACGAAAAAATTATTTGAAGGGAATTTTCCAAAAAAATGTTTTGGCTGGTGAATATCACTGGTAAGAATAAATCCATTGATGTTAATCAAAAAATAATATCCTACTCTAAAATCTTGAAGTGGAATAATAGTTTGAATAGTTTGCTTTGGAGGCATTTCATAAAAAATCTATATAATATTAAGAACCTACTTATTAACTAACAACCTTTCAATGACACATAAACATTTAGGCTCATTCAACTCATAAGCATATAGATTATAATATGCGACACTTAATTAGATAAAATATTATACATAAAAGCAAACAAATACGGACGAAATAGGTACATAAATTTAATTTTTTAGGTTATTATCCGTTTGTACGTGAAATTAGAATATATGGAATTTATGAAAGTTGATTGGAATTCATATTTAATCTAGTTAATTTGATTTATATTGGAAAAATAAATTTATACGAAAAACCTCGATGAAAACCGTTAGAGAGAAATACAAAATTATATCATGATTTGTTTACATACTTCGAATCCATTAATTTTTAATTACGAGAACATTTCATAGATACATTACATTGAAGCGTTTTAGAAATCGATATCATTTCAAAACTTCAAAGAGTGTTTATTTGAATAGGTCATGAAAATTAACAAAATAAAAATAATTCCCATCGCTTCTATGAACGTTTTAATGCATATTCATTAACTTCGCGCTTAAAGAAATCAATATACATACAAATTCACAAACTTATTCATTTCAACGCACGTTGTTTTTCCGATACGACTTTGGTTACTTATGATTTTCCGAGCAAGCGAAAAAAAAAGAGTGATCATAAATTTCGTAAATCGACGTTGGCAACGATGAAAACGCAAGCTGACCTTTTATGCCTTCCAGAAGAAAAGTTCCAAAAGAAGATTAGATAATAGCAGCTGTTAGGGAAATGATGCGTAAAGACCTACGAAAATGATTACTACCCACAGACTAATAATTCCAACTTAAAAAAAAAAATCGACCACTTTCGCGAATTTTCACGAACCGCTTTACATAAAATCCAACCCGAGGCGTGTCAAAGAAGAAATGAAAAGCTATATAATAATAATTCCTAGCGAAAAATCGGAGCAAATATAAAAAAAAAATGGTCGTAACATAATTACGCCGAATGGGATGGGAAGGAACCTTTAATGCCCATAAAAGGAAAGAACAGGAAGAGGGAAATAATACGCGAGGGCAATGCGGTGGAATGTTAAAAAAGGCAAAGATCGGGGACGAATGAAAATGAGGGCTAAGTGGGTTGGAAAGAAAAAGATAAAGACGCGGTTTTGGGGGTCAGTAGCCGCGTCGGATTACGAGGAAGGGTTGCGTTAGATAGATTGGAATTTGATTGCCATGCTCATTTGGCGGCAGCTGAATGAATGGAATGGCCATAAGTCATCTCTTTCTTCTTCTTATATTCACCTGGTCCAGGGCGTGCCGTCGTTGGAAGAGGATTTGGAACGCGTGAGCCAGTGCATTTGCTAAGTGAGGAAGAAGCCCTTTTTAAAACCCTTCTTGAATGCAACTGTTCCTGTTTAAATGCTTTTCTCTCTTTTTTGGATTTAACCACTTAAAAGCGTGAAGGGCTAAGAAAAGTAACTCTCTTTCTCTAGGGGATTATAATGGAAAGCAGATGCTCTGAGGGGAGGTTGAATTTTTAGTGAGAATTTTATAGCTCTTTCGTCTAAAAGAACGTAAGATGTTCCTAACTTTCAATTCTTTGACTTTTTTCGTAGAACGTAAACTTTTCAAAATAAGTAAGAAAATTACTAATTTTTATGGACAATATATATTAATTTTATAATTAAAGTTTCAGATAATTTGGAGGTGATATAATGAGATTCTTGTAAATTGTTTCCCACCAAATATATTACCAGGAATATTGTTATAAAATAATGATATATGGTTTAAATTTATAAGAATGTAAAACTAAACTACATTAATTTTAGGCAATGGATATAATCTGATATCAAACGAAATCCATTTAATATGTTCTAATAATCCACTGTAACACAAAATCATTTACATTAAATACCGAAGACATTTAAATTTATATGTTTGTAAACTTTTCAAAAAACAAAATGTGCCTCAAAGAAGTTACTCAACAAGGATTTTGGTGAGTGTCAGGGGACATGAACTATTTTTTAGCTTTTTGATTTTATAACTGTTGCATTCAATGCACAGAGGTTTAAAACAAATTTTTAATATATTTCACTAATGATATTTTTAATGATTCTATTTTCATCTATGTCTCTTATTTTTATTATCAGAATGGTCAATATTATATTGAGAATATAATCCGCGAAAATGAAAATTCTATCAATTGACAGAGTACCCAGTTTTTAATTAGATTATTTGAGATTCATTTCTAAAACGAATGCTTAAAATGTATTGAATCCCTATCTAGGATTATTTAGTACTGTCTATGAAGATAAACCACCTTTTGGTGTGTGGCAGGGGGTGCAAGGGCCATAACTCAATCTACCTAAACGATTACTCTCGTCCATCGAACGAGGGAAAAGCGAATTTTTAAATCTAATAATTTGTCCTTATTTTCTTCGCTGTATCCGATCGGCCTACACAACAGGGAGGGTGCATAATATGTATCACTTCTTTCTTGAATTCTACTTCACTAAATGTATGTAGTATATATTACCTTCGCTCTGATCTTATATATTCTAGTGATTCCCATCCTGTATCCTTGAGTGTATCTTTTCTTAAGCCTACTGATTTATAGTAGCAATTTCTTACGAAAAGCAATGTTTTGATTTCTACCTTTTTAGTTCACTAAAACTTCTTGTATCGGCAGGATTCATTTTTAATCAAAACCGACAAAACGAATAAGATACAAATCCTAAAAAAAAATTTGCAGGGGACGTTTTATGGCATCACTGGAAATTAAAAAGATTTCAAAAACAGTATGCAATTCTTCCGTACCAAGGAAGGACCGATAGAATAAACGAAGGTCTTATTTGAATGTAATTACTGAATATATATATATATATATATATATATATATATATATATATATATATATATATATATATATATATATATATATTTTAGATCTTGAATTAAAAAATCAGAGACGTATTCACAATTAAATCTTCTCTAAAATTGTCTTAGGTTCAGAGGAATTTTTACTCCGATTTCTAGGAATATCGGAGTTAGTTAAGAAAACTTAATATTTCTTGTGAAATCATCTCATAAAATCAAAATTTTATTGACTGAAGTTGCTAATAATCTTCTCTCAATAGACTAGCAGTTCTTCCTTATGCATTGGCTATCCCCTCTCAATCATCAATCGGTAACTTTAACGTCTATTGGTACATTAGCGCATTCGGCAGTAAATAAAACCTCCACAGGACTCCGATAAAATTCGGACGATGATTTCTAAATGAATCAAAAGTAACAGATAAAATAGTTTTTAAAAATCCGCCATGATTCACCTAAACCTTCACGAGATTTGAACGCTCGCATCGGCGGAACACCTTCACTTCAACAATTATCAGAAAACGGTCTTGCAACAAATGGAGTCAGATTCATTCTTGTTATACATTCCTCCATGACGATTGACTTTACAGTGTCCCTAATAAATGTTCTGGAAAACCCTTTACACTACACGGGAAGGGAGTATCTTTTAGAAACCATCAACATTAGCAGAAAGGGATGCGCGAGGGTCGTCGTCGCATACTACAAGGAGTCATCCTCAGTCCGCCACTTAGCTTTCTCTTAGCCGAGTAATTAAGCGGAGAGACCGAGAGTGCGTGTATGGAGGTCAGGGCACATACACACGCACGCCCTGGCAAACAAGGGGCGGGATTCAAAAGGATTATAAATCACTTGTAGACGAAGAGGACCTCCCTAAAGTCCCGTGATGCAAAGCGGCTCTTAACAGACGAAGGATAAAGTGGGGGTGAAATATGCTAGGAATCTCTCTTCCCCTGCCATCTCCATGGCCACGATGACCACCCTACACGCTTTAAGTGGAAGACCCTTTCTCCAACGTACAAGTATCGTACATGCGGGACATCACAGATAAGTGAATTCGGACATGGGCCCTTTCTACTTTTTCGATGGAGTGTTTCTTCCATTTCCGATGCCACAAGTGCTCTCTCTTACTTGGTCCATTCAAATAAAATGGTCCTTTGCAAGGGAACACACGCAAATGAACAGGGGACAAGATGAAACGATTTGCCGACAGAAGTAAAGTCAGTGAGTACTTGAAGTATTTCGACAATTAATTACGCTTCGAATATTAGAGACGAACGAAGGTCTATTCCTTTGTTTCTTACTTGAATTTGTAAATAGAAAATCATGCATGTTTTGTGGATTCTAAAGCGATTACGCAAAAGTTTGAGTTGAACCTGAGTTAAACTATAAATAAGTATAGAATACCTCAAGTTTTATTTTCTAAAATAGAAGTCTATGTTTAATTGATTTCTCATACACATAATTCGATCGATTGATGTATGTTCGATTGATTAGTCGTAAACTGATATCGTGAAAGTCGTAACACGCCTATGGGAATAAAAAAAAATTACTATAAAAATGGATATACGTTTTACGAAAAGGTGTTAAGTTTATTGTTCAGTGAACTAATATTATGAATACAACTATCATATGTTTAGAAGATACATCAGTAAAAATTCAGAGTTAAATTATTTAGAATAAACGAGTGCTCCAACACATGCATAGTAAAAAAATGACCAGCGAATGGCGGCGAATAAATGTTAATTGCATACAGAAAATTTTTGTTACAAATAGCATTCCTATCAATATTACATGTTAAAAATTTACGCTGACTTTCTTCAAAATAACTGTATAAATAAACTTCTTCGAAAAGAGGAATAATTTGCAAGTAAAAAATAGTTTTTCAAAATTTTCGTTGACGTGAAGCTATTAGCAAATGACATAACTAGAGGATTGTAAATATTGTATAGAGTTTAGTTTAATATCTCCTTTACTAGTTTACTTAGGAAACAATTTTATTTTTTGCGTCTTGTCTTGAGCAAGACTAATTTACTTCGAATGATGTAAAATTTTAACGCTGCCTTGCTCCATCAAAATCTTATCTCTCTTATTCAACTCTTTTAATATTCAAAATATTCATTAAAATAGAGCTTGAAGTATAGTATTTAAATCATTATAAAGCATTATCCATGATTCAACGCGTAACCGTATGTTATGGCCATAAAAACGCGTACGTATGCTCTCCGTTGAAGTCGTGTCATTTGTTTCCTTTTAAACTGACACTTATAAATTGGAATTATTTATTTCGTTTATAAATAGTGAGCTTACAACTGTAGTAGTAAAGGAAATTATGATTTACCATCGTTCCTTAATTGAAAAATGGTAGTCATATCCGACCAAATGATATGTTACATTCGTGAATCATAAATGAATGATAAATTATATTCGTTGAAAATTGAACTAAAGCCTAAATTTTTGAACGGTTACGTATTACAATTGAAATGGCAGATCTAAAGAAAAGCATAAAATCATATAATCATAACTGTTAGTGTTAAAAAATCATTTTCCTAATATTCATTTTACACTCTACGTACTCATTATAGATTCTTTTTTGTAGCTTACATATCTTACATAGAATAAATATAACAATATTTGATAGGGACGGATTTTGTATTACTTAGCACGTTAAAGCGTGCACTTTTTCAAAAAGTTGAACAGAAGTGAAACTAAACTTTATTACAATATTTATTTATCTTAATGCAATAATAATTAAGGAATGCCAACTTATTACGATTTTTTTTCGAGAGTACGTATTTTATGGCCATTTTAATATTGGAATACTAATTAGTAAAAGGAGATTATCTCTACCTTCGGCGCAATTTCTCTACTCTTTGATTATTTTACAAAAGGAGAAACGCAATCGCGATTCTGGAATTGATCCAATCAAAATTTTTCTTCCATATAATTCGAGGAAGTGCAAAACTTTTCCAACACTTTTTTCGCCTTTGAATATTATCAATGAATCCGATATAAAGTCAAACCCACCTTTGAGTCGACGTCAATAATTTCTGTCAGAGAGAGAGCTATCAATTATTTGGGAATCCTAATCAACCGATTCTTATCAACCCTTCAATCATCAACTTCTCCCTTTTGACTTATTCGCAGAATGGAATTTTCTGTTTTAAATATCAAAAGGTGTTAATTTTATTTTCTAACCTTTGCGAACAAATTATTTTTTCGAGATGTCTTCAATATCCATTGATATTTACGCTGAAAATTACTTAAAAGTGCTATCGGAACTTCTACCGAAAGTTTTATATCCCGTTTAGTATCTTAAAACCTAAAATTTAGTCATCTAATCATTTGCGTTAATTCCATTATCTAAAGACCTGAACGGTCATCAGGGGTCCGCCCCTTTTACTTATATCTATTCTCTTTCTGCCTGGAAATATATGGAAATATAATTATATAATAATCAGAAATGCCAATTCAGAAAATATTCAAATTTTAGTTTCAACGGAATACTGCATTACGTTACAATATGTGCTTCTATATTATAATATTACATAAAAATCATCGACGGTGAACAACAGGTCGAAGATTTCATGCCATATTTATCGAGTTTATACAGATAATAAAAAAATACTTAGTATATTTCTGACTCTTTCTAAATATAATACGTCAAAATTCAACAATGGCGGACTCCAAAGAATGAGTTTGACACCCATGTTTTCGTAGTTTTTTCTTAAATTACCCGCATATTTTTACGTCTTATAAACCATAGGATTCGAGTAAAATGTTTTTTTCTTCATTTACATTCATATCAAACTATCTAGCATTAGTTGAGATAGAGTATGATTAAGAATAAAATCGCAAGCATCAAAATTGCATTCCTTACCTTGGAGATGCGACGGTGGTGTCTGTGGTGATGAGCCGTATGGATAATGGATCTTCCACTTCCTCCTACAGCCGGCGACGTTCCTCCACCACCACCCTTGTCCAAGAGCCTTCCGATTCTTCGGGACAAAAGAGCCAAGATTTTCCTGGCCGCCGCACCTCGACGGGACCAGCAAGGTGCAGAGGGTGCGGGCGGCGTCTCTTGGCACGAGGATATGGCCACATCACCCTCAACGGGGCCCTCGACCGCCAAGAGCGCGGTAGTAGACGACGCGAATACAGAAGATGCGGCGATGGCAGCAGGAGTGGGCGTCACCGCTTCCAAGTGAAGAGCGGCGCTTGCCACCGCCGACTCCATCGGGATTTCAGCGCATGCAGTCGAAGAAGATGTTTTCGTGTAATCTCCTTGAAAAGACGACACGAGGGAAGAACCCCTGTGCTGTTTCTTTCCTCTTTTGGTGCGATCCCTTTTGGAAACGCTGCTCCCTTTACTTTGTGAATCAGCGCTCAACTTCGCGCTCCTCGATAACTTTGACGACGAAGGAGGAGATGAGGCATATGAATTCGGATAAGATTCATGTGCCAAACTCGAAGGTCCTGCAGATGTACCGGAATGGGTGTCTATGTTTGATTCCTTTTCGGACCCTTCATGGGGTGCCGTTTTTGATTTGGTTCTGCCTCCTTTCACGCGTACGGAAGTACTCTTTCTTTCTTTACCGTACTTGCAAGACGTTTCCGAAGGATCCTTTGAGGAATCCTTGGAGAGATCGTTCAGATGACTCGCGTTTAGTTGGCTGTCTGTTTTCCGAGCATTCTCATTCTGCTTCTCGTAAGATACTTCCGGAGATGGAGACGAGAACGAGGAATAAGGATCGTCTACCGCCAATGAGGAACAAAGAGAAACGTCCTCACGATGCTCGTTAAAGGTAGACCGCGAGGGCAGAAGAAGAGCTAGAGAAGAAGAGGAAGATGTGGTAGCGAGGGTTACAGAGGAAGATAGAGCCGTGCAGAGGGTGAATGTGGAGGAATCCGAGTCCACGGAGACGGAATCATCGACGCCGCAACATTCCTCAAGGTGCTGATCGTCTCCTTGCAGGAAGGATTCCTCCGCAACGGGACCGTACGGAGGTGATTGGCACCCAGAAGAGGGCGGGGTGATTTGCGGAGACGCACCCGCGTGCCCTCTCCTCGACTTCTTTCCACCCTCCGTGGAACTTCTCTTTTTTATGGAGGTGCTCTTACGGGGAGACTTGGACTTTTCCGACTTTTTGACGCCTTTGACAATCTTCGGAGAGGGGGTCGCGGCGCTGCTGGAGGACCCTTTCCTCGAAGTCCTCTTGTGTTCTGCAAAGGACGTCCCGACGGGGACCGACTTCGCGGCCTTCCTGTTCTCTCTCGGGGTGGCGGAGGGCGGCTCCGCAGGTGTCAGCTGCTCCTCCTTCGCACCTCTCCTCGAGGGCTGCGTCTTCCGCCCTTCCTGTCGAGAGTGGCTCTCCGGAGTGGCGCAAGAGAATAGGCGACGCCGGCGCTCCGACGTCGTGTGTTGGCGGTCGGGCGTCGGCGCGACCGACCCCCCCTCGTTCACTACGCCCCCCTCTTCCTCCTCCTCCTCCGGTGGAGGAACCCCATTTCCCCCTAGTGTTCTTTTCGCCACCACGTTTGCGCCTCCTCCGAACCCCTCCACCGCTCCTTCTGAAGCCACTTTTCCTGCCACTCCACCTTCCACCCACCCCTCGCACACACCCCCTGCCAGCTCGCCTTTCTTCTTTCCACTGATGCGTTCCTCCTTCTGGAAGGGGGTGGATCGGGCCTCCAAAAGGGTTGGGAATATTCTTCTTTCAAGACGGACTATTGTTTCCCTCTTGTTTTTCCAGCACCTCCCCGCGTCTTGCTCCGCAATCACATTGTCCGTCTTCTGAGGAAATCTGTGAAAAGCAGAAAAGGGGATCTGTCAGAGAGGGAGTGTGGGGGAACGTGCCTTAGGGTAGGATGCTACCACGGATGCAGCACTTTTTTCCAAAGGATATCTTGTTGTCCTTGATGGGATCCCAACACGAGGAATATCGAGCCAAGTATGAATTCCTTTCGAATTTCAAAGGGAAATGTTATGTCACTTTCACATCTTTCAAATGAATAATTAGTCAAAACAGGGGCGGGACTTGGACATGGCGGATATTCCACTGCTTCTTGTGCTAATAAAATTCAATGCTAGGTTTTACAATTTCCAATTATAATCTTTTTATGGTGTATCCCTACTTTTTCTTCATTTTGATTACTTTATTTATCTAAGGAAAAAATACATAACATAGATAGTGTAGCAAAATATCTTCGCAAAATAAATAAAATATATCGCAAAATATTTTCACGAATATACAAAATAAGAATCAGCTAACATCAATGACTAACTGGGTGCAACTGAAAATGACTGGTTGATTTAATATAATAAGCACTCAGGAAAACAATAAGGGGAACAGATACCGTAATTTTTGGTGAATAAAAGGAGATTCCACTCATATTGTATTATCTAAAACCCTGGAAATTCTTTATGGTCATAAAGATAGCCTGTGATTATTTTTAAAACTCAAAGTTTAAATTGCAGAAATCATCATTTTGACAAAACAGATTTTATATTCTTTCTAAAGTATTCTTTCGCGAAATACGCTTACTATCATAGCTTTATGAGACACTAATAAAAGATGATAATATAATTACATAACGACAAAAAATAAATATAATTACATTACGACAATAAAAATTAAATAGTTCTTTCCAATATTATAAATAGTTCCCGTACAAATGCAAGAATAAGGAGCAAGAATAAATAAATTATTGTAGGCTATTATATGTTTCAACTTATCAAAGAGCTTTCCAAAATTATTCTGTGTAAGAAAATTCCAACTGAGCCTTTTTTGTTTGAGAATAGCTTAAAGAACGTCGGGAGAAACAGTAAAAATATCCCAAATTATTATTGCAACGAATCAAGTCTGGATCTTATAAACTATTATGAATGTCATTCATGAAAGAAATTGACACAAAAATCATCTCATTCAAATAAATTTATTAACGTAAAATAATAATTTTATGGAGTTAAATTTCATAGCTATTTTTAGATTAAAACTATTTTATTAATTAGAGCAGCGATAATAACTAATTGCTAATTTAGGAAATTCTCTATCTAAAAATAAAGTGTATTAAGTGAGAATGGATGGTAATTACAAAAAATTCAAATCAATTTCATAAAATTCGGAATGATATCTTTAGATTATTATTCCCTAATATCCATTCCCTTGGATTTAATGAGACTAATTTAAAAATAATTATTCTCAAATTATGATGATTAAGACGATATTAAATGAGTTTTTTTAAGAGCGTTCATTTACTTGAATTCGCTCGCACAAAGAAGTGAGGAACTCATGAATTGGATTGAAGAAACATTTGATTGGAATCCAATAAGAACCGAGCTATATATTAAAAATGTGAACGAAAATTGTCGCTGAAAGATAAATTAATTTCATAACCCTCAGCCTAAAAAAATTCGCAAAACCAATATTTTTTGCACACTACACGTTACCGAATCTGTCAAGGTTTTCGTTATCACGAGGGAATCTAGCCCGTGATTGAATAACCTACAACTTAAAACCATCTTAAAAAAGTTATTTCACGAAAACGCATGTAACTTGAAACGGAAAGAGATCATATGTAAAATCTCTACGAACGTCTTCTAATAAATTTTAAATTTATCTTTCCGGCCTTTACTTTCTTTAACCAGTAACATTTGCTATGAGATGATGTGAGGGTAAAAAATTAATGACAGATTGAATTATTTTTGCATGGTTACTTTCTGTTTATGCAAGTTGATATTGACCGATATTTTGCGATCATATATTCAGGTTTATCGCAATTATCTTTAATACATTAAAATAAGCCAAATACGATAGAATTCTTTAATCGTCATTATTTAAATTGGCAAATATATTCGAAAATTTGCAAAATTAAACAAAAAGATAAATCACATATTACACCGTTGCTCAACAGCAATGTAAAAGGGTTTTTTATTTACTTTGAAATGATTTCAATGAAACATTTTCATGATTTCCGGATGTTATACGTAATTAACAAAATTCCACTTAATAATCCGTACATTCCTGTGCTACATGTTCATTATGAAGAATTAGTGGTATTCTTTTACTCAATGCAGGAATTACGAGCAATGTTTTAATGTTATTAATATCCTTCCTAAGCTTTGTCTTATTTCTTATTATCATATATTATTATCTCTTATTTTTAAGGAACGAAAAACCTTTAAATTCGTAATTACAGGACATTCTATACTTTATAGTAGTATACAAATCTCATAACATCAATATCTAAAATTTTAGTAAGTATTTTATATTTATTACTTACTTATCTCCATTAATGAGTAATAAAGATTTTGAATGAGATTATTCCACTAGATTGCACTCGTACAAATATTTATATTTACTTGATATCGATTTCTATATTTCTTTATAATTCCAATTTCCTTGGTGACAGTTTCCGAGGATTAAATGAAAGAAATTAATTGAAATGTTTTCTTTTCAAAAATGCATAAGCTAAACGTAAAAACCCTTATGAACGTTTAATGGTTTATTCATAACTTTATCGATAGAGAAAGATACAATTAGAAAGGAAACAACCAAAAAACAAAAAAAAAGGAAATGAACGAAAGAAAACAATCTTAAGGAGTAGAATTAAGGACGGTCTCGTTCCAAAAGACATTCCCTTAGTTTCAGCGAAGAAAATCGGAAACGCATTGATTGACAGATCACATATGTGCTTTGACAAGAAGATCAAACAAAACCCACTCTTTCCAAATATTTTCGTCGGCGCTCTGCCTTTGCTGCATCATTAAAACTCAAAGAGACGGTCGTTAGGTAAACGCGCTTTGTTCCGATTGCGGAAGACGGTAAACATCGAGAAGATGACATTGATATCTTTCGAGCCGATTCCGTCGAGTAAAGCGCGTTCTGATTTCGCTCACGTTGCAAAACGACGCAGAGATAGATCGTCAACAACGAGGATAATGGGTCTAGCGCGCGCGGTGTTTACACCCCGCCCACCGATCGACAGAATGAATCACTCCGCGACAATAGCGTAGCACAGGTGAGAAAACATACCTCCGATAGACTCCGGATGTTTATCCGACGCCTTTCGCTAATCCGACGTCACAATCCCCGTTCCTTATTCACTCCAGCGACGGCGGCGACAACTCCATTCGACCGCCCTCTCTGCTCTGACGTGTCCTCACGACTGGCGAGGGGAAGGCGAGATTCAAACGACGCACCGTCGCACACGGAAGGAAACAAAACATACACACGGATGAAAACGCGGCAGCATCCTCTTTTGTCTTCTTCCGATTCGCAAACCCCCTCCTCCTTCCCCTCCGTCCACCACGATTCGATCACTGAAAACACACGCCTCTAATTCACTCGTCGATAACGTCGACCGAAGGAAGAAAAACCTCTGCAATGGTGGAAGCGCGCGGAATCCTTGCAGACTTGACCACGCAGTGAGTGGATTTTTTAAAGAGAGCACGGGATATGAAGATGACGCAATTTCCGCGTGGATTTTTAAATAGGCGCCTAAATAACAGCCGAGGGCGCAGTCAAATGGGTCCGATCCTCGCGCCACCACACGACGAGGGGTTTGACGGGTAATTTTCCTAAGAGTAATGGTAGGAACTCTCTCTCTCTGATGGGGGATGCGGGGGGGGGCGTGTGGAGGCGAAGAAAAATAGCGGAAGAAAGAGGAGGGAGAGATGCAGAGGGAAGCGTACCACGTGCCTCGACGTGCGCCAGCGTAGTGAGGCCGAAGCAGAGAAATAGGGGATTCGATGGAAGGGGAGGGGAGATCGGTAGGGGAGGCTATAGTGGGGCCGGTGGCGCTAAGAGACGCCAACGAGGGTATGGGGACAGAGGGGTATATAGATTGAATGTTTAGCGCGGGTATAAAAGGGAGCGGAGAGACTGCGCGGAGGGCTGGTGGTGCTTGGAGTGGAATGAACATTGCGGGGAAAAAAAAAGAAGCGCTGAGAAGCGAAGGTGAAAGAGAGCCGCGATTGAGGAATGAGATAGAGACGCTAATCGGGGAAATATACGACGTCGATAAGGAGGCAGTTCTCTCAAATCGAGAGCAGAAGACAAGGGGTAAATGGCCTCGTGCTAATTCAGTCCGATAATTTTATTCTTTATCAACGCCATTTTTTATATTCCTTTAAACGGAATGGTTCCTAATTCAATCTTATATTCGCGCAATAATTTCCATCCGTTTCGGAACGTTTTTATACAAAAACCCTTGTGCAATACGTAAATCAAGATAAAGTTTAAATTATGACGTTTAAATTCACGAATTGATTTTCCTACGTAAAGCGAAAAGTATATTTACGTGAAAGAAGACTAAGGGTAGAATAGGAACATGGGGATGGAAATGAAAGGAAAAATTCGAAACGACGGAAGGAGAAGGATTAAAAAAAAGGAACGAAAGGAAAAAAGAAAAGGATTAAGAACTCTTCGTGACGGGAGACGTGATCAAGGAATTTGGTGGGAAAAGAGAAGTAAGACGATCTATAAGGGAGGAGTAATTGGTACAGGAGAAGAACACAAAGAGAGGTTTGATGTAGGAAAAGTGATGAAAAGAAAATTGAATGCAGAAGGATGTAAGGAAAAAATGGGTAGACACGAGACTCGTAGAGTTGGTATATGGGAAAGGATTGTTTGTCAGCAAAATGGAACAAAAAATGGAGCAAAAGGTAAACAATATAAATACATCACTGTATGAATCTTGTTCACGAATAATGAGATTTTCACAACAAAGTTTTTCCTCCTCAGAAAAAGATAAAAAGCTTAGTTGGGAAGCATGAACTTAAAAACACGTTAATTCATCGGAAAATATTCTTATAAGAAAGGGTATTGATTCTTAAATGAGTAATGTTTAAAATAATCTACATTGTTGAGAATAATAACATTCTTATATTTAATTTAAATAAATCGAAGTGTCTTTAGTTACGTCTATAAAGTCTTAACTCTACAGTCATAATGAATATTTAGTTATTAAGATGAAAAGGAAGAAATTTAACCTGAGACGAATCAGAGCCTGAATCAGACTTTAGGTTATGGAATTCGTTAATTAATCTCAGCACAATTAATCCAATCCGCAATTTGGCAACCTAAAGTCATAAAAATTCTCGAAGACATTTCCTTCAGAAGATTATCGTATCTCCGATGGTGATAACATTTTTAGTTCTATTTTAATCTGCGGAGCCCTTATCCAGTTGAGCATCTCTTTTAATTACCCACCGTACCTTTAGACAGTTTATCGATTCCTGGAGGAAGCTGTATTGAAGAACGGTGAGACGAACTGACGGCGTAAAAAATAAAAAAAGGAAACTTTTCTAGAACGAGAAAGAAGGATTAAAAGAAGAATTGTTCGGAGATAAGAGAGTGGACTGTCGATTTATGCTGAGATTAGGAAGGGAAAAGATCAGAAAAGCAGAGGAATGGGGAAGGAAATGGAAGTTCCATAGAGAACAATAGGAAAGGGAGAAGAAGATGGGGAATCGTTGAAAGAGAACGGACTAATTTAAAAAAAAGGTCTTGAATTTGTTTTAAGTTCGGTCATAGAGCGCTGTTATCGTGAATAAACGAACACTCGAGATTTTTATGAAATCTTACTTCTCTCAAACTAAGTTTTTTAAACGTGTTAAAATGAACGTGTTCCCGTGCCCTTTTCTCCTCTGATTTCCCCTCGAAATCTTCTCTTTAAGACTTAATTTTAAGGAGAGCAACTTCGAAGCGAGGAACGCCTCAGGATGTCGAGAACTTCTCTGAGATCCAAATGTTAATTTCGAGTCTCATGTATACGTTACATTTTGTAGACAAGCTCATACAACCAAATGATACTAAAGTGTGTGTTTAATTCTTCACGTTGCTAGTATGTCAGGTACAAGATTTAATTGAGAATCCTTTGACGACTTCGAATGGGACGAATTTTCAGTTCCGAATGACTAAAAGTGTGACCTAAACTCTATGGCTAAAGAGACTTGGATAGAAGTAAGTATAGTTAAAGGATCATATAACATTTATATCTTAAAAATCATTTCTCGTACGGATTGCTCCTTTATGATAATCAACAAAAATAATGACTGCGTTTATAATAAGTGCTTACTTAAAATTTAAACATATTGTGAAAACAACAACTTTTAACTTTATACAATTCTTTCTGATTTGACTCTTTAGTTTAGGACTGAATAAATGAGAGAACTATTATTGTACAATTGTAAATAGACGAAACATCTTACTAATAAAAGGTATATAAAGGTATTATTAGATTCATTTCAACGTTAAGAACCGTGAACTCCAGAAACTTTTATGTGAACGAATATTTAACTTGATATCCTTTCCTAAGTGATTCTAATCTAGGGTAAAAAGCCGAATGATGAATAATCTAAGAGATTAATGCAAAGAAGAGAAATGTAGGTTCCTTTTGATTTGATGTTACAGCGAATCAAATTCATCTGAATAACATGTAACATTCAGTTTACCAATGGAAGAGATTTAATCAAGAATAGTCTAGTAAAGGCAGGAAAAGAAAAAACTTAATCTATGAAATATTACCCAGACGTATCCAGATGAATAAAAGTATTCCAAAGGATTAATTTGAAATTTCTTAAAACTTTAGCAATTAGTTAAATATGAGCATCCTGAAAAAAGAAACTTTCGCGTTTGGGAGCGGCACAATCTAATGCACCTTCCAGAAATGAATGTTTTTAATAAGGCATAAATCATATTTCATCTCTGAATTCAGAATATAAGAGAGGAAAGAAGTAGATAAGTTCCTCTTTAAAAAGGAATCGCTCGCGAGCGATTTAGTGAAACGTTATGAATCGTGGCTGCTGCTAAAAAGAAGTATCATCTCGTTATTCAAGGTAAAAAATATTACGGATTCGTACATTCTGTATGTACGGCACATGAAACGAAAAAGGAATTCCACGCGCAACACAAATATGAGGTCCTTCGCAAACTCGGCGTGAAATTTTTAAATAAGTAGAGCATGGAAACAAAGGGATGGATGAGAATGAGGCCGCGTATGAACTCAAAGAAGGGAATGAGAAAAAGCGAAGTGGATCCTCCTCATCAGATATCAAGAGGTAAATATTCGCGAGAGTTAATTCTACGAAATCGAGCGTTTTCGATTGCGTTTATCGCAAATATTTCTCTTTTATCATCGATTCTTTTAACTCCAGATTGTTACGGTTTTTTTCAATCAAAGTATATCTATAATTCAGACCAATATTTACTCTCGTATGTTTCTGTATAATCCCGTAGAATAATAAAAATATACCCGAAAGGGGAATTAGCAGCGGTGAAAGAGAAGTTTATTTACGTATATTTACAGACTACCGTTTCACAACTGATTCAATCCATCCTATTTTCGCAAACAAGGAAATAGTATTATATTGTTCCATAATGATCAATAATAGAAACCGGTGCTTTCATCAGCGGTGATCCGCCTCATTGTCGAAAATGAGAAGCGAAAGCAAAAAAAAAAACAAATGAATTGCGAGTACAATGCATTGAAGGAAAGAGATGGGGAAGAGAGGAAATGAAGAGGATAAGGATCGAGACTGGGAAAGGGTAGCTTTGAGTTTTCCCTTTGCGATGGTGCAGACACACATCAAAGCATTTCCTAAACCATACATGTGCGATACGAAAAGAGAGAAACAGCAGAAGGCAAAAGAGGTCCACGCTTCATTCACTGATTTTTCGAGCTTTTAAATCATCTTGGTTGAAAGGTGTCGTAATTAAGAAAACAAAGTTATGCATTCTGGGTTCCTCGGATCTCTTGCTAAATGCCAAAATTTCTTGTGTATGAGTGGCGCGTTGCTAATGGTAGAATGTCATTAAAATAGGATGATTGAAATTCAGGCATTCGTGGCGACTGCAATGTTCATGTTTGTTGCTATAGTTATCAATGGCGATTCATAACCTAGTAAACAAATAAACAAAAGGATATACTTGAGTAGAAAATTTAATCAAATACATACGAATTTAATAAATAAAACCCTTATCTCGACTTTGATTTATAACATAAAGATAGGATATTCCATCAATTAATATATATACTTACCGAGTTTCAACTTCAAGGCTGACAGCTTTCCATACCAATTAGTTAGCATCAATTAAAATTTTAAATTAATACTATGTACTCATTCTTTTGTATTACAGTGTTATGATTTCAATTAAGGCAAAGAAATAAAATACAGATTTACGTATATTTCCTAAATCAAGATTAATTGGGGTCAATAAGGTTGTTATGCATCTATGGTAATATGCATATACATTTATGTATGGTAACGGTAATATCAGGAATATAAATTCGTCAGCTATATCTTCCTCACATTGTTTTTCTCTACTAATTATGATGAGGGACTGAATAAGTGGTGTATGTGCTTGATTACAACATAGTAGCTTTATTAAGGATAGATGACATATATTAAGATCGTAATCAGTCGTAGAAAATACATACCAACATACTCTTTGAACGAAATAAAAGTAAAATATCGTCTGATATTAAAAACTTTTATATAAGTCAATTGTCTCGCAATCTTAACTCTTTCACATGTTCATTACACTCGTTTATCGCAATTTATTTCTCTCGTCTGTAACGATTCCATCCTAGCTGATCGATGATCAAACACTTTCCTATTGTAATTTTCGATTCATAATTCTTTTTGTTTTTTTTTAAACGAAAATAAATTTGAATTGGTAAAAAATTTTGAAGGACAAGGAGACCTCGATGGCTTCCTTCAGGAATCTCCGAAAGCATATACAAGCCTCTAAAAGAGGAAAAAAATATTAAAATATGCAAGAGTGAAGATCTCTTTTATGGAGGTATCCTCACAGATCGAGAGCGGGAAGATAGAAATTAAGATGGCCAGGTCAAATGGGACGAAGAGAGAACAATCTTGAGTGGTTTAAGGGAGAGAGGGCAGTAAATGAGGAGAAATGCGGAGTTTGATAGGCGCCACGAAATTGAGGATAGGAGTTTTCTTGTTACGATGAGTTTTGAGAAGTGGATGGCTTATAGGAGGTGGAACGGAGAAGAAGGTTAATGGGGTGGTACGAGAGTGGGGGGTTGCGAAAGCCATAAAATCCCAAGTGGGGAAATGTTATGCCGGCATTTGACGGAGGAAAACGAGGCCTTCTTTCCTTATCTGCGCATCTACCCGAAATTCGCGGTGGCATCCTCATGGGCTTCATTCGGCAGATAGTGTTCGCTTTTATGTGCCTTCTGCAGCTTCCTCTGGAGGACTAGTTGGTGAAATTGCTAACAGCTGATTGCTGAATTCTCTCTCCGAGTTATTATCCTTTCATCGCTACAAACTAATGCCTCTAACGCAATCTAGAACGCGGGGAAATATCTTATGCTTAAGGTAATACCTATAAAATGCATTCATCTAAAAGGTTATTGCTATTTTTGTAGATCTAAACACACACGGTGTCAGCAAGAGTATCATTTATATATCAGAGAAAAGAATGCATCCCTTTATGAGAGATCTAGTCCATGAAATTTCTATAAAACTCTCCTTTTTATCTTCTCTTTGCCTCTTTAGTTGAAATAAACTGTCAGATAAATCTTTTCTTAAGATTTTTCTAACCTTCGATTGTTCTTATAGAATCCTTGATAATTCCTTCGAAAGTCCAAATTTCGATTTCCAATGATGTTTGGGTTGAGAATCATCGCTCTCTACTTTCCAATATTCTTATTTTGGCTATCTTTCTTATCATTCTAGTAATTACGTTGGAGAGTTCTAATCGCTAGATCTCAAATATGGAGACACTTGGGTAGATTACTACATTCATCTAGATATCCTTCCTGATGGGCTTTATTCCCCATAAGTCCAAGATAACGCTGCGCGATTACGTGATTCTGACCGAGGCTTCTGTAACTTCGGTATGACTGCGATTAATTCTGATGACCCATTGTCACGAGTTGAAATACAATAAATTTATCTATTAGTTCCCCATGATATTAAGAAGTAAATAATCATTTTTCGTATATTTATTTCAGTTAGTATATATAGTATAGTATATAGTTGGTATATTTATTTCAGCAACTACACTGACTAAATGGGTAAAAAATAGGAGATAATTATAAATATCTCAGTTGAACATTAATAAGCAATAACAAAACGGTACCAAAATAAAAGATTCGTTCCGATGAGTATCTAATGATCACACTCATAAATTGCAATCCATTAGTCAATCTATGTATTAATTTTATGAATTAGGATAAAATTTTGCTATTTAAAGGTTATGAATTAAAGATGTTACGCATTTATTTAGTGTGAACGAGATACTTAAATCAAACAAACTAAATTATGATACGCATGAAATATAAAAGTGATTTTACATAATATATACATCCTAATTCAGTCACAGTGTTCAATTTAATGGAGTAGCGTTTGAGCCTTTTATTCAGATGAACCAAAGCCAAATGTGTTGATTAAAAATTCACAGCTATTTTTCGATAAATTTTTAATTCCTCATGATATACCAACAAATGAAAAACATTGAAAATTTTGTGCGCACCCTTCTCAATTACATTATTAAATTTACATTAGTAATTTCCATCATCATTAGCAAAATATAGGTTATATGTTTATTAATATATAATATAATACATTAAATCATTTAATAAACAATAAACACGATTAACGTAGAATTTCAAGCATTTCTGTTTTTCCGAATTATTATATTATTACTGTTGCTTTCATTTCAATCATCAGCTACTTTTAATGAACGTAATTCACACAATTGTTGAATAAATTGCTAATTTTTTATCGTATTACTCGCTGAAGTCGCCGTCTCACTTTACTTAATACCTTTAATAAATCATATAATGTCCATAATTATAAATCAATTTAAGCGTATCCATTATAATATTCACACAATTGCTACTACTCTCATTTCAGTGCACTGATGAATTCTTAATAATGCATTGATGGAATCGTCAGCGTAATTGTAATATATATACGATTCCACTAACAAAAATAAATAAACACGTATGTTTATAAAAATATATCTTGCAGCTTCTCCGATGCAGCGTAAATTTCAATAACACTTTTCATTACAACCGCATTTCTCTCTTTTTTGCACATACGCAGATATCAAAAGAAATCCATTATCCATTATTACTTATCCCCCTTTGCCGCTATTCTGAATTTCGCCCGTGCTGCCCTCTGCCAAATCACCTCTCCGCACCGCATTTATCCAAAGCATTGCTTCTATCTCATCACTCCAATTTACCCTTATCTGTCGGTGGCCGCAAAGGCACCCTGCAAACCCAACCGCGATTGCGGTCCGCACAAAAATAATCATTCCGGAGTGAGTTTTATTTTTTTCGAAAGCCCAAGCTCTCGTTTCATCGCGCATTCGAACACATTAATTCTCTTTGAAGGTCGTCGCACGCATTGTGAGGAGATAGGACAGAGAACGTAGGCCTATCTGCGCGCGTTTTTTTTTATTCCAATTTATTTATCTTGGCAACGAGCTTCAAAAGAGATGGTCCGCAGGGTTTTAAAATTAGCCATCTTTCTCGCGGGACGCTCGTACGGAAAAATTGTCTCTCGCAATAAGAGAAAAACTGTGTATAAAATTGCGGAGAGAATGAAACGGAAAAACTCCCCTTTTGAGTGCGATACGTGCGCACGTTTTCATCCGCTGGCCGTTCGACCCTCGAAGCGATAAAATTGTATCGGTTGACAAAACAAATTCGCAGCAACCGCTCGGGTTTTTTGCACGCCCTCTCTCTGTTTTCGCTTCTGTTTTTGTTTTGTGTGGAGAGCTATTCTCGCATAATGAGTTATTTGTTATCGCAACGAAAAAAATAAATAAAATCGGCGGATCGGCGATTGCAGTTTCTCTTCGGATTGATTAGCGGCCGTGGATATTCCGCTTTCAGTGACGTATATTTTTTTTATACGCTCGTCGTTCGTAATTGCTCCGCTATCATTTTGTTTCTTTCATCGCGGATATAAAAACAAAAGCGAGATTCAAAGCTGCCGGCTAAGCGGTATGCTAGATCAATTAAAAGGTCCTTTTGAAGTTTTGGAACGGAACAAAGCATTGCTTTGCTTTTTTTTTTCGCGAATTCTATGGGGGCACCGAAAAAACGCTATCGGGTAGCCATCGACAATAGCCTTTTGATATCGTTGCTTTTATGGTTGAAATGTTGTTGTTTATATTTTTTTTCTGTTTTGATGAAAACTTTGATAAGAATCGTTAATATTTATTTAAAGTTATTCCAATCGAAGGAGTTACAATCGAGGCTAATTTATCCCTTAATGAGGAAATCAATGAAATATCTCAATCGTCAGATTGAATTAGAAGAATAAAATCGATAAGTTATTCCGTTTTATAACAAATTTTACTTGTAAAATCATACATTATACTATACATGTTTAGTGTAAGTAAATATTTATTAATGAAAATTGTTCTTTGAATGCGAAAGATAAATATTTTATAATTATCACACTTCTTTGAAAAGTATTCACACTTAATAAAATTTTTTCGCTCCCATAATCATAAATATACGTATATGATAAAGTCTTTAATCAGATAATTTGTTGTGAGCAATAAATATCCAATTTTATCATCTTAAACTTCGTCGCGACTAAAAACATCATATTAAAATATTCAATTTATATTTTTGTAAAAGTAATTGTATTCATTAATATTCCTTGCTCTCCATCGGTATATGTACGGTTATTATTTTATTCATAAGTTTACGTGTTGTTGAAAACTACTGATAGAGATAAAATTCCATAAATTGAAATTCGTAAGATTTACAATCACGACAATTGATTCTCCGTCAATTTTACATCCTATAAATGTACTCTGATGTGTCAGTCAAAGTAATTAGATCTAAAAAGATAATTATTTAATGATTTACGTTTATATAATACCCGTTCTTTATCTCTTAAAAGTATAATTATACTTAAAAGAAGTTGATCGAACAATGGTTAAGTTGTATATAACATTCATTCTTCATCTCGTAAAAAACCCTCCTTAGCCCAACGAACAGAAACTCCACCTCCAAGAATTGATTTCTTTACGCTCTTCTCCTCATCATCACTTTTTCTCGAAAAGTACTGTTACGAAAAGATACGTGTTTCCTAACCCAGACACTCATTAGCGAGTAGCTTAAACGGCCTTTCCCAAGTCTTTTGAACTCGAGAGAGAGCATTAAAACGGGAAATACTCGGACACAGAGAACTTTTTCTTTCTGAGCCTAGGAAAAGGGATAATACGACCGCGACACCGCGAGCTACGTCCCCTTCGCTTTCCCGTTCGACCCTTTAACGGAAAATAAACAATGGCGAAGAGGCGTCAGTAGGGCAAGGAATCTCACACTTGTCCCCGCTTGCCCCGCCGACCTCCGCTCTTTGTTCTCAAAGGAAGTGCGCTTCCTTCATACGCACTTATTCCACGTCATCATAATAATACCATGCGAAATATATCTATATTGTTTACGCTTCAGTTTACCGCTATTGAAGAGTAAAGATACGGCATTTTTGGGTTCTTTTAATCGCTACTGAAGAGTGAAGATATGCGTTTGTATGCGGATGTAACAGCGATCAACAAACAGCATCAGAACAAACGCCATGTTTTCATCATTCCTTTTGAGATATCTAGCCGGAAACTGGAATCATTGTCACATACTAAATTCGGGTTAAAAATATCGTTGGAAGTATTGCGTAGCTTAACGTTTATCATATTTCCGCTAGCAAGGAATAGACATTGAATATGTGAATATAATATTAAATTATTATTTCTTTCAAATTTCCAAAGGTAACCAAAGGATAAAATAATTACAATGTTATAGATATCATTAATTAATCAACTCTTCTTCGTAATCCCTATCAATTAGGGGTTTACTTTCAAATTGAAAATCATTTGATTGAATGTTTATTTTATTATTATTATATATAGGTTCTGGGATTTATATACTCATCATCATCGTCATTCAAAAAGTTATTTCTTTTTCGACTATCATTGTCTTCTTTCTGCAATTTAATTGATTTCTCCTTCAAAATTTAACTTTACAAATAAAGCAAATCTCTTTAGTGGTTCCGAAAGGCTATGATGAAAATAACGAGTCTTACCAGAATTTTAATTCGTAACAGTCCAGTTTGAAATATCTGCATGAATACCCTGCCGCCTTATGGAGTGTAGCAGGGGGGAAAATCTGTTTCCACAACATTTTGTCCCCCAATGCTTAATTGGTTCAAAAATCCCCGCAAGAGAAATTCTAAAAGACGGATATTTCATCGAAATATTTAAGCTTCAAAAAAAATAGAACTTAATTCTTATAATTTACAACAAAATTCATTTTCATCATTCCTCCAACCACCAACGAGCATGGAGCATTTATTTATCGCTTGGATTTAAAGTTTTAAAATGTCTTCAATGTACGTGATATAGGAGAGTATAACTAACTTCCTTTAAGAGTCCGATAAACAGAGCCAAAGTATATATAAATATCACATGACGTTTGTCTTTAAATTGGTAAGTAGCTCAGGGCATTTCCCCATTCATTCGCATCTCTTTTGAACACCTATAAATCTCGTGCCTTCCTTCTTATAGTGCAGTTATGCGTTTACCAAAGCGTGTTGAATCCGGTAGCACGCTTTTGTAAGCGCTCCTCTTATCTCAATCATCCAACGCGAATCATTATGTCACTCTTTCAAACATCGCATGCACTCCTCTCGAGTACTGATGAACGTTTCCAATGAAAGAGTTTCCTTTGCTCTCGTTAACGGATGCGAAGCGAACCAGTATTGAATCTGGAAGGAAATTCCTTTATGGTTTTCGAATCCCTTATAATTTGAGGAGGATTTCATTTATTTTGTCGCTCTTCGAAAAGTTACTTTTCTACTACCATCCTTAAATCATTCGATGGCCGTGAATTAAAACGCCTGAGCCGATTCTGCTAATGTTGATTTAAATTCTATTTGTTTTATTCAACTGTCATTTATTCTTTTTTTGGCAATTACAGTGGTGCACTCATAAATGATGAATAAAAACATATTCTACATAAAAACATATTCTTAACATGTTAAATTCTGAGTATTAGGGACTTGAAATCGAGTCTTCACAAAGATACCCATGCTCCAATTACACCATTAGGTTCCCGAGGTCTTTTGTGAAGAATGCCTTTATCATCTATCGTTTTCATTGATAAAACCAAATAATTCACACAACGAAACTATGATGCTATGAATATGGTTTCATTTCTTGTTAAGAATGATTGAAGTACGTCGGGAGTGGTCGTTAGTATTTTTCGATAAAGATATAATAAGAGAACTAGTGCACATAACCAGTGTCGGATTCAAAGAGAAGGACACATTTCAATGTGATGAAAATAAAATTACCAGATCTTTTGACTGACTAAAGAGGCTCAAGTAGATGAAAGGCAGAACTATTTACAGATCAAAATAGAACCTCGCCATTTCGGCAAGAGAAAGCCTTTCGTCTGTATAGACGAAGAAGTCCTTTCCCCAGTTAGTCACGGACATATTTTGCGCCATATCCGTGGGAGAGAAGAGAAGATAAAAAATATAATGTTCCATCGGAGGAAACCTTTAAAAAAAAGTAATAAAAAATAAAACACAGTCTTAAAAACTTGACAGAAACTATTTTAATTTCAAAAGTAGCTGCTTAAAGGCCTCGAATGGAAAAGAAATAACCCCGTTGGGGATGAAAATAAACGAGTTTAAAAATGCTCAAAGAAATCGGCAAATCCCTGTGCCATCGCAGTCCTTTTGAAGAGTTCCATTAAATGAAAGAAAAAAAATCTCTCTCTCCTGACGGTGCACTGACGAGTCATGCACAAGTTTGGAGACCAAGAGGATGATGCACGTCGATGCGCAGCTAAAGAAGCGATTCTTCTTTTTTTTCGTTACTTTTTTTTGAAGGAAATCCATGCGCGCGAACTCCCTCTATGAGGAATAAAACTCGAAAGAAAACGACAAAGAGAGAAGGCGAGGAAGAGACAAAAGAATGGGGAAAATACGTTCTTTTTCACGGAGACGGATAGCGACGTGTTAAAATGTTCCTCTTCATACCTGTGTGCACGCCATCGTCATTAGCCGCTGTTTAGAGAGAGAAAAGAAGATCTCACACCACATCGAAAGAAATACTCTCCCTCTCCCCCTCTAAGTGTTATCCATCTCTCCGATTTTTTTTTTGATATCCACTTCTTCATTCCAGTCGCTCACCTTTGAACACTCCTCTTTATGTTATATTTTTAAAAAAGTTTCCTTTCTTTTTGGCTAAAAGATCTTTAACATCGTCACGCAGAAATGAATTCGTATTTTCAAGAGTTCATCCTTTTTTGTCTTCCGCCCACGCCCCCCCCCCCCCCCACTTCGACCCTTTCACTGTCCTTCCGCGGCCACAACCTCTTCCTTAACACTTTTTCCCCTCTTCGCTCGATACTTCCTTCTCATCAATATGCCTCGGGATATATATATACGGGGAGATATATGTTTGGACTATCTTTGCGAAGATGTTTTGAAGAAGTGCAATGAGTGAAGAGATATTTGGTGGAAAAGGGATTGAGAAAAATATGAGAGATATGTGATGTTCGTATCTTTTCCCCACACAAAATTGATGCTCAACGTATTCGATTTGTGAGTTCGTAATTTAGGGCAAAACAAATATCGATACCAGGAATCAAAATCTTCAAATTTCAAAGTCTCCCTTTTTTGTACTCCCATTGCCTTGGGCCTCGATTGTGGTCAAGAAATATTATTCCTTATTCCATACGGAGCCACTACAGAATCAGAATATTAATTACATTTGAATTGAAATAATCAAGATTTATTCACCTCCCACGTTCCAAAATCATTTCCAAAAAAATTACCGAGGTGTATGAATGGGTACAAGAGTAGAGCGTAATGATATTGAGCTTTTTTCTGATTATACATTTCTTGACTTACAAGTTTACTACTCAGAACGATCGAGGGAGGGATACCAAAAGAATGCTGATATAATTTCCCAAAGCCCAAAAGTGATTTAATCACACCGTCCTTTAAGACTATATGCTTCCAGAATCTAAATTTTTTGGCTCTTAATTGAATCACGTAATTTTTAACTATGTAGGTTAAATGCTACTTAACTAAAAATAACAACCCGTATTGTAAAAGTACAAATTTTACTAGAAATTATTGTCGTATATCGCCACTCGAGGAGTATTCAAAATACATCCTATTATTATTACTATACAAAGTCGTATTTTTTCAGTTATTGTAATCCGTTCAGCATCACATTCTCTCGCATATTAATTCATTGTTCGAAAGATAACTACGTGGAATTTCCAACATTAGACGAACCCTTTCACATTTTCACATTCTACCCCATTCCGTCGACTGTTCTTAGAGCTCAACCCGTTCATAGAAGAGACCCTAGAAGCACGTTGCCCTCTCGTAAAAAAAATCCGCCTTTCTCCCACGCAACTATCCACCCCTTGTGCGAAACAATACGCGTCAAAGGATGACCGCCACAACAGTCACCCCTTCTCCTCCGCCTTGTCAACCTCGTGACAAGTCTTTCAAACTCACGCTTTTTTCTATCTCTACTCCGGGAGATCCCCTTTCTCAATATCTGCTTCCCTTTCCATCAAAATCCTCCTTTCCCACTTCATCATCTTCAAAGTCCCTCTTCATCGCTGCCCTTCCTCAATCTCCCTCCCCAACTTAACACTTCCTCACCCCTGCACAAAAGAAAAGCCCTTCATCTCGGTCGCTTCATAATCACTGTCCCCACACACACACAGGCACGAAAATCTAACCTACACCATCTCCTAGCGTCAGATCTCTTTCTGCTTTGTTCTTCTCTCCTTTCTTTCCTCCCTAATCCCAATGAGTTTCAATTTGCGGGTGATCCCTCTCAAGACAAATGACTGCTGAAATTCGTTGCGGGCGTGTTAATATAAATTTGATTCTTGCCCCGACTGAGATTGATTCGCTTCGGAAATGCGTACGATTTTCCGTTGCCACTTGACCGAATTTATGAATCAGTATTTTTCGGGAAAATATCTACTTTTAATTGGACGAAAGGAACTTCGCAAATCAATCTATGATGTCAATGAAAAACGGGCATTGAAGATATTTAATAGGAGGATAGTCAATCACGATCAAGTTGATTGTCAATCGAGACAACAGGAACTTAAATTTACGTAATTTTCTAAATCATAAAAACATTGTATCTCTGAATTAATTGGGCATTTTGGAAATAAATCATGATCAAAATCCGTTTTTAATGGGTTATTTTAGTGTTGACAATAAGATCGGGACATAAATATAAATTCTGTAATTGTTGAAGGTTTATTCGTTACTCAATCGATTGTTACTATAATAGATTTCGAAATATTTACATTGTTATTTCTTGCTTAATTATCATCAAAGGGATTTCACAATTAAATTACTGAATGTAACAATATTGCGTGTATTACCATTGTCAATCGTCTTTGTCGCCTTTGAATTCAATTAATGTTAATGAACTACAATGTATTATATTTCGTTCATAAAAGTTAGCCACTTTGTAGATTTCCCCAGAATTCGGACGTGAAAAGCGAGGGAAAGTACGAAACCGCTGAGGACAGTGATGGAAACTTCAAGGCAAATAAATAGCAGTCGAACAAAAGGAACTGGCTAGTTGATGAAAACCCCAAGTCTCTTTCGAAAGATCATAACGCCACGTTGCTTTTCTTTCGTCCTGCCGCTCTCGGAACATGAAACAATCTCAAAAGGTCGAGCGAATGTCCTCCTGAAGGCAGCAGACGCGCTTAACAGCAGAGAATGCAAAGAAATCCTCAGGAACGTGACTCCTGTTCTTCGGTTCGCATTTTCCAAGAGTGCAATATCCTTCAGTGGTGGAATGATACACGGACAGGTATTAAGTGAAGAGCTAATTCTAAAAGTCAGCAACATCAGTAAAGGTGAAAGAAATGCTAACTGATTTAGGTAAACGGAATGTTAAATGGAACGGTTAAATTACTGAATTCATACATTCAATGATTTATTATAATAATATAACTCGAAATAACAATACAACGAACAGTTACGATACTAATTTCGCTTATATTTGAACAATATCATCATTTTATATTCCCTCCGAAACACACATACTGTATGTCAAATCAATTTCGGTGACAATATTGAGCTTATTTTAATTAAAATTTACATATTTTATCGACTTGAACGTATTTTGAGTGATTTGGCTCTCCATTTTATCGAAGGTGGATAATTGTTGATTTTTTAATATTAGAATTTGAAGTTATTTAATTTTGTTTAGAAAATGTTTGTAAATGACACGATATTGTTTAATCCTTCACTCTTTATTTATCTCGTCACTAATTACATTCATGATGACCCTGATGACTGTAATTATACCCTACTTATTCTTACCCAAATTTTTCACCTACGCAAAAGTTATTAGTAACTGGTTTGTTTATTCATGTTTTTAGTTCAGATATTAATTGGATTTTACATGTATATTTTGATAATCAATCGCACGCAAATCCTACAAGTAATACTCCTTCATATGTTGAAAAAATCTTTCGTAAACTTACTAAATTTTATTCGTTAGGAACAGTTCATTCCTGATTGAGGAATTGATCGATATGCAAATGTTTAATGTATATTTAAAATAATAAATTTATAAAATATAAAATGGTTCTAGTAGTATGTTTTAACTCTTAAATCAGATATTATAAAAAACTTATCCTCTGATATTTTTATACCAAGCATCTAATGCCAAGTTTTATTTTTTTTTCATCTATATAAGTGTACTCGAAATTTGAAAAGATCCCTAAACTCGCATGTATCTGCGCCCAAAGATATTGCATTTCTCCTAGACGCTGAGCAAATTCAACCACGTTTTCCCAGAAAAATCATTTCGTGGATATTACTATTCTTATATATGCACCCAAGGCACTCTCTCTCTAAGGGTTTGGAATCAATCATACAACTGTGGTAAAGTGAATATCAAGGTTTCTTCTTTCAACGAACCTCTATTCCTTCGATTCTTCTATCAATCTGAATGACGTGTATACAAAAATCTTCACTCAGCCATCGCATCCAACAGCCGTAAACTTTTCCACTTCCGAACTCGATCATGCAGAAGTTGAAGGAGGAATACACGAAGACATCTTCTCAATGATAGCTCTCCCCCTCTCAACCGATTCACTTCTACCATTCGTATGATGGTTTTCTTTAGTTGCATTGTAGATTATGTTGATTCACAATTAGTTTTAAAAAATTTGCGGATTAAATAAGGTAATTTTAACTAGTATGTAGATATCGTATTTTTCTTGATGTACCGTAAAAATGTTTCTAAAAAATTTTGAAATTTCGTAAAATATAAGCAAGAAAAAACTACACGGTTAATGAACAAGATCTATCAGCATGAAATAGAACATTTAAAAATAGCTATAAAAGACGCCATAATAGACTGGAAAAGAGCAAGATTAAGGTAATAATTATCAATGACTCGTAAACGAATCAAACAAGCCGATTGTGATTGCTGAATTACACCCTGAAATATCCACAAATAATGTCGAAATAATTTTTAAAACATTGAGCAAGAAATAGAAGATTTTCCAGTAATATGAGCATAATATGGAAATATCGTCCCAGAGAAATCGAAAAAAAAGCAATTTTAATTACTTTCTGTGATTTAATACTACGAACAATAAGAAGTTTGAACAATTTACGGTATACAACTCCATATTGTCTCTCTCGAGATATATACCATGTATATCATTTAACGTAGTAAAATAAAATGCAACAACGTCTCAAATTTATTAAGATTAGATAATAAAAGAAAGAACGCATCTTAGAGTTTAATAACAGATGCAATAGATCCGTCAATCTTTTAATCATTAAGCACTATTTTACAGTCTATTACCTCAATTTCGTATCTGATTTCATACACTGTTACGCAATGATCACCGAAAAAAAATCCATCAGAGCTAATAATGGATGATGGGCGCGCAAGACTCACCTAATAACGCAATTTCTTCCGTTTGTCAGTACATAAATATCCGTCGATTCAATCCATTTCTCTTTTTCTTCCCATTCCTCTCATTACCGAATCCTCTCCCAACTCGTCCCTCATTTAACACAGGAATCGCAGAGGGGAGAACACATCAAAGGACTGTGGACCGCCAAAGGATGGAATAGTGGGTGGAGTGGGATGAAGAAGATGTATCACCCCATTTCTGGCTCTCGCTTTCAACTTCAGTCTACCTCAAAACCCCTCCGCTCCATACTAACCTCAAATACATACTCATCTGCCTTATTCTCCCATTGCACCTTTCATCTGCGTTTTTCTCCATAAGTTTCGGAATTTTGCTTCGACATTCCTGTCAATGCTCATTGCAAGAGTGTTTTTATTATTATTTTCCAAATTAGCCAGTTAATAGGAATAATTTCCGATGAATAAATTTGGATCATTAAACAGAATATTTTATAAAAAGATTTTAGTATTGCCTAAGTTAATTATTCCTTAATCATTCCTTAACAATGCCATAATTAACAGTATTAAGTAACAATATTAAGATCTTCATTTAATTCCTAATTATTAAAGCAAGAAAAAAATGTAAATTTACAAGAATACCCTCCAAATTAGGTAGTTTATATTGAGTAGCGAGGCAAAATATTCTATCAGAAGTGGGATTCGAACCCACGCCCTCTTACGAGGACCAGAATTCACAAGTACTTGCATCGCAAGCAAGGATCCTCCTTGAGTCTGGCGCCTTAGACCGCTCGGCCATCCTGACAGTTATTTGAGGAATTAATGAAGTAGTATTATTATCACTGATTTAAATCCAAAACATATAAAAGATTTCTTTTTAAAGCAATATTCTTGAATTTATTGAAAAATGAATAGTTTGGAGTATTAGTAAGGTTAATAATAATGTTATTGGATTCTCGATAACTTTATTAACATCTTCACTACGATAAAATTCGCTAATATATTTATATTATTTACAAGGCGAGTAGAATTTATTGATTTTTAAATTTTCGTTAGCAACCAATAACATACACGGAATCTACTTCGTTTATTTTTAAATTGTAGAACAAAGTTTGTCTCTTTTTATTCATTTTTAACTCTTTTAAATGAATTTAATCAAAATATTACATATTTAAGAAATAGAAATTTATAATGTGTAAGTTAAATTAGCGAATATAAAACAGAGGGTATAATACTCAACGTTAAGATATTATATATATATATATATATATATATATATATATATATATATATATATATATATATATATATATATATATTGTTTACTAAGTTCTGTCAGATTTTATTTTTTCACATTCGGTATTACTTGACTTCTTCTTCCAGTCATATTTGATGATCACGGATACAAAATAGCACAGCTACATGTAGTACACGCAGTATTGGGCGCACCCTTCTTTTTAAATCGCTCCAAAACGTACCTCTCCCCTCAAGAAAACGGAAAAAGACACACTCTTACCTCACTTTATAGGACCCACAAAAATATAAATATACAGTAAATTACCATTTAAGTAATTTCATGGAAAGTTTAGCAGCAAAATCCCCCCCTCCCGTGATCACTGCACCCAATCTCTCGGTCCCCACGGCAACGGATTAATATTGACACTGATTGCATGTCTCTCCATTTCATCTTCCCTCTGAGACTTCTCTCGCCGTTTTTCCTGCAAAAGCTTCCGTCGCACGTTCCTCAGAGATACAGACGGTCGTCCCATAAGGCCTAATTTAATTTCCCTGCTTTCCTCCCTTTACGCCTCCGCACCCAAAGGAACTCTCTGAAAGGATATCAATCAGCGATGGTTACCATTGCAAATTATTGCCATTCGAATGACTGCGATGGCTTTTAAGCAAAGGTTGTGTGTGCTTTGCTCTTTCGCAAAGGGCGCCGCCGCCTCCCCATTAGAGCTTTAACCTTGCGGCTAAAAAAGTGTCTCCGGCTAAAAAGTATTTTATTTCGGATTATCGATGAGCTCGGATTTTATTTTAATGATTTACATTGGTGTTAACACGATGTTTCCGGTGGCTTGTTTGACTTTCATTTTAAAGGAGGAAATTAAACGCGTGAGTACTTTTGTTTGCTGCCCTATAAAAGGTAAGCAACTGTTGCATATTTATCACAGGATGTTGTACGTATCTATTTACGTATATCTTTGATACCCAACTCACGATTTCGTAAGTCATATGTTTGCCTATTAAAAGTTATTCTTAGCTCATTATGATTTATGGTTGTATATGAAATGAAGGAACGAATAAGATTCAAAATGTTTAGAATAGAAATAAATACTTACATATCCAAAAAAAGAAAATTTTCGACTTACCCAATCTTGAAACTGAGTATGTAAAGCATCTGTTTTTATAATTCTTACTTTGATATCCCACAATTAACTACTCATCGTAAAACACCTATCGTTACAGATACATTTAAATTAGATCTTTGGGATATAATGTTATAAAAATCTGAATCATAGCTCAGTACCTTCATGTACAATTGAAACTCTAACTAAACATATTTATGATATGTTTTCGTATGTTCTGCAAAATAATGTTAAATAAGATATCCTCCTAAAATCTTGTTCTCAACTGTATACTTTCCAACACCGCTTTGTGAATCCAATCAAATACAACCATAACAATCCCATCCATTTCCATTATAAGTGAATACTACAATGACTCCAACTTTGCGACTCATTATTGGATTCTAAAACAAAAGTGTAGATTTACATTGTTATGATACATTTATTCTTAAAACATCATTTTAATTCCTAAATAAATCTCAATAACATTACATCAGCATTGCTCTCATACAGCAAATTTTTGAGAGAAGATAAACTTATCTCGGGAGAAAAGCAACATGATTCTATCAGAAGGGGATAGAAACAAAGGAAAAAGGAGACAACGGATGGGATCGTAAATCCTTTTGGCGCCCTTATTCTCCAAAACGACACTTTTTGGTTCGGCCATTCGAAATATGACCTCTTCCTCAATTACGTCACCTCGTAATAATTTACACTCCGATTTATTGCACATAAAATCAATCCAGAAAAAGGTCACCTCTTCAGTTACACGCAAAAACTAGAAGGGCTCATAAATACGCAGAAACTGATGGTGAAGTATAAGAAGCAATAAAAATGAATATTTTTATTCAACGCCTAAGCGTATGTTGACAATGTTGGTTATTTACGCGAGTCTTCTCTACGGTTGCTACCTTAATAAAAGAGTTGTTTACTATTGCTCGCCAACAAATTACAGATATTGGTGGTGATGTAAACGTTCAATTATAAACAATATTCACCGATTTTTTCTTAGTAATTCACTCCAGTTAGCTTCACTCATTTCTTTGGGACTATGTAATACATTTTCATGCTCGTATATTATGTTTTCCTTAAACCTTTCATTGAATCGTTGGAAATATATACATTGATGATAATTCAAGGCCAACTGAAAACATTTTTAAATTTATATGTATTCTTATATCATTAATAGAGATCCTCGTGAAAGAGCTAGTCCACGATAAGACTTTACTGAATGTCTTAAAAGTAGAGTTTTCATTGAAATATTAATTCTATCTAAACTTTATCGTAACACTCTAAATTTTCTTTCTATTATTTACCTATATATCTTTATTTATAAATATTTATTGGATAAGCATCTTATGCTATTATCTATATGTGGAGATTCTTACCAATCCATACTGTTTCGCACAATACGATAACCTTCGCATTGATGTGAACATATCGTCCGTGAATTTTGAAATATACTGACGTTTGATGCATTTATCGCCGTATCCTTTTCGGCCATAATTCAAGCGAAATATTTGTCCCTTGCCAAAGTCGGGAATTTCCATTCCGGAAACGAAATCTTTCTCTAGTTAAGTTAGGGGAGCCCGAAATGGCATTTTGGAAGAGGGTCTGAATGAAAGAGAAAAATAGAAGGGGAAACGTGTGATGGAAAGCAAGCAGTGAATCAATCGCACAAAACGAGAATGCATAAAATAAAAAAGATGAATCGATTCTCGCCTTTCACCATCTCCTTATTCTCTTCTATTATTCTCCTCTCATACAACATATGTATACTATTAAGCAGTTATATAATCCTTATTCCAGTGGGACAATGATCAATGGAAAGGCCATCATTGTTGATTTTTAATGGTGTTCATTCTTTTTATGTTGTAAACTTTATTGCTACTATATCACAAAATTAGTTATATTAGTACGTATTATACGTAGTACTTATATTAGTCGATAATTTAATTTGGTGTTTATTGTAAAGTATAAAAGAGCAATTTGCCTGTAATAGTAAAACTTATTATAATTTGTAAATATTATATTTCAGTTCAATAGAAAATCATAATTCAAATATTTCATTTATGTAGGTCATCTTCACTACTGTTCAAGAATAATAGTAAATACAACTGATTGGGCACACATCGGCCAACCCCAGTTAATGGATATGGTTGTGCACTACATGAAGTTATCTAGATGTTTACCCTAATAATTTTACTCCCAAACTATCTATTAATTTAATTATTAATTATTATATAATTTCAATACATATTTTTAAGGTTTTTATTTACATAATTTAAATATAAATTTCGATAGATATATATGTTCTGAAGTGTTAATGGATGATCATACTTCAAGATACTCAACCAGTACCTCTTACATGGCTTCTCCTACAAATATCTATAAGACATCACTTTCTACAATTTAACATCTCCAATCAGAAATATAGAAATATAGTTTCCTTTCCATCCATTTACTTTACCAGTCTCTTGTGATTATTTTATGAAAGAAGTGGAAAATTCCTCGAACTGAGAGAAAAATATTTTTTTTTCCACATTATTCTGTCAACTGAATCTCTGATTCAATCAAATGGACATTTAAAGCACTTGAAAATTTGAAATTTACGAAATATATGAAAAAGAAGGTCGTGAAAGAATCATTTTAGGGGATTTAGTTTCTTTTATAAATCCAAACAGTTCTGTTAAAGATAAAATATGTGTGTGTGTATTCACAAACGATTCATTCCCAGAACTAATGAGTGAAACTTCAAAATTAAGTCTTTTGAAAGACAAGGAAGGATATGAATAGGATAGACTACATTCAAAGTTTTAATCTTCTCGAGATGATATTTTGTTTGTGTATACGTTAATTTATTTTATTGCTACATAGTTTTTTATCATTATCCGTATTAGTTTATCATAAACGAATTCTATATTCAAAAATACCTGCAAGTAATTATATCTATTATATATAGACGCTTCGGGGGGATATTATATATATATACATATATATACATTTCGGTCAAGGTAACCCCTTATGTCCTCTTCTGTCATTAAAAAATTCCTAAAAGTCGCTCTAAATCATGGCCTTTTTAACAACATTTTTATGTCTAAGAACACTTGGAATCAAAGGATTAAAAATCATGAGACACATTTAATACATCAATAAACAATAACAGAAACATGGATCATAACGCTATATTGCCATTGTCTGAATAACATCTTGATAACATTCAGCGAAACGTCATTCAGATTAACTTTTTGACTTTGAACTAGAATAAATTAATACTTCAAAATTTATCGAGAAAGAAGAACTAGAACAAATTAGCCACTACAAATAACGACGTATTAAAAAAATCTCGCGTTAATTAAACCCTTTGGAATAAAAACGCCATGTCAGACATTCAAAAGAAACGTCCTACTAAAAAAAAGGGGACCTATGAAAGAGAGAGAGAGAGGGGGGGTAAGGACGTTAAAACAAACCTAAACATTTATTCACGAAAATGAAAAAAAAACGCTATAAAATATTTGCGTCGTAATCTAGGTGGAACGCGCTTTTGAACTCGCAAACTAATAAAAAAAAACATATGCGGGGGCAAATGGCAAAAGGGCATTTGGCGACGGAATAAAAAAAATCCCAGAAATACGATCCTGAACTACAAAGGAACGGGAGAAAAGTTTATAAGACTCTAAAAATGAAAAAAGTGATAAATTCGTCAAAGGGATCACTATGGAGAGAAGAGATCCGCTCGCGAAAAGATTGCTAACGAGTGAAAAGTAAGGATGAGAATAAAGATGTGGACACAGGAATGCGAGATGTAAAAGAAACGAGTGGAAGAGATAGATTTTTGTTGACGCCCGAGGAAACGGGGAGCTAGTTAGTTATGGTTGTGACGGAATTCAAAAGGCATAAATGGATGCGCGTGCTGAACAAGGGAACCAAACAAGGCGACGAGAAGTACCGGCAAGAAAGATTTCCACGCCGACTATTCTGAGGAAAAAACAGAGTTGGTAAAAATGCGGATGTTTTGGAGTTTCTTTCATTCTTTTGGGCGTTTTTCTCGGTGCCCACGCCATTCCGGAGATGTGAATAAAATAGCGGTCTCCGCTTCCCCAAATGCTGGCATTAAGGCGGTGTACTATTCTGGGCCCACTTAGCAGGAGGTTACTTAAAAAACCTTAAAAATAGGCCCGGTTTGGGGAAACAAAAGGTTGGTTAGGATTTGGAGTGAGTGAACGAACAGCGGATACTGCTTTTAAAAACAAATTGTTCAATACTTTGTAAAACTCTTCTGTTGGGAAGATTTGGAATAAACCAGTCATCCAATCCAAGAATTAATTGCGTTGAACATTTCCTAACGTCGTTCAAGATCTACATAACACGTACATTCATTGTTAACCCTATATTGTTTCAGTGTTAAATCTATTTAACACAAAAAAAGATTACGAAAATCTTGACAAGGAAAACTTATGTTCTACAACGTTCATGAGTGTAACACAAAATAAAGATTCCGTAAATTGTGACAAGGAAGGCTGGTATTCTACAACGTTCACGAGCTCACACAAGGCTGGGAAAATATTTTTCACTGTTACTTTTCTTATTACCAGAGTTTTTATAGTGAATAGCATTGAGAGGGCATGCCATTTGCACTTGCGGTTCAGGCTATGATGCTGTAATGACTCACACGCTAATTACTTGATTGCATAACTCCACTTTACAGATAAAAACGTAGTACAAACAAAGGTTTAGTAATCGCCAGTTCAAGATATCACCACTATTTTTTTAAATGGGAATTTAAACTTGAAAAAATATATATACACGTATACGTACCATAAATCTCATTAGAATAAAGATTATCACCTGGCGATGTTGTTTTTGCTAGTTTAAGTTCTGAAGAAAATCTCCAAAATGCTCTCCTGTCTTATTGCCAAATGCCCTACTTCTAAATGCCCGCTCTCATTTCGACTCCGAATATTAAAAAGGACCCGCCCACCGGAAAATTTTTCCCGCTCCTTTACAAGGTCCTAAAAGCGCTTTTCTTTGAGAACTGGAATTTTTTTTTATATGTCGGGTCCACTGCTTCTTCTGAATTTATGTACTCACTTATATATCTGTTTTAGGATTTTCTCTATCACTCGAAGCTTCTCATTTGAGAGTAAGTTTGATAGTTAAAGAAATACTGTTGCTACTTAAAATGTATATGGTATTCTTTTTTCCCAAAAAACTGTGTTTTCGAATTTTATGTAATCGTTTCATAAATTATCCTATCGATGGGAGAGTTTGTGACCTTTTTTCCATAAGTTTCTTATCTTTCATTGAATAGTATTTTTTTATTTTACCAGATTATTGTAGGAGAATCTCAATGTGAACTAATGCTATTGAAATTTAAGATAAATTTCAACGGATACAGTATTTACATAAAACTCATGCATAGCATTCTAATTTAATAGAACGGAATTTTTCTAAGATATTATAAACACATTTTTAAAAAATTACAGAAGATCTTTGATGGCTATTATTAGATAGATATTGACCATACTCTTCAAACTCTGGTGGTCCCAGATTCGTTCCTTGGTGTACCGAAAATGGGACGACAATATAGCTGTCGAAGCTCAATGAGTATGGTAATTTCGATTGGCACTTTTCTTTAAATGATAAATAATTGTTGTCTGCATTTACGAACACTTTTTAAAAAATAAAAAGTAAAAAACCGGAGAAGCAGCTTGGGTTATCAGCTGCAACTGCATTCGAGTTCCAAAGTGTAGAATGTATAAGACAAAGGATTAGTATCTCGGAAGTGGGATTGCACCGATTCAAGAATTTTCCTTCAGTCGAATTACAAATAAGTAATTTTTATGGCCTGGAATGATACACAGTTAATTGAACAACCAAGAGAGATAGAATTCATAAAAAGTTCTGAAGGTGAGAGTATTGTTTCACAGGATATAAATCAAAGGATCTTCGAAAATAATCGAAAAATATCCTAGTTAAATACTGTCCGAATTCCAAGAACGTTACCTAAGCATCCATTTCTGTTCCTTATCTCTCCTATCAAAAATTATAATTAGTCCTTGCATCCAAATCACCGTCAAGACTTAAAAGTTCTGTATTCTTAAAACACCGGAGGGAAAGGAAGATAAGAGAATAAAGCAGAGGCGCCCCTCAAGCACTCAGAACACACCGTTTCTTTTCACCTCTCCACACAAACCTTTTTTCTCCAAGAAGAGTATCGCGGAAGTAATTTCTTTATGAAAGGATTTTCCATAGCGTAAAGCTCGAATAAAAAAAAAACGAAACACAAAAAGAGAGAAAGAGCTTTGACGAGAACTGAGGGACGCGTTCAATCGCCTTCAGTTTTATTTTCTCATCCGAGTTTTTTTCCACAATAATATTCCACACACTTCGCTCACAAGAGTTGCACCTCCGTTTCATTCCACAATAATATTGCACACACTTCGCTCTCAAGAGTTGCACCGCCGCTTTTGGTTTACGTAATACGCGAATCGGAAGTTGGAAATGATCCATGATTTCCGGCTACCGAAATTCGTACTTGAAATATTATTTTTCTTTTTTTTTATTTGGGCCATGCGTTTTTTTTGGCGCCATTCCGCCTCATCAGAGGTTCCTTCGCTCGCCCCGAGTGACATCGAGGAAAAAAAAGAGAAATTCATCCTCGGAAACCTTTCCTCCGCAATAAAAGTGATAAGTCCGCGAAAGAGGTGACGTAAGAGAGGGAAAAGCAGGACGTTTGGAAATCTGGGCTTCTTCTTCTTTTTCATGGAGATTTATAAAAGTTTCCTTTCGCACTCCTCCGTATACTACTACATCTTCCAGTTACGAAACCACACAGGAAGGAGGGATAAAATATGCAAAAATAATAATGATAATGCGCCCAAAAAGAAGAAATACATAAATAAACAAAGAGGCCACGAAGTCACCAGGTTCTCTCTGCGGGAGGTTGTTTTTTTTTTCAAGAGGGGGAAGGAGATGAGGGAGTTTTGAAGTTTATTTTCTTTTTTTGAAAGAGATACGGATATGGAACAGGAATGAGTGGGAAAGGGTTAATAGGATCGGAGGGGGATGAAAGGAGATAAGGAAAGAAGGGAGAGAGGCCAAACCTTGTTAATGAGAGGAGATTCCCATACCTCGTCTCGCATTCTTCTTCCAAAAACCAATCTCAAAACCATTCTTTAAGAACCTTCCGCCGACTCCTTCCCCCGTTCCATCTTCTTCTCCCGGAGACCTCGCTTCCACATTTACTTTTATTCTTTTTATTTTGTAATAAAGACATCAAAAGGTTTTCTGAGCTTAAAGGGTGGTGGTGCCTCTTCTTCTTCTTTTTCATCCTCTCCCTCTCCCGGGAGGACGAAGTTATACACGAAAATAAAGATGGCGAAGGTGTGTGGTGGTGGTGTGAAGGATGAGAAGCGCACGTAAATTAGGGACAATGGGGATGACGTTGCAGATGCACCTCCTTAAAAATGACGTCATCTTTAATTTTGCCGTCGTTTGCCAAAAGAGAGGGAGAGACGTAATAATTCGCGAGATGAAATTTTTAAAGGTGTCGCTGGAACTCCTGCCTGTTATACCTAATAAAAAAAGATAGCCCAATTTTATGCCGCGGAGGATATTTTTAGGCGCAAAAAGCCGTAAAATTTGTAATTTTCGGAAAAGGCGACTGCTTAATGACGACCGAAGTTCTCCGAAAGCTTTGAATTCTTCGCTAATGCGATGGAATAACTATAAAAAGAAGTTTCTGTGATATCAAAGATGAGTTTTATGAATGTAAAATGTAATTGGATACACGAGAGAGAGATATTAATAATTTTTAAAAAACGAAGCTTTTTTTGAATAACGCGAAGCAGATTTCGGAAAATTGTTCGCGATACGTAAATAAAAAAGGTAATGAAAAGAGCTATGGATTCTGGAAATCTCGTGAGGTAATTATAATTGAAAATTAAAAGATCGCAACTTGATAACATAAAAACATAATTAATTATATTATACAGTTCACTCAAGCTTCGTTCTCTAAAGATAAGAGATTAAAAAAGGGAATTTAATTAGATTACGAGGATGATACCATATAAGTTTCTAAGGTAAAGGAAAAATACGGTTTCAAGTAATATGAAACATCAGATTCTTCCAATGCCCATTCTGGGACTTCAGGTACGAAAAAAAGGGATTTTATAAGTCATCGAAAAATTTTTCCGAAGAATAGAATAAAATATGTTCTCAATTTATACAAATATACACACACAAATTGATATATTTCAGCATAAAAGGCATATGAGTATTCCACGAAACATAGTCACAATAAATGCTCCATAGTACAGAGAGACATCTTCAAATCAGTGGAAGAAAACTTGATTCAATAATATCACCTTATTTCTATCTCCGTTTAAACAAATACGGAGAATTAAGATTATTTATACTTTGCCTTTCTTTTCAGCAATCTTCTTTAATATACCATTGAAGGTTTTTAATTATCACTTTAGTTATAAGATATATTTTCAAATTTAACATGATCTGACTCATTGTTTGCTCTTGTAACATTGAAATTTTAGTATTCTGTTGTTTTATTATGTGTATCTTTTCTTATATACTTCTTGTAACTCTAATTGCATAATTGCCACATCTCGTTTTGGATTTTATACTGGTATGGGATTTTTAACTTTCTCTTTTGTGACAGTTGTGATACTTGATTAGTGATATTTTGTACTTCGCTACTATGATTTCCGTTTCTTGATTCTTTTTAGTTAATACTATCAGTAGGCTTGTGCAGGTTTTTCACACCCCCCTTCATCGTGGGTGTTTTCCTGCAGTGGATTTTTTTCCTAAGATTTTTTCTTAGGTTTTTATATCCACTTAATTCTCTCTTACAATCATTATGTTTCTCTTCTAATTCTCTTTGTATTTTAAACTTTTTTTCTTTGAAGAGGTTAGATGGAAGAAGAGACTTTTTAGTCTCAATCTCGCCTCCAAAATAAAGACCTAATAAAGACCTAATAATAAAGACCTAATAAGATAAAAATCAAGCAATAATTTTTCTTAATTAGTCTAACTGCTTTGTTCACTTATTCTAGATTTAAAATTGCTTTTACAAATCTAGGAAACTCAAAGAAATTCAGTCCTAAAATTAATTTGATGATTTATAATAATATTTATTAAATATATTTTAATGTAACCATTATTCTAACTACATTAAGAAAAAATAAATTTTAATGTGAAAAAGAAGTTTTTGCAATCATTGGGCAGATTTTCTTGATTAATATTAACTCTTTCACTTCTTCCGGATGTCAATTGAGATTTTTAAGCTACATCACTTTTGATACATTTACAAAAGCATCCTTCTATTTTACGTGCATCTGGTGACTCTCTTCTCTTAGAAAATAAATCATTATTTTTAAACCAGCCCTTAAAATTGCGTCCAGTGCCAGTAACATTTAATATCACTGTACGTATGATTGCCATTTTGTGAAAAGTATGTCCTAATGAACACTTACGAGAGAGATACTATTCAACATTCCCTTAAAAGCCCATGATATTTATCGAATGCTAAGTTGAAAAGCTTCGATATTTCAGTAAATTTTTTAACTGTATTCTTAACAACAATCACTGATAACAAAAAATTGATTTGGATGGATAATCCTCGATATATGGTATTTTAAAAATTATTTTTCTGGGATATTTTTAGGTAAATTAATTTAATACGGAATGAATAGTCTACCAAGAGGTGACTCGTATAAAAGACAAAGATTTGTTTTCAGAAGAAAAGATTGTTATCGCGAATGAGTCTCTTTTCCTTATATCCCTCTTAAAAAATAATTGAAAGAATGTACGAACAAGAAAAGAAACTGTTGAAGCTTAACTTCACCATACAACCCTGTACACATACTCCACCTATACACGTGTAATACTATTAATTTACATCAGTAATAATTCTAATACATATATACATCCAAATACAATAAGATTGCCCTACAGTTTATAACAAGGATAATAAAAGAAGGAAAATATAAGAAAAAAGCAAATTTGAATGGATGTTTTGTTCTTTGTCTAAGCCACGGCGAGAGATGTGTCGAGGTTAAAAAGGAGGGAAATTAAAGAGAGGGCGAGAGATCCACAAAGGAAAGTGAAAAGAATCTTGGGAGGAAAAAAAAAAGAAGGAAGACCGAGGAAAATGTGCGAATATAAGATCGTTGAAGCGAAGGGTCGGAGAATGATTCAAAGTGGAGAGAGATATCCTCATTTTGTTCCTCATCTCCATGAGGCCTAAGATCAAACCATTTCGGATAGCTAGAGGCGACGAAAAAAATCATCTTCCTGGGAAAAAAGAATTTTTCTCACGCATTCCTCAATCTAGGCCCAAAGAAGATAATGAGAAACGGATTCTTAGTTTCGAAAAAAAAGGAGAAGATTCTTTTTCTCCCCTTTTACAGTTGTTACAGAATCCAAATCAAAGTCAGATCAGAGAAATAAGGATCAGTTTAATACGATGACGTTTCCAGGAATATTATAATTTTAAAAAGGGCGAAAAAATCATTTATATAGAAAGATCTTTGGTGGATTATTAGAGCAGTAATGGAAGGAAGAAGAATAATTCGGAGAAGTCGCGGCGAGCGCAATCTATTTTCCGAGTAAATTAACAAATGAAATCATTGTTTTTGTACTGCTAACATAGCAAAAGAAATCAATACGTCATAGCAAAGTAGTAAATCAATAAAATCATATATGGTTAAATATTATTCTGAGATATTTTTGACAAAAAAATGTAAAACATCATGTTTACGTAAACTGTGATATGATATGATATTCTCTCAATTGATTATAAATATTTTATTGAATAATTTTATAACAATATATACAGTAAGACCCCTCTTAACGTGGGGGATACTTTTCAATAACTTCGAGCGCTAAACGAAACAGCGTTAAACGAGGCAACGTAAAACGTACAAGTTGAAATATGTAATGGGGATCAATGAAAAGAAAAAGAATATTTATCAGTTCTTGCCAAATTTATCACAATAAAGTAAAATATTATGTTTATATCCTTATACAACTAATAACCTTGATGAGAACAAATATTTCAATTGTGACGCACGAAAGCTGCGTTTGGACTGGGATTGCGACTTAGGAGAATACAGTTGGAACCTTTTCTCTGGACAGGCTAACGAAAGAGCGTTGAAAAAAATACATAGTATTTCTACATATCAGCGTCGCTATAAAATGCTTTAGGTTGGTGCAAGGCCGTTTCCTTTGCACGCATATACAAGTACAAGTATCAATGTGTGTGCTATTTAGGGGAACCCCAAAAAAACCGCGTAATACTGAAGCAGCGTTAAGCGGGGTCTTACTGTATATTAAACTTATTATTATAGGAGATTTGCAACATAAATATTCTAACAATTATCCTACTAGTAATACCTTACTAATAGAGTGCACGTACTCAAAAATTACGGCTTAGAATATCAGGATTTTTCAAATTTCTTATCGTGGTCTCTATGACAACTAAATCAAAAAATTATAGCACAGATTTTACCATAGAAAAATTTGAATCAACCTTTTCAGTTTCAGCTGAAACTTTCTGTGAATTTAACTTAAATAAAATATTGAGTATTATTGTCCATATTCGAAAATGAATATGGTGCAGTACACATCAATGACGAATACACTAAATTTCATGCCTTTTATCTTTCACTAATGCATATGAACTGGAAAGTCATAATGTATTCCTTTGACGCATTCGCCATCGCTACTTATAAAACAAAAATACTAAAAACACACGTATCTTCAGAGGTCTGTAACTTGACTCTTTATGGAAAAGAAAAATTAAAAACTCTGCATAAGTTACAAACAAATTATCATCAAAAGAAAGCACTGCTTGTGATGAGGGAATAATTCGCATTTCAAATAATGTGGTCGGTTCTTTTGTTCCTTTGATCAGACCGACTGGGAAAAGAGATCCCACGCGTATCTTTCATCAGCCGTCCTTTGTAACCACTCATCCTTCTGCAGATGCACCTGTTCGACCTTCGGTTGATGCCACCCAAATGAAAGCTATAACCACATTGTCCCTTCAAAGATAACCTCTTATCACCCATAGACTCTGCATACTCAGCTAACTGAAGGTTTTCCTTTCCCCTTCACCACCTTTCATCCAATATTTCTTTTACATCACGTTTCGTTGTAATTTTTCACCTATAAATACCCGATGACATCAACTATGCTGCAAATATAAATTTTTATAAAATAGAAAATCTATAAATATGGTTTAATAATATAAGATAATGGATTTTAACGTCACATTAAAAAGCAAATTGACGTCAGCTGTAGCCAAATAAAAGGCGGGAACGTATAATTGTACGGAGTATTCTACTTAAAATAACATTTTACGTTCATTAAGAAACTAACCACTATTTCTTTTTTCTTGAAATACAATCGATGTTGATTGAGAATAATATTTTATTTACTTAAAATTTTATCAGTCTAAATTATTTATAAATAAGTTGTTAAAATTTTACATCTCTTCGTCTATTGGTTCCACAAGGCCTCAATTCCCAATCGAGCTAACATCCTGAAGTTACATTATATTTGATGGGTTGTGAATGAACGTAAAATAAATAGATCCAAATGTATGAACCGTACCCATAACCAAATTTCGAATAGAAGTATAATTAAACCTTTGTCTTTTCCTTAGAGAATACGCAAGAAAGATAGATAACTCAAAAATTTAAATGTTATTCCCTCATGAATCTATACACACTTTTCTGGGAACAGTAAAATCCCTATAAATATGAATTTAAATTCTAAATCAATAAACAACAACTCAAATAAGAACAAAGGTTCAATATCCGGAATTAATATTTGCGTACATCTAATATTTTCGTCTCGGAGATTAAAGGTGGAACCTCGGAAATTAAAAATTCATTCCTTACCTCGCCGTAAACAAAAAATAAATATATACATATATAGTATTTATACTATAATTACATTTGGATATATTGAACCTTTTCATTGCTTACAGTATTTAATTTAATTTCAATTCCGATGTATTCTCTTAAATAAATCTTATATATTTTGCGTCATTGTATAAATCCCTTGATTAGCTATCGTCTTTACATTGCCCAAATTAAATCATTAGACATAGTGGGTCACAATAATACATTTTACCTACTCATGATTTAGGGCCAATAAATCATCCAGATAATTACTCCACCTTTAACTTCCTCATTTCCGAAATCAACTCACTCCTCCATAATTTGGAATATGCGTCCCTCACCGAGATCACGCGAGAGGATTTCCCTTTGAAGTCGACGCATCATTCATTGCGTGCGCGCTCTTCCCATATAAGGACACGAATTTCCCCAAAGTGAGGAAAGAGAGATGAATAAAAAGAAATAAAAAGATGGAGAGATATTTTCAGAGAATATTTTGGCAGTAGATGAGTAAGAAAAATGGAAATTTCTTCAGCAGAAGCTTAAAAAAAAGAGAGATCATTATTTTAAGTGCTTTTTACGGATTCTATTATTGATTATATTCTACGAATGCTTCTTATTCCAATCATCACTGCCGCTGTTTCATTTAAATGTTGGTTCTAATTTCTGATTTTCATTATCGATCGTTAAATCATAATAAACTTTATTGTAAACTTATAACTGTAAATATAATTATATTTAATAGCTATTTATTTAGATGTAGATAAAACCTAGTCATCATGAGCACTTTATGTATCCATGGATGATTCTGATAAATCGAATTAAATTTCAAGTATTTTAGACATTAAAAGACGGTTTATAGCGTTGGAATTTCTTCACGGTTGCGAGCGATGAATAACCTTCAAGATAATTCTTATTCATCATATTACAAAGTTAAGAAAAACTTATGGAAAACAGTAAATACGAGTGATAAATTTCCTCGATACACTTCATTATTTTACACATTCTATTAAATGAATTATTTTACTTCAATGTGAAAATTTAATTCTATTAGTACAGCGTTCTAGCTCTTGAACACGAAATACATTCGTTTCAACATTTCCTTTATAAGTTTCGCTAAAATATATTTAGTGTTTATGAGCACTAGATACTGTTCATCAAAGTTTATTATCTATCATTGATAAAATATACATTATTCATAAAGCTGATATTGACATTGGATTGAGGTCTCCAAGTAATTTGTTTCTGGATTTGAACCAATTTTTTAAAATGAGTTATCTATCGCTAAAAAGGAAATATTATCGTGTTTTTTTAAGACCTTTAAGTTATCTTAAGAAACAGTTCTATATAATGCAAGCAATTGATTAGATTCGAACGGAATTAATTCTCGAATGATTAGAATTAAAATGAATGAAGAAACTTTACATAGAAGATTATTTTTACTTCCGTTCTTGAAAATCAATTTTTATTTGAAACTACGAGAAATTTCTTTAAATATAAGAATATTAATGCTTTTGAGGGAGTAATCAAGATCTAAGTCGGTGATGAATGAAGGATATGTATCTCCCACGTGTAAGTATAATAATTAATATAATGATATAATAATAATTATAATATTATTTTACTCCCACTCTGTCTATTGAAAAAATCATATTTTCAGTCCTCCTCTTGTAGATTTATTATATGAACGCAGTATGACAGCGTGGAAATAATGGCCCAGTTTCCTTTATTCTTCCATGTACGTCAATATAATTGAATTATAATTCATAAATAACGATAAGGAATTCAAGCCTTAATCCTCCTTGTATATTAGAAAATGGTATCACGTGTTGCCATGTTAAAGATCCAGGTAGTGCCGTTATCACGTATTAAACATCCATGAATCTTCAAAGGCGTAGCACGAAATTTGAAAACCATGGTAAATAAATCTCATTCCTTAGAAGTAATTTAATATCCCAGGAGCGCTTTCATTATTCCAAGTGAAATCGACCTGGAACTTATTCTTTGTAGCTGTAGTCATCGTTCCGATCTTAAGCGGAAATTTAACATGAAATGTCACGACGTAAAAAAAATTTCAATTTATGTAAAGGATCAAGAAAGAACCTTTGAACCATAAGACGGAAGATGAAAATTAAAATTCCTTCCCTGATTTCGCTAAGCCTTTAAAAGAAACTGCTTTGAGATGGCTACACGAAGTGCGCGCGCGATGCAATAAAAGGGACAACTTCATCCGTTACTCACGGAAATGTTTGGATCGCTACGTGTAGCCAAAGTTTGAAGGCCTTTCTCCCTTTGATATCCCTAAATATATGAATATACTTCAATAATTAGGAGGAGCTGCCAAATGTCAAAGTGCTTTGAAAGGAACGCATATATAGTAAGGATGGGGAAGGAGGGGGGAACCTTTTGGCAAAGGTAAAAAGCCGCCCACTCCCTTACGACTCAGTTTTCTGGAAGGAGCGGTAACTTGTGCGAAGAGAGAGAGACTGGAAAGGAAATTCTGGAGTCTTCGTATCTCTCTTTGGCAACTGCAAACTCTTCCGACCTCTCGCAACATCGTCTCCGCGCACTTCTCATCATGGTGATTGAGAAATGGAAGCGAGTTCTAGAAATTAGCTGCGAAATTCGTTCGGCAAAATCAAATGAGAGGCAATTGGAGTTGGAGCGAATGTTTAGACAAAGCGGCTTTTTGGAAAAGGGTGGAAGGACACCCCAATGAATGTACTTCTGAAACACATAATTATTTGGAAATGTCGTCGCGACGTGGAAACGTAAAAGGAAATTGGCGTTTCCATGGTGAATGAGAGGGGACTTTGATTTTATTCTAAATCGAACACGAGGTTGTAAGTGTTCCTTTCAGTTGATTAAATGAGAAATAAACTTGGAAGTATCAAAAGATCTCTATTCGCGGGAATGTAATGAAACATAAGATTATTGAAATCATATTTTATGTCCTTTAATTAAGTAATGACATTTGGGCCGATTACAATGTCATGCCTCAGCGTGAATGTAATTACTTCAACCGTATATTCAACCCTAGAGAATTGAACGCATATTCAGCATTAGAATAAATTAGAGGTTCATGAATTTTAAATCCGATAAATCGTAATATTATAAGCGTTACAAATGCATAAATATTTTAACATTCACCGATTCATCGAATATACAAATTTAAGAAAATTATTCGCAAATACAGTATATATATATATATATATATATATATATATATATATATATATATATATATATATATATATATATATATATGTATATGTATATGTATATATACATACATACATAATAATGAATAAGAATAATTTATATTTCATCTCATACCAATAAAATACTGTGAGATCCAAAACTGGAAAAGAATCATCATGAGGAAGAATAAAAGTATATGTAAAAAAGATTATGTGATTTTAATTGGATGAGGGAACTACGAAAACAATGGAATGGAATTAAAGTCCGCAGAAAAATGCGAACGGAAGAAGGGACAGGGAAAGAGAAAAAAAATGAGAGGGAAGTACAAGGAAAGGTATTATGGGGAAAACGGAGAGAGAGACAATGGCATTAAGAGACTAACAAAATTTCCGAGATGTGTTTCATTTCCTGTGGAATTAAAAGAAAATGTTATAAATAAATTTTCATAATCTCTCTCTTTCTTTCCTGTTATATTCAATCATCGTCTTTGGCTAACTAAATTTAATTATTCAAAGCATTCGACTCTTTAGATCTACAAAAAATGAGCTTATATACTCATGTATATATCACTTTATATAAATATACGAGAGAAATATCTTAATCGATCGGAACTTGCGCGTATTTATATACGTGGATGACCTAGTAAGAAGTTCAGTAAAAACTTGAAGAGAAATGACGTAATATCTTACGGTTTTTTTAGAAAACGAGAAAGGGACAAAGATAGCTGATATAACCAATCAAGCAACGACAAGTTAGAGTTAACTTTAAAAGCAAATAGAGGAATGATTCGAGTAGATAGAGAAGCTAAAGGAAATGAAGAATTGAATGGCATCTGATAGGAGATACTCGACTGACCATCCCTCCAATTCAAACTTGCCTTCCGAAGAGGGAATTAGCTGAATGCGTAATGTGGAAGTTCTTGGCAACGAACTTTAGGAAGTTGAGCAGAAGCTGGAATGGATTGGCAACGTAAGGGAGGCGACACATTATCGGAAGACATAGAGCTAACGTGATTTCGTAATTACACGGGAATCGAATCCAAACTCACTAACTCTCACGGGAAATACGAAGTCCAAAATCAACTCTGAAGTTATAATCAATTTTATTGAAATAGAATTGTTAAGATTATGACGCCCATTATGGCTAAATATCACATTTCATTTTAGAGTTAGACATTTATCGCATACGTGATGAATGCCATGCTTCGAAGGTAGTATTAATAGTCATTTTATTACATGATCGTAGCTCAAAAAAGATAGTAATTTTTCAAAAATATTCATTTTTAATCTTCTAGATTTCACCAGAACTTTCCTCTACTTTTATTGAAAAAATGTAGAATTATTATATATACGAATGAGGTAATTCTATTATTATAGCTTAGAGAAAATTATTCGTCTAAATTTCATTTTTTGATTAGCTTGATTCAATTAATATTCATGACCCTTAATAATATTTTCATATCCGTGGTACATAAGATTTATATCGAAACTGAATAAAAATTTCTGATCGGAGTGAAGTAGTATAATAACATGTGTATGCAACTGAAATTTAAAAAATCCTCCATGAATAATTTCCGTATCTCACAGATGATAAAATATAAAGTTTCATTTACCCCATAATTGCTTATTAATGGAAGTCTATAGTGCGACTTTTCCAAATGACTCAGAATACTCCGTTATCTGGAAAATATACCTCCCTGCTTCCTTCAATTATGGCAGTACATATAAATAGATTAATCGTAATGCAAGAATTTTATGATGGATTTTCTAAAACAGCCACGGACAATGTTGAATATTATGACTACGTATTCTGCTCCTACTTATAATTAGAATATTTAATTACATAAGCAAAGACATTTTATTTCATGAGGGATAATTGGTAGTTCGTCGATGTAAACTTTCGTCATCTACAGAAGCATAAATACTCGTTGATATCAACAATCACCTCTATCTTTAATAGAAATAAATGGCACAATTATTTTTTAAGACCTCGCTCATTAAATTGTGCATCATTATTACTGCAAGAGACTCCTCTCAATCGTTACTCTCGTCCTTTAGCTGTTCGCTAATAGGAAATGTAGGAAACGATATTTTACTATTTCATTCTATTAGTAAATTAAAGTTTTTTGATTGGGATATTTTTACAATGTAGAATAGACTAAAAGTGTCGTATATAAGTTCGACATAGTATAGATTTTCATGTCATCTCCTGCCATTATTACTGAATCCTTCATCTTCTTCCGCTGACGTTTATAGCGTTTTCTACGCACTTCTTTCTACCTCAAGTGCCACACCTGTTCCCTTAACGACGTCTTAGAGAGAGAGAGCGTCTTTCATCGCACCGAACCACTGACAGACACAGCCAACACGTGGACGGCTCGAAAGATCTCTCTCTTTGAAAGGGAAGAAATAAAGAATTGGAGTGGTTTGCCAACGAGAAGCGTGCATTCAAGGCGTCGATTTAAACGTGCGAATGACTCACTACAAATTTAAAAGGGGAGAATATGATGATTCGATTGGACTCGAGATGGTAAGTTGGATATCTGGAGATTGAAGGGACTGAGGGAAAAAATAGCGGTTGTATTTTGGAGGATAAATTCTGGAAGGGAGGGGATTTCGGAATCAATGAATTGAAGAGATGGCACTGAAAATGGTATGAATATTAAAAAATGAAACAGTTTTGTATTATTATTTTTACGACGGACATGAAACTTGATGTATAAATATTAATATTTTAGGCCACAATACGAATCAATTCCAAAAATAATGTCTATTTATTTCGTCAATTGTATTATTCTGTAAAAGTTCTCATAATTCAAGCTTTGTATCAAATGTATGAGCTTCGTAAAAGACTTGCGAAAATGGTTTTGAATTTATCTCATAAATACGCCGTTAAAAGCTTCGTGAAGTACTAAATCTATAAAAAGAATACAAAGTAGTATTTCCAAAAATTGAGTATAAGAAAAGAAAATTCACCGGGCCTCATAAGACGAGAATATGATTATATAAAACCTCTATCATTTAAGCTACGAAGAGAAAGTAGTATGAAACATATTAAGAAAGAAATGAATAAGAATTCCGACTATCAAAAGAGATACAGCAGGGCTTGAGTTTAGAAAATATTTTACATAAAAAAGTAAGAAAGGGTAAGGTAGGAAGGAGAGACGAAAAGAAAATCCCGAGCCAAAGGAAAAATTAAAAAGGAAAGTTCTTAAAGAAGGAAGGAAATATGGAAAAAGACACGTGTGTGAAAGAAGGGGCCGAGTGACAAATTCAAGTCCTGCGCTAGACTCCCCCATCCGCTGCACACCCATGTCTCCGGATGCCCTGATTGGATTAGCAATGGCGCCAGGAACTATCTGGAGAAGGGGGCGGGAATACACATTTCCCAAGATACACTCCCGACTCATCTCCCAATCCACTCCCACCAATTACTCCCTTCGCAATCTCCTTCTGCCATCCCCCCCTCCACTAATTCCCTCAATTCCACGGCCCACCCACCCCCCCCTAAATCATCCCCTACTTTTCTTACGCTCTTCAAGTGGGTAGTTTTATAGGTGGACTATTGGGAACTTGTGCTTTGATGAGGTACAAAAGATACGACTGTGGAGATGTCAATGATAGTTGGTTGGTGGTTGCTTTTATGCCTTCTTTTCCATAGAGGGGTGGGTTTTATTATATTATATGTTGTTTTATTTGTTTAAATATAATATACATACATAAATGGGGAATGACATTCGTACTGATTGAAGCTGTAGAGTATGCATTTGAGGAACTATTACGCAATGAATTAATGAGTTAAATGCATGATGATCAAATGTCTTTTACTCCATAATATTCGGAGACATTCTAACATAGGGTTACAACGAAAATTCCCGCTCGTTTTATTATTTTTTCTCACTCACAATCTAAAATAAAAATAAGTATTAAAACATAACAGTTTTTCAAAAGTCTCTTCTATCGATCCTCACAGTAATTTCAACCACTGTAACCACGCGATTTATTTATTTAGAAATTTAGAAACGAATCTTCATCAGATGAAAGACTAAACTCCTATTTAAATACAGAAGCTTATATCTTCGAGTATAAATATAAATTTAGTAGAATTTATATAATCGGAGAAACATCATACCAGAAAGATTATTACATTTATGGAAAATACATGATTGTTTGTTTTAATTTCGTCTATATTCTCGATAATTTTTTTAAATATTTATATATATTTTTATTTAATGTCATAACCTTCTTCCAATGAAACACATGATTCACTCTTATCTTTATCTTCCCTTTTATTCTTGCTCAATTATCAATTAATCTATGTATATTTATATGATATTTGGTTAATGGAATAGGAATTGGAATAAGAAATTTATTTTTAATGTTTCTTTATATTGACATTGATTAAAATTCTTCTTCTCTTTCTTACCTCTGACGTTTCCAATTTTATATTGTTGCTTTAAATACTTCGAATATGAACGCATAATGTGCATACAATTCGATATTACAAAGTACTACAACTGTAATTACATCTATATTTTCACTATGGTTTCAAATATTGTTTATAAAGTTTCCAAGGGAGCATTTGGATATATTCCACGTTGAAATATGAAGCATTAATATAAACGAGATGGATCTATTCCATCGAATGCGCTCTAATCTAGATGGATGATGGTAATACCAAATCTCATCTGTCTTCAAGATACCTCCCTAAGTGATGCATCCTTTGAATCTCATTCTTCTTCGGATTATTAGATGAAATGTCATTTGTAGATGTTGAAAGAGACTTTCGAAGCCATAAAAAGAAATGGAGTAAAAACCTTTCAGAAAAGACGAAAACATGAAAGCTAACATGAAAATCCGTTTCCCCTCATAATCATCTTCCTCTGTTTATATTTCTTTAAAAGCTAAACATTTCTCTCCAAATATACATATATTCTTCTTCTGAAGATTCTTAATCTCGTATCTCAATTTGAGGAGAAAAGGGATATATTTTGAGTGGTATACTAAGGAATGGATTTTTTTATATGGTTGGCGAACAAGGTTTTTGAAGATGTAAGAGGAGGGGATAAATTGATGGATTTGTAATATCGGTAGATAAATATAGATGCTTATGGGTCACCAAACCTCTCTGATATATTCCATGTCTTTGAAGAACCTCATCAGCAAATACAAAGAACTAGAGATGAGATGAAATAAGAGGTACGATTGACTATGATACTCAAATATGGTATGATTATGTAGATAAAAATTGTAAATAAATTTTCAATGATGATACACTTATAGCGCTGTCACTCTTAAGAAAAAGGTTTCGATTCTCGGTTTTTTTAATGTTTGTATGTGAGTTTATTTCGTATATCGAATCAGTCACAAATTATAATGTAACACAAATGCTGAACGTGTATTTTTTCACATATAAGAATTTCAACAACACCAAAAATAAACCTAGTGAAATACTTTTCTTTGATATCTAAATTTTCTCCATTAATCGATTATTCTTTTAAACTAGAGATCCTGAATAATTATTTATTCGTTAATACACGCTTTGAGTGCTCTTATTCGCTCGTCCTTATTCCAAATTAACAAAATATATACGTAACAATTTTTAAGTTACCAACTCGAAGGTTTCTATTCACAAACACCGCTGGAGCTTCAGTTTGCAGCACGAAAATGATTGCCTCACTCGTTACGAAAAGAGATGCACAAACAAAACAATTCCGTGGCGATTTCTTTCCTCGGGAATAATACCGGAATCAATTCACGTCCGCGAACCACTTTTTTTTTCAATTCCGCTACGAGCCCTGGATCTTATTACCCTAGGGTCCTCATTCATCAAGAGCGCGCTCCGACGTGCCTTAATTCCGAGCCAAAAGAGGCAATCAGCCGCACCTTTGGATTCCTAATCAGTCAACCGTCGCCGAGAAAAATGGCAACTCCTTAAAAATGATTCGCAGTATGGAACCGGCCGCATTCAGAAAAAAAAGCCGCGAAGCGAGGTTTCCTTTCGTGGTCCACACGATATGGGTGCATGCGACCGCATGTGTATGCAAGAGGGAGCATCCAGTCCGAAGGCAATGACGTCGGAAGCAATTCGCACGCCGCGGTATCCAACAGCAACACATCGCATAGAGAACCATCTGCCAGAACAATTTGATGGTGTCATCTCGCATATGCATATCCCGGAGGATATTTTTCCATCGCTGGAATTTCTGAAAGGAAATTTCCATAAATTGAAAGAGTATTCCTTTCTTTTTTCGAAGTTTGGAACGCTGCATTCACTTCCCTGCGTTTCTCATAAAGGAGCAGCATTCCACGAATATATACGGGCTCTTTTTACTTCGATGCCCGAAGTCATAACCTATGGAAGACTTCGACTCTGATTTTGTTCCATCCAACGGCCTTCCGACAGATTACAATGTTGGGAAGAATGAAACTTCTCCCTCTCATCGCCATTTTCAAAGAGAGGTGATTTATTTTTCTTTTCGAATCTGCTGTGTTTATTTCGATATCGTTATATATATAACCTTCTCAAAAACGAAACACAAGCTCATAATACAATGTGAAATGACGTCCGAATTCATTTTTAAGTTCGATGGGAAAATCATCCACGAGTAAGATTCATTACCAAAAACTCAAAAAGATCTCTTTCATTCATGTTTGAAATGATTTTCTTTTTCATTTTTATATTGAATAGAGGACGTTCCTTTTTTAACCTCTACTCTAAAGGTTCCCTTAACCGCCCGTAGCTTATTCATGCGAATCAGTAATTTCTTTTCTCTTTTAACAACATCTCTTATATCTATATCTAAATTAATTTTTCATAAATAACATTAAAAGCCGTGCAATTAAGGCTTAATCATCCATAATGATGTATTCTTATGTTGCAGAAGAGGGCTTTTAACGTTCAAATTCGTGAATCATACAAAGCGTTTTAAAAAAGATATCATTATGCTATACGAAATGCAACTTTTAAATTTGTATTCTTGTTTAACAGCTTGGAGTGTGTATTTCCTCATTTGAAACATTTTAAAATAAATCCAGATTTATAGATGGTAAATCATTTTAATAACTAGCCTATGCAAGTTAAATCTATCGTATTGATATTTCATTTAAACGACATCTTCGAATTTTAATTAATTTATTTAACGTTAAACACATAATAATTCAGTTTTTTGACAATTACAGTGTGGTTCTTCACTCAACAATATACGGACACTTCTGTACGTATAATTTTATTGTTGAGCATACAAATGTCTTGACGAACATCATCCAAGTGGATGACCAAAATAGTTCAATTATACAATTTACATTTACATCCTTCCTTGTGATATATTTGATGAATTTTTCTCCTTTTTAAATTTATAAAAATAATTCAAATAGATTATAATCTATTTTTTCTGACAATATCAATTGGACATACAGCTTTTGAAACGCTACATTGGTTATTAAGTAACACACCATTAATATTCGAATGGATCCGTATAAATTATCATTATGATGAACGAGAAATACAATCGCCTTCATCGTTTTTCATTACGTCAAGGTTCTGAAAGGAAACAAATTCATTCGGAGGAAATTTGCACGGGATTTGCACTCCCCTGCACCAACAATCTGCACGCTCACTTGAGCGGGGCCGCAGAGTTTGCTAAGAAGTGAGGAGTAAAGATGGAGGGATTTCCCTCAAGAGGATTATCCTTGGAAATGGATGATATGTAAATGGCACTGAATGTAATTCGCGAGGGGACTCCAAGAATCTGGAGTGCACGACGTTTGAGAATGTGAGTGCGTGGATTAAAGCAAGGGAGGGATTTGAAATGCTTGGCGGAAGGGCAAACGAAAGAAGTGAGCTAATATTTAGAAAAAGTATTGAGGAGATGAAGGAGTAAAAATTTGATAGCTTTTATCGTAAAGTCTCGATTTTATAACCTTTCTAATAAATGGCTGAAATATTACATTATCATTCTAATCAAATCGAATTGGATGCACATCATCATATTCAAATTCGTTCAGATCTTCCATTAATGAGAAGGCATGCAGTATGTAGTATGTATAGCATGAGAAAAAATGTCATGTACAGCATGAAAAAAACCTGGTTTCTTGCTTACAATTAATAAAATAAATAATAATAATAATAATTTACTTTACATTGAATTATATCGATTCAAATTAATTTAGTGTCCAGATAACTAACTCCCTACTATTACTCTTCAAACGTTTTCATAAAACGTAATATCTCGAACTCATATCGTTCTTATTAATACCTATCACTTCTCCCTCCTCCAAACATTTCATTTATCCCCTATTCTGCACCACCATCGAATTAGTTGCCCTACACTCAACATTCCCAAAGCCACCCCACACGCATTTTTCACATCTCCGTTCCTAGTTCGTCTTCCGAGGGTTCCACCGATAATCGTCATCCGAAATTGGGCTCAATAAATTGCTTCAAAAGTCTTTAGGAGCTCAATGTAATATTTCATATATAATTTGTCAAAAATGTGTCAGTTTACTTGTTAAACGATGCACATATATCTTTGTACAACATCAACAGTATTGAATAAATGGAACCAGCAGTTTTATCATAATTCTATTCCTTCGATATACCAGTATTTTATATTTTCACTGATATAAATTTATTTTGGGCTTATTAAAGTCCAATTTCCTAAGCTAAGGCAGATATTTCGTATGCATACTTTGAAAGCGTTTGATTGATACATCATTTCAAGTAATGAATACTATGCAATACTCACGAGTCGTAGATATTTTAACTCGAATATATCAATCTTTTTTAAAATAAATGTTTTCCATTAGAATAATATATCAAAAATAATAGATAATAAAACACATTATACACATGGACGATTGAATTAAACGGTTCTATAGAAAAGAAAAGAAATAGGAAGTTTAAATCAATATTATTTATAATTATATTAATATAAATTTTGAAAAAAATGACGGTGAATTTCTCTCCCGCGTTACAGCTTAAATATATATGAATTTGGAATCTTGAAAATTAAATTCTCTTCGATGATGAATCAATAACGTGAGAGCTAAAAATTGCAATCGATATCCATAATCGAATTCGTTTCGTCGATAAAAAAAATCAACCAAATACAATCGATTTAATTTTAGAAATAAATTAACTTATGCGTTTACAACCAAATCTTCCATCATAATAAATTTTGAATCTATAATTTTATAATTAATGAGATATTAATGTTAACCAAAGCTGTCTTTCAAAAGATAAGGTAAAAGGAGGTTTCTCGGTCTACTTGTAAAAGTAATATTAATGGTACGAGTGTTTTAGAGTCATTTTAGGATTATGGGTCGCTACATCAAAAAGTTCTTGTAAATGTTATGGAAATAAAAATATTTCTTCTCGGAGTAGTGGAATCAAGAACATTGTAACCGAGATAGGTCATTAATTGGAAGAATTAAGCATGAGATCTCAAAATGATACCTCACACAGTCATTAAGCTGCATTAATATTTATCGTAAATCACAATATATGTAACTGATCCTATTTTTCCTTAAATAGATATCTAGAAAATGGAAAGAAAAGAAGTGTTAAGTGCCTAATTTAGATACAATATTCTGGTTTGATAATCATCAATTTTATCGTATTTACATTGAAATTCCTAAGTGCATGCAAATGTATACGGAAAAAAGTTAACGCTCCAATTTCATCTCATTTATTCTGGCAAGCGAAACCCACAAATAAACAAATAAATAGATATAAGATAATATGAAGATAAGTCAATTAACCCCCCCCTAAACCACGATAAGGATAAACATTCATTTGGATTTAAACGTTGATCTTTCGAGCGTACGCGGAAGAAATGAATGGAAGCTTCAATTGGTTGCAGCAATCGCATACCTCTTTAAACATGCCGTTGCACTCCAACCGACACCCACCCCATCTTCGCAAATAGGTACTATCATACGTATTCATCCTTTTTGCACACGTGTTCAACCCACACTCCTCTATCTTTTTCCTTCTTTGCAGTTTTTTGCCGCCATTACTCGTCAAACTCTCTTCCTCTCGGAACTCATTCTCTGGTCGAATATTTGCACTGCAGACTTCTTTTGTTTGGCGAGGGAATGGATTGATTCCCACCAATGAGATTCCGAGAATGAGTCGGGGGCCGTCGCGATGCCAAACGAGGCGGTGGGATGGGGAGAAAAAGAAGAATTGGCGCAGAGAGAAGCAGCAGCAGATAGAGGATAGAGTGGTTTACACGATTGACAAAGGAAGGTTGACCGAGCAAGGGTTCCATCTAGGCTGGATCTATTGATTGCCTCGTGGTTCATATTGGTTTTTGTTAGGTGTGGGTGCAGAGGAACATTAGAGCAAAGTAAACCCTATAGGATGTTGGTTTAAGGAGCGTGTTTGCTTCGACAATTTAAAAGTTCTGAAAGGACCGTCTGATTGTGGCGGCGTTCGTGTTTGTGAGAGACGGCTGATTAGTAACTTTTAGTCCGTCCATTTTCCATCCCTTTTTTTTACGTCATTCTTCGACGACTTATGGAAACACGCCGAAAACCGCGTCCGTGTTTTTCTTTCGAGTAATTATCGGATTGGCGATTTCTTCCCTGCGTTTTAACGCGCGCCTTCTCCCGTGCAATCGATGCGATATTTACCCGCGTTAAGTGTTTTCTTCGCTAAAATGTTTACGATGACAGCGTAACGGTGTCGAATGTAAACCCTATACTATAGAATCTACCGCGGTTGATGATACCACGATGCAATGAAGTCTCTTCTCGAATAATGAAAATGTCTCCTGTTATTTTAAATACGTTGGTCGTTGGGTCATTTTGACGGTGGAACTATACGTACAACGTAATATCTACAGCGACATTCGGTTGAATTAAACATTAACTGGAATGAAAGACATAAATATGCCTTTATAGAAGTAAATAAACTTGAAATATGTTTAGATGTGCTGATCTGTATTTTGATAATTAATTTGTAATGTACTAATACGACTTGATATTCATATATTTTTGTGTGGAGACTGTATAGAGGGAATAAAGAGGATATGATTTCGCGATTTTCAGATTATAATTGATGGCTATATATTCGAAAAAGGAATGATCACCGTAATTCGTATGTGAGGAATAGAATATCACAACTTAGTACCATAATGGATATACATGTACAGCTGATTCTAGTTCACAAGTATCGGCAACAAATGAATAGAAGCATGCAAATTATTCTATATCAATAACAATCCCCAATGGAACTTCAACAATTCAATTAATAGATGTCAATTTGAGGAAGTGTTGATTGTTTATTACTCCATCATTTCCAGTATCGAAAAACTAATACCACGAACAAATGCACGGGTGGTGATATTCGGTAATCCAAGTATTAAGTCCAATTAAGTAAGATATAGATAGTGGAGGATTCAAGGAGATTGATGTTATGGTCAGTTAAATGAAAAAGTACCTTGATAAAAAGTAACTTGAAGAATATTGAGATATAGTAATAGCATATACAGATATCTTTTTACAGTATTTTTCAGGGGCCATTTCAGATCAAGGTGTTTCGAAGTTAAAAATGATCTTCTTTATCAAAATCAGCCTTTATTTGATAAAACGGCAGAGGAACTGTTCCAGAAATCGGAAAATTCCCAATTCCTCATAGCAATTAAAAGCAAGATGACTGCAGATATTTTCTACTTTCTCTCCAACTCGTCGAAACTCAATTTTTATTCCTCTTGGAAATGAAGGCCACTCCTTTGGGAGCATATTCCTCCTTCGAGCACCTTCCATTCTTTGCCGAGGGGCAAAAAATCTCAGCCGCCATCCGGACTCTCAACTTATATTAATCCGCGAAACTCCTCAACGGACTGCTCTTTTCATATCGCACGCTCTCCACCTTCCTACGCTTCTTTTGCCTTTGATTTCGTTCGCTTTCCTCTCTTTGTACGTCTTTCGTCATAAAGCGAATAAATATGAGCGGTAGGTGCAAAAAGAAATTCTCTGTTGTTTGCGAATCGTCTGTAATATCGAATCTTTTTCATAGACAATGAATGAAATTAACGAACGGAACGTCTTGCGAATTCGTATCGATTAACTTATATTGTGTATATGTATATGTGTGTGTGTGTGTGTATATATATATATATACATATACAATATAAGTTTATATATATATATATATATATATATATATATATATATATATATATATATATATATATATAATGAATCCTAATTCACAAGCCTTTTCAACAAGGCATGACAAATCAAGAATGATAGAACAAAGTTATGGAACACAACGAAACAGTAAAATGTACATTTGGTTGATTCATATTCAGTTATTATGAAGAGATAACTAAAAACACCCCCTAAAAACCTATGCCTTGGAGAGTTTTTCGTGGGGTTTCCCTCCCGAATAGGGTGAATACAAGGTAGAGTAGCTATTTCATGTATATTACTTCCCTATAAGTAACGACTATCACCTGGCCAGGTGCATACTTGTAATTCCAACTTCTCATATATGTACGTTCTACGAAATAACTTGAACAGATATTTTTGTATGAGGACCAACAACGTGGAATTGAACCCAAAACCATTTTTATAAGAACAGAACGGGTCTTATTGTTAGATCTCTTCATTCGGAAGAAATAAGAGTGTAATACAAGTAAATACACGAGGGATACTATCTATTAATGGAGAGAAAATCAGGAAAATTAACTGGAGATAGTATTAAAAAATTCTGAGGGAAAAAGAAGATGAAAACATTTCTCAGGAGTTAAAGGCATACACACAAAATGTATCTCCACTCGGATAAGGTGAATAAAAATTTCAGATCATATGAAAGCAAATCTTTGAAAAACAAAGACGTACTCGAAAAATCTGCTCGAAATATCGTTGGAAAAATTTCTGATAGGGGTTTTACGTAATACAATATTGTAAAAAAATATCGAGAGGTATTAAAGAAAACGAGAAAAAAAGATTTCATAATCTTTTTGGAAATATTACGATAAAATAAACCAATATCGAATAAAATTAATGACGTATATCGTGATATAAATAGGTATATTATGAAAATGAAAGGACAAGATCAAACAAAAGATAGACGGAAAAGAGATGGGTTAGAGGAGCGTAGATACCTTCAAAGTCGGTCGGCGCAAAGCGATGGGTCAAAAAGAATGGGTGGGCCATGTATTAGGATGCAGATGAAAAGGAGAGGATTAAGGGAACACGAGAGAGGAGACTTTTTGAAGATGATTCAGGAATGGGAATTGAAGTCTAAGTCGAAAACAAAGTGATATTAGGAAGGGCCGGAGATGAAAAGGAATAGCGAATCCAACTTCGGCAAAATAAGAGCGTTATGGAATTCTGTTTCATTGAAGGAAGGTCAATGGAACCTCTTTTTAGTTGAAAGGTGCGTTTAGAACGTAAACGTGTAAAAGGAACTATAATTGAAATGAAAAGAGCTCTAAGTGAGCAGTTTAATATAAAACGCAAAAATCATTTTCACCTTTGTCGGAAAGATTTAATGAAAATTCTATATTTAGAAAGTAATCTATGATGAGTGCTGATAATACGGAACGAACAAGACACGGCTCTCAAAACTAAAATGCTTATGAATATTAATATAGTAATAGGATCATAATTAATCATTTACTTTGTTTCCTTCATATTGCTCAGAAAGAATTAAAGATGTATTTTTAATGGAAACGAACACTTACATTCTCAAATTCAAGATACGTGTATTTTTCAAAAAAGAGTAATCACAGTAGTGAACTAGCATTGTAATTTACCAGAGAATCTACGTGATACATCGGAAGAGCATGCATTGCTGCTCACAAATGCCAATAATAGGAGAGATGCGGAATTCAGGTTATGTATGATGCATGATACGAGTACATACTACTTGATAACACGCATTAATTCTCATGATTGTATAACTCTATCGATCATTAAAGTGTGATGATAATGAAAGTAGATGACAATCATAAAATTAACTGTAGATATTTATGATTACTACTTATAATATTAGAATAAAATGATTTGAATCGATTCTTGATAAATTTCGAACGAAAAGGATAATTTTGAACTAATTTTGATTGTCTTAGCAACAATAGAGTTCGTAAAGAGTTTATATAATAACTCTTTCAAAAGGAATAACAATAAGCCGTAAACAATCGTAGGATATTGTATTGTATGTTTCAATAAGTACGAAATAATCTCATTTACAAAAATGGCTCGAAAAAAGGGACTCTTAACTATTAGTTGTAAGCGGTAAAAGGTTGTTAAATGACCTCACTAAACAAACCGGTGAGCACGGATTTACTCCGAAACTTAGTGAAAGAAAAAATTGGACGGAGTTTGAGGTGGCGAGATGTTAGGACACAAAGGAAGGTAAAAATGGTGGAAAGAAGACCTTAAAGAGGAAAAGGGAAGGAGAAAAGGGTGAGAAAGGACTGTTTGAGGGGATTGATATCCCCACCACTGTCTTTGATCTGAGCCCAACTACCACAGTCTTCTTTTCCTTTGGCCCTCTAAAACTCTTCTCCAAAATACCCTTTTGCTTCACTCCATTCCTCCCACCACGATGTGCTTATGTAGTATTTCATGTCTCCCATAAAAAGCTCAATCGAGTAAAGATTGAAACTCCAATACGATTCGCTCATTAGACCTGCAATTTGCATTATTATCAGATGATTAATCAATCAATTAGTGATACGACGAAAAAGTAAAATTCAATTCAATTATTCTAATTTAATTATCTTCAATTTAATGATAATTCAAGGTTTGAACGAGCCATCTTTTTACTGAGTGTAATTACACAATGTATAGTAATTAATGGCATATGATTGATTTAATCACAGAGGATATATCAACAATCAGGTCTAATTGCACCATTGCATAATTCTAACTTGAACATATGATAGGGTTAATCTGTCCTTGATTCCCGCATTATTTCCCTTTGAATTACATTGTCATCTACAAATATTCTGCCTTTACATACGTCTACAGAATATACATAATTATACAATTCACCATCATAACACTTCACTAAAACTCATTATAAACTTTCGAACCGTCATACTTACTTTACAAATGAAATAGAATACTTTAATACCGCACGTATTGAAGTATTTGTAGTAATGGAGTCCACAAAAGTATAAAAGTCGTCTTTATGTATAGTATTTCTCCACCCCATAAGCAGCACTCTTTATTCCTTTGTTCTATATATCACTCTCCGAGAGCCAAAGACTCAGTTTCCTTTTACTTTCGCAGTTATTTATTTCTCCTCCCGTCTCTTTTCGGGACTAAAAGCCCTTCTTCTATTTCGTATACAACTCATCTTTTTTAGCGGGTTATCGTGACCGCGGGGTATCCATTGCGTGATCGGCATGAAGCGATCGCTTCACGAGAAAAGCCTCTTTTGCCATTCCCTTTTATGTTTTCTCGCGAGGCTAGTTTACCTGCTACTTCTGAGACAATATCGGCTCTCTTTCTCAAAGGGAGTCTATCAAAAAGTTCAAGGACTTGAAAAACTATACGGCTGATTTTTTCGGAAGGTCTTCATTTGAGAAAGCAATTAAACGCTCAGAAAAGTTCTCTAAAGTATGAATAAATCTTCTATGAGGTATAATGTTCTCAGTCAATCCGTAAGTGCGATTAATAAGAGCCGTTCTTATAGATGCGAAATGATTCCGAACTAAAGTATCACTCATCAGCTATGACCATTTATATTGTTACAGTTGACTATAAAACAACTATCTTTCCATTTTGATCCGATTATCAGCTTTTTGAATTATATTAATTCGCTGCGAATTGTTTATTTTCAAAATAAGAATGAAAAATCTCATTCGAAGTTTTGACGAACTACGAAAATCTCATTCGATTATAGATAATGGTAAAATGTTACGCGAACCAAAAAATCGCGTACAATTCCCAATTCATATATTACATTGCTACTGAAGAATACGATAAATAAATAATTCGCAATCAACTCCGGCCCTTTGCTTATATCTCGCTACTATGGAAACCAAAATAACATCGATAACCTGTTCGAAGCAAATGGTATTATCAACTTTTGAATTTCCCGCCCAGAAACAACTCAATCTCCTATTGTTTCCCAATCGAAAAAGAGTTTGGGTGTGATGGAAGGAAATAAAGTCCTCATCCGAAGCCACTGAATTAACGAATAAAGAATTCTCTCATTCGTCAGAGAAAGAGATTTGTACTAATAGAATGGCGACGAAATAGAATGGATATAAGATGACGTTCGAATGGAACCAAATGCATGTCGAACATCAAGAGTCGTACTCTTTGAACCTGCCGATGCTCCCTCTTCATTTCTTCCCGTTTGATGTCTTTGTTTGCAGCGGCGGGTATAGAAGAGGCAAAAGGAGCGGAAGATAATGAGAGGAAATATAGAGAGAGGGTCAAAGCGGCGGTGACGTGAAACGAGGAAATGCAAAATGAAGGAAAAAAGAAAGGCAAATTAGGAGGGCACGTGTGTGGAAAAAAAATGAAGAATAAATCTTATAGGCAAATGTTGACCCAAAGGATGACAGGAATTAAAAGGAGGAAGGCCTTATAGAGGAGTGATCATCATTGGCGTAAAGGGGCGGAATTGGAAATGTAACTCGGGGAGATGAAATATTTAGAAAGGATCGGATGTCAAAGACCACTATAATGGAGAAGTAGATAAAGGAATCGGCTATTTTTTTTACGGCCGATGTCAGCACCAATTAATTATCAGCAAAGGTTGCGGTACGCGTTTAAATGTCCAATTAAAGTCTATTAAAAACAACAATGTGTTCAATTTTTTTCGTCGCTTAATTGTAATTGAGATTACTCCGAATAGATACAATGTATTAAATGAAACGCGAATTCCTTCAATACTGTATACATTTATTACAGAATGAAAGAAAGTAGCAAACAGGAAATCCTTTTCATCATTTGAAGAATTAATTCAAATGAGAGAATACTATTATGACAGAGATAATTCAGAAAAGTAATGCATTATATAAAAAGATAATATCGAAATGTTAAAAACAGAATTTGATCTCATTTTTAAACAATTCATATCTTATTACCAGGCTTTTAAAGAAAATAATCTAATAAATATATACAGTTATCAAAGCATCCATTTTTAAATAAAAATGTTACAAATTATATCATATATGATATAATTACAAAATTATATAATAATTACAAAATATAGTTTTGTTGAAAACACTTTCCTCACTTCAAATACAATCAAAACGTTCTCCTTATAGGATATATTTATGTGAAACAAACTGAAACTTTTCGGGAATATCATAATGGAAATGAAAATTAGAATTTCTTTCCGCATGACTCCAAATTAACAGGCACTAAAAAAATACGTATTTAGAGCCACCTTAAACTTTTGGCGAGAAAATTGAAAATGGATGGGCATATATATATATAACGTAGCCTCAAGTAGAAAAGAATTGCGGCCTTCCAGGAACTCTTATAGGAGAATATTTTTTCACGAGAATGAAAGAAAATATATGTAAAAGCATTGTTGGAAGAGGAAATACGTAGGAGAATAAGAGGAAGTTGGTGTTCTTTCCGCACTCCTTTTACTTTCAAAGAGGTATAGGTCGAGAGGAGAGACTTTTTGAAGAAGTCCAAAGGCCTCGGAAGAACAAAAAGAAGAAAAAGAGAGAGTTAAATGGAGTTAGGTGAGTGGATAAATGAAATAGCCAGCAGCAAAGAGGACTGTAGGCTAGGGTCAAAACAGAAAAAAGTGAAGGTATATGTAGAGGGAGGAGAAAAATAACGAGGAACGAAAAAGGCTTGAGGGAGGGACTTTTCCATTGAGAGGAAGTATGGAAGATAGGAAATTGCAAAAGAGTGAATGAAAAAAAGTTAGTGGGAAAAGGTTCCTTTCTATATAAAAGAACATAATACGCCGGATGAAAATGTCCTTTGAAGAAGAAGTTGAGGAAAACGTAACTTACAAATATTTCTGCGTCCGTGAAAAATAACTCCATACAAGGAAAGTTTTAAATTTCAGCACAAAAGATTCGATTAAGAAGCAATTGCATTTTAATCTTTTATCCGTGTCGGATGATCTTCCTTGAAAAAATACCTTCTTTTGAACTAATCTACATGTTTGAACTTAAAATAATAGCGAATTTCACACGCATCGTTTGTATTTGTGCGAAAGAGCGTGAGAGCGATGAGAGAGCCATTTATTTCGGAATTGCCTTTATTTCTTGCTTCGATGACTATTTTTTCTTAGAGCGGGAATCTGTTTTCCCACATTGTCTTTGATCTCACTCTTGCTGACTTTCTCTTAGCCCATTGATACAAAGGAATGTGATTAAGGAGAGTAAAGGTTGATGAAAAATGAAGAAAAGTATCCGAAATTTACAGGAATCCATTGACGATAAATAAAAAAGAAAACGATCATAGTTTTTCTCATTTAGGGATATTGGTTTTTATTTTAGTAATCAAAACTGAAAAAGTAATTTACCCTTAATTAACCTATGACAGAAAAATTTATTTGCTCATAGTTCAAACGGATATAATGTCGTAGTATTTAAATTTTATATAAAGAAAACATTTCCTCTCAAATGATTTCAAATACAAATCTTGAATCGCACTTAAAAAGCATTTCAAAGAATGACCTATTCAGAAGTAAACGTCTAAGTTTGTTACAGCAAACATTCTGTTAGGTAAACAAGTATTTCATCAATATGCTTTTTCGTAAATATTGAAAATGGCTATGGGAAATTGACAATAAGTTAAACGATCCTTTAATAGTCTACAAAATCCTTCGTTTACACGTCGATTCCATTTTTTTACCTTGTACTTTTATTAACGACTCGTCTATCTAAAAACAAGTATTCATATTCCCAGAAGTAATTCATCTTCGGAGTCAAAAGTCAGTTGTTTCACTCGAGAAAAAGTAATAATTACAAAAGTTGTAGGGTAGCTTCGATGTTTTTTTTTTAACCCTCGTCCAATTCCACTTTTTTGATTGAGAAAACATTGTCGATTCACCTTTCACAAACTTATCTTTCTTTTGAAAATGTGTTACGATCTAAATGACTGCACAAAACACAACTAAAACATTGTGCGAAATTGGATGCTAACGTTCGGGAGGCAAGCGAAGAGTTCGTTAGAAAACGAGTGATAACACGGCGAGAAGCACAAAAAAAGAATGTAAGGGTGGTAAAAAGAAGAAGACAAAAGGATGAAAGTGGATTAGGATAAGGGAGGTGGTGCCGAAAGAAGGAACAAACAGACGGGAACATTGGTGGCTATATGAGGAGGCGGTGGGACTTCAAAGGAAGCCGCACATTTGAGTCTCCTTTTCTTTCAATAACGTGAAACCTTCGTTTTTCCCGTCCTTTTTAATCCGCCGACGACGTATCTCTCTTCGGTTGACGCCCGAATATCGAGGGTCGGGGTTCGAGTACCGCTCCAGATGTTCTTCTCGGATCTCCATTTCATTAACTCCCCTCTTTCACCAACCATTCCCCTGACTCACGATCATGACTTTAGAACTTTTATAAGCTCCATGTTAATTTTTTAAAAAGCCGTTGCCATGCTTACTTGTTTACTTCTGTTGGGGATTCTACAACACGATAATTGATACTCACGTCTAATTGATATTTTTTTAAATCGATCATTTTTCCGATACAAAACTTAGGTCATGAAACATAACTAATGTTTTATACCCTCATAGGTCTCTATGAATATGAATTTTCATGATTAGATCGTCTAACTAATGTTTTGATTCATTATAATGAAACTTTGTAGCAGTTATCAATGTTTTTGATGAATGATTCATAGCAAAGCTCTCTCTACGTTTTAATTCAATTTGAGCTCACGTTAAACTACTAGAATAAAAAATACTGTAAAATTATTAATTAATATCCATCCATGATCACCATCGTCCCGAAGTAACCTTGGCATACAATTCAACTACAATTACAAACAGCTCATAACAGCAGTATATTCAAAGCTAAAAAAAAAGGAACACGAGTGCTTTCTCTGATGTCCTAAGATACGAGACAAATAACTTCCTAAAAAAAACCGACTCTTATATTTGCCAATAAGCAAAAATTGTTTTTGGTTCGGTCGAGTAAGAGGATTGAAATCATGGCAAAACGAAGCGAGTTGATTGCGGTGTGTGTGTGTGTGGACTTCCCCTCAGCGAATTGGCTTAATGCTCTAAAAAACTATCGATTTCTTTATCTCAAAGGCATTATTTTGGTCGGAAGATCAAAGGGAAGGGGCAAAACGATATTCTGGCCAACGTTCCTTTTTCCTAAGCTGAAAAGAGTTCGTTAAACATCTCTTTGCTCTCGGAACATTAATGCAATTGAAACATCAAATGCGTAACTATATGCATCTCCATTTATATGATGCTTCTTCCTCAATTAAGGGAATCGTAACTGTAATTGTAGGAGAATTTCGTCGGAGTTGGAGAACTATTTGTACCTTGGTAACATGAAATAGTGCATTGAAAACTATCAAAGTCTCCTTTCAAAGGAAATCCCCTAACTTCCTATCATACAGAGAATAGATTATAAAATTACTGACTAACAATTTTCGTAGTATTCATGAAATTATGCTAAATGAGTTCAAAGATTTTTACATTCGTAAACAAAAAGGATTGGCGCTGTTAAATTATCTTTTATCTTATTATTAAAGTATTGATTTTTAATAATTGATAGACCTAATTAATTTCATCAGTAATAAATCAAACTTTTGTTCGAAGAATATGCTCGAATGCACGTTCAATTTATAGTTCATTTATGATTGCAAAGACTTCAAAAATGGACGAAGGGCAAGAGAAAATATTCCTCTCACAATCGTAGGATTGAAAACATATATATTTTAACTTTGGATTCCTCCACGGATAACTTTTATAGAAGAAGAGAAAGTACGCTAGAAATTTTAATTGCCCTCCCCCTTTTGAAATCAATGGTACAAAGGATTTACAAAGCAAATTTAGAAATATAAATAATCCCTCAGTTCTTCAGTTCGAGCAATTTCTAGAAGAAATTCGAAGAGACATTTTAATTTTATTTTGATCATTCCCATCAAAATGCCTTATATAATTAATTACCATGAGCAACATCTTGTCTTCTAGTTTTCAAAATACATTGGTGATATCCATTACCAACATCTGGTTAATTCTTATTTGGGTGTTGTCATGAGAAACTAATATTACGTAGCATAGCATTTAATTAAAATGTATATAAAAGTGATGATGAAGTCACTAAATAAACTCGCTTTCTTGCCACATATATATATCCGATATTCTACCTACATCCCCAACTCGTCTCCAACTCCGTGAAAACAGCCTCTGTGCTTTACCCTCTCTTCTCTAAAGGAATATATATATCCTTTTATCCCATTTCAGATTCACCCATCGGGGAAACCCACTTCTCACTAATGAATGATAGCGATTCGTTCCTCCCAGGACATGTCTTTCAACCTTTTAATCTTTCTCCTAACTTACTACCGCCCTTCCAACAGCTGTTGACACGACCAGGACCCCCACTTACGGAATCTCCAAACATCCCTCTACTTAAGGTTTGCATTGAGAGAAGCTGTCTCATCTCTTTAAATACCTTCGAATGAAAGGAAATGCTTCTATGTATCTATATAGAACTCTTAAGTATTAAAATAAATATTAAATAAATTTAAAGAATGTCCTGATTATAAATATATTATCATTGCCATAAAGTTTAAGCCTTAATTATATTCTGTTAAAGAATTCCTCGTAAAGAAATGAAATTTAAAGGAAAGTGATATGGTTCCAGGGATCAGTAACATTTTTATTCTAATAAGTTGTGCTTTAAATTTGAAGTTACCGATTATTTTTCAAAATTAGATGTTCTACAATGAACCTTAAAAGCGTTTTTATTCCATACACATCTGTCCTGCAGGTTTTATTTATTTACTTAGTTGCTATGAGTTACTCCTACAACAATAGATGCAAAAAGCCCATTTTTTCCGAACTTCTTCTCATTTTAGCTTCCATAGGGTTTCTTTCTACTTGCATCTTTGTGTGTCTCTTCTTCATTCAAGTTCCTTCCCCTCCGACTCCGGATCCTCTCTTCTCTTTGCAGACATCAAAGGGCGCCGCCTCTCTTCACCCCTTCATCATTTTCCCATCCCAACTACGTTTAACCATCGAACCGCTAAACTTCCTACGTCTCCGTTTAACCCATGATACCCCTAGTTTTTCTTTCACTGCTATACGCTGTGATTCCACTCTATCCATCTGTACCATGTATCATGTATCTCTGCCCGTATATTGATATTTAGCTCATTTCTTATTGAAATTTTAAGGTAGATTTTGGTTGGATTCTGAAATCGTTGTTATGGTGATATCCTAAGTAAACATAAATAATTCATCATGACAAGGTAGTATGAGTAGGTTTAGAATTACAGCGTAATTAGCTCCATTCGTATGTAAATTTTTTTTCTAATCTATACTATTTCTTATCTTCCTTTCTTATTATTCAATCAAAGGCATTCACTTAATTTCATTCGTTCCTTCGCTTGATGATATACATCGTTCGTCTTCTCTGTAGATCTAACTTTAACATCATAAAAAGTTTTTCGAGTATTATTTTCGGCTTCGTTAAAATGAATCACATGTTCTAGAATTAACGCACTATTTGTTCGAGAAAGTGATGTTCGGGAAAGGAAGTCAGTTTACATCTCTACATCTTTTTGATTCTTGCTAAATTTCTAAAACTACTGACCAAAACTGTTCGATGTATCTTTTTTGAAGGATCTTTCTTTTCTTTTGAAGAAATCCTTCAAATATTCCATGCTTTTCGAAAACATTTCATAATCTATGTCCTAATAAGATCGTCTTTTCAACTCAATCATATTAAACTTACATTTATTTTCATTGCTCTCAGTTTGACTAACTTTCTTTCTTTATTTCTGTAAAGACTACAAATAGGAACCAGGCCAGGTGGTAGTCATTGATTAATATCTTCTATCGGAATGCGTTTTAGAGATAGGAGTATAATTGAGGTAATTACAATCATTTATATTTCCTACCATACTGTTTTAGTTAACTATTCCATTTATCTAACTTACTGCCTCTTTCTAAATCAGTTCTAAATCCTAATTATTCCTAAAATATACGACTGAATTATGACGAAAGCTGTAGATACCGAAGCTGATTCCTTCCCTCAAAAGATATAGGAATAAGTCTACAATAGAATAACTTTCAATGAACTCTTCGATATATATTTCTAAAGTAACTACATTACAGTGAAACGGAGAGAAATTTGAGGAAATTGATACTGGACGTATATATATAAAGCTTTGTCGTACGAAGACGGACGCGTGAAAGGAGCAAACGATCAGAGAGAGGGAGCCAACGTAAGAGTTGTTAGGGTGAGTCGGAAGACTATAGTAGTGGGATATGGCATACAGGGGAAGGTTCGTCAGCGGTTTCTGCGGAGACAGGGAAAGGAAGGGTCGGAGGGAATAAAGAAAGAGGAGATAGCCCTATGGAAGCGACCCGCGTCAAAGAAGGCAACCACATCAAATAACATAATGAAAACCGTAGCCTCTTTCGACTCAATAAACGTGCCGCCAAAGCACCAAGAGAGGAGAGACAGGGACTATTTTCTGTACCCTTTTCCCACACCCTGTCGCGGTGGGGGGGGGGGGCAGCCGATCTTCCCTTTTATCCCTTTCCGAACTCTCCTCTACAGAGGAACTTCCGACTGTCGTATGCGGATATAGAGAACATGGAATTAATTGCTATTGGAGCGAAAGCGCAGAAAACTGGTGAATCCCATCAACTTGCACACACTTTCACCGCCTCTCGCGCCTAATGGCCACTCGTCAATTACGTGGCTCCAGGTCAAATAAAAAAGGGAAAAACCCTTCTTCTTCTTCTTCTTTTTACCTTTCTAAAAGGGAATTTTTTTATATGATTCGAAAGCGAGGTTGGTTCTTGCTCGCCCTTTATTCAAAGTCCGCGATCGCTCTCCGGTCTATTTCTTTTTTTTTGCGAGTGTTTTTTTTTCCCGAGTCTCGATATTTAACGCGTGGGCAATCCAGAATGAGAATTAATTGGTCCATTAAGCTACCGGTCTTCATTTCGAACGGCTCTGTTTGTTCGGTGGATTTAAAAAAAAAAAGAGAAGTGAAGGGCGGCAGTCGTCAAGATTCTTTCGTCGCCGTAATTTATGTTGACTCAGTGCCGAACGTCGTAGCAATATCATTTTCGATGTTTTCGCGTCGAAAAAAAAGAAAACAAATAAGGAGAAGGAAATTTGAACAGCTGGAAAAAGCACGAGGTTCTTTGGAGATGATGCAATGCGACGGCTGGTCGGTTGGTCATTCACCTGTTCTTCTTCCGCCAAATAACAAACCTTAAAATTTAATTTTTGCGTCATGATTTGTCAAGGCGTAAGGCACGTACGTAAGGCAAAACTTGCGAAGATAGAACTTGACGTAAATATACTTTAAAGATGTTTTAAATAATAGGGACATTGGGCAACGGATAAGTCACCAGGCAACATATTCGCATTCTGCGAAACAGGTTTGTTTCGTTTTCTTATGTTAACGATCTGTTCAAATGACCTCTCCAAATTCCTTTACTCTTACTTAGATTATATCATTTCCGCTTCTGACGAGGAAAGATTATTTCTTCGAAGAAGTTCAAACTCTAACAAATGATACTGAAACTTGCGTCTATGTTTGTCGTGATATATTACTCTCGTAATTTAATGATTTATTTCATTTTTCTTCATTATTTTATTATTTTATCACTATTACATGTATTATGTATTTGTTATTAGCTGGAATGTAATAAGAATTAAAACGATTGAGAAAATAAATCCTACTGAATGATATGATAAATTATGAATAATAACGAACGAAAATGCATTGAACTTGAACTGAATGTTCTTATATTAAATGATCAAACCTTTAATGTATCGAACGATTAGATTATGATAATGATTTATTAAAAAATTTCATAAATATAAGGTATATTTACAACTGTACAAATAGTATCCTTGAGAGAGCCTTCATTAAGAGAAAAATTACACAAGAGCATTTTATGTAGTTATCCATCCATAATTAGTGGAAATAATCTAGGTATTTTAAGAGTTTTACGAAAAGCTAAATAGAATCGCCGACAGGTGATGAATAAACAAATACTTTTTATTTCGATATAGAATAAAATGCTTGATTCAATCTCGACAATTAAAACTACGGTTGCACTGAAACCAAACAAATGCAGCTTAATCTCTGTCTTCTTTAAAATTCGTTGTTGGTTGCTAAGGCAAGGAGCTGAAAGTGTGGAACTTTAATATAAAATAAGAGTATAATACGTCTAAAATACAAAGAGACGAGGGAAAGACGGTACTTTACTTTAGGCCATGGAAAAAATTTCCAAAGTCGAGTTCGTGTGTAATAAGAGCTATAAAGGTGAACGATTTATCATCCATCAATCTTTTTTTTCCCGATAATTCATTCGCCTACGGAAAAATGGTATGAAAACGAGTGGATGAGAATGTGTGTGTGTAAAATAAATGTTTTGCGAGACAGTTGAAGGGCCGTGAGGGAGGGAAGTCACGCAAGCTGAACTAATGGCCCACGATCGAGATGAGGAGACGGAGAATATAAAAACAAAAGCGTAGAGTAAATATACAGTCAGAGAATACAGACGACATTTAAGGGCAGTATATATGCAATAGACACGGAAAGTAAGGACTTAAATTATTTCATCTTCCACATAATCTTCCCTACATTAATGTTTTCATTAAACCGAATAACTTTCACAGCACCATCAGTTTCAATCATTTATGATAAGTAAAATAACTCTAACTTCAAAAATCCATAATAATCATAAAATACGCACATAAAGTTTAATTCTTTTGTATTTTTTCCAAATGAAATCTGATTTTTGACTTTCTTATTATGTTTAAAGATTTATTTTCTAAAATTTATTTTTTGATAGGCACATAATTAACATACCAATTTCACAATCATCACCTAACAATTCATAGCTTTATTTCATTCTGAATATTTTTCATTTTAAAGCAACCCTACTAGTAGACCATTTCTAAAGGAATTGATCTTTAGTGAAGTATCATTCATAGTGTTCTCTTGAGTTATAATTCCTATAAAATGGATAATAGATATAGTTCAAATCACTCTCTTAGAGAGTTATATCTATTATCAGATTATGTTATATATTATGATTTTATGTCATCATCTAATTTAGCAATTAGATGATGACATTAAAATCAAATAACCTTTGTAAAAAAGAAGGTTTCGCAGTCCCAATACAAACAACATCTTTAGCCGTAATTCAATTACCTCATAAACACCAATAGGAATTACATTCAAAATTTTTGCATAAGTTTGTATTCATGGGTTCAAAAACTTTCATCCTTAGATCTGTAGCTATAATCCCTTCCGCATCATTTGCGATCCCTATTCTTCCAGTTCTCCCACTGTTTCCCTTGAGCGGGCGTCCATAAGACAGCGGGAGGGATCTCCCCGTTTGATTTACTCCCACCGCCAGCAAATGAGCGTAAATCGTCCGTGTAGCAATTAAAACGCTATATCACGCGCACGATGGCTCCGTAATTAACCACGGACTGCCCAAAGCGACCTTGGCGGAGTAAATAAAACGAGAAAACTTTTCAATCTTGGCCAAGAACAACCCTCCCACTACACATCAAAGGCGGACAAACCCGCTTTCACTTTCCATCCCATAGGTCGCACAATTCTCCAAGAACTTTGAACTCCGGTGATCCAACAAATGAATACAAATAATTTCCAATGGCCATTTTCGTATCTTCACTATGTCTTATGGAATTCACTTCAGATAAAACCCCTAAATTTTTTCAACTTCAATGAGATATTATTCGGACAAGGCAAGAGATACAAACGGAAGGCGGAAAGAAATATCCAAGAAGCAATTAAATTAATGGCCTCTCTTTGATTTCGAAAGATAATAATATAATTTTCCTCGCCTGAAAAATGATGATAATGGGAGTAACGGTCTTCTCGGATAATTTATGGCTCTCGGTCATAAAGTTTTAATGCAGAAAAAAAGTATTTTACGACGCATGTCCGATTAAGGGCGTAAGCTCCGGAAAAAATAGTTTTATTTTTGTCAATAAAATGTATTCTTGCCGTCAAAGGAGACTTCCATATATGGCATGTAATTCATTTTACCTTTGACCATAAATTTTTCAAATATCACCTTAAAAAAGTTGCGATTTCCACTACTTCCTTGAATGATCGAATTCGCATATTTTCTTTACAGGAAACTTTATTTGGTTTCAAAACTTTTACTGACGCCGGCGCCTCTATTGTTTACATTTGATGAAGTGAACAGCATTCGTAAAAAAAACCTAGCGCTTTGTTTTCCTTGAAAATTGTGAGAATGAGAGAAAATATAGAATATGATCTATCGCAAGCTTTTTGGAAAGCAAAATTAGTTGCATAGAAACCCCATTTCGAATGTGAAGCATGAAAATCGCAACTTAAAGTATTCCTATATTCTCTTTCATAGGAAAGGTGGTAAAAATCATTGAAGTGTGGATATGTAGGAAATAGAAAACGATGCATTCCACACGAGGATGAAATTGAAAAGGTTTTTATTTAATTTTAAAAATTTTATTTTCCGATAGACACATTATTTCATTCTATTCGCATAGGACTTTATCTAAAAAAGGATTCCAGCACTGTTCAATAGCCTTGATCTATTCTAGATACCGATACACAAATTCTATAACTCTATCCAACCCAAACTCTCCTTTTTTAGCCCACCACACATCCTTATATCTGTCTCCATATTTCTCTAACATTGACCCGATGAAGGCATGGATACTCGCTAGTTTAATAGTTTTCCCTTGATCAGTTTTTTTTTTTTAATTAATGTTGAAATCAACCTAAAATATTTTTCATCCGAAAACCGTAGAATGATTACCAAAGCACTCATTAAAATAACTAAATTTGTCATAGATTAATAAAATTAAAATTTATATATAAACATATTAAATATATTTATATATCTTTTATATAAAATATATATATATTCAGTAAAATTGAAACAAATCTTCTGCAATAATTGCAACAGATATGAAAAGAATGAATGAATTATCAATAACTTCATTTCACTTTTAGTAACACTGAGAATATGAAAACAAAATCCTCATAGATATGTCATTTATTTGGCTCAGATCAATAAACATTCGTTCATTGATAAGCAAGAAAGGAATTCTTAATTTTTAAAAAAACGCTCCAAGCCGATTCCTCCCACAATAACGTCATATAGTGTAATATGATAAATTGACTATATCGTACTCTATTTCCCATCAACGGTTGCAAAAAAAAAGAAAAACGATTCCTTCCCATCCCTTTCCCAAAACTCCACACCTCACCTCCCCCATCCAACGCACCACTCCCCTCGCCTCATCCCACCGCACCCTATGGCGTGTTGAAAATGCGTTTTACGAATTCTATTACGTCACATCTCTTTGAAGCCGCCGACAGCCACAGCCCGGTGGCCGTCAAATGGCTAGGATCGCCCCTCGACACACACATTATCCCTCCCCCACCACCACCACCTCATCCCCACCTCCCATCGAGATCATACCCCTCCCCAATCCACGAAAACACTCCGATTGCTTGTTCCCTTGTGCGGTGCCGAGGTAGGCAAGGAAAACGATAGTTTTTAATTCTCGGTCGAAGAGATACCACGAGATGATCTATATCAGTCCCGGGCGGTGAGTTATCCAACTGTCGCGAGAATTTGGCGTTGAGTAAGTTGGTGAAATAAAAAAGGGCGTGCCACTTATGGAATCAAGGCTCTTAAGAGAAATGTGATCGTTTTCCGACCGGCCTTTTTATTTCTTCTTTCTTCAGCTCTCTTTTCGGAACGTATCCTCTCGAATTCGATCGATTAAAAATGCGTTTACTTGTCTTTTTTTTCCTCGGCAGATTAATCGGACCCGCTCCGAAGAGAAGAATGGAATAAATCTCTCGCAAGAGACTGAAACCCTGTGAAACCAATGACCATATTCTATATACGAATCATGCCAAAATGATATGCTTGTAAATGATTAGATTAGATATGCTTCAAGAAAGGTTATGTTAACTATTGTTCCGAAATAATGTAGTTGCCATGTGTACATGTATCGGTGACAGATAATTCTTTACCAAACTTTACGTAAATATTGGTAATAAATGGTCAGGTTATCACCTCAGAATATTTAGAATCATTCATTTCCATTATTAGAAAACTCTCATTATAAAAATAAAACAGGTATATGGAACGAAAGCGCGTGATTATAATTTACAGATGCTAAATATTAACGCAAATATATAAAATATAATAAATTATACATAATAAAATATAATATAATAATAGAAACCCAGCAAGAAGTTATGTTCTCGTTATTACTTTAAATCTACCTTTAATTTTAATTCAATTTTTTAATTAAATTTTAATGATTCGGAAGAGCTGACTTGGATGTTTATTTTAAAGAAATGAGGTATTCCATTATAGTCTGATAATATTAGCCGAAGAAAAAATACATGCACATTTTCCACCTCTCTTTTCTCTTTATGTAGTACAAATATAAAAAGAGCAATCATTTTCTCACGTATTCTTGTTCATAGATTCTCGTGATAGTTACAAATCGACATCAACGAAGATGGAACTGCTTCGATAAATCACAGCAATGACAAATGTCCGAATAGTTAGAAAACACACCAAGAGTAAGCATACTGAAAACAAATATGAACTCATCTTAAATTCGTTCTCTACCACTTATCAAGTTGGAAAAGATTGATCTCTAGCGCGGTCAGAGTCATTGCTCCATAAAATATTTGCTGAAGATTATTTTGACCTCACGATCTCGAACGCACGACAAGGATTCCTTCATGACATGGGTGTACCAGGAAACATCTGAAAGTCGATCACTACCGACTGCTGTAGATATGTAGAACCTCAAGCATTCTAGATAATTTATTTATTTTGTATCAAATTTCCAACCTGCTGATGATCATTAATTGTAAAAAAATAATACTTCTATACATGGTAAATATATAGGCCAAGTCCTGCCTATTCATCCAACACGTAATCAATTTCGGTGAATTTGAAAGGATCTTCTGATTAAATGTTTTAAATTGAGAAAACAGAAGCTTTAAAAATGAATTAAAGAAAGAGCTTTCGTATTCGAAATTCGTAAGTTATTAAGTCGTTGTTGATTGCAAGAAATCAGCTACACTTCTTAAATTTCGATGATGCCGATAGATTGGAACAGTGTCATTCAACATTCCCTCCTTATACTCCCTTCAAAACGGCCAGCATCTCTGATGGTTTCTAATTCTTATGCTCTGAAAATACATTCGTTTAACTTATTCTAACGCCCTCTCATCCGATGATACGGTACTTTGATTTGGACACATCCCTTTTACCTTCGTTTCAGGTACTTCGAGGAACCGTTTAGCAAAGGTATCCAGTTTCCAGGAAAGATAGACAAGAGGGAATAGTTTTCGAAAATTCGGATGGATGATTCGTCGCCTGTGAAAAACGACCGCAAGCGGGAGAGATTATCTCAGCTGCAATGAACGAACAAGAATGAAATGTAATACTTTTGATATAAATTATGGTACATTTCAAATAAACAATATCTGTAAATAACTTTCAATTCGTATCTTATTGCCCCCTGTTAAAGGAGCAATTTTTAAGAAACGATCTTAATACGTGCCGTTCATATAATCGTCGATTCCGTGCGGAAATAATGGCAATCTGTAATTATGTGTGGCGATAGACTTTAGCGGAACGAATTTTGTCATTTATTATCTTTCATCTTATCTTTGCCTTCAAGTACTTTCACAATAATACGTAGTGTACAAGTCTTTGAATGGGTGTAAATGTTATTATTTAATGATCCTATCTTATAATGTATGATTCTGCTTATTATTGATATTTAGGGGTTCTAACTCATCAAATGATAAACAACGAAGTCCGTTGTCCTTTTGACGGAATTAAGTGGGAAAGGGAATTAAGTAATGTTAAATTGCTAATTAATAGCGAGGGATTCATTAAAGTTAAGAAACAGGCGATGAATTTTCAAAATTATCAGCATCATTGGCCACTCTGGTCTGCTGTTTGTTGGATTTCTGCCCTCCATTTTAGTTCTACTAATTCTACTTGTCGTACATGCCGAAAACCCCTTCTACTTCTATTTCCTATTCACAGATGTCTTTTTTATTCCTTTCCCTCCTCTTTGCACATTTTCTTCTACTCATAGCCTTCAAGCGCATGGATTTGTATTGGTGCTTGTATCTTGGAGCTACGATAAGGTGCTAAGACAATGTAAGCGTAAAGACTAAAGCTAAAGTCGAAGTGATAATACCTCACACACAGAAACACAATCCGATAGTCACAACTGACTTCTGATGGATATATAACACAATTGAGGAAAATTCGAACATTTACTGAATTATATAAGAAAGCCTTATTTTTACTCAACACTACTCCTCCAGTTCATGTATCTCTACCGTAGAACTGCAAAACACCGGGTAAAGACGGTTCAACTCCCGCTCGCTCGTCACACTGGGGGTCCCCTCTGGAGCTCAGCTCGTCCGCGGGTGAAAACAACGACCACTCCCTCTGACACACAGGTCAAGAATCAAAAATTTGGATTTTGGAAATGTTTGGACTTCGGGAACTTTTGGATACTCTACGGATTTGAACTCAGGACCTTTAGATTTGATTGTGAAGACCTACGATTTAATTCCAGCGAAATGATGATCAGGAACAGGTTGGCGTCATCTTTATCGCTGAATAGTGTATTGAAGAAGCTCTTGAAGGTTTGATTGGATACTTGATAGGACGAAAAGACTTTCAATCCTCCTCTCAATAAGGAAGTATCAGAGCAGAATATTGTTTTTGGATGAGTAAGATTGAAGTTTGATATTGGCCATTCAGCTGATGGACGTAATTTACTCCAAGTATTACGAATTTTCTATTTTAAGTCCAGTCCTAATACTTACCGAGATTTCCGAGATTATGATACTGGAGCCGCTTCGCTCGCAAAACCATCTCGCCCACCTGATTGCCGACGAGTTTAACAATTATAGGGCAGCATTTTGAATCGCGCTATTATCCTACTTTATGCGCTCTGTCCAGCAAGGCGTAGTTGAATGATGTTGTCTTAGAAAGAGAGACGGTTGTCATCTTTCTTCTTGGGAACGCCGCGGTAAAGAAGACAGTCAGTACAGTCAGTCAGTGACTGTGTTGTTCCAGATCGTCTAACTTCACCTCTATACGTCCAGACCGGTCTTCCATAGATGTTATGCGAGCGGTAAGTAGGTGTAATTCTCCCGACATTTTCTCTCCTCTTCTATTATGGAATCATAGCTGAACAGGAGACAAGACTGCTCTACTTGTTTGGCCGATTCAATTCGTTCAGGATAGAATGCTATCTAATACCGAATTCGACTTCTCCCTCTAGAGGTTTCTTCCCTCAGCGAAGAAACCACGCTTTCGAAAGAGGAAGCAACGCTGCGGAAAATGGACTTGGCGAACAATAAGAAAAACCTTGGTGACGGTTGATCACCGGCTGATGAGACAACACTGTGAGAGACGAATATATGAAGATTTTAACCAGATATTAATTACTTACAATATTTGCTAGTACTTTTTAAGAAACGGATTTATTTTCAATTCTATTTCAAAGGGAAAATTAAGAAAATTGAATCTGATGTACGAAGCTCATCATCCCATTCGAAATCTGCAGTTATTAATCCAACCATCGAGTCAATTGAGGCACCACTGCAAAAGAAACTTTCTCACTCAGTTTAAAGGTAAAAATAATTAATGCAGTGTGCGGTAGCTCAAAGTAGCAGGATTACAAAAAGTAGAAGCCAGTAAGAAAAACTTGCAGAATCCAGCATCTATAATGTTTTTAATGATAGATTAAGTTTGACATAAAAATTTTAGACAGCAGCATCACTTTTGATTCCGATGTAAATATTAGGCGATTGTAATATATTTTAATAAAAACTTATGAAGAAAGAAACGCACCAAATAAGATATTTCTCTGTTGTATCACATAATAAAACAGCTCATTAAATTCCGATGACAGAATCCAAATCATAGCGAAAGAAAACTGACACCTATTTTTTTATCACAGCAGACTCTCCTCAAAAGATCCTTTTACTACACTCTCATCATTGGGTCTGAAACTTTGGACTCCTATTTAATATAAAATATTGTTTTCTTTTGTAATCAGAACTATTTTTTTTACAATGTATTGAATTCTACTATTCAATAAATAATTTTTGAATGCATAGCTTTATAAATTAAATTCACAAAAAAGTCATTATCAATTGCATACATAAATTTCAGATTTCTAATATTTTGATCGAATACGAGGGGAGGAAATGTTTTAGAATAACTCGTCCTAATTGCCGTGGAAGTGCCAAGAGTTATTATTCTCACGGCCTCTCCAAATCAATTTCAAAACAGCACAACAAAAACTAAACGTCGCTTTCTTAACCTTTGTGTTTACCCCATTGCAGCTAAATGCCTATATAGATAACAATTTATCTTCATCCTTGAACGTATGCAACATTACACACCTTGTGTTTTATCGAGGTACGATTGATTCGCAAGGATTAAAGACAGATAAACCACTTGAAGTAATCAACCGAGACTTGGGTCTCTCCTCCGCTTTTCGGGACATTAGTATTCTCTCTCTCGCACAAAAGGCATATTAATATTCACCTGAATGAGGGCGATCTTGTTATAAAGGAGCATTTTAAAGGATCGAGGCAAAAATGAGAAAGGGTGTCCTGCAGTAAAAGCATCGTGGATGGCAATGTGTGCGGAATACGTTTCCCGTTGAATATACACTCATGAATATGATGGTTCATTGTCAAATCCAATCTTCGTCTCCCATTCGTTTCCCCCTATCTTTTAGAGACCCTCATTATTTGCTCGTTATCCACGAGAACACGACGAAATAGTGTCAATAAATTAGAGGTTCTAACGATGTTTTGTTCGATTGTCTATAGTGGTCTACATTCGTAATTCGATCCACGGGACGTCGGGAACTCCTAGATCTTTTAAAGATGTTAGTCATCTCGCCTCGTCGAAAATAATTAAATGGAAATTTATTGAAAAAATTGGCATTTGTTTTTACCTTGTTCCACAAATCTTATAGAAATTATTTTCCAAGAAAAACTTTTAGACTCGTGATATAGATAAAAGTAACCGCTTACCATCAAAGGAGTAATTGAGTTAATAAACCATCTTCAAAGCAGGAAATTTGGAAAATTAGAAAAAAAAAATCCCAAAGGATAGTTACGACTCTGATTTGTTTCACAAAGAAAAACTTGAGCAAAACGCTCTTCTTTTATACAAAGATATTCACTACATAAGTCTCGTCTTTAGCAAATCGCATTACCGAACGATGAGACTTAACGTTCCCTAAACCGAACTTACTTACGGCAACGACCATTTGGAAAGTATGAAAAAAAAAGGAAAGATGAAGCGAGTTACGATGGAGGGGAAGGAAAAAAACGAGTTAAGACTACGCTGCGAGTCAACCCTGCCTCTATAGACGGCATATCCCACCCGACAAAGGACTGTTTTCGGCAATTAGTCCCCATGGCTTTGTGATTAAAGAGATGAAAGGCGGTTCCTCCCCCCCCCCCACCACCTCGTTCACCCCACTCTTTTTTTTTCTTTGCATTATCCTACTTCATTCCACTCCTTACCGTCGTCACCGCACACAAGTTTTCTCCCTCCACTTGTTTGATCTAAACCCGACATCTTCCCGTTCCTCTGCGAAGCGCGCGCACCAGCCGCTCCCAGATGTTACTTCGAGAAGTACGTAGGATTAATGGGATTTGTGGTAGCGATGCATCAAGGCGATGATTGAGAGGAGACAGGAATGAAATTAGGAGAAAAAACGCGAGAGAAATATGGAAGATGCGAAATCTCGATGAATGACTGGCATTAGGGTTGGCAAAATCCATTTCGCTGAGTATCGGATTCGGCGAGAGATTTAAAAAAAAAAACGCGAAAAGCAAATTGGAGCCGATTGTTGATGTGTTTTGACGACCAACATCCATTGTCGTAAATAGATGGTGAAGGGTATCATGACCTGAATTATTTTAAAGAAAGTCGAATGGAGAACTAATTTATAAAAATTCTTCCTACTATCGCGGTGAAATGTGAAGCTTAAATATTTATTTCCAGCTGGAGGAGAAAGAGAGTATGCATATGTACTCATATTTTTGTTGGAGTTTAAATTATCTTATCTTAACTCTAATTAAATTTAACTTTTCTATAATTAATAATAATTGACCCAATTATCAGATTGAATACATAGAAATTAAACCCAATGAAGGGGTTTGTGAAAGTACTAAATAAAAAATACACCAACTTATGGCAGAAAGATACCCTTATCTTTCGGTGTCAAGCAAAATATTCGGTTATCGACTTACTAAATAAATTTACTGTACTAAATCCTTCTTTTAAAAGAAAAACCTGTAAATACTATTCGGCATCCAAATGGGATTCAAATTTAATATGGAAATGATAGTGCACAACTTAATGAGTTGTTCCAATATTGCTAAAATAAATTTCAAATTAAATTGTGCAAGCTGCTCCAAATGAAAATGTAGTTATTGTTCTAAGATTTTAAAAGAAATTCTTGGTGAGTCAGAAATAATTTTAATTCAAGTATAATATATTTGTAAAGTTATTATTTTTAAAAATTACCGTATTTGACGGCATATAAGACGCACTTTATTCCTAAATTAGGTCTTAAAAAATTTACCATTGTCTTATATGTGAAGTATGCAGATTAAATTTCAATACTGAATGTATTACCTAACTAACTTTTTTGCCCGGATAAAAGTCTTGACCAGTGATTCCCAAATTGGTTTTTGTCGACCTCTAGGGGTCTATGACAACTTGCAAGGGGTCTAAGTCAGCGAAAATCAAATTTGAGGGTCCATGAAATGAAAATTGGGGTCCACAATAGTGGATTTCAACATATTGTAATGCCCATATGGAAGTCTTCACGCCTTACCTTGCCTGTTCCTTTACCCCTCCCCCTAAACCTTGTCTCCTTTCCGAGCGGCAACGAAGTGACGGATTGATTGTCCGAGTGCTCAATGACTTCCTGTTTTCCTTTTTTTAAATTTTTTTATTATTTACCCGTTTTATTGTATCGTCTTCCCTTTATCAAAGTGGCGGCACGACATACACTGATGTTACCTATTTACTTACATGATTCTATTTAAAAATATAAATTGTACGTTCATGAAATTTTGGCAACGTGAAAGAATGTCATTTCTCTCTCTCATTTGTTATTTTTTAATTTAAATGTTTTCATATGAGAAACATATTTTTAAAAATTTTGGAATTAAACTACATATTTTGGCCGGTCAGTTTATATGTATGTGTCAATATTTATGTGCGGCTATCCGCGATAGAGTTCAATATTTACTTATTTACGGCCTTGCTAGGCTATTATTCTTTTATAAATACCAATATCTTACCAAATAACGTCACAAAATATTTTAAAAAATGTTCTTTTGTCCATTGGTCGTTACACGGTTGGCTAGAAGGAATTACAAGAATGTTCGGATTACGGAAGTTCTGGTTATGGATATCGCACCGTACATACTTCTCTATATCAAAATTAAATTTTTGTTTAGTTGCTTAAGTGGAACTAGTGGATATTTACACATGACAGTCGAATGTACGTAGAGGTAAATCGCATAACTAATTTGTTATTATTATTCGTTGGATAATATTTTATTTTAACATTTTCTGTCATGATACTTTCAAGTTCCATCATACCAAAACCTTACGGTACATTCATAACATTCCCTTTCTCACATTCATTTATAATGGCTGTACGCCTATGCCTGCCATAAAATCTAACATAAAATCATTCGATTTTAATTTGACTTTGATTTTTTAAATAATATGCAGCTGCTGTACTTTGTTTTATTTAAATAAATAAATGTGTAAAATTAAACATGTGTTTTTACTTTTAAAGTTAAGTTTAAGTTTTAAACATTAAATTTCACTACAGTTAGCAATTTACAAAAAATAATTACAGGTAAGTAGGGGGTCTACCTAAAACCGAAAAATAGGGCAAGGGGTCTACGACTCAAAAAAGTTTGGGAACCTCTGATCTAAATAGTACCGCACATGCTCACGCGCGCGAAATAAGACAACATATACTGAGCGTCCACGAGCCCCCTATTTCATACTACTGGTACTAAAAGGGTCTATACCCGGGGACATCAATGGAAATCTCCTTCGAAAACTTAGTCATTGCGCATGCGTCTAAATCAAGACTTAAGATCCTTGCAGTTAATATGAGCAGACGTCTTTCAATTAGTGTTTTCCTGGGTTTGCTTATAAGTTTTTGATTATCACACAAATTAGCGAGCAATTGTATTTATAATTTACGTATATGATTCCATTTATTACTTAAATTTATAACCATTATCACAAATACAACTATTCGTATATATGTATTCGAGTAAAAGTTCGCTGCACAGCAAGCATAGGTTTTTTACTAATTATGAATTAACTATAATTCGCGAAAAGTATTTTAATGCTCACATGCTACTTCAACTACGTTTTACGTCATTTTGTCGGTAATTCATGAAGAAGGTTCGATTTCCCATGCATTTCTTATGACAGTATTTTCCCGTCCGGGGGTCGAACTCGTGACAATCTGCACCAAGACTACTAATCAACCGCTTAAGATTAATGTTTTTTAAAACACCTCCCAAATTTCAAGATTATAAGTATTATTTTGAAGTACCTCAAATGTGTTGTAATTTTCCCATGTATTCCTTACGGAGAATATTTAAATGCCTCCTAGACACGAACTCATGACCTCCCGCGGTAAGATCTTTTTACTGAAAAAAAACGTAATTATAATTGCCACAATCGTTCAAAGTAAAAGGTGTTCTTCTGTGAAATAAGTAACTAAAAAAATTATTCGAATCCACCTCCCGTGTATTTTAAATAGGGGAATTTCAAATGAGCCCGGCCTCGAACCAATGACTAACAGCATACATAAAATAGCAAAAGTACAATGAAATGAGATAATTATAAATGGATTTATGAAATTCAAATCTTCTATGTCATCAGCAAATATATGCTAAAAATTGTCAAAAATCGAACCCATGCCTTCTTATGGTGGATAGTTCGATTTTGGGATTGAATCCATGAACAAAATCGGCGAGTTCGTGGATCCCGTAGTTCGGGCTGGATTATTCGAATATAAATTGCAAAAATCTTATCATTCAATAATGGAAATATTTTTAAACTAAGATGACTAGAAAAGCTACCGTTCTTATTCAAAATCATACTACTTAAATAATTTTCTTTGCATTCTATTCAAATTAGCAATTACAAGTACAAATCTATAATCAAATAATGCAATAGATACATAAATAATAATTTCCCTCAAAATGATTTTTACAACATCAGAGGCTAGGAAAGCCAATACAATACAAATTTCCATTGCATTTTCACAGAAGACTAGCTGATCAATGTAATTTCCAAAATAGGCTTTAAATGATTTCAAGGTTATACTAACCAATGGTGGTAATTATTTTTACGATTTTAAGGATTCATAAGCCTTATAAAGATTTATACAAATGATTTTCAGAGCACTAAATACTTGGAATAAAAGAAAGAATGTAATGTCTTATTTGAACATTTCTTGCAAAGAATAATCAACAATCGATCAGAATAACCTCAGATCCAATAACTAGGGTATTTTTTCATAGAAATCAGGAAACAAGTACGAAACTATTTACAGAAATTAACTGTTAACAAAAACCCTAAAATCTAAAAAATTAAGATATAATAAACAAATATTGGTTATGAAATACCTTTATACGGCATTTAGAGAAAATGAAACATTATGAAAGTTATGCATTTATAATAATCATTCAAACAAAACTATACAGATCTTCAGAAAGTTAAGAAACAGTGTATGTGTAAATAAAATATGTTTAATAAAGAGATTAATTTACTAAAATTTTTAAAAACACCAGATGAAAAGCTGAATTTTTACTGAAACAAGATTTAATTAACAAATTTACATTCTCTTAAACACTCAAATATTCATTCTTAATCATATAAATCATATTGAAAATAATTTTTAAAATCTCCACTTGTTTATAATAATAATGAACATAAAGATCATAGGTAATATTCAGTTGCAATTTCAAAATTCATGGCAACCAAAATCTATTCCTGCTTTTTCTCAAAGAAGAGCATGAAATTTATAAATTAAATGCTGAAATGTGACATAAATAACTATCTGATAACTTTAAATATATTTCCTAATATAGATTCATTTTAAGGTATGCTACCACACTTCTTTAAGAACATCTAGTGAAATCATAAAAATAATACTAAAAAACAAATTTCCTACTAATTAAACATATTCTTAAGAGTGTAAACTTATAACAAAACCAGATTTAAACAAAAGGGTCATGTAACCAAGATTCATGATTACCAATTAAATTAGATATTTAATTACAGGAATGGAATGTAAATTTAAAATATAAATTATCAGAAACATAATAATCAACAATTGATGTTTCTGAAAAAAGAACTTCTTCAGTTGATGCAATATTATGCAAGTATTATTTACAATACCTTATACTAAACTAAATAAATTCTTTATATAGAACATATATCTTCAACTAAATTATTTTCTAAACTTTCATGTGGTAAGTTATCTCAAACTTTAATTGTGACTCAATATCAACAACAATACTGATGAATATCAGGATAACCAGAAGAATTATTCTAGGTATGTTTGACTCAACCAAAGTCAAATTCATTCACATAGAATCAATTATATATTAAGGAAATTAAATTGATAAGAATAAAGAGATATTTAGCATAAGTTCGAGTCGAACATGATTAAGATAAAAAGTATGAATATATGCACAACAAATTAAGCTGATCCTGCCTTTTATTTAAATATGATTTCACAGGTGTTACCAAAATGATCTCATGAAGAACTAGCCATTATTTCCTCAAAAATTAGGAAATTTTTCTGGAAATTAGGAAAGGTATTCATTGAAAATTTTAAATTTTACATGTAGTCACTCAATGCTCAGGTTTGTTAATTTATATTAAAAAATCCATCTCCAAACTCGAGAAGTTGAGATGTAAATTATAATGTTACTGCTAAATATTACACAAAGGCATTTGGATTTCACCCAGCAAATATTATATTTCCTTGCACAGGTATATAAAAATATCAATTACCTATTGATATGTCGTACTGGTTATAACAGATTATGCCTGAAACAATATACATTTTGATTATAATCAAAATATATTAAAGGTATTTGAATTCAAACTCTACTACTCTAAAATTGATATATTTTTAAAAGGGAGTCTATTAGTTTCATAGGGTCATTCTGGAGCACCTGTCATAAAACAGAATTTGTGCTTTGAGATTATAATAAAGTCTGTTTATAGTCTGTTTTTGTCTAATTTGATAAAATTGATCAAATTTAACAGTAAATCTATACATCTCAATTAAGAAATATATACTTTTAAGTGTCCAACAGTTATTATGATAGTTAAAGCATCAAATACCTTAGTATCATTAATTATTATATATTTCAATAACTTGTAAGGCCACTGAACCATTAACTTGCTTTAAAAATGATAGGAGATTAAATGAAATTATACTAATCAGCTCTAATTAATTTGTACAATTATTATTAACAATCATACAAACAGCATGGTCCTGTTCACAACATACTGCATACAAAATGTACAATAAATGATCAACAAACTTTCAAAAGTCAAATTATTGCATAACATTGCAAGAAACTTAATCTTACAGGCATGATTATAACAAGCAAGAAAAAATATATAACTGCATGCACTAAGGTACTGAGAATAGATTATAGTATCACAGCCTTTACTGGGGTCTTATTACGATGATAATTTACTCCAACTAAAATTAGCTACATTAGTACATATTATTTGTCTTTATTAACAGCCAGTTCAAAATAAGGTCCCTTGAATATCAGAAGTTTATTTTCGATACCATTTGCGAGACCTTTAATGAAGGCAATTGAGAAACACCCACCTTTTTTCTTCAGTAAAAGAAGATTTATATACATAGAGGCATCAAATGATAACAGCAAAAGCATATCATAACCAACATTTGCACCAGGAATTATTTCACATTAATCAGAATGACAACTTCAAGTATGAAGAAATACAGCAACAAAAAACCTATACTTCTTTTGTAGTTCATGAGTCTTGCAGAAATGGGATTTAAAAAACAGCCCTACTTCACAAAGCATTAGGTTGGGAAGTGATTTTGAGGAAGTTCCTCAGTAATTGGGATTGACATTGAGGAATAGATCATAAACTCTGTAAAAGAGATGTGATTAACCAAACTCCTCAAACTGATGTTTCCCAAAGAACAAGAGGCCGAGCATTTTCGTCAACTAACTGTCTGCTGTCACCCTCAATAACAGTATTATTACTTTGTGCTTTGTCTACAACAGAGTTATCTGGCTCAATTTTTTCCATTGATCCTTCTCTTCCTCTCATATTACTGAAGCTAGGATTCCTCAACTCCCCATCTCCCTCATGCTATCATATGCTTTTGCTAATACCTGTCCCTTGGGATCCACCGACACCAAAGCATATCAACTGAAGTCTCATTCGAGCTCGGAAGTTGGTTAGTACTGCCTCCACTCTTCTGCAAAAAATTCAAAGTAAAAAGAAAATTTAATAAACAGGAATAAGATACAACATACCCCTCTTTCGTTAGTCCCATTTCAAAAGATAATGGTTGATGAACATCAACAAGGTTTATCCAGATGAATTTTAGAAGGAATTCTTGGTAACTTTCTCATGAAAGTAAAGGAGGATATAATAAAACCTATCTAGGGTGGAATCTCTGGGGACCGCACTATTTTACCTGGGTTTCCTTCTTAGACGAGTTACTTTATTAGTATATATAGCACAAAGAGATTAGAGTAAGGGAAAAATCTTTGTAAAAAATATGTCAGCCCTTAGATAAGGGCATAACTTACAACAAACAAAATAAATGTATCATAAATGTAAATTATCTTTTCAGATTATCACAATCAGTTTTCTTTTCTCATAGTTCTAGTATCAAAAAATAAATGCCAGAAAAGTGAAAAAAATTGTTGGAAATGTGAATAGACTTACTTTTTATCTTCCTCATCCTTTAATGGTGGAAGTGCATCTAAGGCTTCATTGAAGAACCCACTGAAATATTAATTAGAAAAAAAAAATTATCAGGGACATGAAATATATCAAATTTACAAACACTCATCTACAAATATGAAAACAAATCAATAAATATAAATATGAAACGAATTCAGTAATCAAATTTTTCCTATACTATCAATTTTACTTATGTTCTTATCTGTTTTATAAATGTTTGATATGATAAATGATAGTAAGCGATACATAGTAATATAAAATTTTCCCATTATTATTCACAAGATATTCCATCCTATCATGTTTTCCATTTCTAATCAGTGAATAAAATAAACTTCACAGATTAACATTTTGATAACATAAAGTTAAATAGAGGGAAGGATATAACAATTCTTCCTCCAACAACAGAAATATAAGTAGCGTGTACTTACCATGCTGTTAATGACACGTAAGGTCCAAGAGCTTCTTTAACAGCAGAAACATCTGCTCTAGCTTGGAGGCCTCCCTCTCTACTAAAATGTGAAACACACAACAACAAACGGGCCAGTTCTTCTGCAACTGTCTCAGTGATCTGAGATAACACTCGTTGGACTAATGACGGAGACACTCTATGAACCTAAGTGGGTTAAAACAATTCCAAATTTATAATATACAGCTTAATACAAATAATATATAAAATATATATTTGAAATGAACAATTAATCATAAAAATTAAAGACCTTGCACACAAGATACATAATGATTTCCATGGAACAGTTCCTCATCAAATATTCTTTGATAGACTGAATTATAAATATGCCCATTACTTGAACAACTAATTGATTATGATTAAAATTCATACAATTTAGCCTCAACTGATAATGTTATAATTGCTTTTGATTAGCAAACTTCTTACATAAACTAGTAATATTCACCGAGTAATGAATCCCCTTTCTCAGTTTACACAGTAAAAAGAAAAAATACCTCTGCATGGACACCGATCATATTCCCAATGGCTTCCTTGGCATATGGCCGTACATCAGTTGGCATAGGAAATGGCTCTCCCCAATCAAAATGACCCAAATACATAGAAGGTTCAATTGTACCCACCAAAGGATCACTCTTTGCCTGGAATAAGAGAGATATATATTTACAAGGAAATTAAAAGGAAAATGAGCTGAGGGCAAAAAGTAAAAAAAAAAAATCCACATAAACATACTTCAAGGTAAGCTTCAAATATTCTTTTCTCAAGAGATTCGAAAGCTCCAGCAGAGACAGTAAGTGGACCCCATTGCTGACCAGGGACAGTGTTAGCTGCACCAGGATATGATTGTTTTTTAAAAAGGTCTGCCAACCTTGGCAGGACAAGAGTTCTAGTGTGAACACAATTACCGAGAGTCACCAATAAGCGGGTCTCCCATGCTGGTGGATGCTTTGAAAGTGTATTTCCACCTACAAAAATAAAAATTAAAAGACTTAAGTAATATTTATCAAATACATAATTTTCAGTACAATAAACTTTATTGAATAGATGATCTTTCTTTCTAACAAGATATCTCCCTGATTTCACATTTTAAAAATTACAAATTTAGCTAATAAGAGTTAGATAAATATTATATATTAAATTAAATATTATATATTAAATTAAATACTATATAAAATTAAATATTTCTTAAACTTATCATAGATTTGAATTTCCAGGAGAAGGGAGCTGCAAATTGACTTTGCAATATAATTCATGCCACTGGAGCACAAGGATGAATAGAATTGAAAAATACCAACATAACTAAGACCCAAACCCAGTTTCCCCACTTTTCAAGCAAAAGAATATGGCCATAGTAGCACTGACTGCCATTAGAGGTTCTCAAAGAGGCAGCCAATCATAAAGATGAAGTTTAGAGCTTAACCTCCCTTGGGATGATTTCAGAAATAACAGAAATTTTGATTGACAATTGCCACTGGAATATAAGGCTTGACAGCAGTGAAAAGTATTTACATAACTCAGACTATAACCTAGATCCTTCACCTCTAAAGCAGGAGTGCAGTGCCACTCTACTATTCAATTAGTTTCACTCTGTTGAGGCTATACTTTTGTATCCTACACACCATAGAGAGATGCTTTGTAGGAATATCTAAATGTTCTGGTATGATATCTGAATGTGTAAGCTAGAGCAATCTACCACCAATTGGTAGATGCATGTTTGAGAGCAGGATCATATTTTATACATTCTTATTCAACAACCCTCAATTTAATAACCAAAAACAGATAATGGCTTTGGAAAGACATAAAAACTATGGCACACAGACTATGTTCACTTCTTTACAAATTATATTCATGACTTCTCTATGAACATTAAATATAGTGCTAAGCTCTCTGAAGATTTTAGGTATACAAAGAATCAGAGTGTAAGCAAAGTGTTGTAGAGAGATGATAGACAAGAAGCAAAATATATTTAAGTAAATTGGTTCTATATTTTGGAAATCATATCCTCATTAATTTCTCTCTGAAATTTTTTTAAGAAATTTATTAGTACTGAAAACTGAAAAGTAATTCCTCTAGGTATTCACCTAGGCAAAAATCTAGGAGAAAAAGTCTCCAAAGAAACCTGAAATTGATGAGTCATATCAAAGATGATATTACTTAATCACCTCTAGGCCTCCATTTTGTAATAAGAAACTAGAAGATAAGGAAAGTAATGCCTAAGAGAGGATGACTAGGATGAATGCCTAACAGTCATGAATCTCAAATGACTAAAACTAGGCAAAATGCCTATTTTTGTAAAAGAATAATAATTAATAATACATAAAAAATTAATATGATTACAGCCATAATTCTAAAAAAACAATGTAGCTTTAATCAACTCATGACATTTTTGTCTGGTCTTCTGATAATGTTTATTATCCCAGAATATATCCCAGAATTAAATAATGGGAATAATGATTTTGTAATTCTTCCCCTTTCAATATACTCCTTAAATTTAACATTAAAAATAATAAAAATCCTTTTATCATTATTGAAAAAGTGTTCCTTTCCCTATAGTGTTTCCAGAAAGATATGAATAATTTAAATGATCTAATTTTTTGAATGAAGGTGATTCACATAAGGAGATTAGATTTAGACCTAAGAGGTTACTATAATTTTACCTGAGTGAATCCCAGTATCTCCACCTCCTCGATAAGGGTCATATGCAGCAGGAGAACCAATGAGTTGGGAAACAGCAGGAGAATGAGGACCTCCCCCTTGCATAGCTTCTTTTCCAAAAGTCAAGTGTTCCAATGCCTAAATAAAAAGTATAAAATCATGATTTATTCAATTTCTAAAAAATCAAATTTTCAGAATAATATCAGTATAAATTAATTTAGATTAAAACTTTCTTTGAGTCAGAGATGTAAGTTTTTAAAGCACATGAAACAACAGTACTTCAATATGAATTGGCTGTTACTTCCAGGTTTTCCTAAATAGAACGGCAAGATTTGTATTCTATTTATAGCAATCGATACATTCATAAAAGACATATCATTAGCAAATCTCCTTACTCTGTCAAAGAGGGTAACACTTTTTCCTACACTAGACTCGATTAATAGTGGAGGAATGTACCATAAAAATCACTTCAGCAAATGAAAGTAGTGAAATGAGTACAACTACATGACAATCAAAACACCACACTTTATAGATGGATTTTTTCACATTTGCTTCAGGAAATCATAGAACGAGTTCCAAATTCAGCAAAAACAACATTCCATCATTAGGTATGGATAAGTACCAAACAATAATACTATATAATGAGTAAAGATATGTGAGCAAAGGAAAATTTGACTATCATCATGAGTTTTCAAATACAATTTTTGAAATTTTTTTGCATTTTATTTTGGATAAGATACAAAAGATATAGAATTACAATAGATAATGCTCAATAACATTAAAAACACTGAGTAACTCTGTATACAAAAAAAATATCATGCATACAATGGCATCAAGAAGTATGAACAGGATATTAGATAATTATCTGGATTCATTTACTGCAATACACGAAGAAGCATCTCACTTTTAGCTCATTTTAGTAAATTAACTTGTAGAATAATACCAGAATAGTCCACTCATCTAATGTAAAAGACTTAATTTAATCATTAACCAAGTTAATCGTTGTTACATATACAGACTGAGATGTTTGAAACACTGAAAGAATATTTTATAATCAAATGATACTTTCAATAAATAAATAATATTTTCATTACTTTGCTTATTCTAATTGTGTATATGTGCCCTTATATGATTGTAAATAAAACCCTCATAATTCAGAACATTCTAGAAAAAAGAATTGATATATATCTAAAACTTAAGTTAGATGAATGGTATTCACCATTGTTACAGAGGAATAAATGTTACTAATAAACATGTAATCTATCATGCACAACATGAATTTTGAGTAATAAACTAAGGGGGGAATTCTTTTTTCAGCACAAAGTAAATCTTACTAATTTATTTATTTGACATAGCCCTCACTAACATCCATTTATGGGATATTAAAAGTGATGTGCTCAATAATATACGTACACCAACATCTATACTCTGAGAGGTAAGTTTCCTTCTCAGTCAGGATTCAACTTCAGCCTTGGACAGTTCAATTTGCAATGATAATTCAAATTGTTCCTTACCTGAGGAAAGGCACACAGAAGTGCTTGAACATGAGCTGTCAGTTCCTTTTTAGCTTGTGCACTTTCTGCTAATGGAATTTCACCTCTCTCTCCACTAAGAGCATACTCCTTCACCACTTGCACTACCTCTTTCACTTTACTTTCAAACCGTGATGGCTATACAAAGGAAATAAGAGACATAAAGGATGTATAAATTGAGTATATCAGTATAGATCATAGTTATTTAATTTACAGATACATAACAAAATGAATATCATAAAATCTGTTACAGGATCAATCAAAAACCAAGCAAATGGTTTCGTAAAAAAAATTAGAAGTACTATTGAATTATTGAATGGACCTTACAGCTATTAATGTATGCTTGAGTTTAGGAGAATAGAGAGGAAAATAAAGGAGTTCATAGAGGGATGGGATGGAAAGACTTTTACTTTAAGGCTTTAACCTTAGTAGGATGGGAGGAGTAGGATGGAAGAGGAGACTATTAAGTCTTAATTTCACCCAGAATAAATTTTACTACTATTCACGCACCTTAAATTCTATAATTAAGTCAATTAAATTTAACTTATAATAATAAAACTAATAATACTATATTTAGAACAACTAAACTGTCAGGTTTATGAAGTTAACCATTGAAGACTTTCTTAACGTCATTTTGCAAAATGGACTAAAAGTTCTACATGTAAATGCACAAGAGAAACATTTCATGTGCAACCAACCATACAATTTTCCAATAACAAGAGACAACATTTATGTAACAACTTGATGCTAACAAACAGAAACACATGTATTAGTCAATATATTCTACTTTATAGCAGAGATTGTCAAAATAAATCATTAGAATGATGACAAATTTTGATTTTTAATAGACAATTTTACATTATGTAGTTGCACACACAATCATAAAATATAGTAAGATGAAAATAAAAGCTAAAAAAAATTAGCAAAAAAATCATTTACCAAATCCGTTATTCCCTCCTGACGTTCATCCATTTCAATCCTCCAAGTCTCTTTTCTATGCAAAGATCGTATGCTTTCCGTTGCTTGACGGAAAAGAGTCACCATGCAACATAGCCTTAAAAATAAAATAAGAATAACATACATTATACTCATAGAAATGAATGCTGTTAACCATACATTTATACGATTATCCAATAAGCAACAGTTACTTAATCATACTTTTTACATTTATTCCCAGTAAATTACCATAACAACTGGTAATTATCATTAAACTAATTCACAATGAAATTTTTACAAAATTTAAGTATAAAAGGTACAAAATTACTATCTAAGTTAAGGTCCCAAACAAAGATCAATCAAAATAATACCATCCCTTTTCCATTGCAGAAACTACTGAAGTTCATAATTCCAATCATAAAATCAAATAAATTATGTATGAGAATCATTCTTTATACTTCTCATACATAAATTAGTTGCTTGGAATTTACTACAATATATTAGTCAGAGGGTTGAGGTTATTCTTATGATCCCATATAAATATTAAAAAGTAGAGATACTCGAGCAAATAAGAGGTATTTACAGAAAATCTGGTTAACTCAGACCATAGCACTAATCCTGGACATAATTATCAGTAACTGGCATTAACATTTTCCATCAGTGATAAGCAACATCACAACTGCTCTCATTTGCAATCTTGTACGATAATTATCCCTTCCACCAATAATATACTGAGCTAATAACACATTTGAATTGGCAAAATTGCTCTTAATTACTAACTCTTGTATACTTTAAGTAATTCAATTAAAATTTTTTATAAAAAACAGTCTCTGCATAATATATTATTAAAACCTATTATTTATTATCTAAAATAATTAACACATGATATACAAAGTGTTCACTTACCTCAAATCAAATAATAAAGAAGTAACTATATCTAATGCTTCAGATGGAAGATCAAGACGAACTAATGGCTCATAGGCTTGCCGCCTGACATGGCGAATGCAGTGAGGGAGCCATGCACCCACCCATCCCCCTGGACTGTTCCCATCACCAGAATTTTGCAAGGTTGAATGATGAGAGCCTCTTCTCAGTCTTTCAGGGGGATGAGGAGATGTAGGCAAAAGAGCACCCCTCAACAAATCACAGAAAACTCTCACCGACTCTAAAACCATACTCTGTGAGAATGAAAGAATACAAGTGAGAAAAAATACGAAAATAATCAAATACCATCAAACATATACTAAAGCATGTATAGTTTGTGGATCAGAAAATGCAAGAGAATAATTAGTTATAATAAACTAATAAAGAAGGTACAATTGACTTGATTAATAAAACATTAGTAAATTTCAGATGAAGGATTTTTCACAAAATTATGGCACTTTATTATCATTTTTTACTACAGAACAAGCCATACCAAAGAAGTACCCCAAGAATTAAATTTCATTATAACAATTTCAACTGTAGATGAAAGTAAAAAATATCTATTTCATAATAGAATAATGACATAAGTTCATTGCATAATTACTTCACAATAGAATTACTATAAACTCACATTTTAAGAAAACAATATTATGTCCTATCTTTTAATCCTCCATAATACCTTTCATAACATTCTTGTCATTATTCCACAATAAAAAGAGAATTTATTTTCAAATACATAAAAAAACCCTTTAATCAAGATTTATAAAGACATAGATAAATATTTAATTAAGTATGCATATATGTATCAAAATTTGTAATTATGACAATTTTCATTGAGTCTATCATATACATCAATTATTAGCATAGGTTTTTTGATCACAAAACTATTAACTAGACTACCTTGAATTCTGTATGACGAGATGGATTTGATGGAACATGTAGCTCTCCACTAAAATATGCTTGGCCAAGGCGCCACAAATCTGGAAAATGATCCCAAAGGGCATCTGTCAAAGCCTCAACAAACAAAACTCCGGGAGGAGCAGCCCCTCCAGCTCCTGACACTCCACTCTGTGTAAAATTTGAACCAGCATTTTTAATGACAAATAACTCAAGTTAAAAATTCAACAAATAATATTCTATACTTACAAGAACATCTTGTGTCACATTATTTGAGCTCTTGACAAACTTTGAAGGTGACATTCCTCTCAAAGATTTCCCTATTGGAAATAAAAGATAGCAATAAAATTTTAATTAATATTAATGAAAATATAATGTAATATAAATTATACGATTCCTAAGATCTTCTTGAAAATGAGTCATAATAAAATGCAGATAAAAGGTTAGTTGTGCATAAAAATGATAATTTGAATCAATTCAATAAACTTTAATAACAGATTTCTATTAACATCCTAGCATGTTGGGCTATTGAATTATTACCGCGAATTTATTCTATTGCTATTGAATGCAAATGTTTTTACATTATGTTTTTATTGCCTAAAATTTGAACCGTTCTTCTCAGTTTTATAAATTTTGAATGCTGGGATGGATTGCCCATAAACTCTAGGATGAATTTGGATGAAACTTTAGGAAAATATTAATTTACAGATTGTCTTCAGAATATATTTTTACAAATATTTGTTTTGATCAATTTTTAAAAATATTTTGACTATTTTTGCCGTTGCCTGAGAAAGGCGTATTGGTTTCTCTCTTAATCATTGGTTGCTGAGAACTGAGTATACAGAAATTACATCATGATTGAGTACATCCTTAATTCACAAGAAAATAATAAAGATAAATTTTTCATTAAATTCAACAAATATATACTTATATTGATAAAGATAACTAAATATTGAAAATCAATAAGAAATATTTAAATGATTCATAGTAAACAGTATACATATACATGTATATTACTATTCACTTCAATATATGTAATTACCATCATTGTCAGGAATTGGAGATGCCGATGAGTCAGCTGTTAAATAATCATCCTTACAGGACTTCAAGAGGTTTAGTAGATGCTGATGTCTAGCCTGAATTGTTTCCCAACCGGGATCTCCTTCTGCTTCGAGGCTTACCAAGTTTCTAAGAATTTTAAGAAAATACATAAGAAACCCAATGAAAAAATACACAAAAGTACAAAAACTAAATAACACTACAACTTGACATCATTATGACATATCTAACATGACAATCAATGGATACCTTTTATTTAATTAAACAATTTATGATAAGTGAAATGATGTTTCAAGGAGCCTATATTGCCATTATTATTTAATTAAAAGAGTTTTTCATGCAAGTTTGCACAGAAAAGCACTCTTAGCTGATATTTACAACAACTATTACTCTAAAATTATAACATCAAATTTTTACATAAAGAATAGAGACTAGACTAGACTATGAGAGACCTTGAGTACAAAACCTTTAGATTTAGAGAAAATATTCATTAATTCAAATTATAAGATGTTATACTGCTGATAATAGCAATTAGAATTATTGAACCCTATCTCTAATTCTTCAAAAGCTATGTCCCACTTCTTTTATAACTGATGAAACATTTTGCCAAAAACAATTGCCAAAGGATTTCACTTTCAAATTCATTTCCAAGGTTAAAGGGGTAAATGTAACTTTGTATAATAATTCACAAGGTACAGAACAATTCTGAGGTATTTTATATTCCAAGGTAATTCCAAGAATTCAGTTACGACTCAATTTCCTGCCTTAAATTTTTGCCAGAACATTTACACACATTTAAAGGATACTTTGTATTGCTACAATGCTGAAATCAAGTAACTGGTAATATGGAGATCCAGGATTGGCTCTCTCTTAATTATGTCTATTACTCCTTGGATTTTTTCAACAGTAAACAAAACTTTTGAAAAGTCTTGAAATGTAAAATTATTCAATTTTTCTATTTGAACAAAAATGTTCAAGGAATTCTACAATCCATTTAGTACCTTATGTTATTTATTTTTTATATAATTTAATAAAAACAAAAAATTCAAATTTATACTTAATTATCTTCTTCTGTTCTTCTAAGGGAGCAGGAACAGCTTCCTGTAATCTGCTTAAGAGAGCAGCTCTAAGAGAACCTATACGACGGTCCACTTCCTCAAAAACCTTGAGAAAAACCTGAGAATGAATTGAATGAACATCCTTGTTATCCAATTATACAAAGCGAAAATAAATATATACAAATTTATTGATAAGAATATACACATAGATAACAGTTATACAGCTGTTCTTGCAAGTCACCCCTGAACACACCATTTTTTTATTCTAGAGTTGGTTTGATTCCATACATACACAGAAACTGAAATGTTAAAGAAAGATGAATCATTTTTTCTAAGTTAGCTTTACTTATCACATCTTTCTTTCAATACCTTGGCTGAATTAAAAATATAATATTTGTGCACAATGAATAAATTCGATGGAGCAGCAATTCCATGTATTAAGTAGTATTCCATGACAGGTGTTGAAAAAATTACCACATTTCTGGACAAAACTAGTGTTTTATTCCAAGTTTTAGCTAAGATATTTGGAATAAAATCACCAGTTTCAAAAATTTATTTGTTTAATAACTACATGAGTACTTACAGGTACATCAGCAGATCCAAAGAGAGATTTTGCCCTCATGTAGTCATTGATGACGAGATCAAACTCTCCTCGGCGAATGTTTCTCTCAATAGTGCTTGGCAAGGCAAATAAAAATTTGTGACGCTGTAAGACACCAAGTGCATTTCTAATGGCTTCAGCTTTTTCCCTTCGTCCCAGAACCTCTCTAAACAACTCAGTCGCCTGCTTTTCTGATTCTTGAATGAAATTCAGGAAACATATAAATATATATCATAATATAAAATCAAAATAGTAAACAGGTGTGACATAACTTATCATCATAAGTAATATTATTAACACAATGGAATTTTGATGAATTATTTCACAACCATTTACCAGGATTGAATTCCAAAAAGTGAAGCTTTCATGATTGAATTTTATATACATCAAAATAATTAACATAATTTAAGGAACAAACTTGTTTGACAATATTTCAAGTATTTAAAGAAATTCTATCTGCCATTAATTTAAATTTCTTGAAAAAGTTACTTATCTTACCTCTGATGGCCTGCTCAGCTTTAGCTGTTGCATCTGGACCTAACTCCTTCATATCTGCCTCAAAACGTTCCTTCAGAGACACTATAGTGTCCAACTGATCCATGACTGCTCCTACATTTGCCTTAAAAATGAAAAATTTTGGTAACCTAAGGCAGAAATATGTTTTACGTAACCAAGTAGAAGGAAAATAAAACACTACAAAGAAAAGCTTATGATTAAATTTAAATACAAATAATTACTGGAAATACATTGATATTGAAATTATTGGACATGAACTTCATTATTGTAATTACTTACACAACGATAAACATTTTAAAAATATTTTGAGGGCTAGAAAATTTATCTGAAAATTTGAATAAGTTATATAAAATAACATGAGGGCATTTTTCTTCTAAAGTTGAAAATTTTCTTATTATCTCATTAATTTAATTAATTTTTCTCATTATAACTTCATATAAGTGATATGATTATACCATTTACCTGTTTTTTTTTTTTCTTTTTTATATTTTTATTCTACTTTTTTATTTTTGTGTACCTGGGGCACTTTCAAATCTAAGGTACTAACAGTTTGAATATTTTATAGATAGAATGAATGATTATTAGTTATATTGCTTTGAACAGTCAACTGATCATAATAAATGAAAGAGAGGTCTACTTTTCTATATGAATTAAATAAATAAATTAGCCATAACAAAAAACATCAAATAATATTAAATATGATAAAGAATTCAAATTTAATAAAGCCTCTGTAATGATTCATGTTTAAATAATGAAACCAATAAAATTAACATCTGTGACACCTTGAGAAAAGACAGCTGCCCTTCCTTCTGAGCATCCACTCTTCTCCTCAAAAACGACAATCCAGCTTTTAAATCTTCAAAGGAAGTTGCATGATGATGCTCCAACAGAAACCAAGCAGGAATAAAATGCTCAGAAGTTAAATCTCCACAACTAACTCCAGAACCAGCAGCTGCAGCAGCACCTTCCGGAAACAGCTCATGAAGATCATCCTCCGGAAATTTCTTTCTATAAAAGTTTAATAAATTATAGTACTGAATTTAATACTCTCATATATTAAACACATCAAAATTGCTTTTATCAACCACAAGTTTCCTCTTTGTTTAATTAAATACTCTAATTTAACTTTATTGCTACCAATGATCATGGTGATCAGGAAAAATTTTAATGAGCCTGACCAGCTATCTTCTTTAATAACCTTCTTTGGATAATTTTATAACAGAATATACAGCTAAATTAATATAATAAGAAGGTCTATATAGCTGAAGGTAGCAAGTTTGAGATAATTAAACAGAATAAATAGTTTTATTTCAATTGAAGCAAATAGAGCAGATGTAACATTCACAATGATTGGAGGCATACTGAATACAATATGCAGGAGTTTAAAAATAAATAATATTGAGCTATTCATGAGTATTATTGATGATTACAAGCATAGATTCCAATTAAAAAATTGAAGGATCTCTTGAGATCACCTAATCACACATTTTGCAAATACCTGAGACCACGGATGGCTCTTATTTTTCAACATGCATACAGCTTTTTTACTTTACCCAAAAGGTAGAAGGTCTAATAACAAGTAATAATAGCTCACTAATAACCTCGTCATTAGAAGATTAGCATTCTAACCATTCCGCCAATGAGACCAGCAAATTATCATCACTTCAAGAATAATTTACCATATTATAATGGAATTAATAATAACTTACTCATTCCCTTCAACGGATAATCCAAGAGGATCTTCATGTTGATATGTGGTAGGGGAGAGAGATCTCCGACTACCCCAAGCTAAACTCTGAAGAGGTGCTTCTTCCACCCATACAGCACTTTCTTTCATTGGTCCAATGGTTTCATAATAACCTAAATATTAAATATCAACATAGAATTTCAGAGTGAATGTTTATTGATTTTCATTCTCACCTTCTAAAGACACATCCAAGCATAATGGAAATATCCATTTGCTCTTGAATGCATAAAGGACAGTTTAATGTAATATAAGAGGTATTAGAATGCTCTTGGAGTAACAATTAAATAAACCATTTTAAAAAGCACTTTTTTTAATACTGCCCATGTTTATTTCATTTGAAAAGGTGAAAGACTAGGTCATTTAATTCACATTAATTTTTTTAGAATTTTACGATGTAAATTATGACTATATAACCAGAAACAAGCTGGAATTGGTTAAGCCAAAATAAAATACAACTTTATATGCTTCAATTATTGACTGTTTATATCCAATCTTTGTATCAAATAAAATAAGGTTAGAATTCAAACTTTATAAAAAGAAGTTTACCTCTGAATTGTACAGTAGAGGAACCTTTTCCACCAGAAGCGGTGGTAATAAGAATATCCCCTCGGCCCTTACCAGGTCCGGAACGGGCAATGATCTTGTTTGGCGATTTCCATTCGGCAGAGAGAAGGCAGTCACAGCCACATATAGTGAGACCTACAAACCACAACAACATCATTACATTTACTTTATATTATTAAACATCTTAAGAAAAAATCACATCCTTAACAAAACTTATGATTGCAATTATTGATTATAAGTACATTCAGGTACATAATAAAATTATATTTTTAAGTTTTCATACAGAGACTTAAGAACTTGACATCATTACCAACAAACAGGAGTTGTTACAATCAAACAGCATGACGGAAATTTTTAATAGCACAAAAATTTCAAAATAATAATAATAAACTATAATAAGTCCTTGCGTAGCAAACCTATAAGATCATTAGGTCCATTTCCAAGATTTTCTCCTCGCAGTGTAACTTTAGTACCAGGTGGGCCTTCTTTGGGAGAAATACCCGTAACGATAGGCGGAGGAGCCATTTCCAGTCAGATTCTCATTAAATATTTCGTTAATCACAGAAGAGAAAAGAGTAATCTTCGTAATTGGAAATATAATTCCACGGTGGACAATCGAGGATTAGATTCGATCAAGTCATAACTGAGTGAACGCCCACTAGTATATCAAAGCATGATTAGCAAGCATAGTTACAATTTCTTCACTGAATGCTCTCACTGAAGATTTATATGAATGATTCGACACATAATGATAAAGGAGAAAATGCAACGTTTGAACAAGGCATAAAAATTAACAAATTCGGCTTTATTGCTTCCGCTGAGTAACTAGCGCCAAATTCAGCATTCTCGTGGTTCATATGCCTAACTTCAACGTCAACAAATCCAACATCAACATGCGCCTAATAACTGCAATATTTGAAAGGAAGAACTTTTGCTTTGTTGATTTTACTTGATTATAAAGTAATTGATGCTCATAATTTTAAAGTCTTAATGTAATAGGAGTAGGTTATTGACACCAGCATAAAAGGTGCCACATGTTGTAAAGTAAATCTTAATTTCAATTCCAGAAATGAGTTAAACTTATACTGCATAGTATAAGTAAACTTTCCCATATCATTTGATAAATCTCGTTCGATAATATGAACAAACAGGGTTGCTTTCACATCTCCAGGAGTCCAATTTTATAACATAAACATCCTGTTAGTTGTTCTGGTTAGGAGTTCTGAACATGAGTTGATCTTTTTCCTTAATCAAGGAAAGAAGTAGAATCAGGTCAAAAAAACAAACAGTTAAAAGGTTCAATAGCAGCCGTCAATAAGACCACACAAAGTAATTGAGTGGTTAAAGTGGCTTATAATTGAAGAAATTGAACGGGCGTCTCGAGACGCTAGTGATATCTGTAGGTGGTCAAAAGAAGTATCTCCTCTTAGTCGGGCGTCACGGGTTTCTAAGCTCGTAAACCGCAGACGATAGCGAACAGCAGACCCTGTCATAGCTCTCGGAGAGTGTTGAACTGGGTGTATCTGTGCCGGTGTAAGGGCTAGTGACAGTTCGCGCGCTATGAGAGAAAACGGGTTAAGTGATGGTTAGTTGCCTATCAAGTGTTTAAACGCCAAGGATAATGACAAGAAGAGGAGTCATAAGTATTCATGACTATCCGGAACATTTAAATCCCTTCCGAGAAGATGATGAAGAATTACCGTGGGGGTACAGCCGCAAAGAGCGAGCTAGCGTGAGCGTCGTGTCTAGGTAAGTACACTTATATATAATTTTAGCTGCAAATGATTTTGATTATCGTTCATATAATGACATCGATCATATTTGTATATTATATATATCGTGAATAAATTCTTTGTGTTTCGGAAAATCTAAAAGCTTGATCGATGAGCACGAATAACACCTTCCTACGTCACGATCATACGTCATTGTGAATCAATAGTATCACGCAACTTCAATCACGAAGTGATCACAAGCTATATTAGATGATAGATCATCATTTCAATGGACGGGAGCCCTTGATCGACAACATCTTATTGAGAGCTTGATTCTTAAGTCAAATGATGCCCTAGAAAAAAAATAGCTTTCGCATTTCCGTGTCTTCACTCTTTTTATTCTTATGATTTAATATTTTACATAAGATTGTGTAGAAAGCTGAACTTTAAATTAATACATAAATTCTCTATTGTGATCCTTCAGACTTACATCTCCCTCGAAATCCCCCGCAAAGCCAGAAAGGCCTCCTCTGCCCCACAGGACCAAGCACAAGAACAAAGAAAATGAGGGTATGTATGCTTTTAACCGGTACAATAAACTAATCAGGCAGATTAATTCAACTGCATTCAGTTAAAGAATTGTATGCAGTTTTAAAAATGATTGGTGTCTTTCTGAGGTAATTGCACCTTCAAGTATTTTTCTTATTTATGGAATTGAAATTCTTTTGTATCATAGAAAGATTCTGTATTAAAGATTAAATTGATAAAAGGTCAAGTGTAATGAGAGATGAGGTTTACGAATGAATGAACATTTAAAAATTGGATATTTTCGAATTATTTGAAGTCGCTTAAAGATCTTTCATATATAACTTATTGTTAGCTTGTTTAGTTTTCTATGATATGTTGAAAATATAGCTCATTAAGCTATTTATCTTACTAATTGAACCTCCTTTAGTTATAACCTGCAATACATTTAGCATGCATTGTTGTCTAGGATACGGTAATAAGGTAATTGAATATAACCCTCTTTTTGTGCCTATTCGGATTATATAAAGCGTTAAACTAAAATAAAAAATCAGGAGATGGAAATAATAAATCCATTGTACATAATCACAATTAAAGCTCAGCCTATAAACGAGAGGAAATAAGTTAAGATTAATGTTTCAGTTTCTAATTCTAAATCAGCTTTCCCTATTTTACCCTTCCAATCTCTATAGGAAGCATTTTATCCTTCTCTAAGGATACCCGCCTAGTAACAACTTAAAATTAATCCGTTGCGTTTCATTCATTTCGTAAAATTATTAGTAAAAATTAACTTAAGTCAAGGTGACCCGAATTTTAGATATTTGAAGACGTTAATTTTCTTTATAGGCCAAGTCAGCCGAAGAAAGTAATCCTTTTAAGTAATTGAGTCTCTGGATGTTTTGGGAATGTCTCGTACTTTGTATTTCTGCCAGTATCGGGGTAAATGAAGATGAACTTCTCTGAGTTATTTATAGCCCGATAGAAGCCCGACAACGCTCAATAAGTTGATCTTAGAAATAAAACGTATGCTTTCGTTCGCCTATGAAATGTCAAATCATTATTTATAACTGAGTGAGACTACCTCTTGTTTTTTGAACTAAAGCTTCACTGTCAGCCATTATTTATCCCAGTCCTATTTTATGGAAGGAGTTCGACTGGCTGTTTGTTTAATTTTCAAGGTTATGTACAAAATTTATTAACATTAAATAACATGATTAGTTTATTTGCTATCGTGTCTTAATGAATAAAGCTTCTTCGTTTTGCGCTTGGAACAGAATAAATTAAAAACATTTTATCGCTAATATCCGAAAAAGTTTAATAGTTTGGTGTCACAACATGGCATTCATACTAAGGTACCATAACCTTGTTATAAGAAAGGCAAGGTACAATTTTTTTCACTCTTAATCTAATCTGATACCGAGAGGCGGGAGTGAAAAGTTTTTAGTATTATATAGCCATATAGACCGTGCAACAAAAAATCTCATTGCGTTTCTAGCACTTTCATTACCAGTAAATCATTTTAGTTTGGAGGGGTTTAAAGATGTATATCTCATAAATGTTTAAAGCCAATATTTCAACTGCCTTTTAAAGTTTCTAATCAACATTCTTCTTCCAACGGTGAAGTTGAAGTTTTTCGGTACTCTTAATTTAATTTTTTGGTATCTTTTTCATTTATCAAAAACGCCGAATCGGTTGTAATATTTCGGGAGTAATGTAATCGGAAGAGCTCGCCAACAGGATATTACGATCCCCTACAACACAATGGAGTGTTCATCAGCCATACCATTCCACAACACTCCCTTCCGCTGAATATATAGTCTTACGTTCACTTCACATTGGAAATTAACTTTTGTGTTTCAGAATTAACTCGAATCGGAGTTTACGGGAAATGAATGCGCAAGTTTGAACTAGCCAGCGAAACAAAAATACATCAAATGACCGCATGATTAGCCTCATTTATCGCCTCTTTCGACTCAATGTCGAATTCCGTGCCACAAGACCAGTCCCCGTTAAGTAGCACAGGAAGCGTTCTTCGTTCAGCTTTCTGGAGGAAGTGCGTTGTGGTGTGGACAATGTGAAAGAGAAACGGGAACGAAAAGTAGCGGCGATTTCTGACCCTCACTTATGCGTTTCCTCATAAACATTCTCAGTTGTGAGAGCGGGAGGAGAATTGATAATGTGCCAACACGTCCTCAGATGCGGAGATGACAAGTGTTAACAGAGCGATCTCCTTACGTCGAATCGCATTGTGCGACGATAAGATGTACAGAGTCGCGAGGATATGCCGTCTTCGAAGCGTTTATATATCAATCACCAGCTGTAAACTCAGTTGACCTCCTCGTATCTAGGAGATTGTTTATTTTTTCCGGCGAAGAAACCAACAAATATTTCAAGACTGTTCCGCATAAATATTGAAACGAATTTTATAGTTATAGAAAAGTATTTAAAAACATCGGTTAGAATTAAGTTTCTTTTTTTGAAATTACAATTTTTTATATGCATATTAGAGCATTTCGTCGGACGATGAAAATACATTCCTCCGAAGGTTACGAGAACATTCGAATGATTCTGAAACAATGGAGCGGAAGTAAACACAACAGGCCGAAAACAACTGGAGTATGAAGCAATTTAACGTTGTTTACACTTCCTAAATATGTCGAAAGATAAAGATCATTTATAGCAAATCTATCGGAAATAGAAAATTCTACTTTTTTATGTAGTTTATGTAATATGGACTGTATTTTGGAAACATATGTTTCAATGCATTAGAATTATTAGAATCATTCATTAGAATCTCGGCATTTTAGTTATTCAACTTACTATCCAATTGCTGTGAAAAAGGAGAATTTCCTAAATAAGCGGTTTTTATTTAATTAACCTATTTAATTAATAAAGGTCCTGTTTGAAATTACGGAGATCTTATTATTCAGCATTAGAAATTTTTGTTAAATTTAATATTAAAGCATTAATATTAAATAAGCATTCGTAAATTTCTCCAAATTTTTAAGAAAATATTGAATGAAGAAAATATTCCAATAGAATCTTCCTGTTACTTTCTCTAAAATGGAAAAACAAATCATTGCTCAATGCGTTTGCTTTTTATGTAAGTGAATTGTGCAAACAATTTATTGAAAATGAAAAAAACTTTCTCGTATTTACCATTGTTATTGTTGAATTTGCTTTTTGAGTTCAAGAGACTTCTATCTCATTGCGAACAATTAACAATTAGTTTTCCCGTAGAATAAGAAAAACTTAAGTTGACATTCAAAAATGTTAATCGTGTGTTGATATGTTTTATTTTATTACTGTTACTTGGTATTGTTTACTTCACTATCAATTAGTTTATGTTCAAAGTTATTTGTTTTGGGTAAGGACAATCAACATTACCACTGGTTCATCGGAAATTCTTAGTAAAGGAAGTTCTCCGATGAATTTTCGAAATTTAAGAGTAATGGAGGTCCGAGAAAATAGTTTTGAAATTAAGAACTGAAGTTTTCAATGTCACTGCGAATCGAAGTGACTCTCATCCTCTTCGGTAAGTAATGGGTTCTTTCTAAATATTTTGTCAAATAATTTCGACGTTTTCCAGACTTGTGAAGTGTCAGTCATGAATGCTAAAGAGTTTATTACACTTTCTTAATCCGCTGTTTCGTTTTATTTCGCCTTTGAGAGAGAGAGAGTTTTGCTCTCTACTCATGCGACTGCATGCGCGTATTACATCTCTCTGTTTTTCTTTATTGACCTTAGTTGCCAGCCCTGATGAAGACAAATATTTCCGTCAGGGAGCGAAACCTAAGAAGAAGCGACCCGCCCCCATGCCACCGTCTCCAAATCAGCAGAAAATGACCCCTGCCGTAAGTTTTTTTTAAACTGACTTTTTCTTCTCGTTGCTGGATTAAAGTGTCACACACATACTCGCGTGTCCACTCAAGTGCTGCAGTGAGCGTTTGGAATCCTTACAAAGGATTTGTGAACGGGGTCATCGGAAGTATTTTGCAACGGTTGGGAGATCCTAGTGTGTTGAGAGAGTTTAATTCGAAGGCGACGCATTATGAAACTCTATTCACAAAAGTGCAGCGATGGGCGTGGGTGAAGGATGCTCAAGGTCATATAAAAGATGCGATGGCTTCCCCACAAACACGATTCATTCTCTCCTCCATTCCCTTTATTGCATTCATTTGCGCTCTGACAAATGCGATAATTCGACAGTTTACGTAAACTCTGTCTTACTTAAAGGAACCAAGACTCGTTTAAATGAAATTTACGTAAATAAAAGAGGATTAAAGAAATGGATCTTCATGTGATTTTTCTCTAAACACGAACTTGACGAATTTCAAAAGTTATCAAAACAATTACTTCAAACGATCAAAAATTATGAATTCATCGCTATGAAGGTGGTGTTAAATGTTGTCATTCGAATTTTCTGTTAGTTGTGCCACCAGTCAGTGAAATCTGTTTATTATAATGCATCCCTCTTGTGCATTTATAAATATGTGTATAATTCAATATAATCGCTCAAATTTAAATATGGTTCATTTAAGAATGAAATTATGATCACGAAAAGGTGATTTATCTTATTTCTTTTCATTGTGGATGAAGTTCACGACTTCTGATTGAAATGAAATGTCTCTCTTGTTGAAAAAGTTTTCATTATATCTTTTTCGCAGGTTTCCGATGGGTCCCTCAACTCTACCAATTCCACTTCTACAAATGCGGTAGAAGCTCTTGAAATTACTGCAAGTCCGGCAAAGAAAATTCCAATCGAAAGTAACGGAACACAGCCTCAGGAAGGAAAAGATACTCCGATTCAAAATGGAGAACATGAAGCTGATATCCCTTCAGAAACTAAAACGCCGTCCAAGCAACAAGAGGAGGAGTTGAGCAAAACAATCGACTCCGAGGAGGGGACTGAAGTAGTATCTAAGCCGCAGTCAGATCAATTAAAATCAAACGGTGTAGAGAAGGTAGTCGAGGAGGAGAAGTGTCTGCCAGAAGAAGAGATCCAACGCGAAGATGCAAAATCGTCACCGGAGGTGATACATCCTCACAAAGAAGCTAAGTCATCAGAGGATGTGACGGAATCTCTTTCTCCCGAAACAGTAACTTCTGCAGGTGAATCTCAGTCTACGGAGGAAAAATCGTCTCTTGAAGAAGGAAAGTCGTTTGTAGAAATTCAATCCACACCTGAGACGGTATCGAGCGGGGAGGTCCGCACCGAAGAAACGAAGCCGCGTGATGATGCAGAATCCTCGCACAAAGATTCCGGTCCAGAAGATACGGAAGACGCTGGACGACTTAGCGATGAGTCTCCGCCGCCAGTGGATGAAAGCATAAATACACAGGAAAAAACGACCGATTCGAAGCAGCAAGAAGCGGAGAGCAAAGAAAAAAGCACTCCCGATTCGGAGCCCGTCTCAAAAGAAATGGAGTGCGTTTAAGGAAGGAGTAGAATTCGCAATTGTAGAACACGCAGACGCGCGTAGATATCGGCTCCTTCGATTGGGGTTACTTTGAAGCTGAATTGCTTTTTTTAAAAAGTCTTCGGATATGAACTTGGGGAAAGTATTTTTTTCCCGAAGCGCTCGAATTGATAAGGGGTACATTGTTGGCGTTTCCTATGAAGCCGTCCGACACGGAACGGAATTTAAATTTGTTGGATTTTTATCGGTTTAAGACGCATCCTTTCGAATGTATTTGCCATATCCTCTCGAGATGTATATTTTTATACGCCGACTGTTGAGTGCTCGATTTCGGAGTTAAAGAATACGAATGGTGCTAGCAAAAAAAGATGAACTGAAGCTGTCCAGTAGGAATGCTAGAAACGCGCCAGTTTGCAAATTTTTAATTTTTTTTAATTGTGCGTTTTAAAGTAGTCAGAGAGCTCTTAGGTAAGAAAAATGTTATTATTATAGTGGCCACTGCTAGCGTTTATTTTCAAAGGCCCTTAAAAACACTCTCACAACGGAAATGAATGTTAATTTATTTATATAAAGATGTGCTGTGCTGTTTAGAATGGATTTGCTATAGAGTGCTTGTTTTATGATGAATGTTTGTTTGTAATGGAAATGTAAAAAATGTGTTAATACTGTGTCGCATCAACTGATTGTCAGAAATAACCGTCAATCATTATATTTTCTTGGAGGACTTAAGCACTTATGTATGAACATCTAATGTTCGTCCTCCGGTAAGCATTACTTCAGCCGTTATGTGCTATCCTATTCGAATCTGAAGATGAAAATATTTATTTTTACCATGAAATATTTTATTGAAATGAAGATTGTATGCTCACAAATTATGTAATCTAATGTTCTTCATTAAAGCCTCCATCTATTTATCGATTATTCATTCGAGTAATGCCCAAATCCTGAGATAATAAACTACGCACGGTACTTGTTAATGCTTCGAAACGTGAAAAATAAATAATTATCGTTCTGGCTGCTAGAAGATCCTCAGCTCGTCTCCCGATCACCTCGTATTTTTTCTTATTTCCCAACTTGACCATCTTCAGACCAACGAAGCACCGTCGAAATATTTCTTCAGAAAATTTATTCATTCAGTTGCATCGACTGGCTAAGTGTTGAGTAGTTACCAGAGGCGTCAGATAGTTAATTGAAATGTAAGAGGCGTTTCTGTGCGTCCTTATTATGATAAGGGCCAAGATGCATAAAAAGTCTGAAGGAAAGTTCATCGCGTATTCAAGTCACAGAAACGCCTCTCCGCAGATGGATAGCAAATGAGCGATCGAGTTATTTTTGTAAGATGACTTACAGCTTAGGACTGGAAGCCTTTGATAAAGCACTTTTTAGATACCAAGAGACACTTCATAAAGGACTCCTGTTCCTTAGAAAAAAGGTTAAACCGAAATGAAAAACCTTTCAACGTTCTTTAACCCAAAGAATGCTTTATTTGGTGAACAACTTATCGAATGATTCGATTGATTTTTTCCTAAAATGAAAATTTTTTGTTTAATACGGATTATTTAAATTATGAATCATAATTCTTAGACGATTTCTGAGTCTTTAAATTGATAAACACCAGAGACAACCTTTGAAAGAATTCAAACTGAAGATAATATATTTTACCAAAAGTAAACTTGATTTTATTGATGCTTATACAACAAATTTTTAATTAGAAGTATTTTTAATGCTTTCAAAGTCAAGTACTTTTCGTCAGAAAATTGTCAATTCTGCATAAAAGGTCGTAATTTTTAATAAATTCCTTTGTGCACGATGTGATTTAATTATGTTTATTGGTGATGCATATACTTTCAAATGGATAACATTTTTCATCCGTTTTTACGTACATTAAATTTCCTGTGTTAAAAAAAATTATTATCCATAACGTTTCCTTACACATTGAAATGAAACCACGCTTTACTCATTCTTGCTTTAAAATACCTCGATATATTCTTATTTCTCTCATTATATGCGTATTATTTACATCTCTCATTATTTATACTATAAAATTTTAAATTTAGAGCCATTATAAAATCATCCTATGACTTATTTCACTAGTTAGCGAAAAATTATCCAGTATTTATAATTATAATATCTAAAAATCGCTAGTATTAAAAATAAATGGATTCAAACGAGTTCGAGTTATAAAAATATCGTCATGACTGATCCGTGAGTAATTATTTATATAACTAACCAATCACCCGCTTAACTAATCATTTACTTAAGATGGAATTCGTCGGTGGAGTAATAATGTAAACAAGTTCAAGCTGATGTTTATCCAATTTAACTCAAGTTTATCCAAGTATACTCTCGCTGCAATTCGCTAGTCTTTTTCATGAACCGGCGTAATTTCTGGTAACGATGCATTAAAAGCTAATAAGAAGATTCGGAGTTGAAATTGCTAAAAGGACGCGACTCAAGTTTTTCTTATAACCTCTGAAATTTTCCTTTCGAAAACATTAATCGGTATCTCAAGTTTCGAGATAAAATAAAAATTCTTGTGAATTTTCATTCGATACCACAGATATTTTTAAAATTAAGTTTTCATTTAAAAATGTTTATTGTTATTTAAAAAAGAGAGACCAATTTCAATTACATTACTCGGATTTATCCCGTTGACCTCAAATCATCATTCAAACAAACGCATGTTGATATTTGTTTGTTTGAATGATGATTACATGATTTGTTTGAAATACGTAAATATTTATTATTCCTTCCGAGTGAAGAAGAAGATGAATCCAATCTTGTCCTCATCCTTCTCTTATTCTTACTTGGAATGCGCGGAATGAGAACTACATAACACAAAATTTGACGATAGAATTTTTCCTAATTTGCAAGAGATTGTACGCAGAGACTAGATCAATCATATTTCCAAATATTTGAATCTTCTTTTAAATAATAGCTTGTAAACTGTTGTTTGTTGTCCAGGAAACTTTTGGAGAAATAAATACCCGTAAACTGCCATAAGTGACCAAGGTAGCCTCTGCCAGGGACCCCATACGCGGAAATTCAGATTTTTACGGATTAAATTACAATCTGTAGCACTTATAGGTCGATTTTCACTTGAATTCTGCTGAAATTTGGATGAAAATGAAATTGTCAACATTGAAGAAGATTTAATGGTTTTATAATGAAAGAAATTATGAGAAAATATAAAAGAAAGAAAATAAATTAATGGCTGTGAATTTTACTTGAGAAATTATTGAAACTGCCATTGCTTTCATCCCATTCAATACAAAATACTAGTTTCTTCTTAGAGTGCTTTTTTTATCTTTTGAATACATAAAAGTCACATTAGACTTCTTCCCAAATAACTTTACCTTCGAAAAATTTGATCGTGCAGTCCAATTTTTACATCGCCTAAAACTTTTTTGTTTCTCGCTCTTTCTCACTTTTTGATCATCGTCCTCACTCACAATAGGAAGAAGTTGTGAGAAACAATTAAATGTTATTTTCAGATTGATCTGAAACGATATCTTGAATAGAACTTTAGTGTTTGACTTTTTATAAACAAGAGCAAGATTCGATCACTCATTGTCAGACAATTTACTATTTGAGTTACTTTCTCGGTTCTATGGGTTTCGGGTAGTGTTGATAAAATAGGTAATGATTAATAATCGAAGCGCGAAGCCTATTTCTCTCTCGCGTTAAAATAGCTATAAATTATATCTTCTATAATATATATTGCGTAGCGTGGCGCATTTAAGCAGGCTAATAACGAAGAAGATAAAGAAATTGATCTTAAGATTAGATCTCATTTCACTATTGCTAGAGAAAATTAACTTGTTAAAAATAGGTCACAACCGCTACTCAAAGCTCCCGTAAAACATGTTTTACCGTTTTTGACAAGTATTCGAAGCAATACTCGACTTCGTATCCGGTTAGAAGAATTCTAATGGGCAATGTGTTTACCGCGAGGGCTCGGTAAGGCTATCGTTCCTTATCGGCAATGCCGCCAGAAACGGACCAAAGAGTTGCGGTAGATAAGATATTAAAAATCAAACAACGAAAAACTTGTCCTGAAAGTAGCAACTCATCATTTTTTTCTGATGAGAGATAAAGCGTTGCGTCTTGAAGGTCAGTTACGAGGGAGGGTCATTTAAATAGCGGGAAGAACATGAATATCATTGAGTTTTAGATTCTACCTTCTAAATTGTGGAATGGGGGATGATATACTTGAATGGAAAGCAGATTTAATATATATTTACTGAAATATAGTAAACTATATTTCAGAAAATTAGTAATCGATAAGGAAATTCCACTTTGGGAAGAAATCGATTCGGATGCGAATAAGGGGTTGAAAAAAGTACATAAACATCCCATAGTTATAAACAGTGAATGTATATTTCGAAATCTTGGATTGATACGAAACTTGGACCGCAAATCAGTCACTTAAAAAGTTTGTCATAAATCAAATACTCCAAATCAAATATAAGCACCTGGAGGATTCAGAATAGATGGAATATTTTTATGAACCATATAGAAGACTTATCTCAATAGCATTAACCTTAACATTCCGGAGAAAAATATCTAGCCAACACAAATCCCCACCGCACCATCCTCACTCAGTCTGAGAATTTCTCACAGAGGTATGATCTAATTCATCCTATTTGAAAGCCCACTGGGGGCAACCACTCAAATACGAGCCCCTTCGGATTGGAATAAAAAGAGCCGTTGAAAAAGAATAGGAAGTCATCTTTCAATTATGAATAGATCATTGCATCTCATCTCTACCTATTCATAAATTGTTACCCAAGCTTAGTGTTGAAGATGTAATAATAGTATTCTGTTTACACGAAGAACATGCAATAAAAACATGTGTGAAGTAAATATATTTATAAATTATAATAATTATAATTATATATTAATTAAATTATATAATTATATAAATAACGAGCTAGGACAATAAAAAACAATATAACAATTTGACAAAGAGCATTATGATTCAAATTTCAAAAATCATCTTTTTCTAAGTTTATTATTTCTGGGTAAGTACACCATATTGACATTTTTCTTCGTTAAATTTTTTTGCTTATCTAAGGGGGATTGTTGATTACAGTAATGCAAAGGGTAGGTCAATTTATTTTTACTCGTCCAATTTTAAAGCTTTGATGCAATAAAAACTAACCTTTCATTTAGATTGCATAATTTCGTGAGAGATATCTCACAGTTTCTCGAGATAAATATATATAAATCACAAATTGAATCAATACATTGCCCTACTTTCAAAGTCTTTACCTACAATAACGGTAATTTTTTCGTGTTTGTAAGCTATCTATTACTGTCTTCAAAAAATTTGCGAGAACTCAATTTATATTATAAACTACTATTTAAATTATTATAATAACCGTATTCAACACGACTAGTTAATATGAGAATGATTGAGTAAAAGTCGAGGGATTTTCAAATGGTTACAGTAACCATCCCACAGCGAACAGACTACGCAATCCTTTCAAAAATTATGTAACTCGGTTCGATTGATTTGCGTATCGCGAGCCAGCGCGTCATAACAGCATCATTGCATTTACCTTTTCATTTCTTATGGCATTGACTTTCCTTTTCCTAATTAGTTTAAGCAGCCTTTTATCTGTGGAATTTTTTTATTTGAAAAATATACCACGTTTTTATTCCATAAAATCTTCCAACTCTGTATTCGATTTAAGTTACAAAGTAATAGTGAGTTAATATCAAGAAAGCTCCAAGTTCCAATCCACTTCTCCTTGATATCCATTATCCTCAATGCATTCCAACATTTCAATGTAGCTACGCGGTAAGGAAGTTTCGCTTGCCCCTTCCAGAATAACGCTCTTGTAGAACGGAGATGGTCTGCGGTCCTGGTCGAAAGGTCTTGTACATTGATAAGCTCGGCAGCTGAGGCACTCTCCGTTGCATTCCACTTTCACCTCCAGCACTCGGTAAATTCCACTCTCTACCCCTTCTTTCCTGTAAAAATGGGTTTCACGCTCAACCTGAGGACTTTCTACAGAATGCTAATTTCGGAAAATTTCTCACCTGTCCAATTCCATTTTATACGATGTGGGAATTTCCCATACGGCTCCCCAAACAACACCGTTCGGATCCTCGGTTAAAGTTGCCATTGCACCTTTCCATCTCTCACTCCTATAATTGAAGTCTAACTTGTAGCCCTAAATTGATAATATTTATATTCGTCAAAAATAAGTACCGCTCTCAACAATTTTATAATGAAATAATTAACATTTATTAAACCATTAATAATATTAATATCCATGGTGCTTTCTGAACGATATTTTTGAATTAAAAAACTGCAAAGGTGTTCATAATCACTATCTCTATAATAATATATGATAAATAACATTAAAGAAAGAATTAGTTTGTATTCAGTAAAAACTCGACATTTTGAAAAAGTATATGATAAACTATAGATGTATGAAATTTAGATCAATTTTAGTTGATTGAATAATTTAAACTTAAAAAAGTCTGTGTTTTTGACAAATACGATTGACAGAATCACCGTTTCCTGGAAGAATTGCTTTTTACTTAAAATCAGTAACTAATCGTTGACTCTGTTATTTTATTAATATATACTATTGCTTTTAATATTTCAAAGATCAAATACCTTCAACTTTCCTTTCCCTTTCCGTTGAGCGTTGGGACATGACAAACGAATTCTTTTTTCCAACATATTGCTCGCGAAACCGAAGTAGAGAAACTTAATATCGTCCATTTAAGTTTGTTGCTATAGGGTGTCATATGCATGAAGCTTGAGATACAAGTAAACAGCAACAAAAAAATGAAGTTAAAGACAGTGGACGTATGTTCCATCTATTGAGCGTAAAAGGCGTGTTTTGCAGATGTGATGAGAATGAATAGAGGGAAAGGTTGAAGTGTTCGAAAATTCGATCCATATGTCAGTTCAGCTACTTCTGGCTGGATTTCAAGCTGGATAACAAAAATTTAGACCTTAGTAATTTATAAATTCGATAAAAATACAGAGAAAGAACATAGAACCTATTTATGCAAAGAATTGTTTTGATATATCTTATTTTTTTAAGGAGTGCCTAGAAACGGGCTGACAACGTCAATTATTCTACTATCTGTTTGCTTGTGATACAATTGAAGGAAGTTTAGCACTATATCTAATAATTAGGACTGTACGATACAAGAAGGACTCTGATATTTCTGTGCCTTCCTCCGATTTATTTATAATCGCCTTAAATGAATATTAAATCAGATAATCATATATAATCCGTTAGTAATGTACCATATTTGAATTACAGACAATCGCGCTTCGACATAAACTAATAAGCTTCACTTTGCCCAGTGCTGCCCTCGCTAAGTTGCTTAACTGTTTACAGCTCAGGAGATGGGTTGTCACTGGGGGAAAATCTTGGGATGATTAAGCGATTGCTCTATGGAACGAGTAAATGAAATATGTCTAGAATTACGTGGAGAAAGCCTAGAACTTTTCTATTGCTTCTGATATTTTATTCTTTATCGATTGCGGATTTTTCTAATTCAGTTATGGGAAGTACATCATTTCTGTATTTCGGCTATGGTAGTAATCTCCTTGCCAAACGTATTCATATTAACAACCCAACTGCCGTGAGAAGAGGACCGGCTAAGCTGCGGGTATTATAATCAAGAAAATATGTATCGTGAATCTAATGACACCTTGCAAATATTTCAGCACATATATCTCGTTAAATTAATTGATCGTAGCAATTCTTTCGGAAAATGTTCGAGTGAATTATTGGATACAACTTATCTGAAATATGTCAACAGTCATGGTGACATTTATCAGACAGTTTAAGTTTCAAGTCAATTTTATCCTCCATAATTTAGGATTATCGTTTGGATTTTAATGGATTCACTACGCGTTGGGGTGGCGCAGTTGCTACAATCGTACCCCACGAGAATAAACATGTTTGGGGTGCTTTATGGGAGTTAAATTCGACGGATATGGGTAATCTCGACAGGTAAACTTTTATCTGCTTCTTTTTCCATTTAAAGTTGTATCTTTAGTTTAAAACTGTCTAAATGTAAGGACCAGACCAGAAAGTAAGGTTATTCCTGAAGCTATTCTCAAATTAATAAAAGTTTGGTAAATAGAGAGAAATAAATATTTAACAAAAATCGGGTCCAAGTAAAAAGATTTTATGTATTCCGATGCAAATTTTTAGAAAAATTTCTTCTCACGGTGAAGAATACCAAATTATTTTCTTTTTTTGATGTAATAATTAATTAATAAAATTGCATTTCTTCGATGTATGCCGCAGGCAAGAAGGTGTAGAAAGTAGAGTCTATGAACCATTTGAAGTAAATGTAGAGACTCCGAGTGGAGAGAAATTGACAGCAAGAACCTACAGATTTATTCAAAATTCTCCACCACTTGCACCCCAAAATTCATCTGATTTAGGGAGAATATTCAGTCAGATTCCAAAGGAAAGACAACCCTCCCCTGAATACAGAAGGGTCATAGTAATTGGAGCCTATGAAAGTGAATTACCAGAAGATTATATAAAAGCTCTAGAAATGATTCCGCATAATGGTTTCAATGGTAGTAGTGGGTATAATATTGTACCTCAAGAAGAATATTTTAGGTTGGGACCACCTCAAAAAGTATGAAGTACTTTGTTATTAATTAATTTTTTAACCCTTGTTATAACAGTTTTAAGTATATTGAATTATTATTTCAAAGTTGAAATTTTGAATATCTAGTCTCATTCAATCATATCAAATAAAATTCAAGCTAATATAGTAACGTATATTTTTTAAAAAATCTATTTGTATATGCATAGTGTTATGGTAAATGAATCTTACAACATAAAATAAATGGCAATCAGCTGCAATAATTTATGTATTATACGACTATTTTATCGAATTAGGAAAAAAATGTAGTACTATTAGAATGGTGATAAAATGCATATTCTTTTAAAATTCTGACCTAAAATTGTCGAAATATTAGTTAATTATGTAACTTAAGATAAACTACAGTATTTATGAAAGGATGGAGAGGTATTAAAATGTAAAATTCATTGTTTTGATGAATCAATATTATTCTTGTATTATATTATGTTAAATGATGGGGAGCTTAATTAATTGACTATAATAAAAATCTTATCGAATTATATTGTCTTTTAACTATCCATTTCTTGTAATGGTTTATCATTATCATAACTGGAGAATCCTTTGGTACAGAAATTCACTAATGATTGAAACTTAACAAAGTATGAGGGAATCAAGATTATATAAAACAGGAAATCATAATTATAAAATATTTTTATCAAAAACATTTTTAGCCATAGAAAGATGAATAAAAAAATAGGAATGAAAAACCATTCATTGCCATTATACTTAGAGATACACCTTCAAGATTATTCTCAAAGAGAGCAGACTCGTTGTCTCCTACTCAATTATATCTTAAAACATCTATTATATACTCAGAAGTCAAACTAAAATCCTCTTTATCCAGCTACGAACATAAGTATTAGGTGGCATACTGCACAATTTGACTATTTCCTTTTCACTATATTAATTCATTTACAAATTTTCATATATACTCCTCTCAAGAGAGATTTTCCTGAGGATTAATCCTGATCCATTGGTGAGTTTGAGTGAATATTGATGTACAAGTACTCTCAACTATTCTCTTTGATAATTCATCCAGATGATTTTAGAGCTTCCAATTTTAGATCCATCACCAGAGTGAAAAATAGAAATATGATGATGAGAAGATCCTCTCAATGGGGTATAATTAATATCATAAAGGAGGACAAGAAATTGGGGTACTATGATTTAAGCAAGGACTTAATTTGAATACTTGCTTAAATTATTCACATAATATTAAATAATACTGATTTTAGGATATAAAAATTTTGTGGAAAAGTAAAAAATACATTATTCAACTCTCAAACACAACTTACACTCCATTGGCTCATTATACTTTCATTCTTCCTCCCCACTCATTTATATATATAATAATCTTAATATAATAAGTTTTCAAAAGTTGTATAATCTCATCTTCTTATGTGTTCTTATTTTCTCATTTATTCCTTGTGAAAATGAAGTGAATTCCCCTTGAAATTATTTCATTGCCTACTGTGAAAGTCTTCTTTTCATAACAAAGTTTATTATAATTATTCTTATTTAATTTTAAAGCTATCCATCTTAGATAAGTACAATAAACATATATATAAAACATCTATAATCCTTAAAACCTTAAGCCATAGAATTCTGCATTCAAATGTTTCATACAAGACACAATAAAATGCATTTCCATAATTTTCATCATTGGTTTCACAATCCATAATTTCTAAAATTATTTGCAAAGAAATAAAATTTTTCCAGAACATGATAACTCCAAGATTTAGCCAATGGTAATGCCCCTGATAATGATAATATGTTCCCTCCAAATTAATGGAATGTTTTGAGTGTTTAGTTGATCAAATTTCTTTTTAACCAAATTATATCAATCAATTTACACACAAATCAGTTGGTCAACTACAACATTACATTTTCATTTTAAACTATAAACACAAAATTTATTTAATAAAGCAAATAAAGTTTACAAACATGTCAATTTTAAGACAGAGAAAACAAGTAAATAATTTAGATTATTAGTCAAATGACCATGAATATTTTTAAAATCTCTAAAAGAAATAAATACCCATTCTTTTCTTAATATTTCAGACTTACAGCATCTTTTTCAATAAAATCTTCCTTACTTCCCTGAAATAACATCAGATACAACACAAAATTAAATTTAAAAAATGAAAATTTAATATTTTGTCATGTTCATTAAACTATGCAATAAAAGTGTATAATACTATTGACATATAAGGTAAGTTCATTTAATTTCCTTGCATATCAAATTCTACACATTTAAGTTATACTTTACTGAATAGGGCAACAGAACAAATATTTGATAAACTCTTTAAATTTATAGAAAAGATATAGTGAAAATTTACATTTAAGTAAAGAAAAATAAGAAAATGTAAAATAATTAAATATTATTTTAAATCTTTTAAAACAAATGAAAAAAAGAATTTTAACCCATGAAATCACACTAAGTCCATTACTTTGATATTACCTTTTGAACTTTGTCTTCAGCCTTACCAGCACCTGATTCTGTCACAACGTTTATCAATGCTTGATAACCTGGATATAGCATAAATGTAGTATCAACTATGCACCTTTTCTTTTCATCTCCTGTTGCAGAATGATATGGTATTCTACTTAATTTACCAAAAGATTGATGAGATAAGCACATTTCCAAGGCTTTCTCATACTTTAACGTAACCAACTCTTTGCAGGGTATTTTAAATCGACAACGCTCAGATCCATTCAACTGCCGAAAAAAAATCAAAAATCCATCTTAATAAAAATGAGATTCTAACAATTATTTTAATGATTCTATCATCTGATTTACTGACTGATCATGCACTATATCAACAGCAAATTTATAAGTTAGATAATATAGATAAATATTTAAGTGGAGGATAACAGATACTTAAGTACAAAGTATTGCACAAAGAAATTGTATTGAATCCACACAAATATGGAGAATTAGCCACAAATAGGAAATGAATCTAAAAAGCACTGCACTTTTTGTGTGTGCATATAAATAAAATGTACGTATATATAAATAAAATATCTTACGATGTTATCCATCTTCTCTTCTTAAGTTATGTGTATAATGTACCTCAAAATAAATTGATTATTTATGATGAAAATGGGAATACTTGACAATAGAGATAAGGCAAATGTCATGAATAAGAGAATCAATAAAACTTCTAATGATTGCAAATACTTAGGAGTTATATTATTACATTTTATAGAAACCTAGATAGGGATAACATAAATTTAATAATAGGTAAGCATACAGGATCCTTGTTTTTGTAATCTGAAATTTAAAGGATAGTAACAGGAGATCCCAAGAAAAGAAGGGATGCATATAAATAGTAAGGCCCATACTAGAATGTATGATGAAAGAGGAATCTGTATTACCTGTATCTGTGTATACCATATCATACACAGGTTATATAACATAAAGGTTATACAGGTTATATAACATAACACAGGTTATAGGGTGGGAAGGGTTTAAAAAATGAATCGATCGACCAAAATTCGAAGCGAAGGATAGCAATAATAACTCTACAATGAAATCTAGGAGACAAAGTACAGATATAGCAAAGTATTCATATCTTAATTAAGGTATTATAGAATAGAATAAGTGGCCATCTATCTTACATCCTTAATCAGTAAACACAAAGTCTTTCAAAAGAAATGTGCATTAATTATTTTATTATGTAGTCTTGTTAAAAAATATTTAAAATAGTTAAATGTTTTAAAATGTGATGATAATAATAATGAATGCAACTTGAATGTGTGTATATAATGATGTAAGTATAACACTAACACTACTAGACTTTCAGCCTATCTGTAACTCAGCTTATTTAATAATAAAGAAATACCTTGCATACTAATTCCAACAGATAATTATCATCTACTTCAGGCCATTTCTGATCCAAGACACTTTTTTCCTGTAAACAATTGGAAGGAAGCCATTAACTTTCAATTTTCAATTAATACCAAAATAACTTTATTATGCTAAGAATATTTTCATATTAATTAATCAAAATTTACTGGCAAAATGTCAAGAAAATGACAGTTAAATCAATAAAAAGGATTTGCACACTCTTGTTCAAGGAGGAAAATCATAGGTTTCATGTCCTTAAATTACACATACCCAATCAATTTCATCGGAATCACAGTTAACTCTTCCAGGAACATTCACAAAACCAGACCATAGCTCAGATGCAAAATGGGGTGCCATTGGTGCCAATAAAATGAGTTGGGTTGCTAGGGCTCTTTCAAACTCCTTTCCTTGTTGTATAACAGAAGGAGAAGCCTTCTACAAGTAAGAATATAATTAATTGAAACATAATGTTGGTTTCTTTACAATTTTTTCTAAACTGAGTTAGGTAGTTAAGAGTAAGTTAGTAAGTTAGTTTTAAAATAAAAATTGTTTTCACTACAGCTGAAAAAATACACAACACGTAAATCAAATAAATAATTAAGACAAGAGAAGAAATGTATAGGAATTTTGAAATATTAATTTGTTATTAAATGCAGAAATATTATATTATAATTATATACAGAGAAACTGTTAATTTGGCCATGAGGGAAATTACAAATCCAGAGACTGTTAACCAACATTAGCAACAAATTAAAACTAACAGAATTACAAACCCTTAAGGAATTAGTTAGTCCTTGCATCTTTGAAATTGCAATGGAGAGTTGGTAAGATATTCTGTAGTTAAAAGAAGCTCCTTTCAAATAAAAGTTACGAGCATCCCATAACTTTTCTTCTTCTTCTTTAAATTTATCACTTAATGGCAACATTGTGTCTTTGGTTCTTAGATCCCGAAACTGGCGAATAGTGAGCCATAGTCTTTTCTGCCAGTTGATTATGCCAGGAAAAGCTATTTCAAAGAATATATTTTGATGAAATATTATATAAAATGAAAGATCTTTAATGTTTATAATGCATAATTTAAAATATTTTGCATTTTAGGTCAATAAAATTTATAAATTTTTAATAATGAAAAAATGTATAATGGTTATATACATACTTTCTGGAGACCAGTTGCGATGAGATGTTGGAGCAACATCAGCCAAAACAAGCAAACGAGTAGTATCAACACCATGTTCATCAAACATATCTGAAGGCTCCACACCATTATACTTTGATTTACTCATTTTTTCCCATGAAACAGCAACAGGTTTTCCGGTTGTTTTCTCAATAGCTTTCTTACCTATAAAGAAAGGTTTTATGCTATTGAAAATATACTTTTTAACAGAAAGTAGATAATTAGGTATTCATTACAAAATATATAATTTTAGAAAATTGAATTAAATCCTATACTAGAAGGATTTAACGCAATTTATGAAAATTATTTTTAGCTTGCTAGATAATAATAAACAACTTTTAGAGTCTGACTTTAAATTGATACCTGTATCATAAATTCTTGGAGAAAGAAGCTTATATACTCAAAGAAAAATTGATAAAAGAAGAAGTAAAGCTACCACCACTTTCTTACAGAAATTCATGAGCATTGTATCAAGCAGATAGTGTTAGTTACATCAGAGCTATGAAACCAGAGGATATAGGTAACATCAGGACAAGATATGTTTAAAGCAATGGAGATTTTTCACATATTTATATTTTTATAAACTATTGAGATACTGATAATTTGGAAATTATTTAAAAAACTGACTTGATTTTCTTCAAATTTACTCTTGAATTTTTTTATTATCTTTATATTTTATTCCATACTGGTGATAAGAAATATAAAATATTTCATGCAATTATTTACATTAAATTGAGATAAAGACTCCATTATGAATTATACATTATAAATTCCATGAGCTATATCACTGTTGTTCAAAAATTTAAAGATTATAAATGTGATATCTGGATAGATAGAAGAGTGTGATGTAGAAATCATCTTATTAACTTTCTTAGGGGTTTCAAGTTTATTACTAGATCACAACACCAACATTATTTCCTAAATAACAGAAAATCAAAAATTACGGTGATGGTAATGACCACCACACATCGAAATTAAAATAATGTATATTTAATGATGCATATATAATAATGATGCATAAACATCATTAAATAATAATTCATATAAACTATACTAAATTAGTATCGTTACATATTTTTCTTTCCTGGACTTCTTTTATGAGACTCACCATTGATAACCACTTCATCTGAACGAAGATATTTTCCTGATTCTTTTGATTTATAAGTCTTTCCCATTACCATACCCTGAACAAGAAGACGTTTAAAAGGTTCAGGCTGGGGAAGAAGACCCTCAGAATGGAAAAAATATGACATGAACCTAGCATAATAAAGGTGCAAGACAGCTGAAATGAAAATAACCAATTTATAAACACATTATTTAAAAACTTCATCTGATAATACAAAATAACGTATAAAATTGAAATTTAGAAAAATGAAAAGATTTATCAAAAATTATAAAATTATTTATCAATTTTTGATTATTCAGAGATTCAGATTTATTCAGATTTTTGCATAAAAAGAAAAATTTTTACCATGCTCTTTCCCACCAATGTATAAGTCCACAGGCATTAATTTTTCAGCTTTTTCAATTGAAAATGGAACGTTTTTATTCTTTGAATCCAAGTATCTCAAGTAATACCATGAAGAATCAACAAATGTATCCATAGTATCAGTCTCTCTCTCAGCTTTCATTCCACAACTTTAAAGGAAATGATCTTATAAAACTAAAACCACAACAATATTATAATATAATGATATTACATTAAACATTAGAACAATTCATAGAGTACTTATATTATATGAATATTAATATATTTTGCATAATAGCTTTACTAGCCCTAAGAATCTACAATAAAGGTTTTAGGAATGCCAAGTGATCTCATCAGAAGACATTGTGTCAGCAATATTGTTACATCTTTAAGACTGAAGATAAAATGGCTAATATGAATGAATGGACACCAAGCACCCAACACTTTGATTATTTGCTCTCCTTATTGATAGCTGGTTGTAGGAGAAAGTACCATGCGGAGGACAGTGGGAAGTAAGGAAGCTTCATCCAAAATCTGAAGAAGTCAACAGCACCATTTAATGAAATTTTGTAACCCAACATAATCAACTCTGATTTCCTAAAAACTTTCATAGTGAATAATCTATGATGCACTCAAATACACTGATATTATGAAAATTATGAAGCATATTTGAAAAAAAATTAGTGAACTGTGAACTATCATGCTAATTTTGTAACTTTATTCAATGAAGTAAAAGGGCATTGAGCTATTAATCATTACCTTGGACATGAAGTTTGTTTCCAGTTTTCATTTTTTTCCAAAGTAAGTGCTTTGAAACCACCTTCTTGTTTATTTATCTCAGCAGGAGGCAAGGTAACAGGAAGATCCTTTTCTCTAACTGGAACAGCACCACATTTCTTGCAATGTACCATGGGAATAGGAGTTCCCCAGTAGCGCTGACGAGAAATTAACCAGTCTTGCAATCTTGGACTAACACTGTAACCTCCAACATTCATTTGCCTTGCTTTGTCTAAGACAAATAACCTAGCATTCTCAATATTCAATCCAGCTAAAGGACCAGAATGTGGTAACATCTTGTTATTTTCTTCATCCACCATCTATTGAATACAAATATTGAAAATCCAATACATTGATTTCCATCACATTGACCCTAATGAAATTTAAGGAAGTGATTATTAATTTATATTTTGTATAACCTTAAATAAATATTTGAAAGATTAATTTTATTAAGTAAAGTTACAGTATGATATTAGTTAGTTAAAGGTTTACCGGATTGTAAAGAAAAAAATGATTAGATGACAGATTGAAACTGCATCTACTGAAATACATACTTATATTTGTATAAATCGGCTGATTAGGCGTTTAAGTACTGAAATTTTTTATGGCCAAAAACAGAATTGAATTTAATGTACATAGAAAGGCTTATCGTAAAGGAAGATTCACAGTATATGAAGGTAATGGATTAACAGTACTTATGTTAAAGAACATAAAACAGATATGAAAAATCATGGTTAATTGAATAATTTTTCCTAATTTTCTCAATTTTCCTAAACTCATGCTTTCAGGCATAATGTCACTTTAATCATTTACTCGAATGGGAATTTTTTTATAATTTAAATAAAGATCAAGATGGATCGAGATCAAGGAAATTATATATACTTTGTATATATGAAAAATATGTATACTTTGCAAAAGACATGCAAACAAAGATCAAATCCATGCATTTCATATGAAATTTATTTGAGCTTATTATGAAATGAGTCACTGACCTTAGTTTTTAAGGGAAAATTTCCAGCTATAGCTATTTTGTAATCTATATCATTTTCACCGGGAAATCCAAACCTACAATCCATGCCCTCTTTGAAATGTGAAATGGTTTTAGTGAGACCCTTAGAATCCTTTCCTTTTAATGGGTGAATAATTATAACTGGTAATCTTTCCTTAGTAAATGGATGAATTGCTAAGAAAGGCAGTCTTGTCCATGATACACCATTAGTACAATTCTCAGTTACCTGAAAAGGTGTAAAGAAAACAAAAAATAAGGCAAGAATATTTGAGAAGCTTGAATGAAATACAAATATAGCATTTATTGCTTTATTGAGGGAATAAGATGCCATTAAATTTTCAATACTCTATAATGAAATTTTGAAAATATGAGTAAATTAATAGGTTTCCTTGATTTATGCAAAATTTTGATTTAAAATTATATAATATAAAAATTAGCTTAGAGAGAAACTGAGGCCACATAAATAGGAAGAGATGAAAGCTCCTTAAGAATCTAGTGATGAAAAGCAATGAGAATAACATTTGTGGCAAAAATAGATAAATCCCTAGAAATAAATGTGAAAAATGTCTAGTCAGGTCATAACTCTAGCCTAGACTTTGCAACATGAGTTAGAATGATAATCACTAAGAATAACATTATCAGCATAAGTGTTGTAGAATAATAGATCAATCGCCTGTAGCAACTAAATGGACATGGAAAGTAGATGCCATGTTTTAGTTCTAGATATTTTTGATAATTAGTTGATATCCTACACATCTAAAATATTTTATAAGCATGTCTCTATGAAAAAAATCCTAGCATCCAAAGTTTATTTTTCATGTAAGAGATGAAATCATTTTAAATTTTTGAAGAAAAGAATTGAGTAAGTATTCAGCTAAATTTCATGTATAAGAAGAATGCATCAGGATATTTCTCAGCAGATTTTCTTAACTAAAATAGTGATAAAATTAATAATTAATTAGAAAATGACCAAAGCTATTCTTCTCATTTCACATACAATGCTTAAATGTAGTTGGTTTAAATATTTTTCATCTCCAAAGCAAATTCTTAATCGTTCGTTTCTTAATCTTAATTCTTAATCAAAAGTTAATTTCATACATTTATTTATATTTCATTCAAAGTTAATTCAAGTTCGATCTTAAGCAGTTCTTACAGAAGGGGTGTTTCACATATCATATAAATCTTAATCTAAATAAATTCAGTAAATCGAAATTCACTGCCATTATTCTTTACTTTCTTTAGAAAAGTTCTTTAAAATGTTGAGCTTAAACTTTGGAGAACATAATAAGAATATTATTCATGGTAGAACTTCTATCGAATAAGGATTGATATAAAAGTTACATACAGAGCATGAATCTTGACAGTAAAGCAACAATTGTTTCTTATATTCATATGATTAACACTTTACCTTATCATTCCCACCTAACATTAAACTAATTGAATGTTCAGGACTAATGGCAATAAATCCTACTCCGTACAAGAGTTCTGGATTTTCTGTCCAAACATTCAGAATTTTATCTGAGTGAATATCTATCCCATCTTCATTCGCCAATCTAAACTCAAAAGTAGAACCATGGCAAGACCCAATCCAATGTCTCTGCAAGTTTATAATATCTCTCCAATCTTCCAGTCTAGGATCATCTAAACCATCCAGGAGTAACCTAAATATAAGTACAAAATTGCCCATATCAAAACCAAATAACTGAAGGGTAAAAGTTAATAAAAAATGAAAAATTTAAAGTAAAAATTGAGTTATTCCATTAAAAATCAAATTTATTTACTATTTTTTAAATTTGGCAAACCTTGAGATATCTGAGAAATGTTAACCAGCTTCATGAAAAAATTTATGATTCTTCACAAAACTTACTTTTCATGAGAAAATGTTATAAGGAATAGATAATATTAAGACAAATCCTACCTCCATGGATGAACTACACTTGAATTCTTGCAAAAATAAACATGAACTGGGATACATAAAGGAAACTTTCCTTGGAATTTGGTTAGCTAAATTTATTATTATCAATTCATTGGTAATAGGAGAATATAAATTTTAGTACTATATAAATAAATGGATGACATTGTCTTCAAATTTAGTTAAAAGTCTTAAATGCAAAGAATTTACTTTCATTTATAGGGATTACGATTATACTTTAAGAAAAACCAAACGGTATGACAAAATGGTATACTTGGGAATTGGCATACTAAATAATCTTCCACAGTGGCAGAAAGGATAGCCCGCAAACTTTCTAATTCTAAAACCCCAGATTTGAATTCTGGTTGAGGAGGAAATTTCCCTCCCAGAGTACAAATTTTTGAGGGAGCTATGTTAGAGAGATAAATAGATAAAGATTCACTTTCACAATACCATGAAAAATATGCATTTTGTATTAGTAAAAATCATATTTTTTTCAAGATAGATTAATACTAACCAGGAAGTTTTTTCCCTGATATTGAATGAAATACTTACTTCCCTTATCTGAAATTAACGGATATGACTGTTCTTGCTACTAACAAATAGTGTATTTCAATTACACTATATTTTAAATAATAGAAGATTGCAGAAAAACCTGCTTCATAGTTACAGATAATAATAACCATCCTCTTGCATCAATTATAGATTAATAAAAACAATATTTTAAGCTCATATAAAAGCTAAATGTCATGGGAATCATTAACAAAATAAATTTAAAATTAAATTATATATAGAAAAATTACATTATAAGTATTGTAGTTTTTAAAAGCATAATAAACATAATTATCTGCTAGGGTAAATTATGATTAACCATTCAAGATGGAAAAATCAATACCAACTTTGCAAATTTAGTGGTTTTAACAAACCACTGTTTAAGCCACTTCTTCTCGACTACAGCTCCTGATCTCCATGAGCATCCATTATGATCAACTTGCTCATCAGCTAGTACTGTTTCATCCACAGGATCCCAATTAACCAATGCCTGGAAGAATCAGAAAAATAACTACCTCACTTTTCTCTTATGAATGTTATTAAAGCTTTTAAAACAATCAGAAACTTTAATTAAATTTACAGTACAATGAGATATAGGAATATTGATAATTATAAACCTTTTTCTGGTAGATTAAACCTTTGGAATATAGCTTTAAGAATATGGACTGAGTCCAACGATAGTATAAAGGATCGCAGGTAGAAACTTCACATTCCCAATCGAAAGAGCACCCGAGTTTGATGAGTTGATTTTTCATTCTCTGGATGTTTTTAATCGTCCAATCAGCTGGTTCAACACAATGGTCCCTCGCTGCATTCTCGGCAGGTAAACCAAATGCGTCCCATCCCATTGGATGTATTACCTGTTTTATACAATTTAAAAGGATAAGAATTCTTCTTTAAAGCGTCATCGTTGTTAGAAATAGTCAATAAACTGATGGAAATATTCAATACATAAGTTATGAGGTCAGCATGGCAAGAAGATAATGATTAACTTGTTTTAATTTACATTCAGTAATATGTGGGCAAGGACTGCATACATTTTCATTAGTAACACATTACCGTACATTTTTTCCATTCATTCTGTAAAAACGAGCCATGACATCGCTAATAGTGTATACTCGAACATGTCCCATATGTAATTGGCCTGAAGGATAGGGAAACATCGAGAGTACATAAAATTTCTCTTTAGAGTCATCGTGCTTTGTAAAGGAAATCCTATTAGTCCAGAAATCCTCTATTGAACGTTTCGTTGACGGAGTTAATTCTTCACTCTGTTATAAACAAAAGTAATTTCAATGAACTCGAGAAAAACTTCCGAACTTGAATATATGTATGCGGTAAATCACCCATGCTGATAATCCAGAGATAGACCGGCACTTATTTACATAAAACGAGATGTTATTAAATAGGTTCTTTCGTGTCACTTTCCGCGAATAGCTTATAGTTCCTTTAAATCTCATTTTTCTCAATATTTTTAATGAATGTCTGCTATTCTATCCTTTAAAATGGCCTGCAATAACAAAAGACAAACCAAATAGCTTAGCAACATAGTACTGAAGTAACGTTTATAGTCTTTTGATGTTTGCATATGACTTGTGAAGTTAAGAAAACTTCAAAAAATTAAGCTTTTTTAAAATCTGAGAGGTAGTAAAAATCACATTTGGCACAAGAATAATGTGAATTGATTACTTTAGATTATTATGTCTATGTTGACTTGTCAGTACATATTTTCCCGCGTAAATGAGACGATCGGTGTGACATAAAGCACTTACTTGTCGTCCTTTCTCCAGTTTGATCTTTTCGCACATGTAAAGGTAAGTGAAATTTATTATTATTAATTATCTTATGAGTAGTAAACAGAGAACGAAAGTATTTAAGGGCACCTTCAATTATTTAAAGTAGCTACATAGACATTAAGATTTCCCAAGATATGTAGCATAGTAATAGTATTTTCCGGTTGTTATGTTGTTGTTACTCTAAACTATCAAGTTTACCAATGCTTATCTGTGTGATTGTTGTTCATCTTCATCTGATTGCTGTTCGTGCGCATTTGGTTTTTATTTCGATTAAAACCTAGTAACCTGCCTTTGGTTTATGATAAGTGGTGAAGAATGTTTGTTCCTATCGCGTTCTTAAAAAGAGCTGTACTTATTTCTGTGTAGTTCGAACAAGCTGTGGCAGCGATTTCTGATAAATGTTTTTCATTGAATAGATGTCAAGCCCTGCTAAAGTGCCCAGAACACCGCGCCGAGGAGAAGGTAGTCGCACTCCTCGTGGTACTCCTTCTAGAAGACCAGTCTCTGAATCTCCAAGATCTACACCAGTACGCCCGAGTAGGAATCGTAATCCAGAAGACCCAGAAGTAGTTCCAGAATCTGATCAGTTATCTCATGTTCCAAGTTCCTCTCCTCCCAGGGGAGAGCCACTGAATATCGAAAGTAGCCCAGTTGGACCATTGCCATCAGGCGTTGGAATTGGTGAGCGACTTACAACATTTCTGTCAATTAGATTGATCACTCATAACCCTATACCATTTCTAAAATCAATGGTTCTATGCAGGTTTGAGTGAAATCGACCTGAGCTCTCCCTTAAATTATGGAACTCCTGGATCAACTTCTTCTTTTCTTCGTACTCCTCGGTCTGGTATAAGGGGTACACCTGTTCATCGTCGAACTGATATTGCAGCCAATAAACGAGTCAGACAAGTGAATTTATCTTCAGATCCGGTAATTCCTGCAACAATTCCATTTGTTTTTATGTTTCTTAACTCCAAATGTTTTTAAATTCAGATGTCACGTAATCTTTACAGGATAATATTTTAATTCACAAATAAATTCTTACTTGTATCACATTTTATCTAACTTTATTTTCATTAGAAGTAACTATATTTCAGGTTGATGCTGTTCCTCCTACCTCAGAGTCTGACAGAGGAGCTGCTGCTGTGGATGGTCCGCAACTTGTTGTGTGGGGAACTGATGTTGTGATCTCTTCATGCAAAGAAAAGTTCAAGAGATTTTTGAAAAGGTTTATAGATCCAGATGCTGAGTTAGATGAGAGAACTGAAATGATGGATGGAAATCAACCATTATATCTACAGAAATTTAAAGAAGTGAGTTATGAAAAATAATTATCTATCAGAATTTGGTAGGAAGTCCATTGAGTTGAGGCTTAGGGATATCACTAAGGCGGCATTAACTGAGGTAAACATTGATAACTGCATTGATCCAAAACTCCATAAGGATCCAAATTTTATTAACCACATCTACCCACTTTTTATTTATTTTTTAAAAATAGCTGTGATTTGATCATTTGACCAGGTGGCAGTGGTGGAGATTTTATTTATGCTAAAAGTTCATCGCCTGTTTAAATGATATGGTTATTTCTAAGTCTATAGTTTTCATGGTCATGGATTTTCATGAATGATTAGGGATGATTTACCATCCCTAGAATTAAATGTGCTTTCCTATCAAATGCATTTCTGAGCTCTCTTGGTTTTCTGATGTAGAGATTTAATTTCACTGTTTGTTTATTGTATTGTGATCTATATATATATTTATATTTGTCTCTAAATGTGGAATTTTTGTGCTAAATTAAGAAAAAAATTTGTTCTGGTAATTATGGAGAAGAAATAAGAATGTTCTTCCAAGATTAGCATAAGAACAACTCATACTATTAATTCTTTGATCTTTCTTATAATTTAAAGGTTTTTTAGTATTCCTCATTTATCTTAGGATCTCCTATTTTGATTTTTACTTCTGCAGATCAATGATTCTGAACAACCATATTTAAGTGTCAACTGTGCACACATAGAAAGTTTTGATTCAGAGTTGTATCGGCAGCTAGTTTGCTATCCTCAAGAAGTAATCCCTGCGTTGGATATGGCAGCAAATGAACTCTTCTTTGATCAGTATCCCGCTGCTGTTTTGGATCACCAAATTCAAGTTAGGCCTTTTAATGCTGCCAAGACACGCAATATGAGAGCTCTTAATCCAGAGGGTAAGGAGCATTTTTATTTTTCAGTTTATCACTACAATACTAATTTACTTCAAGATAAATGTTTATTTTTTGTAGACCAATCTAATTATCAACCTATCAATTGTCTAATTACAAACTATATGTGGAGAAGTCTTTTGGGAACTTGGTTTTATATGCTGTTGTACCAACCATATTGGCACAGAAATCGGTATGATTACTAAATTGATTATAGAGATTTGTTTTTGTTTTACCTCTTGGTATTAAGAGTGAACTATGTCAGAATTCCACTATTCAGACACAAGCATGACACAGAAATGTATGAAAACTGAAACATTAGCGAGAAGGTTAGTAAAGGAAGTCATATCATTAAGCCCAAAAATAAAGATCTGGAAAAGTGATTTTTTGTTGGTTTGTAGTGAGAGCTTTTTATTTGGATAATTTATCTCATGTAATGATTGATTTATTTTTGTTATCATGTTTAATATTAATTACTATATTTATGTATTTATTTTCTATTTAAAATTGCTTTTTTTAAAGATCAGCATTCACTTCTGTTGAATATTTGACTATCTTATAAGATATTTTCTTTGATAAATGATGTTTTTTTTGTTAATTACTTGAAAAGTTAATAAAAGTGAAATAAACTTTCTTTATTGAGATCCATCCTAATTCAACTATTATTTTCATTATTTTTAGATATAGATCAGCTCATTACTATTTCTGGAATGGTAATTCGGACCTCAGGAATCATACCTGAGATGAGAGAAGCCTTCTTCCGTTGTGTAGAATGTGGATCTGAAGCAACTGTTGAGAATGAGAGAGGAAGAGTGACTGAACCAACTCTTTGTACTCACTGTAACACCAATTACTGTTTTACTCTCATTCACAATCGTTCACAATTTACAGATAAGCAGATGGTTAAACTCCAAGAGTCACCTGGTGAGAATATACTGTTATTTGCTTTTGATTTATGTATTGTACATTGTATAACAGTTGGTTAATTTTTGAGAAATTTTATTTATGATACATTATTTTGTCATTGTAGATGACATGCCTCCCGGACAGACTCCACACACAGTCATTTTGTATGTGCACGGTGATTTGGTTGATGCTGTTCAAGCTGGGGACCGTGTAACAGTGACTGGAATATTTCGTGCTGTTCCCCTACAGGCAAATCCTAGGGTTAGGAATGTTCGATCAGTATATCGTACACACATTGATGTAGTACATTTCCGTAAATCTGACTCAAGGCGTCTGTATGAGCAAGAAGATGGGTTAGTTTTGAATTTGATTTTTTTTATAGGTGAGATCAATAAAGTCAGTTAATGGAAGTACATTGGATTTTTATTCTTTGCTTTAGGAAAGATCATCGATTTCCCCCTGAGCGTGTTGAGCAAATTAAACTGTTATCCAAACGAGATGATATTTATGAGAGGCTCGCTAGAGCTATCGCTCCATCTATTTATGAGAATGAAGATATCAAGAAAGGTATCCTTTTGCAGCTGTTTGGTGGTACCAAGAAGACATTTGTCACCTCTGGAAGAAATAATTTCAGGTGGGTTTAGAAACTTTGTCATGCTTCTTCGTATTATCAGAAATCTGAAAGATGTTATTAGTTTTTCAATAAATTTAGAAATTCCCTATTTTGAACAAAACTAGGTTTTGTCTGAAATTTATTGTTTTTTTAAGTCCATAAGGTTTTAATATTGTCGTGTAAACATTTTTTAGAGACAGTTATCAGTTCAATTCTCTGTTTAAATATTTTTTAAAACATTAAATTAATGGGTAGGGTAAAAAAATTAATGATTACTGATGCACAATATATTTTGTAATTATTGTATACATTGGAATGTAATTTTACCCACTCTTGATTATTAATGAGTAATTGAAAAATCTGCCAAGTAATTAAACTATTGTCAGTACAAGTCCATTGAGTTTGAGAAGTTATAGCTTCGAGTATAGTAAATCAATAAACAGTAAGTAAGCAAGTAGAGTAAATCAATAAAAGCAGTCAATAGAGAATTTATTGCTATGTAAACTAATGTAGGGTTTAAATTTTTTTCACTGCAACGATATTTTTATTATACTTTACTAGAAATTTTTACCTATATTTGTCGCTTCAAATGCAACAGCCCAACTAATTTTCAATTTGAGTGTATATTAGCCTATTTTGTTATCAATGTGTCAGTTTGAATAATTTGTTTAAATATTGAAAATTGTGAGGGCAATGGTCAATCCTGTAAATATCGGCCGACTACGAAATGAAGCATATGATTGTCATTTGAGTTAAATCATTGTGACTCTAAATGTGATTCTAAATTAAATGTGATAATGGTTAAATTATTTTATACTAATTCTGAATTAAGGAACTTGAAAGTGCATCAAAAATAGTTTTAAACCATTTATCTTTTATTCCCACAATTTAAAATTTTAAAAATCTTCTTGCAATTAAGTATACTAAATTTACTGTTATGCTTATTGTTTTATTGCTTTTCTGTTGTAGTTATTTTCTTAAATCAATAGTTTTATTTAAAAATCTGCATTCATTCTACTTTGATGAATTTATTTTCATGCTTTTTAAGACATCCTTTTAAATTACCTTTTATTTTTGATTTTAGGGCTGATATTAACATTCTTCTTTGCGGTGATCCAGGAACCAGTAAATCTCAACTTTTACGATATGTTTATAATTTGGTGCCTCGTTCTCAATATACATCAGGAAAAGGCTCATCAGCAGTTGGTCTTACTGCATATGTAACAAAAGACCCAGAAACTCGTCAGCTGGTGCTACAGACGTATGTTGACTTTTATGGCATTTTAAATAGGGAGTATAGCATTATAAATAGAAGATAGATTTATTTTAGTAATTCTAAATAGAAGATAGATTTATTTTAGTAATCCTACTGATTTTTACATAGTTATCAAATCAATGAAATAATTAATTAATTATCTAATTCAGTAAAATGGTTAGCCACAAATAAAAGTTGCTATCTTTCTTTGAGAGAAAATTTTTGTATCTCTTAGTATTTTCGTAATTTTCTTCAAATTATTATTTCTGTTATATACACCTTTCAATAAAGAAAATAGAATTATTGCTTGATATTGTTGAAGTATGATTCTTGCTTTGAAACAATGAATTCTATCCATTATCATACATCATCTCTCTTTAGTATTTTCTATTTAAAAGACTAGTTGTGAAAATAAAAACTGGTTGACGTTAAACCATATGATTAAACAGTATCTACATTCTTATTGGAGTATTGAGTTTTATGGTAATTTGATATGATTTTGGCTTTATTATATGAGCAAAATAAAAGAGGACATTATAATCATTCATCATCTCATCATATGTATCTCAAGAAGGTTGCCTTTATAATGGCAATCTCATCAAATTAGTAGTAACATCAATATTAGAATGTGTTATAAATGTGTGGGATTTGTGCAACAGAGCCAATATTTTGAAAATTGAATAAGTTCTAAGGAAATACATTTTGGAAGACACAAGAAGGAAGATAGTATTACAAGAATTTTATAAATTCTTGGATGTGAATTGTCAGTAAGAAAAAGGATATTAAAGGGTCGGAAATAAATTTTTCAAATACTTAATATTAATAATATCAAAATTGAAATATAACAGGTGGAAAAGCAAGAAAGAGCTTATTTTCACATTGAAGATGACAAATTGTGTTGCCCATTGATATCATGAAATAAGCAATGAAAGATGATATAGAAATTGTAAAGGACGAAGATGTAGCTAAGTATTCATCTCTAAATTAGATGGTAAAGGGTTACATAAAGGGAATTTTAAATCTTTTGCCAAAATATATCTAGAAATTAAAAGTGATAGTATGATGTATTTATAATAGTGAGTATAATTGTATTTTATGCTCAGAAATCTTAGTATACTATCATCCCCACCTAACTTTGATTATCATTTGTTTATTAATGATAAATGTCTCTTATGGAGCATCAGACCTTTTTGCTTCATATGGAGTAAATCATATGTGTTTGATATTCACATTACTTTAATCTTGAATTAGAACCTGAATCTTCTGAGTATTTCATCAAAATTCTTATTAATATTATATATAGCTTCTTCTCTACAAATTGACATTTTTTATAGAGGTGCCTTGGTCTTGGCTGATAATGGAATATGCTGTATTGATGAATTTGACAAAATGAATGATTCAACCCGAAGTGTTTTGCATGAGGTTTGTGGTGTTGAATTCTCCATTCACTTTTGAAAATAATGTCAACTTCAATTTTCTTAGTTCAACCTCCATATATCATATTTTATTGCAACCAGGTAATGGAGCAGCAGACACTCAGTATTGCTAAGGCTGGTATCATTTGTCAGCTCAATGCAAGAACATCAATCTTGGCTGCAGCAAATCCCTGTGAATCTGAGTGGAACAAGAACAAAACTATTATTGAAAATATTCAGCTGCCACATACTTTAATGTCAAGGTGAAGTATTGGTGTAGATCATTTTTAAGAAAATTTAATTTGCTGTAGTATCTTTCAAATATTTCAACTTGGTTTCAACTTCAATTAATTTATATAATTTATGATAAAAATTTTCTGTAGGTTTGATCTTATTTTCCTAATGCTGGATCCTCAAAATGAAGTATATGACCAAAGACTTGCTCGTCATTTAGTCTCCTTATATTACCGAACGCTGGAAGAGGAAGAGGATGAACTGATGGTAAGTTTTATGATTATATATTTGTTTATAGCTCTGTCTTCGACCCCAGAATGATATATTGTTTATGGATTTTAATGTACACAATTTTTTAAGTTTTCAATTGAATTCATAATTTTAATTATACTAATCACTCAAGTATTTTTTAATGGTTCTTGAAATTCCGTTTTCAGAATATGGGAATGCTTAGAGATTATATTGCATATGCTCGTGAGCATATCAGTCCATTACTAGGTGAAGCAGCAGGGCAGAGGCTTACTAAAGCATATGTGGAAATGAGGAAAGCCGGGAGTGGTCATGGGCAAGTAAGTGCTTACCCTCGTCAGTTAGAGTCCTTAGTTCGACTAGCAGAAGCACATGCTAAGGTTCGCCTATCAGATACAGTGGAAGTTGTGGATGTAGAGGAAGCATGGAGGTGAGATTTGCTCATTTTACTTTGTTCAAGAAATGATTGTTCTTTTATGCTATGTTAGTTTTAATTTTTTCAAAAAAACCCATTGACAATTAATGTTTATTACTGTTTTATATAACAAATATACCTCTTAGAGCCCTAAAATGAAAATATGATTAATTTGTTCATTTTATTACTACTTACAGAAATGTAGGTATTTATTGCTCACTTTTTGTCAGTTCTATTATCTTTCAATCATTTTTTAAAGTTAATGCTTGATTTTGCACGATAAAGATAAAAGATGGACAGGATTTTTCCCATGTTATATTTATATTGTATTTGTGTTTAGTAATTTTACTGAATTGCTTTGAAAAAGTAAATATTCAATCAAATTTATTTAATATTGTGTAAATTACTCAATATTGATTGGAAGAAGGAAAGATGTTTTGTTTTGAAGATGAAAGAACTATTAGTATTAGTCCTTATCAAAATTATTTTCATTGTAAAAACTCATTTTTATTAATATTTAGACTTCATCGTGAAGCTTTGAAACAGTCTGCTACAGATCCACTCTCTGGAAAAATAGACGTTAATATCCTTACCACAGGATTGAGTAGTGCAGCTCGCCAAAGGAGAGCTGAAATTGCTAAGGCGCTGAAGTCTTTGGTTACTGCAAAAGGTCCATCCAGTGCTGGAACAATTCTCAACTATCAGAACACTTATCAAAAACTTAAAGAGACATCTCAGTTGGTGAGTGCACATATTTCTTATTGATTATTTTGCAATAATAACTGCATTAATATCTAAAATGATAAGCTTAGAAAATTGCAAACTCAATGAAACTCATGATAACAAATTTACAATAAATATTCCATTAAAGATAAGAATCATTTTGATTTGAATTATTTTTTTATATCAAGTTCATTTTATTCTTATATGCAGATGATTACAAGGGAAATGTATGAAGACGCATTGAAGGATCTTCAGGATGATGGTGTGATTGTGGTCACAGGAAGGACTACAATTAGAGTTTGCTAAAATACATAATGGGAAATTTTCTATTATATAACCCAGTTTCCATCTTTTTTAAATAAATTTGATATTTTTGGAAGTTGTAGCTTGTATTTAATTTTTATAAATAGAGATAATTATGATACTTAAAATTAAATTTATGCATTATTATTGCTAAGTACCTATAATATTTTTTTCCAATCATTATTTCTCTGAATTCTTTACCACTTACTGCTATAAGAGAGAAATTTCAGTACTCATGGATTGGTGAGGAAATGTTTTACCTATAAATCTTAAGTTATTTATTTTATTCATCCTGTTTTCTTTCTGAACCTCTACCCCTTGAACTGATTTTTTTGGTTTTAAATTAAATTTTATAATATATCAATCAGTATTGTTATGCTGTAATTAGATGCATGAAATTCGTTGTATGTTTTACTATATTTTATGCATATATATTATTATTACAATCAGTGTTTTTCTCCTTACAGTGAATCTGATTCTTATAATTATCTCCAAAAGTAGTTGATAATTGCATAGTTTAAATTTTTCTCCAGGCTTAAGTCTTTCACAAGATTTTTTCTCATTTCCATGTTATTTATTATTTTATTTAGATTAAAAAGCTAAGCATTCCTATTATTTGTTTCCATTACTCACTCACAAGAGAGTGAAAATGATAATGCTTTTTATGCAATTAACTTTTAAAAAACTGTAAAAAAGAGGCATAAACGTATTTATTTGTTTTCTATCATTGGCTCACTGAGTTCTGATATGGAAATTGCCACATGTGGAAAATCACATCAGTTTTTAAAGGTGCTATGCAATCATTCTGTCACAAGAAAGACCAAGAGATGAATTAAGTCTTGTCTTTTGTGAAGGAGAGATTAATAGATTTTGTTGTCATATCAATTTATTTTAGTAAATAGATCTTGAACATGATGAGTATTCTTATTCAGGGAAGGAGATATTAATTAAGTCATGCAACTTGGTCACAGTGGTAGAAGTGAAATATAGCTGCATAACTGATGCAAACACAGGTCTTCCACTTGCAGAGATATGTTAGCCTCTGTACCACCATGCAGCATCAATTCCTCTCTTTTAAGGTGATGTCTTGGAAGCAAAGTGGTGTTTCTTAATTCAGAGGCACCAAAACTACCAGAGGTTGTGCAAAGTATATGTATCTGCGGTTTACTTAAGGTTATATAGTTTTTATCTTTTGGAGATTTGAAGGGCACCTGAATTGTAGGTTCAGTAGTTCCTTTGCTGCACAAGACCTACACTAGCAGCTGAAGGTGAGGAAACTGAATATTTAGCTGTAACTATATAGATAGCATGGAAGTAATTAAGATTGCATCAGCAACCATTGAACTAGAAAATGACATATCCTTTTAACTCTTCCTCCCTCCTTAGCCTCCCCTCAAAATTATTATAATTGAATAAATTTCCAATGCTATGCACCAGAATATGATTTGTAGGAATTTAAACCAGTCGTAAATAGAAAACTTTCCTCCAGAAACTACCAAGTTTGATACTTCATTATGGTACGAAGTCAAGCTGAGACATATTTATCATAAACGAAGCCAACTATTTTTAACAGTTTTTATTCAAGTTCATGAAATTAAAACTATAGCAGAAGTATATCTTTTCATGAAACTATAACATAGCTACAACTGTGTATCATAAATATCATTTGATAGGTCTTTCATAATGTCCTTACTATCCTGAGAACTTCAATAATTAGATAAGTTTTTCAACCATGTTCATCCCAAATTCATTTCATACATTCAATACGCTGTAAGTAAATAATACTTAGTTATAGAAATCAATTAAAACATTTTTGTCTTTTACTTATAAAATGGAGCAAACAACAAATTATACAAATGCTGATCTTAAGACAAGCTTAATAATAAAAAAATAACTCTTAAAAAATTAATGAATTTACAACACAAGCATAAAAAGAAACAATTTGAAACTATGGTCTAATCATGCAAGGTTACTAATCCATAACACATATTATCTAAGATATTAAGGAACTTCAATCTGCTATCACATTGATTTCTTGGGTAATTTAACAATTACATCAAGAGAAATGAATTCTCTGAGCTCAAAGATTCAAAAGGAACCTATAAATATTTAATGGAATCATAATTCCTCCTAGTTTTATTTAAAAAAGTTTTCAGCTATACATATTACACAGCAACTATGCAGATAAAATATCATTACCTAAATGCTTTAATGAAAATAATATCCTTTCTTAAACATCATCCACACTTTGCTTGGCTAACTTTTAACTCTCATTTTTGAAGGAGTATAAAATATGTAAAAAAAATAAGAGGTAAGCATTTGCAAGCCTTTAAATACATGCATACAGAAGAATAAGGTCTGCATACTTAAGAAATGGCACAGATTTCAGTAAACAAACAATATTCCTTACAATTATATGTCCCTTTAAGAACATGTATCTAAAGAAAATGAACTCAAAAGATTAAGTATGAATTTCCACAGAAAGTTCACCATTTGATATATAAATTGCCCAGAATAATTCATGCCTCTTTGAGTCTGAATGTTATATTCCTAAATACTTGACTTCAATTGATATAAATTACTTTGTATTTTCATATGATTAAATCTAAATATCTTTAAGATGTTATCTTTCTTCAATAAAAGATAGTATTTTATCATTGTACTGACATGGTATGTAACCACAAACTTTTTTTCTAATTTCAAAACACTGAAAGCATCTTACCATGATGACTCCACACAAAAGATGATAAATTACGACATCAGATAAGCATTTAAACTATATCCTGGGTATTAAAACATTTTCAGCTAAATGTGAGAAGCCATACTTTTAACAGCAATTCATAAACACAAACCACTAAAAACCATTCATATTAGATCATTTCCATAGTCTGTATTTATACAAGTGTCACTACTGGATTTGCTGCAAGGGCATTAGTTTTTCAGTTTACTCTTTGAGCACCATTTTCTTAAAATCATAAAGCAGTCACATTCCCAGAAATATTTCATTGAAAGAAAACAATTACTTTTGAGCAAAAATCTTCTTGAGGAAGATTTTTTCCACCACAATGGAACATTAGTTTTAATAAATTAAAATTTTTGGACAAAATTTCAGTTATTACTTCAGTAAATTCAAAATTTGAATAATTGCAAGTTTTACAGTCATTCTGTTAAATGCATAACTGTTTTTATCCATAATTTCACTCCCTGATGTTTTAGACTGATTCTACAGTCCTTAGAAACATTTGTTGCACAAATATAACACACTTATGCTTATGATTTGTATAGAAGATATTCTATTAACATCCTGGGGAGTGGTAGAGATGAAACTGCTCTCTTGGTGATGTGTTGAAGAATAGCATCACGGCAAGCACTTTGGAGAGATTTCACAGCTAAAATATGAAATGATATTACAAATTTTACTCAAATTATCAATTCGTAAAAATATTTTTATAGAAACATTTCATTAAATATTTCTTATACATTTATTTCACAGTACCTTAAGTATAATAATTTTAAGTAATAATTGTACTCAGAATAAAATATTGAGAAAAATCACTAACCTCCATACAATTGTATCAAACGAACTTGCTTTGTGGTGCCATATATATCCACTACAGCATGAAGAGGACCACGATGTAATGGGATGTCAGCAAAACATGCACCTTGATCCTCTCCATTCACAATAAAGTGCATTTCACCCCATTCATCACTTGTAGCAACCAACATCACACCAATTCTACTTCCCACATCAGTGGGAAGTATAGATGATGAAGAATTTGCAGCTTCGCTTACCAAAACCTTCGGATTAGGTAATAAATTCCTATTATGCTGCATCATATACCCCGCTGAAAAGAAAACTTATGTTAGACTCAAAAATCAATTTAAAGCTTATCATAGAAATGGAATGTTATCTAAGAAAATAATAATAATTTAGCAAAGTAGAAAATTAAAATGATAGATAATGAATAATAAAACTAGCTGTAATAAATCCTTCTATTATAGCTAGTTTAATTAAAATTTTTTCAAATTAAATTTTAAAATCTTGTTTAATAGTGATGAAATAATGAGGCATAAAATCTAAGTGAAATTAGCAAATACAATAATGGATGGATACATATGAATAACAAAGCAACCCCACATTCTTAAACGAGAGATTTTTAAGTCAATCAGATTTTCAAAAAATAAGTTCATTAATTATCAAAGGTATATATTTAACGGAAAGGAGTATTATTCAAAAAATTCTGTCATGAATTTCTATCACTTTGCACAGAATAGAAACATTAAATTTGCAAGAAAATATTTTACACTCAAAGGATTTCAGCTTTCCCAATACCGTAAACCTTTTGAGAACCGTCATCTTCAACAATGATATCTCCACACAATAAAAAGATGCAAAATTGCATTTTTACTTTATGCAAAAGCATAAAAGAAAATGCAATTTTTATCGTAACAACTCTATGAAAATTAATTCTACCACACGAGGAAGATAATTATCATATATAATCTAGTAAATAGGGTTTATCTTATAAATAATTAGTGACAGGTAACACATACTATGCCCAGGTTGTCTTGCTACGTTTCTCGGAATTGTCCCCCTAGATGGGTTTAAGTTGTCATCCCCTCGAAGACTAGCGGATGTTCTATTACGAGCAGGGGGTGAATCAGGAGTCAAATTGTTGTCATGAAAAATGCTCCGGATGGTTCTTCTATATTCCATTTCCATATCATCCCTATATTCTAAACCTCCGTCACCACCTCCACCAGCATTACTGTTACTGTCGTATTCAAAAACTTCATTACTTGATCTAGTTATGGCAAATACCCAAGATGTACCGAGATTTGTAAGATCTGGAAGAGCATACTGCGGAAGAGGAAAGCGCGTTGATGGGTCCAACTGTAAAGGTAAATCTTCATTACAACAGGCTAGAAATACCTTAATTATTTAATGCTCCGTAATATTGACGAATATAGATCTCGAAAGAACAACTTAAATATTAAATCATAACTACAGTTCATTCTAACCTGTGTTAGACCTAATCTAATATGGCCACTCCATCCTCTCTCGTTCTTCTCTATTTCCAGTAGAAATATTTCTCCAGGCTCTAATGGTCTTTCAGAGAAGGCTACCGCATTAGCAAAACTTGCTCTCCGCAACGCAACAGTTGCGTCTTCGGAAAGAATTATGTTTTTTCCGTGGTGAGGATGAAATCTTGTCACTGCTCGACAAATCCGACTTCCGTCACTCATTCTCGTGACATAAAAGAGGAACTCGTACCATGGGAGCGGCTAAATACAGTGATTTCTCGTAAACGTGCACTCCTTACTTATCATTCAACACAATACGTTAATAGCTCTCACCATATTTAGTGATTACTTTAACTTAATCGAAGCAATCGGAACAAAGGCAAGCGAATGGACCAAAAAAAGGTCATCGAAGATCTCAATACTATCATAGTTCTTTGGTAATTTTCAGCATTCTATTGGTTAAGGATTAAACACTGACCACTTATACTACTATGTTATCCCATTAAGTTGAGGAAAACCAAACAAGCTAAGTGTCTAATTCCATGGCACTATAGAATACGCATATGCATTTCATGTTTCGATTTGACTTGACAGAGCTTGATTGCAAATCGCATCTTGAACACGTAAAAGCAGAAACTACATATCATTGGTGCGTTTCTTGAGAGCGTAAGCCAATAGTGAAGCAGAAAACGCATGGAACAACTTAGCAGTATCAGTGAATCGAGAATTCAAGGAGTTTAGTTTCTCGTTCAGTTAACACTATTTTGGCCGGGTGACAGGAGTAATCGCGACTTGATTTTGGACATTCATCACAAATTGCTAATTTTTAATATGATATTTTATTGCTAAGTTTTTCTAATAAACGTTTTAATGGCATTAATAGCAATGTCAGACTCGGAAGCAGCCAAGGAGAGGTAAGTTGTAGAACAAACAGCGCGTATTGTTATAACATGACACACTTAAAATGGATCAGTTTATTTTTGGCCTGAGAAATGTTATTTTTAACGAGGAGTTCCCTTCCTTTCCATCATGAAGAATTGTATTTGGGTTTTGATAGATACTATCAGAAGCCATGTTCGTAAACAATATTTAGTCACGAATGGAGAGCATTACTTCATATAAAATTCATTGTGAAATCTAAAAATGTAAGTGTTTTGTGTTATTATCCTTTTATTTTTCAGCTGGTTTTGGAGCTGGTTCCGTTGGTCGCGTTCATCTTATAGTATGCTAAGAGCAGCCGAGAAAAAAATATTATCTAGTAAGTATGCGTAATAGCTTGGTTTATAGTATGAGGTAAATATTACAGTAAAATTGTATAAATATGGAAATCAATCAGTTGTCATGTAGTTGGAAATCAATCTTTCAAAGAATTTATGGTTGTGATACCATTTACAGCTGTCGCAAGTCGCTTTTTTTCAGCATTATTTCTTATCCTCTTTTATCGCGTTATAAGATATTGCCTTTTCCGATAACGTATGCTAGTATTATTCATCTATTGAGAATGAGGCAATGTCAAACTTCTTGAACCTTATACTTCGGAATTCAATTCCAATATTCAATTTCTTTCCGCAATTGTTACTCAACCCTAAATTAAAGCGGTTGACGCAAAATGCAATGCATTTAGTATTTTCAACTAATAATTCGCAATTTCATACGAGAGTCAATTAGCAGTCATCAACTTACTTCAATGCTACAGGTTTACGAACCGCTTATCGAGGATGGTATGTGGATATCGGACCAGTAATTGGCCCAACTGGAGACAGAGTTTGGACTGTTAGCCTCAATGAAGAAGCAAAAATATCAGATGACAGTTTGGATGGCTCGCCGCCCAAGACTCGGGTACCTATAGTATTATTACATGGTCTTGGTTCTGGTTCTGCTCTCTGGGTGTTGAACTTTGATGCTCTTGCGGCTACTAGACCAGTATATGCTATCGATATGTTGGGTGAGTATAGAATTTTTCGCATCTTTCTTTGTGCTCTCCATGAAAAAATCGCTGTGTGTTTTAGCCTTACTTTATTATGCACATTTACATTTTGATTCTGACATGACAATATAAATTGAAATTAAAATCTTACGTAAACAAGCTGAAAATTGTGGAACTAAGTGATCATGAAAGAAAGTGAAACTTTTAATTTCCCTGTTAATTTAAGGCCACTTGTGTAGTGGATCCTATGACAGTATCTTGTGATCATACAAGAGTTATATTTTCTTTGATTATAGCTTGAAATATTGATTTTTCTCCTACTTTCCTCTTTACTGCCCTAAAGTTACATTTAAATATTAGAAATACATGTATTTACATTCTTGTGTAACAAAATGTTCTTGGACGTACGTCTTATATCACATTGCTTCCTTTACCTTTGTATTAATATGCTTCTTTGTAACATTTCATTGAAATTTTTATCATAATAGATTGTAAAGAATGAAAATTTAATTCTTTGTTGTTATCATACTAATACATCATTAAATTGTTGAAATAATTTTTCCATTGGAATCACCAAATATCAGTTGAGGACATAAAGCGTATTTTTTTTCTTAGACTTCAATAATTCAATCAATCACCTTTATATACAGGTTTTGGACGTAGTTCACGTCCAACTTTTAGTGTTGATGCAATGGAAGCTGAACAACAAATGGTGCGCTCTGTGGAGGAATGGAGAAGAGAGATGCAGCTTGATTCAATGATTTTACTGGGACATAGTATGGGTGGATTCATTGCTGCATCATATGCAATTAAATATCCAACAAGGTAAGATAATTCAATTTCACTTATTTGTTTATATAAGGATATTTAATTTCTATTAATCATATCTCTATTATATACTGCTGCTTTTGAGGGATATAGGATATGTATATGCATAAAAGATAGGAATGTCCAACCTAAATTACAGGAGCCATGGGCTCACCAATTATTTATGAAAAAGCCCACTCCATCTCACCTGAGAAAAAAATCTGAAACCAACCCTGTCCATTATGGGTTCAATTCTAGGAGGCCCCAAAATCAGATTTACCCCCATAAGAATGCATAGGGTCAATTTTTGATAATAATAAAAAATTCCTAATGATGTAGATAAAATAAATAAGTATAAATATAATAAAAATAATACTTAATAAAAGATAAAATTTCATACATGTGTACCTACTTTGAAATGCTTTTTTATTTACAATTGGTCAAAGGATCGATGCCAGGCAGTGAAATTTTCTCAAACAAAAAATAATTTGTCTAGCTCAATATGATAGATAGATTTTAAAAAATTGTATTATTGTAAGTACATTTATAATCAATTCCGCAAATATTCCATAGTCATCTATAGGGAATGGGTTCATTCCAGAGAGCCCCAGACTCACCATTTTTTCCATTGAAATACATGGGCTGTATAAATATTCGAAAAATTTTTAGAGAACTTTCCTATCGTATGGAAGCTTTTTATTTCACAGTGCATCTATGGATAGCGTGTATCTTTATGTTACACGAGTGAAGGTGTGCTTGTTAACAGCAAGCAATGCTATAATATATTTTTAATGAAAAATAAGATTTTTAGGAAGATTACTCTGCTCAAACATTGGTAAACATAAATGATAGGACATTTTTTCAGCATACAATGCCCTGAATTCGTGTTTCTCATGTATTTCTTATGGCAGCATTATTACCACTCTGGCATCAAACCAAGGGCTTTCTGCATAGAATGCTTTAATAATTCGCTTGAGTTTGATTATCTTTATACACACTCCAAATTTCATAAGGAAATTCATTCAGGAAGTGCCTCAAAAAGTTACTATTAGTTAAATTATTATGTATATAATTTTAGTTATATTATTATATATTATGAGTTACCATTTCCCTATGCATTTTTTATGGAGATATAGTTAATGGCCCATAGAATCGATCCTAAGACCATTTAGGGCAGTCTTAAATGGCCTTTTTTGTAGAAATGTGTGAATGCGTGTGAAATTTTAGATTTTTATAATACTGGAAAATGCCCTGGAAGATTTATGGAAATACAGCACATGTATTTCTTATGTGGAAAATCGAGATAACGGGTCACTCTGGATTATCGAACCCATGGCACAGAGGCAACTGCTGATTTTTTTCAAGGTACAATATTTATGTATCTATAGGTGTAGAAGCTCTGAGTGATCTATGTGTCATATTAAGAGGGGTACGATGTTTCGAAATTTGAAAATATTTCACCGCCTTGTGTCGAACCCATGATCACTTGCAGCTAAACTATACCATTTTTCTGTAGAAATATATAATAGCAATAGCTACATGAAATTTGGTTGTTCTAAGTGCCCAGAAAGTATTTTTTTTTTATCTTTGAAAAATGAACCCATGCATTCTTATTAGAAAATCCGACTTTGAGGCATCCTAGAATCAAACCCATGATAGGTAGCGTAGATTTCTGATTTTTTCCTGGGTAAGATTCGGATGGCCACTACGCAAAAACAGCAGCAAGCCCATGGCCCCAGCGGTTTGGGCCTGACATTCGTATCCTCCTATATATATATAGATATATCTCCCGGAAGCATCTATATATAATAGATACTACTATAATAATGGTCTTGGGTTAAATTTTAGGAGGCATTTACTATATACTATATTTACTTATCCTTATATATAAATTCCGTTTGGTATGTGTCCGGTGTTTACGCTATTTAATGAATGCGTGTATGTAAACTTTGATTTCTCACTTGCATGCTTTCTTTCTTTTGCAAAATGAAATTAGAAATAACCCACGTATGGATTTGAAAGTAGCACCAAAAGAAGGGAAATTGAATAAAGTTTCTTATTTTGGTCATGAAATATAGTTTATGATTGCATTGTGTGTCTGTCTGCCGCATGAACTCCTATATATATTTATATATAATATATATACATAATATATATGTTGTCTGTCGTCTTTCATTAGATTACGCGTGCATGTCAGGCACAGGCACAGCTAGTATTTTATAAATCTATAGAAAGGTCATACCTATATCTAAATGTGATATTTATTTTCTGCTAATGGGCTTGATGCGGGGCTCATTTTAATATTCCCCCTTTGAAATAGGTTGGAGTAAAAATTAAATTATTTTTTGAGGAACTTATCAGGGAGATTTTTAAAGCGCTTCTCAATTGGTTGGAAGATCTAAATTTCACATATCACGGGCCTTAACTACATCTCCATAAGAAATACATGGAAAAGTAAAACACAGTTTGAGGTATTGGATGGTATTTCAACTTCAAATTTAGAGAATTTGTAAAGAGCATGATACTCGTGTGAAGGATGAACAATTTTTGGATTCATAGTCCTCATCTTGATGCCAGAGTAGAAAAAATACTGCTATAAGAAATGCGTGGAATATTGAACTTAATTCCATAAACATTACCGTAATGTCACAATAATAAAAAAGCTGATTAGCTATAATAAATGCATTTTTATTATTATTACTATGGTTTGATAGATGTTAGCAAGCAAACTTTTCCTCGTATATTATATATTTCAAATAGACACTGAGAGATCTGAAGAGACCATGAAGAATACCAAAAGACCAATGGAACACAGATATTCTCAAGTCATTTCTAAGTTTGAATTTGTTCTGCATGTAATATCCTTACTTTTATTAACAGTTCTGTTAATGTTCTGAATGTGCTCAGATGTCCGGAATATTTCATTGTGTATTTGTGTGCTCTAATGTCTCATTATAATAATAAATTAACTTCTGGTATCAGTGTACTGAAGCTTTTAGGAATTGGAAATTTATATGCATAATATTGTTTGTACGGTATATGATATTGCTATTCAAATTTATCAATTAGTTTTATCTCTTGTTAAATTTTGAACTATAAAATCACTTGGTTAGAGTGAAAATCATTTGGCATCAGTGTATTTTCATGACTTAAAGTTAATATTCTTGCAGGATCAAGCACCTGATCCTTGCTGATCCATGGGGCTTTCCAGAAAAGCCAGCTGACCTTCATTTGAGAGCTGCAGTACCTTTGTGGGTTCGAGCTATAGCATTTGTAGTTCAACCTTTAAATCCATTATGGGCTGTTAGATTTGCTGGGCCTTTTGGTGGGTTATTATCATCTTGTTATGCTTAATATATATTTTGCTCTTAATATTATTTTGGATAAGTGAATTTCACTGAGCATAGTACTTGCTCGTATTATAATTTATTTTATTTTCTTCCATATACACAGTAGAACTTTATGTATAAAAATAGCTACATTGTGTTAACTTTCTATATACTCATATCTATTTATTGATTATGTTCTTCTTAGGTCAATGGCTTATACAGAAAACACGGCCGGATTTAATTAGCAAATTTTCTCATGTTGTCCCTGGAGATGAGCAGGTTATATCCCAGTATATTTTCCAGTGTAATGTGCAAAATCCTACGTAAGTAAGCAGAGTGTATAAGTGCTTGATAATCTGAGTCATAAGCTTAATTATTTAAAGCTGTAGATCTTCAAATGATTGTAAGTACTTCTTTAGGTTGCTTTTAATATATTTTGCCTTTTGTCTTTTTTGTGTTTGTAATAAAGTCATAGGCTTAGCCCTCTTGGAAGAATTTCAGTTATCTGTGAATCTATTTTATACCCAACAGTTTCTGTTTGGAATATTTGTTATTTAGTTACCATCAAACACTTTTCCTAAGATTAATTAAGATTTGAAGTTAAGGGCCTAAAATTGGTCTAAATAAAGTCTTCTTCTAAAGAGATCAGAAGAATATTATATTAAGCAACAGTTCTGATCTTTCCATTAATTTTATTAATTGCTAATATTAGCTTTTATATTGCTATTTCTCATGTATTGTATAGAATTTCTAGTGCTATCAATTTTTTTTGCAAACATCTTGACTAAAGTGTAAATTTAAAGCATCTTAGGCGAGGCATGGAAATTTGGTAACGGTAAAGCATGTAACGTAATGAATATATAAATGTTTTGTGCAATCTAATTGAACCATTTCAATACTTTTCATATGATGAATTGTTTTCAGGGGTGAAAGTGCCTTTCACGCAATGATGTCAGGATTTGGTTGGGCTAAAAATCCAATGGCACCTCGCATGGATAACTTGCATAAGGATGTACCAGTAACATTGGTGTATGGTTCACGATCTTGGGTAGATAACACAGCCGGTGAAGAAATTCGAAAGAGAAGAGTTGGGTCTTATGTTAATGTGCAGGTGAGTACCTGTTGTACTTCTATTTTGAATTTTGATCCATCTGTGTTGCTTAAATTTTCTTTTGGTAAAAATTGATATTATATACATAATTGTATTTCCTCAATCCTTTCCTTCAATTATGCAAATGCTATTATATTATAAAAACTTAAATATTATCTAATTCAGCTAATAAACCTTAGTGTCTTAAAGGATCTGCCAACTGATTTTAATGAAAAGCTTACTTTAGTATTTATATTATTAATGAATTTTGAAACTTGTTGGTGTTTATCTGGATTCTGGATAAGGTTTATGGGGAACAAAATTAAGAATTGTTTTATGGAACAAGCTTATTTATTCTTCATTTCACTCTATTATAAGAGTTGGAAACCACACTTTTTATAAAGAAGATATATGGTTTTGTGGAAGTTACTCTTCATCCATCTTCCTTTATTTAGAAAAATTTTATCTTTTGTAGTAAAGATAATATTCTTTTCCTACCTATCAAACAGTAATTATAAAATTTAATTCCCAAAGGGATATATCAATTATGCCTGACTTATGTTACTCTTATTCACCAAGCTTCATTCTTAACATTTTCATTTCACTTTCTTATATTACAGGTTATAACTGGAGCTGGTCATCATGTATATGCTGACAAGAGTGATATATTTAACAGGCATGTTTTAGAGGCCTGTGAATATTCAGACCCTTCTTCTCCTGGCATTCTTGCCAAAATCCGTTCTAGAGCTTCACTGAGCAATCTCCCTAAAAGTATTGGTGACAGATCAAGTAAATCAAACCTTAGGGTAGAGGTGGAAGCTGGAAATGAAGAGGAGGATGATGATGATGAGGATGGAGGTATACAAATGAAGAGAAGTTCTAGGAATCCCAATCATAGTTGACTTCGTTGAGGATATACATCACCTGACATGGATTTAACATTTCTGGCCAACTCAGGAATTCGGAGAAGCATATGCGAAGTATTTAATGATAACCATTTTGTATTTCAATCATAACCTTTTCATTGTTTAGACAAGTATTAGTGCAGGTATTTAAAAAATGGGACATTCATTGTGGGACATTGGTTCAGGTTGAGATGCCAGTCTATGAATGGGTCTTTGACTCGATGAACTGCCATTCAATAGTAAGAAGGAAATCTACTTACTAAACACAAATTATTTCTTGTCAATTGGATATGTTGAGTGTAGGTAGAAGGATGGCTGTGATACTTTTGTGATTAGTTATAAAGCATTCATCCTAACTTTCTCATTAAAGTGAAATAATGCACTGGACAAGTACTTAACTACTTACCTGCCTTTGATTATAAAATCAGACTTCAAATAAATTCATTTACATGTATACATGTAATTTCATTGAATCATTCAATGAAATTACAAACATGTTATTGGTTATCTAGGAAGATATTTTAGTAATACAGTATTTGACTCATGGGTTAATAGAAATATAATGTTTACAAAGTTGGATGCCTAGTCTAAAGGATCATTATTTTTTTAAAGATTTTATAATTCTTTCAAGTCTTATAAATTATGGGCACATAATATTAGTTTATTTCTTAGTATAAATTATATAACTGTTTTATTATATCTTGAAAATTTTATTTGTTAGATCTTGTTATATAATACCAAGATGTTTTATCTGTTTATCATGTAAAGCTACGAAAAGTAAGCTGGAATAACTAAATTTCTGCTAATATTATTCTGCATACTAGTGTGGTCAATTACATAAACTGATTGTCTCCATTATGAATGCTGAATCTTGTTCTCAACTAGTACTTTAATGAGAAAGTTTTGCATTTTTAATTTCACCTCTGTAAGTCAATGAGAGACTCAAAGTATTGTGTTATCTTTTTTTCATTTATCTTGTTATTTATTGTTTATAATTGTTTTAACTTTATTGTAACTTCTATTTTTCAATAAAATTCTTTGGAGTGAATATTTTCATATTTAGGAATGCCCAATATTTTCATAACCTTTCAAATAACTTTAAAATTCAGAAGTCTAAGTTCAGCATTATAGATATTATTTATTTCATTCGGAAAAATAGAAAGGATGGATAGAAATAGAACTAGTTTTTTTCTTAAAAATGTTTTTAATTAGATCAATACGGTTTCACAGGCAAATGGTTTCTCTTTTTCACCCTTATCTTATGGCTCTCCTGAAAGAAAGTTAAGTAATTAACATTATTTCTTTCTCAAATATATACAGCAATTTACAAGGAGAAAAATAAATTAATCATACATTCAAATTCAACATTCTCTCCATATAAACCTTTTCTCAAGCTTGGCTTTAGCTTTACCAAAGGATTTCAAACATTTCATGCTATTCTCTATTTCTTGTAATGATAAAATGCTTCTGAAGTAAAATTTGTGAAACGGGCTACAGAAAATATTTCATTTTATCACGGAAGTTTTTTTGTGTATGTTATGGAGCTCATCTTTGTTAATATATCAATTAAAATAAAAAGTCATATCTGACAAGTCACTGAGATGGTACAGGAGAATGAAATGACTCATGAATGTAGAATCGCCTATTGTCACATGTGTCCAATATAAATTAAATATGATATTTGCTGAAATATTTATAATATTGATTCTTCTTGAATTTATAAATACCTAAGAAATTGGAATTACATTCTGATACTAGAGTCATTCTGCACATATTATCAACTTCCATTTTCTCGTTGATTGAAAATTTTATTTTATAAAGAAATACAGAACTAGAGCTTATATCATTACCAAAACAGCAATGGAAAGGTTGATGTGTGCCTACGTAAGCTTAATTCCCATTTCTAATGAGCATAATTTTTGTTTGATAACTTCTTGGAAATTTAAATTAAATTTTAACAATTAATTAAGGATCAAGTAATTACCTTAATTGAATCCCTTTCCAACTTCATACTTTCCTTTCTCCAAAAATTTAACACCCCGCCTTCTCCACCAGTTATAAGAAGATCATCCTAAAATCACACAATTAATATGAGATTTTTAACAAGGCCTTAAATAATAATGAAATTGAAATGCCAGAAGCAAATTAAATAAGCAAGATAGATGCTAATAAGCAGTTTATTGGTACTTCTTTCCCCATAATTATCATAACTTATTTTTATATAATCATCATTTCACCATGATGAATGAAAATAGAATTTTATTGGTGAAAGAGCAGTTGGTAAAATGACCATAATATAAAACAACAGGATTAACTCGTTTCTCATATGAAATTTAATGACAATCAATTATGTATATTCAGTATGCAATGTGATTGTCAGTGATAAGCACAGTGATTTTAATTTCTTTAATCAAAGAATAATTTTAAATAATTGTACTTACCTTTTGATTGGCCCAACAACATCTGACTGTCTGTCTGTTTCCTAGTAAACATGCCCAAGGTTTGAGACTGTCTTTCTTCAAGCAAAGTAACCTTAGACAATCACTATAAACATACAATAAAATTATTTTATATTATTTGATAAGATGCCATGCTGAGGGAATAAATCCATATTTAAAAGTGATGATCAATGACCAGGGTTCCATAGAATCAAGAACTGTTCTTTGGTATTTTTATTTTAATTTAGCCTTTCCCAATTAATGAAAATGCAAAATATTACAATACGCAAGAATAAAGAATTCAAAAGATAAGTAATATCCAAAATATTTTCTATGTAAGCTCAAATCACACTAAACTGTAAAAATAAAGATGATGCAATGGAATCGTACATACACCATTATCATAACATTAACCAATATCTAACTTGGATGTTTAAGATGAATTTACCTTTTGGTGGATCCACAAAGAATGAGAGTTTCCCCATCAGCATTTTCATCCCTAAATACATCTACTACATAACAATCTTCACATGTTTTCACCTAAAGATATGATAAGATATTTGTTAAATTTTAATTGGAAGAGTTGAAATTTATTATAGGTTTCAGTTAATATTTATTTCATGCATTACTATTATAAATAATAAACTAGACCTTAAGAGCTTCTGCTATTCTCTCTCTATCAAACATATAACTTGGAGCCACTTCATCGGAGTGCCAAAACTGCAGCGTTTCTTCATGAGTGATACATGACAAGAAATTTATTTCTTTACAGTCTGCATTATTTTGAGGGTCATTTAGCCAAGTAATTCTGTCCTGTAAAATTAATTATAAATATTATTTCATGGTTGCTGAATCATAAGAATACCCATATAAGATACATCAACACTTATGGATAAAATATTGATAAAATTACTATTTTTCAATTATCAAGAAACAATATATACAACCTTAAACTTTGGAAATTAATTCTCATTTTATACTTCACCATTAATTTTGGAGAACTTACTATTACAAAATGAGATAATTATTATACTACATAAAAATGATCCCAAAGTAATATTATAAAATTCTGATAAATATTATAACCAAAATATGAAGGATTTTTCTTGTCTTCCTGGTGGATGGTTTTCAGAATTTCTTTCAAGGAATCAACTTTAAGATGAAAACACAGGGTTTTGATAAAATTGCTATCTTTACCCATGGATTAACCGAGTTCATCACCTGCAATGAACTTCTTTGACCAAAACATTACTGAACTATAAGCAATTTAATAAATGAATATGACTATGATATATAAATATATATTACCTGAATCTAAAAAAAAATACATGAAATTTAAAGACTAGATATTATTAAAATAAATTCATTAACCAAATACATAAATATTAGAAAACATGTGTGGCTTCTAGATTGTAACAATTAAAACAAACAAAAGAAAAGACATACCACTGTGGAATCTGTATTCAGACTAGAAGTCAATGCATCATCTTCACAACTCTGCCTGATGTCATATATATTGATGAGCCCATCCATAGAACCAGACGCAAGAATATCAGCCTTACTTGGGTGAAATTTTACCTTAAAAAGATTTATTACTTATCACCATTTGTATGTTTGCTACAATTAGATTATCAGTGTGGTGGCAACATATCAATATGATAAAACAAGCAAATACTTTGTTCTCCTAAAAATATCAAGAATTCCTTCAATTTCTCAATAACAAAATATAAAAAATTGCCAACAAAAAATAAAAATAATATAATAACACATTATAAAATATAAATATATAATAGTTCCTGCAAAATTTAATTTAGACAAAACCCATAAACATCCATTTTTGGACAATTACTGTGTGGTACTCAAATGAACTATTGACATATATAAACTTTGAAGTTTTACCCTAAGAGAAAAATGTCCTCAGAGAGGATTCAAACCTGGGAAGCATTAGAAAGTTAGCATTTAACTATTCTACCACTGAGACTGATTATTTTCCATAACATTATATTATACTGTGTGCTTGAATACACTTCAATTATTTATTGAAATTCTTAAGGATATACTATAAGCACAAAAAATAACTTAATTACCTGTGTTATGTCTTGCGTATGTGATTCCCAATATCCACCAATTGGTTGGGTGCCAGGAGCACGAATATCCCAAAATAATAGAAAAGTATCATCAACATAACATTCAGTACCTCCAACAAGCAAACGATCTGAGTTGCAAACATCAAATGCTGATATAGATAGATCTGATCTGCTTCCTTCGTCATCTTTCCAGCTACCTGCATACCATATTCAGTTAATATTAAAAAATTCACAGCTTGCTTAGACTCTTAGCACAAACATTAACTACCTAGTTACCTAGAAACTCTGCAACATTTTTGTTATTCTCACGTAAATCCCATAATTTTATAGTAGCATCCAAAGATGATGAATAGAAGAGAAAAGGATTCTTAGGGCTAAACCTGAATTAAAAAAATGAATAATTAATATCACCCCAGAGATGATAAGAAGAAATCTTACAAATGACAGCTTTATTTTTGGAATTTTTCCATAAATCATTAACACGATATTTAAAAAACATTTCTTTCAGAGTACCTTACACCAGTTATACTCTTGTCATGTCCATAATGGCTCTTCAACAAATTACCCTCCATATCATAAATACTCAGGGAATGATCAGATAATCCGACGGCAATGGAACTTTCCCTAAAATAAAAAGACATGCATAACATATTGTATATGATGGAAAATAGGACTTTAGTAAAAATAATTTACTTTTACTTCCATAATTCCAAATCTATCAAAGTAAATTACGCATCTGTAACAATAAATATCTGTAACAATTTAGTAAAGCTATACCGTACAAGAACTAAAGTTAAGGCCAATAAAATTCGAACAAAATAACATTTGTTGATATTATTTTATATTCTTAAAACCAAATAATAATTTTAAGTGATGATCTTTACGTAAAGTACAACAACAGAGCAATTACATTAAAACTAAATATGAATACTAACAATCAACTGATTCTGATTATGGCTCATGCTCACTTTCTTATTTTCTACAACTTACGAGTTTCCATTCACATGCAACACAAAAGTAGATTCTGTTTTCATTTTCGTGCCATGAAGAAGGCGATATTCGTTGCTGAAGGCATCTTTCAATTCATCCTTGGAACAACTATCGTCACTGATCACAGACTTACGATCTTCTTCCAGCACATCTAAAGAAAAATACTTCATAGTATAATATTCATAGGACGTTTTTCATGCAATGATGACACTAAAATTTCCAAGACATCAAAGAACCGTGTCAATGATGTTCGCACGTTTTTGTGCGAAGGTAGATTAAAACTAAGCAACAGTTTACTAAGAATCCTATTTTGAATAATAATAGGGTTCTTACCCATTCCTGATATATTTTCCGTACAATCCATCGTCAAATATTGCCTTAAAATCCTTAAAATCAACAAGATAAGAAACTCTTCATGGAGATACTTGAACTTGAATACTCGTGCAACTCGTTACAACAAAAGCTAAACGCGTTTCAAGCTCGGCAAAATAACAATGTTCGAAAATCTCATTGAGATAAATACCGACCACGTTTAAATGGGAATAAGATTGAATTCTGTAATGGGATAGTTTTTCTTGGAAGCCGGGTAAAATTCGGATTGTTTCTCTAGTCCTCTAAACCGAAATACGTTTCAGTTTTCTCCACCCTTACATCTTTTATAAATGTATCAATATATGAACAAGTGCTTATATAGCACAGTCTTGAAATGTATGCGGCCGATGACAAATAGAATTCATCGATTTAGATTTTAATCCTTCAGAAAATATTGGTTGTGATAGTTAATCAAGGTTAGAAGTATCATAGTCAACAGATCCTCTCAAGTACAACCTGGTCCTTAAACATTCTGGTGAACCTATCGCATCTAAATCGATGCTTAGGATTGATGAGATGCAATAACTTCGTTATTAGTGGCATGCTTTATGTGTAACTCATAATAACATTAATTTTTTATGCTTATTAAGTGCAAAAATTGCATTGATGATATAAATGTGATCACCGTTTACTATTCTCAATAAATTGCTGTATGCTGTTAAAGAGTCAATAACCTTATAGTAGTAAATACAAAGTAAATATATCCATACGATGTTTAATGATCACTAAATCACTATCTTTACATTTGTATTTAATTGCGAATAAAGTAAATCCAAGTAAATTACCAATACTTATGTATTCTTTAGCATGTAATTGTACTAATTAAACTGTTAACTTTAAATGTACTGTTAAACCGATTCATGCATATCGGTTTACAAGGTCTGAATATACTAAATATTGTGAAAATGATATTACATTAATATGGGGGTAGAAGTAAGTCTATTTATACTTTCTTTTTTCCATAATATTTTTCGAATAATTAAATAAAAATATACTGCGCAAAATATACATTTTTTACTTTCTTAAGATTTATTTCTTCGGAAATTTGTAGTCAAGCTTTACTCATTTTAACTGCTGTGGAGTAATATGTATTGTGAGACAACGCAACTTAGTTAAATAAAGATAATTTTCTCCTGAATTGTAAATTTTTACACTTCTGTTTATCTATATCTAAGTAATTGACGAATGTTCTATATTTACGGCATGTCTAGCAATTACTCTTGAAGATTTTGTATTAAATATATATGAACAATTTTACTAAAATAAATTTTGCATCTTTCATATAATCATCCCAATACTAACTTATTTTATAGTACTTTCTCATGGAATATTTATTTTTCATCAACATTTAACTTTAATTGCATCTTCTCACAAGTAGTGATCTAGCTTAATTCCCCATAGTTAATTATCCCGAATATGTAACATAAGTCAACTGTGATGTATTGTATTGGAGGTACATCAAATGACTAGATTCCAATTCATTATGATTTATCACCTTTTTTCTTATTTATCATATAGATTAAAGATCAGAAATGATTATTTAGATTTCTGCAAAAACAAAGATGGTGATTCAACATGCTAGTGGTATATGTTTTTCACAGTATTCTCACTGTAATTTAGCAAAACTTGAATGGTCAACGGTGCTTTTTCATTTATTTCTTGTTATATTTGTGTTCCAATATGTAGAAAGCTTACTAGTAGACACCCATTTTAGGTACTGTACAAAGAACCTTCAGATTTCCATTCACGACTGAGGTCCATATGAATGGGAGAGTTAACGGAACATATGGTGAAGAAGGATCATAGTCAGTGTTCCTGAAAAGCAGAAGTATCAGTAAATCCTACATGCTGTAATAGCTAACAGCAAATGCAGCATGTTTCATATTTGAAATTATTGAGAGACCCAAAAGTGATCTTATTGTAATGAAATAAAACTTTTCTTTTCACTTTACCATACATCAAAGCAGGCAACAGTCAATTAATATTACAAAACAGTTATTGTATTGTTCTTTTTCTGAATGTATGGAAGGGAAATTGTAACACTGTGGCCAATGCAAAGGATATTTATGATACAATTTCCATCTTAATTCCCTAAAATGTTAGGGGCCACTTAAGTGTGTCCAAGTAATTGCATCAAAATAAGTTCATGACAGTCATTTTTGAGTATAATTGATTATAAATTAAATTCCAATAATAATCTCATTGGCAAACTAGTTTAGTGTTTTCAAACCTGACTATATTGCTCCTTCAATCTTTAAGTTCAAAATGTAGAGAAGTTGCCTTAAGGTTCATCTTTTTCCCAAAGAAAAGATTACCATTTTAACACCTTTATAATTACTTTCAATCCTTTCACTTGAGCTATATTTGCTGCTGTATATTGTTCATTCTTAGCATCATTTCTGAGTCTTTGTACACAACAACAATATGCAATTTTCTGAACAGCCCTTTCCAATTTACTTGCTTAATTCATAATTTGAAAAATGTTATGCTTTGTCCAGCAATGCATATCATGCCAACGTTTTTTTTTGAAGTACTCCAAATATTCGCTCTAAATAAATAAAATACTCCTGTATTCGCTTAATATGTATGTATGTTACAAGTTTGTGCTGGTCAAATTTTTTAAAAACTGCTCTTAAATTACAGACAATCTCTTTGTCATAGTGAAATTTTTAAATCATCACTGGAAATATTGTTTGAAAAAAATTACATTTTGCACTTCATCCCAGCTAAAAAACTTGATATGAACAAAAGAAAATCATATACGAAACTGAATGTTTGATGAATATTTTCAGAAGGGGTGTAAATAATACAGACAGTCACATTATAAGAATGATATTTACAAAATTTTGCACAATAATTAAAATCATATAGAATTACAATTTCCTCATGGCATAAACAAACCAAAGAACATCTTAATGGATGGTTTATTTAGAATTTCAAGTAACAATCCCACTAGAGCAATCTACTCCAAAAGCCATGTTTATCTGAGATCACCAACATCATCAAACAGCAAGCACTGTAGTGCATACACTATTAGTAACAGAGTACCATTCATGAGTTATATTAACTCTAGGTCTTAAAATAGAGCATGACAGTTTGAGATGTGACTAAATGCATGCCTTAAAAAGCAATCAAGTATCAAACTATCAAAAGGTTCACCAATAATATTCTTATTTCAGTTCATTAAACACACTTTACCATCCATACTATCCAATTTGTACTGTTTTAATGACTTGAATTAATGAACCTTAAGGTTCATAATTGTTGGCATGCAAAATATATACTGAAATAAAATTGGAGATATCACACTGAGCTGCATAGTATAAAAAAGTTAAAAAATTCTTCTCCTAAGGGAAATCACATAGTCTCAAGTGAATTTAAGTTTTGGAAGCCACTTATGGCTCTACAAATTTATATCTAAACATAGTAATAGATCTAGCAAGAGCTATAAATTGATTTTAACGCAACCATTGAGTTGCTGGTTCAGATTGTATTTACAAGTCACCAAGAAGTACAGTTTATGCAAAAAAAGATGAAAACTGAGAAAACAGGGATTCCCATTCCTTCATTGGAAACCACAAGAAAAAGTGTGCAAGTCATTATAAATATACAAATGCCAATTTCTTCACCAGAGACCAAATTTCATGCATAGGTTTTCACACACCCTATTAAGTATCTACATACACAAAAATACATCACATAAATTACAAAAATATAAAAAAACCCTGCAGAGAATTAATATCTCCAATAAGAAACCTCCACATTTGGTCCCTTAGTCAACTGTGAAGGCACACTCATCCTTCTTACACACAATTCCATCGAGTTTTTTTTACATATATGTACTGACACTACAGCAAGTTACTAGGAAAAAAATATCAAATGTACACCTTCCATTCTCGTCTGATTGAACAATTGGGAACAAAAAAGTTTATAACTTCAACATAAACATTTGCTGAGATAGAAAAATATAAAAATATTAAAGCAGCCAATATCGAATCCCTGGAGAATTCACAGTATAGGCATAAAAAATTGAGAGGTTGGGTGGACGGCAGTGGGAGGGATGAAGCCCTTGGGAAGTCATTCCCGCACCAAATTATTTGGCAAGATGGCTCACATCTTGCAAAGATATTAGCATATGAAAGTGCCCTCATCAATGTATAATGCCAAGGGAAAATGGAGGACCCAAGTGTGAACCTTTCATACTCCCTTTGCTTTGCCCAAAAATTGACAAACTCAAATTATATTTGGTAAATCAATCATAAAACATGGGCCTGGCAAAATTTTCTAGTTTTGGTATGTATATTTCCTCATATCATTCATAGTCCATTGAGCTTACGAATAGCTCCTGCACTACTCAGAAGGAGTGGACCACCAGCCTTTCTTCTGGATGCTTTATACACATAGTTTCCCTGAATAGTGGGTGTTGATAGAGGAATGACTGTGGGGGAAGCACCGATGGCAGTTTCCTTCAATTCTGAGATGGTAATAGTTGATGGTGTAAGATGAGAGGGAGATGAAGCCGCTAGCGATGAAGATGAAGTTATGTTAACACCGAGGTTGAGCCTATCATCCCCCAATTCCTCATAGATGCCTTCAGCAACCTATCAGAAAAGGCAGAAAAATATTTACATGTAGGCTGATGCCAAAATGTATGGCATAAGGCTCTAAATAAACTGTATAATGTATGCGGACTCTTGGATGACCCAGATATTCAGGTTGGTTATCAGCTGACATGGCTATTTTGTGTCTTAATATCCCAGAATCAGTCAAGAAAACTCAATGTAATTGGAAGTAGTAGATTTACTGCCTTAAAAAATACAGTATAAAACCATTAGGACACTCTGCTAGAGCAGCTTTAATTATATCAGGCAAGTATTTTTTTGGCAAAATAGCATATTTGCCTCAAAGTAAACATTGGTAATATTAACTCGGCCACTAAAAACGTAGTAGCATGATCCAGTCACAATAAAAAATTACAATTAGAAACCTTAACATAGAATGTGAAGTTATTTACAAGTATCACAGAATGACAAGACAAATGATAAACAGAACACTACTGAGTTGATCTACTATATGAAGCAATATTATTTTTATTGATAAAAATCTCCATAAAATCTTAACCCATGGAAATTTTTTTAATGAAATGTGATAGTACATTGTTAGATACATTAAAGAAAGACACAAAATTCATTTAAAACTATACCTATGGACAATACTGTTTGTTCTGTGTGTGAGATATCTCTTCAAACCCACACTATGCCGAATTTGTGAGAACTTACATCAAGATCAAAGTCGACTATGTTGGTACCATCCAGCAACTCCATCTTTATATCCATGTAGTCCATGTCATTTTCAGTCTTCACATCATCTTCTAGCACCACAACACCGTCCATCACACCATCTTCTTCAACTACCTCAGTTGGAATATCATCCTCTTCATCTACCTCTACATCTTCTTCTTCTTCATCTACTTCCTCCTCCTCCTCTTCTTCTTCTTCTACCTTATGCTTTACCTTACGAAAGTATCCCCTATCACCTGAGACAACCATGCCTCCTCCAACCTTTCTTCCAGCAACTAGATATGTTGTGCTAGTGGCTGTATTATGAGCAGCAGAACTGGTAGCTGTGGAGATGGCAGCTGGATTTGGCGATGATACTCCAACACTTCCAGCTTCTTCATCTTCACTGTCTTCACAGGATACACTACCAGCAGAGGAGATATCTCGTTTCATGTCCCCGCGCTCTAAGAGCTCCAAATTATCTGGAAATATGGGAAAAAGTAATGTTAAAAGTGTTCAACTTCTTTAGGTTAAAATTTTATCATATTCAGAACTGAGCAACTTACAAAAAGTTTATAGTTTCATATCAGGAGAAAATAAAAATAAGAAAAATACAATAACGAAAATTAACTTTCAGAATTCAATAAAAGACAAATAGAGATACAATTTCAAGATTATCTAAAACCTTGGTTAGGTATAGTATATATAAAATAATTCTCACCTGGACATATCATAGCTTTGCGGATGGCATTAGGGTCTTTTCGAGACCACTTCTGTACTTCTTCATCCATCTTAGGAATTTTTGCAGGATTCATTGCCCATAGGCAACCCTTTCTTTGTTGGCTTCCAGAAACACCAGATGAAGAAACAGAGGAAGACGGAGAGGATGACGATGATGGCTTTTCGATTTTTTCAAAGCATTTATTTAGACTCAGATTATGTCTAACTGAATTTTTCCAGCCATTGGGTGCAGTCTTGAAGTATGGGAAGTGCTCACTAAGAGTAATAAGGTAAAAGTGAGTCAAAATATAAGAATAATTCAAAGAATAAAACTATCATTAAACATAGCAATATTGATCATGGAAACAAGTATGCAGTATAGAATTGCTAAAAAAGGAGAAAAGTATTTAAAATCCAATAACCTAATTGCAAGTAGTACTCGAAATTAACTTACCACATGAAATTATAAATTTCTGAAACTGGCAAGCTTCCAGTGGTACTATTCTTAAGAGCCATGGCAATAAGACATGAATAGGAATAGGCTGGCTTAGGGTATGTGCGTTGATGAGTCTTTTCAGATGCAACATTATTACCACCACCACCATCATCTAATGAATCAGATGAGGAAGAAGAGGTGGGAACATGCTGAGTGTACACTTTGTTAGTGTTAATGACCCTTTTCTGTTGTGAATTTCCTCCTCTTGAGGAAGAATGTAATACATGATTATTATGATTGCTGGTTGGGGTTGTGGTAGTCACCTGCAATGCAAATAGAAGGATTTATAGTACATTTATCCCATAAGAACAATTACTAGACTAAAATATTTAATATCAAAATTTGAATAGAAAAACAATTTACCTGCTGATACTGATGCTTTGGAGAGGATTGAGACTGTCTTGCAGCTGAAACAGTTGTCCGTAGGAGGGGAACTCCATTTGACACAGCAATACGATGAGTACTTCCATTCTTGGGTAACATGCCTGAGTTGGTCACTGTATATGTTTTAACTTGAGTTAAAGAAACTGTAGTTGTTGGAATAGTTGAACTTGTGGTTGTAGCTGCTAAGGTTACTTCTACTGCAGATTTTTCGGTATTTACTGTTGCTGTAGGCACTGGTTTATTCTCTGGTTTTTGGCGGACTATGGTAACAGGCATGACACTACTGGGACTGACCATCATGCCAGCAGCATCTAAATCGAGACCCATGCCTCCACTGCCACTCACACTGCTTACTCCTCCCCCACATGCCCCAGAAGATGAGGACAACCAAGATACCATGTCTGTAGCAGGCCCTAAATTGGATATTTCCAAGGGACTCAACATCATCATGCCATTTAGACCTGAACCATTATTACCAGATCCACATAGGCCCCCAAATCCAGTTCCATCAAGGGATGATTCCAATAAATCAAGAGGTGGGAGGTCACCGAGACCAAACTCACTAGAACCACCACTTCCTCCAAGAAGAACACTGTCTATTTCTGTCTTTATGTCACAATCAAGCATCTCCTGAAGGGAGAGGCCCCCATCTTGAGGGGAAAGGTAAAGGTCCATTATGGAGACCGCCACAATTTAAATAAGGAAATGCACAGTCAGATATCTATAGTCTCAAAACTTCCACAAGTCCAAAAGGAAAAAACCAAGCCAGATAAGATCCACTGCTAACTTTCTTCTAATGATCCAAATGGGAAGACAAATCTGGTATCTCAAGTCAGCCCATAAACTGCTTCTATTTAAAGAGAAAATATTTGTTAGAATGGATTAAAATGTTTTATGTTATGTGTAAGAGGCCCACCTGGGACTAAGCTTACTGGTTAAAGAGTCAAATAAATAAATACTATTACGTAAGTGGAAACTTAAGAATTTTAAACAGAGTCGAAAGTAATTAAATGGTTTATTCTTCAGCGAAATTCATCGTAAAACTATGACGCAACATTCAAATTGCGATAAATACGGCGCGTCATCATATAATTGGTCTCTAGGTTTGTTGGACATTTATAATTTGGTATAATGATATTTGATAAGTTTTTATTTTACAAAAATTAAAACGTATAAAAACAGGTTGAATACATCATATTAACGAAATTAGAAAGACGGTAGGAACCCGCCTATCCCAAAAGAAAAACGTAATTCGGCACAGTTTGCAAATTAAGGCAAAACTTCGACCAAGAAGAGAAGCAATGAGCCGAAAAAGATATTTTTAAATTGCCCCTATCCCTAGATAATCTGGTAAACATTTTCACGGAAGCCACTCAAGTGAAAATGCGCAATCAGCATTTCTAGTCTACAACATGTAAATTCATTTATCATAGGATTTGGCCCCACTATATTCCAGCACTCCATAATTTTATAGGGACATCTCTCTTGAAAAAGTTCTCTTTAATAAAAAATTAATAGATTCCAACTGTTTATAGTTGTGTTGATAGGTGATTCATGGGACAGGGTCTTTGTTATCCTATAATTCGATCCTCCGTTACCAATACAACAATCGTAACAGAACCGATGGCATAATAATAAATCATTATTGTAAACAGCTATCACATTTTAATTATAATATCTATAAAATTATTAGAGAAACCAAAGCAAACAGAATAATCTACCAAAAGAATTATCCAATTATCTTATTTATCACGTAAGGCGATTATCAGAATCACATATTTAATAGCGTTTAGATTGATAAAAAATATTCAATGAAGGTAAACAATGACAAAGGATAAAAGCTCTAAGTCCGACCCTAAAAGCGCAAAATCATTAAAATTTCGGACTATTATATTTTTAATCCATTATGATTTTAAGAATGGAAAACAAATAAGATATAAATATTTTAGTAAAAGTAATAATATTCCGGTTAAATGCAACATTAAGAGCATAAGAAACATTTAGCAAGTCGAGTATAAACAATCTGTTAAATTAAACATATAGCACGATTAGCCAAAAGAATATTAAAATTTAATGTTGTACCGGATGCAGTGAAAAATACTTTGTCGAATTCCCGAACGAGTAATTTATTGAACATCATTAAACAAAACTTTAATTTTTTTCCTCTAGAAGTCTGAAAATAAAGCGCAATACAATACGGACGCAACATGATTTTTTATGTTACAGCGTGAACAAATTATCGAAACATGGAGTCTAGATGCTTCTCTCCCAGACTCAATGTAAAGCTTTATTCAATAAGAGAACCGTAGCGGATTTACTAGTCGCGCCAATCCGGACGAACTACCCCGAGCACCAACTGTATCGATTATACAGCGGGGAAAAACTCCGCGATTACTCATCGCTAGGCTAGACTGGGTAAGAAGATACGGAATAAAATATTTATGAGATTTAAGTATGTTCATATCAATACAAGTTATACTCCTATGGAAAGGTAGCATTATAATCAGGAAGATAAATTTATTTAATACGTTTATTATCGCAAAAAAGCTTTGTTTTATTGGGAATAACAGAAGCACTAGGCTACACCGCAGTAGAAGGGGGTTACGAGCAGAGGGTAGCTGGGTAAGGGAGGGGTTCTGAGAGGTCGGCAATGGGAGGGGTTGGAGAAGGTGGGCTGATGGGAAATGAAGAAAGAGGTGGGGGAGCAGCCCGGAACAAGGGGTAGGGACGGCTGTTGTGGATCGATACTCTGGTAGAAAGGGAGCGAGGGAGTCACCCCTTCTCTGTGAAACCCCTCAGCTATAACGTAATGGCTATGCAAGGGTGCATTCCCACTATACAAATATAAAGTTGCTTTATCCTAACCGGATATGCTGGCTGCGCTTTTCATGTAAACAAAAAAATATCTTTTATCCATCAATTTCCTAAAAACTCCACATACTGCTAATATGATAGTTCAATTGTCAAAAATTATGATTTTAAATTATACTCTCGTCTGCCATCAAAATCGCTAGCACTTTTATGGCTGATTTTGAACACAACAACATTATAAGTATGGTATCATAATATAAGTTTCTGAAAATTTATAAAAAGAAGAAAAAGTAAAAGAATATTTCCCATTTTACAAAAACATACACCGGAAAACGAGCAGTTGCAATTACGGATACATCACAACAGCACTAAAATGAAAATATGGCCAATTATATGCCCATAAAATTATGACCAAAACTGTAACATCATCGTTTAACACTTGAGATATTTTACAGATCAATACTTAATGACACTACGCTCCCCATTTTCTTACAGCTACGAGTATCAGTCAATCCTGAAATATCTCAAAGAATAAATTCCAGTAATAAAAACTATGATACTTGACACAGAGCAAAACGTTATAAGATATATTTGCTGATATTGATAGATGAAAACATGAGGTCCTAAAAACATTGACCCGTGAGGAAACGTTTCACACTGTAATGGACATTATTTGCACCCGATTACCGGTACAAGAGCGGAAGGCGCTCCTAAATATGATTAATCAACAATGACAATCTCATACATCCTAAAACATTTTGCAACAAAATCACCGATTTCCCGTTGCCATAGTTACGGCTTCTTCCATAGCAACCTTGAACATCCTCAAAATCTTCCCGCCGAGATGAAACCACCTCCCCTCTCACCACCTTCAAAGACTTCACTAATATTTACGAATATTTACAGAGAACAATCTTAAATCAAGTAAAATAATATTCTTATAGGTGGTATCATCAAAGTACTGCACTCATATATACGGCACGTAAAATGATTTCACAGATATATGCTCTTACATTCAAAATCTTTGATAACAGTAACGAAACTATACTCCTCACTGGCGGTCGGATTCGTACACTTCAAATTCCAACAATAATATTAAGGTAACACTGCACGATGGCGTGTAATACTTACGTGTTCATATAAAACCGTATTCACGAGATGATCTTGTGTACAAACGACTTCAACCACCTATTACAAATTACAACTTTCAGCACTTCACGTTACGTTCAAGGTTCTTGAGATACACAGTACAGTCGTTTTGTTGGCTCACGGACAAAGACAGGCTAAATTTGAAATTTGGAGCCTCTCATTGGCAGTTGACTGTCACGTGGTACAAAACAGTTCGTCTGATTGGCTGATGGCGGCACTCTGAAGAGGCCATGCTGAAATCGAAGAGCCTTTCAGCATGCCATCTTCCAAGTAAAAGCAACCGTTTCGGAAAGATCACATTGGATTTACGATATATTATGACAGGGACGTTATCAAACTTACAGATGAAATGATTCTACGAGATTGGCGGAAAATTTCAAGGTACATTTATTCTACAGTTGGCCAAAGATAGTTTAGATAATTAAGTACAAAGAAGGTTGGCGTGAACACACCCTTTCCATTATTACTCAAAATGGCGCTCTAGTTATGGCGGCAAAGAACGGAGAATTATACGAAGAATGGGTAATAATTTTTTTTTAAAGAATGCTTCTCAATAACGATGCCATTTGGCTTATAAAATAAAATAAAATTCTTTGGTAGTCTTAAAAATTCTTACCTTTCAATTTGACAAGATACTTACTTGAGGTGATATTCCGTTTGGACACTTCAAGGTAGCAGAGTTTTAATGGAAACTACACCATTCTCAATCAAGGCAAGATAGAGCAGTAACATTTTATTAATCACCACAAAAAATGTTTTGATTTATAAAACTCTACCATAACCACCAATGACCATGTTTGATTTCAAATACACTTCCCACTCAATATTATATTAACGCTTACATACATTTTTCCAAAATATTTATTTCAATACCCAACAATCAATAAAAGTCCTGTAATAAATGCGCACAACAATATTTCTAGTACAATTTATGAAATTAACTCGATTATAGAACAAAACATTAAGTTGTCTGCATATTAAAGTAAACATCATTACTTATAACACGCTGACAATAACGAAAAAAAAAATTCTTTAGGTTACAATGAATTATTTACACGTTGCTGATGGCGGGGATGATTTTCTGGTAGATTTCAATACCCCTCAAAAATACTTCTTCATTTAAATATTCATCGTGGCTATGCAAGAGAACTGGCGTATTGTTCATGGGCGAAAATCCCAAAGCTGGAATTCCAACCTAAAACAGAAAAAATTTAAATTAAACGGATTTAATGGAAACATTTAAAATCAATATTCACAACAAAATGTGACTTTACCTGTCTAATATATCGACTGTCTGTACCTCCAGGAAAAATTAACGGCTTCAATTTGAGACCCCTAAAAGAAAACCAGAAATATCTCTTGAATTACTTTTTTGTCTAATAAATATCTTTCTCTAGATTGATGTTTTCAGTGATTTTATGTTGGTCTAACTAAGGACAGATGTTTGATTCTATATTTCTTTATTTCAGAATCAAACATCTTTCCTTAGAATAAAAAATTATAACAAATACATTTCCATACTGAGTAAACATAAATATCTTAAGAGTTGTGAAGAAAAAATCTAGTAAATATAGGTATTTTATTATATACTCACAGACTATCAGTCTCCTTTTTAAATGCTTTCCACCACGGGTTGGTATCATCTAAAGCAGTTGTGGGAGCTTTTGGATCTTGTGATAAAAATGTTATGCGAGTACCTGGGCCAGCTTCTGCACACCAGGTTTCAAGTGTAGCTATAAATTCATCATGATCCACATCAAGAGCAAGTCTTACATCAAAGGTTACTTCCAATTCCGGTGGAACCACGTTTGGCTCAACTCCTCCCTATATTCAAATATTTTACTGTCTGAATTTGAAGATCAAATTTTCAGAAAGCAACTATACTCCTCAAAAACATAAACTGTTAATACAGAAAATACTTTTACTTTGATCTATATTTTGGAATAGCTGAAATTTAATAACTCTTCTCCAAAAGTAATACTCAACCTATAAAAAATTTGCTAATTTTCAAAAGGAGAGGGAAAAGAATATAAAAATAGGAATTAATCTTCACCATATCCTCTTTTGGCATTATAAAAATTTGACACAATTAAGCAAAAAGGTAAATTATGAGTAAGAATATACCAATAATAGATACACCAAAAGAGTCTAAAGTACTATTCTTTGGATACAAAACACACTGATAACTAATTTATGATACATCATATTCAAATTATTGCTAATACTGCCCTAGGATATCTACTTATTGTTCCCTACACACGATTTGTATTGATTTCCAAAAAATAACCTATCACTTGTATCCAAGCAAAAAATATTCCGAGCCATAATTAAAATATCATGTGAATATTCTAAAGAAAATCAACTCTTACAAGATTAAAATTCTTGTATGAAATATAGGGTAATTTAGCAGTATACTTACATTTTCTCCTAAAAGCATAGGAAAAGAAATATGAAAAAGTCAAGATTAGGAGTCGGAAAGATAAGGTTAATATATAAACAGTAAGTTACATCTAAGAAAAAAGGTCAAATATTACAGGAAAATAACTAATTTCATTAAATCAAATTCATCTTACCGACAACATTGTGAGATTGATAGTAGTGACATCTCCAATTGTGAGTTTAGGATCACTGAGAAGTTTCTCTTTTTCCTTCTGACGAAAATCCATGAACCTGTCTATTATGACTCTTATCTTTTCTCCAGCAGTGTCATTAAGCAGTAATGATCCATGACCTGGAGTTCCTGGGCAGTGAACTGTTAATTCTGCAAGTATAACGAATTATCTACAGCAAAACTCATTTTTTTTCAAAATTATTATACTACTTTATATATTTACTTCATTACTATGACCAAATGATCATTCATAAAACAATTTAAATCAAACAAGGATTTTCAATAAAATAATTTAAATTTTCAAGGAACAAAATCAAATCCAACATATATCTAATCGAGCATACTGTTAGCAAGTTATGAAAACTAATAAACATAATTTACTTTTTGAAAAGGATCTTTAAAACAAGTAACATTGGTGTGTTTTTATTAAAATGCAGATTAGTCTCCTTTGATCAATAGCCAACAAGCCATTCCAATAAGTTATTGTACTATCAGCTTGAAAATTAAAAAAAAAAACTACTCAGTAATTTAAAGTGTAAATTATATGCTCTACATGCATATATATTACATATTACTTAATAACCACATCATATACATGATGTAGATCAGGATTCTCAGTTAGAATGGTAATAATTTTATGTTTTATTGAACAGATATGGCAAGGGAAGCTCAATAAAAATTAAGGTCAATATCAATTATATATTGTTGCATTGGTGGGATTTTGGATATTTAGAGAGAGAGAGAGAGAGCACATGAATGTCCAGCCTAAATTAAAGGAGCCATGGGTCCACAAATTTTTTTATGTACAGGCCCACTCCATCTCACGTGAAAAAAAAATCTGAAACCAACCCTGCCTATTATGGTTTCAATTCTAGGAGGCCCCTAGATCAGACTCTCCCATGTAAGTATGCATGAGGTTAATTTTTTATAATAATTAAAAATTACTACCTAATAATGTAGAAAGATAAAATTTCACACATGTATAGACACAAGGTATACCTACTTTAAAATGGTTTTCTATTCACAAATGGTCATGGGTTCATACCAGAGAGCCTCAGACTCGCCATTTTTTACATAAGAATACATGGGCTATATATTTGAAAAATTTTTAGAAAACTTTCCTATAGTATGAAAGCTTTTTCTTTTACACATTTATGGATAGGCTGTATATTTATATTACACAAATACTATAATAATGGTCTTAAGTTCAATTCTGGGAGGCATTTACTATATCTCCTGAATGTATTTTGCTTTGAAATTTGGAGAGTTCATGAAGACTAAGTTACTAATGTAAATAATGAAAATATTTTGTACATGTCCTTAGATCGACGCCCTGGCAGTAAGAATACTGCTATAAGAAATGTATGGGTAAATGTACTAAATTTAAAATATGCTGTGATAATGTCCTCTATATTATGTTGGACAATGTGTGAACAAATAGACATCTGAAAAATTCTTTTTATTCATTATATTATATATATTAACCGATTGCTTGAAGTAAAAATTTATCTAAATTTTTGATAAAATTTATAAGAACTTACCGGGCATACAGAAATTTCAAACTTGATAAATCTATAGAAAGGTCATACCACAATCTAAATATTACATTTATTTTCTGATAATGGATTTGAAGCCAGGCTCATTTCAATTATCCCCATTTAAAGTAGATGGTATTCAAAATTTAATTGATTTTGAGATACTTATCAGGGAAATATAAGGCTGTAACATTGCATAAAGATATCAATTATAATTACCCTTAATGCCATAAGCAGACTTTACTCCTTCAACTATATTTTATGCAATTACATTAATATCTTATGAATAAAGTTAAATATCCCATGCATTTCTTATGGCAGCATTTTTCCTGCCCTGGCATCATACTAAGGACTATCAATGCCAAAATTGTTCATCCTGCACACGAGTATCATGCTCTTTACAAATTCTCTAAATTTGAAGTTAAAATAGCATCCAGAAATGCCTCAAACTGTGTTTTACTTTTCCATGTATTTCTTATGGAGATACAGTAAACGTCTGTGATATGTGAAATTTAGATCTTACACACAATTGAGATGTGTTTTAAAAATCTCCCTGATAAGTTCCTCAGAAAATAATTTAATTTTGACTCCAATTTAAACTAATAGCAGTTGTTAATAGAGTTACACCTAATCTAAAGATTTGTGAAAAAAGATTAAATCATCTACAAACTCAAAAACTGCTCTTAATTTTTTTTTTGAAAATTTGGATCATGCATTCATACAGGAAAAATTGTGATTTCAGTGCTTTCTGGAATCAAATCCATTATACCTAGAGACCAATAGATTTTTATACTATTCTATGTAACTACAAATTTTAATCAGTCTTCCTTTCACAGAGGGCCAGAGCCAGAAAACATTTTTTAACATTTAAGAAAATTGCACCACCACCACCACCATTGAAATTAATGTTCTCCCTCAAATTGTACTCACTCCATATATTCCTCTCATTGTTATATAGAAGGAATTCCTCTGTTGGGCTGGCTACCCCTTCATCAAGTGCAAAGCCTACATTCAGCTTTTTAAATTCTTCTGTTAGAACAAACTTTTTCATTCCATCCTTTCCTCCAATCTCTTCATCTAAAGATAAAAAATTTGTTAGAAAAATATTACTTTTATTTAAATATTGACAATATCAGTTTGCTGATTCAAGTGAAATGATATTTATGATATGAAATGAAATTTATGAGGTTTTGTGGAAGTAATTCATGATAAATGATTGATATTCTTCCAAGAAGATTCAAAAGGAGAAATAATGTTAATGACTGATAACAGAAACTATCCCATTGAATACATTTTCAAAGAAAATAGTAATTTTTATAGAAATACAACCTTCTTACTGGTATACACTCACTAATTTTTATCTCTAAATAATCCAATTTTATACTCAACAAAAGCAAGTATACCATTTAATGAAGTATCTTGTTGAATGATTTTCCTTTGATCTAAAATTATAGAAGATACAGACTCTAAATATTTATAAAGAGAAAAAAACTATTTAAGAAGAAATAAGAAAAGTAATACAACAAAGAAGTTGAAATAGATATCATAGAAGTAAATTAATATTCCAGCAACACAATATCCTTTTCACCATCTCTTCCACATTCAGGTATAGGTAATATGGAAGAGATTCTATTTTAGAAGAAATATTAAGCTTAAAGCAATGCTGTACTCAACATTAGAGAAAGAGAAATTGATAATTTATTTATTGAACATACTTAAATAAAATTAAGATTTTAGAACATTAAAACACAGGAAACAATTGCAGATGTTAAAATATACATCAGGCTAACAAAAACAGAAACATAAAAAATTGAAGTTAGTATTTGCCAATAAAGAAAATCTACCTAAAAGAGTAAGACTAATATACAAACATTAGTAAATAAGGTTCTCAATGTAGACAAAGCCTATTAAACAGGGACTCAAAGAAATGCATGAGAGTTCCTTGAAAGGAAAAATATAAAAAAGGGGCAATTGCAAATCCATAATAAGCAATTGCTTATATTTACATACCTACAGAATGAAACCATTCCTATTTCTGAAACATCTTAACAAGCAGGATGAATCCTATGGTTACAGTAACTCATAGGAGTATTAAGGTCCTTTCTCGAAAATCAAGAAAACTGGTTCTAGTTATAAAAATGGGTTTTTAAACTATTGCTGAAAAACAAACAGAAATCAAGATACATTGCTTTTTATGATACATATCTAATATTGGCATATACATTCACTGGAATTCAAATACTCTCTAACAAACATACATAATGAATTTCCAGGTCACACTTAGAATTGATATTATCAGCAAAATTTTTAATTCTTTACAGAATTGTCTAAAGTCTCAAGAGCCAGCTTTCAGGATATATGAAGAATTACAATTTTGATTGATTTTAAACATCAATAAATCAGCAATGATACCAACACGTAACTATCAGGAGAGTTCATCTTTCTTAGCTGATAAAAGTAGTTCTTAGTTTGTGTATGTGTATGCGCTGTATGGTTAACTTTCCTTTTAAAAAATTAAAGCTGTACAAGAGGTATGAATGGAAAAGCAAGATTGAACAAGAAGTATAAAATAGTAACATGACTGAAATAGTTTCAGTATGAACCTACTTACAAGCCTGCAGACATCTAATCCAATGTCAGTTATTATTACTAATATAACTTCAACTACTGCTTTTAATTACAATTTTAATGAAATTATAAAGAGGGCATTTCAATATATTGAACAAAGTTACTTCAGAAATTTATGCAGAAAGTTCCATAATTTAAAACCAATTCTCTGGTTCCGAAAATTAAAATTAATAGTAGAGGTTTTAGAAATAAGATTAGAGATTTAATTTCTTGCAGTTATTCAAATGATTCAAAACCATTTATTGATAAGTAATGATTGAGCAGCATGTAAATCCAATTTCAATGATGCAAAATTTTTACAGATAGGCTTTTGCTGTACACTATGATTTCCATGGCATAGAATATCTTTGTTTGACAGTGGTTCTCAGAGAGAAGACATTTTGCTATAATTGCAATCGGGTCCTTAAGGCTAAATCTCTTTGTACAATTCCTATTAAACCAAAATATCTACTCCACAGATTGCAAAATTTCATTTTTAAATAGTATGGGAACAGTAAGTATCTCCACACAAAAATTTCTAACACTATTTGAAAATTTCCGAGTTCAATGAGCCACATATCATACAGATACTCATTCTTATCTTTCCAGTATTTATCATCCTTATCTCAAAGGGACTTTGAAATTACTTATTGTTCAGAGACAATACAGTCATAACTTAACTGCTTTCAAAGAAGGAGATATTGGTATTATCAATTGTGTACAAGGTTAACCCGAACTTGACAAAATTAATGGGATAAATTTCAATCACTGAATTAGCTTCTTCAAGCTACAAGATCAGTTTTAAAATAGATAAGTTTATTTCTCCAGAGTTCAATTATAAAATAAATATTAACAGAAAATTATATACCAAAAGTATTTGATAAGTTATTTATAAATATCTAAGTAAACTTCATCTATCTTTTGTTAATTTAACTTTCAAGTAATATTATGGATGTATCATATTTCATAAAATTCTAAGTCACTTTAAAATTAATTAGTTGTAATTTATTGCTGGAATAGTAAATCAGGATATAACTGATATATTTGAAAATAATTTTTAGCATTCAAAGGGAAGAAGAGATGAATTCCTGACACTGATGTTATTATGAATGGAGTGGTATAATCATTAAGTACTATCTTACTTTAATACAGAAACATAAAAATAAATTCAAAGTTAATAACTTTCATATCACCTTCAAGGAATGTGGTTTAAATCAACTGTATTGACAAAAAAAAGGAAGGAAAAAACAGTACAACATGAAGAATGAATGAATATCTGTTATAGAACTTAAAATTAACATTATGTCTAGAAGGACTTGAAATGTGGTGAACATTAATGACTTATTTATAAGTAAAAAATAAAAAAACAATTGCTGAGCATTTTTCCTATTATTATCTTATTGGAGTAATAATTGAATAAAAGTAAATGCTTCAGAACACGATTCATTAATAATTTCACTTAATGGTAGAATTAGTAAATATTTATTCTGAAGATTCAATATTTAAATGATCTGAGAAAACCATTTGATCAAATTAATTTTCTTTAATAAATTATGGGTAATCATGGCACATGTTTGACATGATATATTAGAGAAACGACTGATTTCAAAGATTAAACTACTAATTACGAATATTTATAGATGACTCCAGTTGAGTAGTAAGCATTTCTTCTCAGATTATAGACAGTTTAAGAAAAGCAATGTATCACTCTAAGTATCGTAAGCACATATCAGCAGGAAAGATTTGAAGTTTTTAAGCATCCTCCTTTTCTAATACAGGTGAAAATATAATGGATCCCAACAGCCCAACCATTGTTATTTAATCTTTGATAAAAGCAAATCAGAATACGCACATATAAACAAAAAACCATAGTTAAATTGAAATGTTCAAGCCCCTTTAAGGATTTTGGCCAGCACAAAGATCTCAGATGGAATTGAAGTTTGTTGATGTTAAAGTGTCTGTACAATTGTTTATGATTGCTTCTCCAAAACATACACCATACAGTTATTACAAATATCTGAGCACAAAAAATCAACATAAATGTATCAATCATCAATGAATGAGAGGAAAAAACTTAACCAAAGCAGTGAGATAGAAGATGAGACTCAATTAGTACAGGTAATATTCTCAATCCTTAAATTTTAAAAGTATAAAAATATTCTCCAATATAAAATTAATTTTCTCTAATCATAATTATTACTATATCAGTTCACTCTTTTCTTGATCAAATAACATTTAAAAGCTGAAAATTGTTGGGAATGAATTGTTACAATATGAGGATGATTATACCAATGCAAAGCTTATTAGTAATGGGAGATGCAGAGCAATAAACGAAAAATTCAAACAATGAATACATACCAGGCATAAATGACAAGTGTATTGTTCTCTTCAGTTTAATATTGCTTGACTTAAGTCTACTAACAGCCTCTATATACTGTATCCCAACACATTTCATATCTTGAGAACCCCTTGCAAATATATTTCCATTAGCATCCTTATGAGCACTGAATGGGTCATAGGTCCACATTTCCTGAAATAAAAATCCAAAATGAGATATTTTACAAATATCTGACGCCTCTATTTCGAATCTTAATTAGTAAGAAAGTACTAATACTAATAATTTCATTCACGTCCCGTCATATTCCACCGTACACTCCACATTATCACGTTTAATAGACGAAAATTGTAGTGTTAGTGATGAAAAAAGAACTTGAGATTAATTCATTGGGGTTATCGTTATGAAAGAATCATTTGATCGAAGACTTAGATTATTTTAACGAACAAGATAGCTGAGGTAACAACGAAGATGAAAGTAATTTCAACTTCTGACGAAATAAATTTTTCATTGAGGATTTCCTAAAGCGGCTGAAAGCAGAAATATTCGTACCGGATAAACTGGGACCACGTCCATGTGAGAATTCAGCAATATGGAGGGCAACTTGGGCTCCTTTCCTTCCCATGTTATTATCACAATAGGTTTTCCAGAGACTACACTGTAGACTTGACAAGGTAATTGCAACCTTTTCGCTTGTTTTTGTAGAAACTCAACACATTCATCTGAAAATAATGAGCGGTTACAATTGATTGAAGATGGTTATTCAGAGATAGGATAACGTATGCATATATTCGTCAGAGCAGTAATTATGTCAGAAAAGAAGACTAAATAAATTTAAATTCAAAACTTAGTTCTTAGTTAGACCATAGATTACCATAGTTAACGTTTGGCTGTACTGAAGGAATGCGTAAGTATTCCCGAAATGTAGTTACTGCGGGATCCTCCATCCTTTCTCTCTCTCTCTTGGGAGCGCAGCGTGTGCGATTGCTTTCGTAGGCGTTATGAGCAACGCAGCGGGTGGAACGAACTGTTCCTGGACTGATTACGCAATTTATTGTTTAATTTAAAAGAACCACCTTGAATTGCCCCATGAAGGAAACGGAAGATTTCTATTACAGTGATGAGAGCGTACGTTGCATCCTGTTGCTTTTGATGCGACATAAACGTCGACCGCCACGAATTCAACCAATATGATCCTATATAATCCTTACATCTGACGTCGTATTCATGACAGAAGATATAATAAGTAAACGGAATCTTTTAGTATGTGATATGAAATCTATAGATATTTCTCGCTTCTTCATTATGAAAATATTTTCAAAGCGAATGAATTAACTCATACTGTCTGCAAACTTTAGACATATTTTCCCGATCGTTTCAAGGAGACTTCTTATATGAATATTCGGTAACTTCATTGACTTTATAGCGATGATACTAACATCAAAGGACATCGCCAAATAAAAGATATATGATTGCCAAAAAACCAGAGATTTCGAATTGTGCAAGTTTAATGAATTAACAAACATTTCCATGACTTTGAGGTTTTCAACGATTTATTCACATTTCCAATCCCAGGTTGTTGAACATCTATATAGAGGTCAGTTGGTTCTTTTGACCTACTGATGATTTAAAATACTTGACATTTAGGCTTATACGATGAATTTTTTTACTCTTTTTCAGAGATACTACTCTTTAAAATTAGAAGGAAATAGCATCGATTCCCTTCAAATTTTGATAGTAAATTGAAATATAAACTTGAATAAAATAAGATGAATATATTTATCAAGCTTTTAATGCCGAAAAAATGTTTAAGAAAAACGCGTCCTTCAACAATTGAAATAAATCATCTGAGAAATGGGACTCACACGATTCTTCCCATTTGTTTATGGCGCTGTAAAACCACGAAGGTTTATCAGGCACACTTTAGAGCAGTTGTGACATATTGTTCAGAAACGTGGACTGCCATGAAGATCCTTAACGGATATTTAAACGGAAAGATTCGTGGTTCCAACGATGACCGAGGATAGGTGCAGATGGAAACAAAAAATAGCACAGAAGCAAAGATATTGTTCGATATATGAATATATACCCGGCCCGGGGCTTGGTTATGTGAAAAGAATGAGTAATGAATGTCAGCCTAATAAATAACTTCATGGAAGAAAGAATAGGAAGACCAAAGAAAATATGAATGCATGATTAGGAATAATAGGTTAAGGCAATTAGGATTGAAATATGGAGAAGAAAGGGTAGAAGAGAGGAGAACTGATAGGTATCTTGAAGAAGGTCTAAGTCTGCACCAGGATGTAGTATCAAGGAAGATCAAGAAAATAAATGGTTGATTACATGAAAACTCGTTAGTCATAATACTTCCCTGTACTGGAATTCACAATAATAGAACTTGATTTACAAGTATATATTTATTAAAAAGCTCTACTGAATGAAGTATCTTGAGAGCATGTGATCCATATCAATTTTTCTTCCAAACAACTTAATTGACCAAATCAAATGATATAGTTCTGTTAGTTTATTTGCATTTGAACAGCTTCCTTAATGTATTTTATGCACGAAAGAAATAATAAACAACTGATTGTGTGGAATTATCCATCTAATAAAGAAAAATTGCAGTTTACTTGAGAAGGGCCTTTTTTATTCTATTTTCAACCTTCAAAATTTTCACTGCATTTCTTCTAAAGAATGAGTTTTACATTTTAAGAGGCAGCAGTAGGATAGAATTGAACATATTTACAAGAATTAACTGGAATTTCAAGACATTATGAAAAAAATTCTAGGATGAACTGCTGGTGTTGACCGATTAAGCTGTACACCATAAAATTACTTCATGCTATAAGCACTGAAACCATTTTCAATTAAAAACAATGTAAAGGCATTGATATTAACCACAAGTTCAGCCTATTTTCTATTTACAAGATATATAAAATTATTTTGTACTCCAAAGTGCACCAGAAAGTTCACAGCAACAAGAAGAAAACTGGAAGGAAATTAAACATGACAAAATAACGTCAAATTTTTAAATTAAAGCCAACAGTTTTTCACAACATATGTTCAATCATGTACACCACAAACAAAAATACCACAAAAATAATAACTCTATTTTAAATGCAAATATACTCTTATAAACAGAGGCATGAGTAATTAAGTGTGCCATTTTAGGATTCATTTGGGATTGTACAAGGGGAAAAGGCTTCAGGTCTTTGAATAAGAAGAAACATTTAACCTTAAAGAAGCATAATTGTCCTCATCCCATAATTACAGGTTTCTTGAAATCTGTACATGTTTTATATAGTCTCAAAACATTTATTCACTGGTTTAATTTGTTAAAATCTATCACTTGCTTCTTTTTCACACACATACACTCAAAAGGCACACACACACAATTTCACAGTCTTTCAGCATTAATATTTCAAAAAGTTTTCCAGCCCTTGTTCATTTGCCCAAATTATTCCAATTTGAGTCATTGTTAGACATCATCATGCCTATCGTAAAAATTTGTATAAATTATTTTGGGTCCTCCAAAGGTTGTGGTACACAACAAACTCAAAACACAGAGGAAGTGATTCCATGTTTCACTATAATGATTTCACTGTGAAACAAATGTAAATATTACTTTACACATTTAGAATCAAGATATGATCACATTAAAATTTGGGGCATTACACTGGATTATTTACAAAATTTTAGTACAGAGAGGTTCACTTTGTATGAAGGGTTTTGAATAAAGGTGATAAAAAATGACAACATTGTTATGTTCTAGATGGGAGGAATCCTTGCCCATAGAAAGTTTTTGAAGCAGCACGAACAGACGGTGACACAATGATGTTCCCAGCAGCTGTTGCAGGTATTTGTATTCCAGGAGATGCTGTTACGGGAGGCAAAACAGAAGCTCCTAAATGTGCTGCTTGACCTGGAGGTCTAGAAGGTCGTCCTGCCATTGCAGGAGTGGATGAATTTGGAGATGTAACACTGTAATGATTTGCTGAAGAGAGCTGGAATTGGGGGGGTAATGGAGGTGGAGGTGGTGGAGGTAAAGATACTGAGGGAACACAAGTAATTCCTTGATAACCGTAAGAACTCACTCCTGCAACATTTGCCCCAACTGCATTGGCCATTCCTACTCCTCCATTGATTGCATACAATGGGCCAGGCTGAGTTTGCACACTTTTAATGTTCACAGGAGAGAAAGACACCCTACTTCCAGGATGATGAACTACAGTTCCAGAGACAGATGTAGATAGGTTAGCATGAGGTGGGGGAGATTTAGGGGGAGGTGGAGGAGCAGCAAGGTTCTGTGCAACAAGCATACGGGAGCTCAACTTTGTTTCACATCCAGCTTCTTTTCCTAACACCTTATCAAGTACTTCTGGAATACCTGAAAAACAAGAAAAATCCAAAATTATCTTTAAGAAGATTAAATTAAATGCTGAAAAATAATTAAATCTAACACCAACCAAGATGCTTCCTCAGTCTTTCTTGCTCTTCTTCATCTCCAACACACAAACCAAACTCTCGTTTTAAGCGTTGAGTTAAATTTTCTCGTTGTCTTTCAACCAGAGTAGGGGCTGAGTCCCACCTAGCAAAGTTTAACTCAGATGGCTTCTCTTCACTACCTGAGGATGGTAAAATAAAACAGAAAATGAAAAAGGATCTCATCTTAAAGAATGATAATATAGGAATAAATAGCGTCAACTGAAATTATGGATCCTGAGAAAAATGCTAATCATGAGTTTAAAAATTAATTTAGATTTCATTATCTACGTTTCTAAAATAATGAATAACGTACCTCAACCTTAACCTGTAAGACACCATCTATGACATCTAATGGATTTAGAGGTATGGTGAGTAATCTTTAAAGGAAAATGAGACAAATTTAGCTAATAAAGGGACATCTTCCAAATTACAACAACCTTGTTTACATGGTTTCAAAAAAAAGAATTTTTACTAGGGAGCAATGCTTTGGTAAACTTTCATTAAGGATAACATCTAGGGAGAATGAAAGAAGAAAATACAATAGATGAGTATTACTTCTTGAAAGAGGCTAACTTATTATCTCGTAATACTGATCTAATTAAAGTGACTGACTTTTAATCTCAAAATGGCCTAGCTCCACTAGGAAGAAGGGATATGGCTTAGGTAAAAATATAATCACAAACCTTTTTTATCATAATCTGATCCATCAGTAAGTGATGCTGCTTTACTGAGAATTCTTGGGTCATCTTTGGCTGATAATTGATCTGTTTCACTGGATGAATCTAAACTTCCACTACTCCTCATCAAGGCTGGAGTTCCGAATGCTTCTTTATCACCTTTTCCTTCAGCTTTCTCATCTCCACTTGCACGAAGTTTGCGTTTTCTATACTCCGAAATAGAGAGCTAAAGAAATAGAGAATAGCACATTTATTATGGAACCTGCAAAAATAAATCCATGAGTATTAATAGTAAAAAATTAAGAGGATTATTCATTAAGACTAAACAAAAAAGGGCATGAGTGCTTCTAATATTTTAAATAAAAGAATATGATAAAATAAATAATAATAACAATAACATTTTCACATGTATGAGGTAACATATAAGAATAAGGATTGATGGACTTAATATGAATTTAAAATAGGGCAACATGTTTACTTAACCATTGAATAAAAATTGCTAAATGACAATTCCCGGCAAGGGATAATATAATGCACAAGGTGCCAACAGTGACAATAGAAATTTTGTCTTACTTCTATTGGAGAAATGATGTGAGATGAAATATCAAGGGTCAAGAGAGGTAGAATTGGATGCTTGAAAAGGCAATTCAATTTACAAACCATAGCATCGGTGCAATATCTTGAATTAAAATAAATAATAATGTATTTGAAAACATTTTCTTTCTAAAAATGTAAATTATCTTCAGCAGCAAAACACATAATATAACCAAAAACATTCTAGGGAAGTGAAGTATAGCACATTGAGTAATCACAGCTATATAGAAGTTTGAAAATTTTAATTGATATACGGTAAAACTAACCTTTCTTTTAGCGGCTGGTTGGCTCGGTGACTCCTTAACCTCTGCAAAAGGTAATTCTTTCTGTGAAATGCCATTCTTCTTAAGATTTCCTATAATACTATCACTTCCTTTAGGGCTAAAAACACTGGCTTCTTTTCTGAATGAACTTTCCTCCAGTTTAATTGAAGCTGGCTTCAAGACATTCTTGTCCTCACTTTCTTTAACTGTTTCCTTAACATAAGCAGATGATTCAGTTCCCACACCTGCCCCAGTTTCTAATACATCCTTCAATTTCTCACTTTCTTCATTTGTGTCCCCATTTACACCACTGCCTTCATTTGGTACATCTCTTGATTGAGTGTTGTTAGCAGTCATACATTCCATTGTCTCTTCTCTTCCTCCATCATCTTCTTCTTCTTCCTCCTCTTCCTCTTCATATTCTTCCTCCTCTTCTTCCTCTTGCTCTGCTATTGATTCATGTGAGTTTGTATTCTTGCCATGAGGACTAAGTTTACTACTGTTTGGAGGTGGGGATGTGGAATTATTGCCAGCCTCGTTCTCACAACCACAAACTGGAGTAGTTGGTGGGGTGAATGACTGCTCAGAAGACATAGATTCACGAGCTAATCTGCGCTTTTTCAGAGGGGTCACGTAGTCTCCAGCTGCACAAGGTGGGGAACCTGTAAAACAATATTAATTCATGATTAATCCATCCCACTAAAAATGCTGTTCAGACTTTAAAAAAAATTTAAGAATTAAGTGAGGTATTTAGTTAAATTTCATTTACACTGACAATGTGCTCAGGTCATTAACTATTTTGACAGATTAATTCTAAATTTGATACTTCAATATTTAACCATCCACTATGACTTGAAGAGATTAAAATTCCTAACAGAAATTAACCAATAACAAAGTTGGCATAAATCAAAATTTATCCTAAAATAAGGAGGAGCATGAAAAACTAAATGCCAAATGAATTAAAAATGATCCTCATGGTAAAAATTAATTTTATCAGGAAAAATATTAGGAATTGATGATATATGAGTATAATCGCTGGTCATTAATTACCCCACATACTTGTATGATTTTTAAGGTTAGTTACTCACCTGCTCGACTATTTGGACTACAGCAAGCATTGTTGGCAGGAGAGTCTGTCTCATCCTTAATGGCTTGCCTCAACCATCTTTTCTTTGCTGATCCTACACCAGTGTCTGAGGTTGTACCAGAGCCTTGGGAAACACTAGTAAGGGGGGATCCAATAGCAGCTGCCACCAGGGCACAAGCCAAACTTTCTCGACCGGTGGATAATGGTAATAATCCTGTTGATCCTAAACCGACAACTGGAGAATGAGGGAAGTTATTCACTTCTGCCTTGTTGGGGAGAGGAGTAGCTGCGGTGTTAACTGACTGCCCTACTGAAGGTACAGTTTCTGATGGTCCTTTATTGAGCCACTCATTCATTAAGACTTTCTTTGTTTTGGGGAATTTGAAACCAGGAGTAAGAGGTCCAGCAAATGCTATATTGTTGATGGGACTATGTGATCCATATGGCAAGGTTGAAATGGGAAGTGGAGTAGAGATTGTAGAACTTGATCCATTTTCACAACCCCATGGAACAGATGACGAGGAGGGAGAAGGTGATGCTGAGGAGGGAGAGGGACAAGCTACTACAGGGACGGATGTAAGTGAAGCAGGATTTGAAATTGGCAAACTATTCACATGATGTATCTCCGTTACTGGGACTGTAGTGCTTGGTGAAAAATTGGGAGCTTCATCAGCTGATGTGAGGTCAGACTCCCCATCTCCCGAGTGAACTCTTGAGTTCCTTCGAGAAGCAGCAGCTAACCTTCCTCGCCCTTTTCGCCTATAAAAATAATTTCAATATTACTAACAGATGTTTCCAGTAGAATTCCAGAGACTACATTATAGCCTGTTAATCATCCATATACATTAATAAATAATTTATGTCAATAAAGAAATCTATCACAAATAAAATGAAAAGAAAAAGTCGGAGAGAGAAATTAGTGACTCTAAAAGGATGAAAAATCAGCCAAATACCTTCAACAAAAAAAGCTTATCAGCATTTCCAAAAGAAAGACCAACTAACAAAGGCATTTACTCAGGTATTAATATCTCCATGATAAAACTGACATGTATTATTAATAAAGTAGACTAATACACTCAATTGAAAGTTTAAGTTCAACATATTTCATAACATGTGAAAGTGTATGAAAGCAATGTTGCAAGAAACTCAATATAGCTGAAAAGATATTTTACAAACCCTTTTCTTCTAGGTCTTTCAGATATGGTGTGCCTGACTTCTACAAGATCATGTTTTTCATCATCATCTTCATCATCCTCTTGAGCTCTCTTGGAAGCAACAGCAGCTGCAGCAGCAACAACTGCTTCTGTAACCGCATCTTCTTCCCTCCTAACTCTTCCATCAGAACCACCAACATCTTGTTCCTTCCTTTGAGCTTGCCTAGCAAGAACTTCTTGACGTCTCTGCTCAGCTTTTTCCAAACGCTCAAATGCTTTCATTATGGCTTCCATTTTACGCTCTTCTCTTGTCTGTTAAAGAAGGATGACATTTTGATAAAAATTATAATGAAATAATAAAAATGTTTTTCCTCATATTGAAGAGGATGATAACCTTAATGTGCTATGCAGAGTAGATATAATCCAGTGGCTGATAATAAACCCGGATGAGAAAATTCTTGGCTAGAGTTTCATTCACTTTAAAACAATTATGCCAGGAGGTAAAATGTAGGGAAAATATAAGTGAATAGGATATATATGATAATAAAGTCAGAATATAATGGTTAGTGTAATTAATTTCATCAAATCACAACATATCCTATTGGCATAGATTTCCACATACTTGATCAAGATAATCTTAATATCTATATTTTTAATAATTTAATCTACTCCTAATCTACTACTAAGTTATGAGTTTTCACTTACTAGCTTTTTCTTGTTGGAAAATTCAGCTACATCAACATCTGTACGCGTCGTATCACTAGAATCTTCTTGAATTGTCTGAGGGTGTGCAGTAACTGGAGGAGTCACAGGCTGAACCTTAGTGGGAGATTTGGGACCCTTCCTAGATATGGAATGTGATGCAGTTGTTTGGCTTGGAGTATTAGGAATAGAACTTGGCTCTGTATCTCCTTCAGATGATATGGTTCTCCTCCCTCTCCTTCTCCTATCACGCCTTCAAGTAAAAATGATTAAGTAAGTAGAATTATCATCATTACAGCTAAAGGAAAGATTGAATAAATTATGTAAAATACTTACTCAGTTTCCATGAAACCATTTCTTTTATATGGAGCTGGAGCTGTACAATCTTTTGAGTTACATGCACAAATTAGATGCCCATGCGAATCCAATTGCTGATGATGAGATTCATGCAAAATTGTGATCTCTGCATTCTTCTCAATGTTCGTTGTTGTCACAATATATAAATGAAGAACACCTTTCTCTATACAATGTCTAACCTATGGAATGGATTTATAAGAAGCAAGTATAATGATTAAATTATCATACAATTAATACATCAGAGGATTTTATTGTAATAAAAAACAACTTTAAAAATGTTTACCTCAGCATTTGGTCTACAAGAACGTCTTATAAACCTTGCTGCATTTCCATAAGTGCGAGCATCAACACATACTTCCGTTCCATCCTTAGGTAGCTCATAAAAAAACAAAAAAGGAGGGTAACGTTTGGCAATAGAGGACTGCTGCCTATGTTGAGTACCTAACATGTACTTCCCCCTTATTTCTATCACAATTTGATTGGTATGAAGATAAGATGATGCCACAAGTGCCTGTTTTAGAGATTAAAAATATATTAACGACAACATTAATAGAAATGTATTAGGCAAGAAAGTGACAGTATTATAACAATGCACAACTAACTAAATAGTGAACTAACCCTTATTCCAGGTTCAAGCTGAGTGACCCGACACTTGGAAGCAGAACTGTGATGTGATGAGATATTTAGTGAGCCAAGGCCATTAGTACCACTGTTTAAGCCAGAATGGATTCCATTCACTCTTATTGCAGAAAGCCTAGCTCTTAGCTCAGGAGAGTAATGATTAGTCACAGCCTCTTCATAGTTATCAATCCACTTTCTCAACTGAACAGCACCTGAACCTCCAGTATTTGCAACTTCCCATGAATCTTGGGTTTCCTCATCACCCAGAACATCATCAGATCCTAATGACTTAGATGCTTTCCCCTGATAAAAAAACAACAATTACAAATCATATTTGTTCTGCAAAACCTTCAACTACAACATATAATCTCCACAAAACATTTTTAAAATTATAACTAATAACAAATCAAAAGTATAAATCTTTCATATAATAATCATTTTTGATAGTTTCAATAGCATTGGGGCTTTACCTCAATTTCTCATTAAGTTAAATATAGATTAGGTTACAATTAATGTAATAACAGTATAAACTGAATACCATAATTTACATTCAGCTGAACAGTTGGTACAAAAAGTTTAAACATGAAAGTAAACTTATAATAGGAACTTATAGAAAAATAATAAAGATAATCTAATACTATTTAAAACTCACCCTCCTTTTGGCAGTTGCCCTCTTATATTCAGCTCCCTTCATACTGTCTCTTCTTTTACGTCTTCTCAAAGGCCTTTGTGATGCAGCTGGATTTCTATTACTGGCTGTCTGAGATTGTTGATGGCTAGCAGTTAATGCACTATTATTTGAGCCTTCCCTGGATGCTTCTTGTTTTTTACGTTTCAATCCTGCAATCTTTTTATTATCTGCAGCAGATTTTGCTCTGGAAGCAGCTAAGCTGGATGATGATGACGTTCTCCTTTTCCTTCTTCCACTAACAGTGTCATCAGATATATCACCAACTATAGGTAGAATAAAAGCATGATCAGAATTCTTTCTCCTCTCAAACCAACAGTTCTATTTAACATATTTCATTTTATTCTGCATTTTTCCTTCTAATATGAACAGTATATTTTGAAATTGGAACGGTATACATTATTTAAACTTAAACTAATAGAAATCATAATTTTAAAATAATTCTGTAAATTTTTCCCAGAAACAAGGACACAAAAGTGACAACCAAACATACAGTTAGTCATATTTTTTAGTATTATAATAATATATTATAGTAGTATAAAATCAGTACATCTGTAGAATTTCAAATACCTATAATACTAATATTCCAGATAAGATATACTTAAACCTCAACAAATCTATTGATTCAAACCATATTTTCCAAAGAACATTTTTTTTACTTTATCAAGTTAAATAGTTAAACTAATTTGTTTAAAAAGATTTTGTTTCCTATAAATAAGCTATTTATGTAAAATACACAATTAGAATACCTGAATTAGGGCCATTAGTGACAGAGTAAGGAGGTGGAACTGGTGATCTTGAAGATGAAGAAGAGGAAGTCAGAGAAGAATCTGAATGATGATGATTTAGTTCTTCCCTTTTCCTTAACTGAAGAGCTCTTGCACGGGTTCTGTCCACCCTTCTTGGCTGACACCTTTCACAGAGGTATTCATCCGGAATATTTGAGCGATCAATACCCATACAATCTACATGCTGCCAAACCCTGCAATAGAAATTAAATTAGATAGCACATAATAAATAAGATCTGCAAAATAATAGAAGGGATGCAATTAATACACTATGAATAACTGTTTACTTACAGGCATTTGTCACAGCATATCATGTATCCATCATCATGCTCAAAGTTACTGAAAAAAATTAAAAAGTATTAATTATGATATATATTTCTTGATTCTCTTTAAGAAATGTATTTAGGTATTCAAAAAGTGAAAACAGATATATTTGGCAAAAATCAATTCTTTCAAATATTAAATTCAACTCAACAACATCCACAATTTTTGAATAAATTATCTATGAGATCGCTTTAAAAAGCACTCTTCATAAATCCTTATGATGTTCACTTCCAGAGTAATTTTAAAAATTTTTGCTTTAATTTTGCTTATTTCTAGTCCTGATATATCTCTTGCTACCTCCTCAATTTAACAGTAAACATAGTTTCACAAACTTTTGATGATCTAAGTCAACATCTAAGCAGAATATGCATTGTCTAAAATTATGTATATCATCAATGCATATTTCTAACTTTTACATAACAATCCTTTATAATACTGGAAACAAGTAAAAGGGGATACGTCAAAATAAGCCAGGAATTGTTACTAGAAATTTACTTGACACTCATTGTTAAAATCACATAAAAATTAGGAAAACATTGTTCTCATTTAACATGAAGCTGTTGCCCTTATTCCTATCCAAAAAACCACCACTAATGACAACTGATAACATTCACAGAAGCAAATGTTTTCTTCAATAATGCATTTCTCACTTACCATATACACCTAGTAACACTGTCGTCCTCCTCTTCCCCTTCAGGTGCTGTTTCAGTTTCCTCACCTTCCTCAGGCTCACCCTCCAGTCCATGCCTTGGACTACTAAGCACACTAGCCCTTGAATCCTCGTCATCTCCTCTGTCCAACTTTAGAGTGCTCAGTGTAGCTTCCGGTACTGAGGAGCTTCTACTATTTACATTGGCAGGACCTTCAGATTCACCTTGCTTATTTGCTGTAGGAGACAGTGGTGGCGTGGGTGGGGGTGGTGCACCATAATTGTGGTCCTGCAACACAAACTAAAGAAGGAAAAATTTATGAGTGACTTAAGGTCTACTTTCTTATAAGGATCAGTACCACTTTAATTTACAAAACGTATTAATGCAGATAAACAAAAATAATAAATATGCCAAAGATGAATAGAATCCCTCGTGAAATGTGTACTAACCCTAAGATTTTAGATTTTTTACCTGATATGGTAATCCACATGATCCTGGGTACTTATTAGCAGTTTTATGCTTTTGGTAGACCTCCTCAGGCTCAGATCTGAAAGGGCAAAAATATTTCACAATATGAGAGAATTCAAATAATCTCTTAGGGTTAGAGATTCAGTTAAGTTACTCACGATTCAGCTCCCAAGCCGGTAGAAACCTCAACAACTGTGTCATGTTGAGAGGCTCCTCCTACTTCTTCTAGAGCTGTGGCAACAACTGCCCCTAACTGCACAATTAGGCTCATCCTACCCCCACTCCCAGAACCACCCATTCTGGAGCCTGACATTGAAGACGAGGAGGAGGCCATTCTACGGGCCGTGGCCGAGGAAGTTGATGGGGTGGGAGAGGCTGTGGAGACGGGGGCATCACCATGGTGGACCCTTGCTCCTCCGGCCCCCCCTCCACCCACCACCTCCACCACAGATGGGGCCCACGTCTTGAACAATCAACAAACCTTATATACTTCAACTCCTTCCTCAATATTTTCTTTTTATCCAGCAACAAAAATTTAGCCAACTTCCTGTAGATATTGGACCCTTTTCTACACACTGAAAAGACAAAATATTATTATAAATACACACAGAAGCACATACTGTGAGGTAACATATACAGAGTTATTTACACTTTTGATTAATTCAACTTAAGGAGCTATAATTTTTCTTATTGCTTTACATAAGCTATAACTGGAATGTGGCTGGTATTGGTGCTAGCTAAATCTATCATATTGAAAAAGGGAAAAATAGCCATAAATAAAAATTAAAAAAATAAGTTTATAGATATCACCAAATGGATCGAACTCTATTATCTTTAATATCCAAGGGATTTTTTTTGTTAGAGTCACAATTTAATTTTAACAAACTAGAAAGAGAATTCAGATTCACCAAATAACACAACTAATTTTCAAATTTTCCAGTCCATTAAAATTGCTACCTATTTTTTAAAAGGTAAATATTATATATTGAATCGTATAATGAAATTATTAAAATTTAAAACTATCAGGTGATTATGTATCAAGAACAACTGATTTTACAAAATTGAGAAATATATATCATAAGCTGTATTCAGCTATTATTTACATTCTCCTAGAATTCCAGCTCCTGGGTATTTGATAAAACACTAGGCATTAACTGATCATAAAAGTAGTAGTAGATAATATATACATAATTGTAAGCTTAACCAACATTTGAACAAACAACCCTAACCAACTAGATTTAGATATTTTAAGATTTATTTATATTGACAGAATTACGTCAAAGGAGCAAATGAAAATAAATAAATAAAGCATACAATTTTAGTAGTTTGATGTTACAAGTAGATTAGGAATTTATTTATTAAACTTATAAACATTGAGAATAATTTACTTGCTATTAAACACTAAACACGAATCATATGGCAACACAAATTGTAGCCCGTTAAACCATCATTGTGTGTGTATATATACTTCTTTAATTCATTTTTCACAAAGGCGTATAATTTTTAGATTCTTCCCATAGAATGTTTGAGACTTTCAAAAAGTGGAGATTTGAGTTAAATACTTCTATTTTATAGGCCAATTTTAATCATAATTTTGATTTTGCACACATCCAACTTAAGGTAAGGGTCCTTACTATTAAGGCGAAACAATTTTCAGATTTATAAGCTTATGATTTCACATATTTGATTAGGCTTATCTTTATCACTTAGTAGCTCTAAGTTTTAAAGAAAGTCAATGATTATTAATCGAAGAATTTTCTGCACAAAGGAGAATTTCGACGGATTTGAAATCTAAGTAATACACAATCCAACTCTGTTTCGCCTAACTATTAATTAAGTGCTAATAATGTAATTCGTATAGAGATTTTCTGAACATTTCCAACGCCACAAACCTAAAGCGCCTAGAAATCAACTGGATTTTCGATAGGATATTGCATGAAAACTAAGATGAATATAGCCTATTATCAATAATGACCGAGAACAGATAAGAAAATCAAAACAATACATTTCAATAACAATTACCTTCAATCAACAAATGATGTTCGACGGTCATTGTAAATCCACTGTAAATAACATGAATTTAGAAGCGGGACTCAACTTTGAAGCAGCGTTAATAACTACTCCACTGAAATTGAAAATATGGAATCTAAAAACCGAGCGCTGAATTAATTAACATAATACATAAGAACGATTCATAGTGCAATCCTCTTTCAGTTCGAGTCTGAATCAATGAAACAGTTATTTCGTTCATCAACTGGAGGAAGACATTTTTATCATAACCACTAAAAAATTGGCTGTTGACTCATTACCAAATGAAAACAATTTCGTAGGATCGAAGAATCCATGAGAATAAATATCAAGGGCAGTCCTAGAGGTTGATACCAGCAATAACATTTTTATCTTTTGTATATCAACATAGAAACTAATCATGAACACATTTATTGATCTTGGACGTAAGATTTATTTTCATTTACTTGGAATTAGCCTCCCTTGTGACTAGCAGAATACGATTCTGCGTCTTAAACAAACTTCCCAAAGATGCCCTGCATCTCCCTCAACGAGGGGCCGACCTTCCCTCCTCTCTCCGCCCTTGCATTCCATGATACAGCCTCAAGTCGCGGATCGACGCACACGCAACCCACCCCTTCCACAACACCTCATCCTTATAGTCGTTCCGGGACATAGTAGTCACATTTCCTTTAGTATACCTCTAAAGAGAGAAAACACTACCGACGCTTTGGCGCCTAAACCGACAACGCCGCTGAAACGATGGGAAGGGGAATAATAGGCGGAAGGAAAGAGCTCCGGTTCAGGGAGTTAGGAAGGTTTGGCAACAACGCCGTCGCCGCTGGCTGGACATTTCATCTTTCCTTTTTTCCTACACCCCTCCACTCCTTTCACCCCTCCCCCTTTCCACCTTCCTCAGTAAAACTCGTCCGCGGCCCAGGAAACAGCCAACCAATCCCCGCTTGTAGGTACGTCCCGATTTCGGTCGACCATACCAGAGTAACTAACCCGTTACGTGAACGTTTTATGTCAGAGTTTTAATTACGTGCAACTAAGCACCTAAAAATAGATTGGCTAAAATCAGATATTTACTTGTAATCACATCAACAACGCGAACCGTGTAATTTTCAGGTCTATTTAATGATTCTCAGTCATGAAGTATAGGATTCCGATTTATGATAGCTGTCAGTAGGTCCAATTTTAGAAAACCCCGTAAACTAAGAATAAGTAATTCCACCCTAGGAGGCTATCATTTTCCTCTCATTAAAAGGTACTACCTGAGAATACCTGCAGTATTGCGAAGAATTAAACATTAACTGCCAATAAACTTTATAAAAAATAACATTAACGTTCACTGATTCCGTCAAAACCCGAGTTTCTGTAATGCAAGGCGCGTACTTCCATGTCGGGTGAATGCATACAGCCAAGACGCTGCCAATAATAAAAAACTAATTCACTTCGTATCAAATTGTAGGAATAAACGATTGAATTATTCATTTAATATACCCCCTTAGTGATTCAACGTTCCATGGGCTGCTAGATTTACCGTAAAAAATAGGGAAAAGCAATCTATTATCGAAAGAAATCTTGTCTTTTACTAAACTAAGGCAACTAGAAACTTAAACTTCACGGTACACGATCGCTTCTCTCGAGGTCTCTCAATACTAAGTGAGGTTCTTTTCATACATATGTATAAAAATAATTTGCATCTACGCGATTATTAACATCAATAGAAGTTAATTAAGCTTAAATAGTAAGATTTTGTGCTGGGAACCTCAAGCCAGGAGAGTATCGATCCTAAACAGGGCGACCAAGGCATTGATGGGAAAGAGGCGAGAGGATCCACACATAACATAGGAACATTCTGAGCCAGAGACGACCCCTCCACTTTTCCCTGCGACTAACTCCTACATAGCCAAGCAGCTGCCAGTAACCACGACGACCAGTGACGTCATACACGACTTTCTTCCCTTCCCCCTCTCACTCTCTAAAATGTACAGTCCCCATTCCATTCCAACTTCCTCCGCCTCCTCTCTCGTCTACTCATTCCCTGAGGGTCGGTCGGCGAGGCTCGCTCAGGATGTGGGGGCGGGAAGGATGGAAAATCAATCTAAGCGGAGCGTGCGCGCGAACAGGGAACGAGAGGAGGGGAGAAGGTTTCGTTGTTCTCCCGTTCACGGTATGGCAAGAAAAGAAGTCAACATTACCCTACATCACAAGAGTGCGAACTTTTGTAAGCATTATGCATACTTGACCAATTGCTTTGCAACTATCACGATTAAATAAATAACGCATGAGCTATAGTTGATAAACAACACACTGTTTTACAACGAGATTCAATAAACCGTAAGTTACGTAAAACAGCACGAAAACAGAAAATGCTTATGTTGTTTATTTATCACAGTGACTATTACATAAACGTTACAAAACAAACTCTATTCAAGATAACACGAATAAAACTGTGCCTTTAATTGGACCAAAGCGTTGACTCCAATTTCAAAAAGGCATGATTAAATTACGTAAATAAAGATTCGAAAACAATGGTGCGAGCTAAAAATGGCGAGAACCTCGACCGAGAGTTCTTCATTGCGTTAACGTATGTAAAGGTAGATCCAAAGCGTTGATTGCGAATGGAAGATACTAACATTCCTGAGACGATAAATAAATAATAACACTCGAAAGTTACTCTGTATTACTTTGCAGATACGAGATATAGAAAGCTACAACTTCTCTACAAAATTCCTCTAAATATTACTGAGTTAACAGTTGAACATCAATATAATAAGTGAAAAAGATCGACGATTTACCATAATAGAGAAAAACAACTTTCGCTACACTTTGCACACCCAGAAAACATTAAACTAGTGGTGAATCCTCCCTACTTTTCTAAAAATAATGGAGCCATGCTACATTAATCAACATGTATTCTAACTTCGAGAGGCGTTGCGACAGGTCCTAAAATACTGTTCCCTAGTTTAAAACGAAATTGTAACACAAAATTTACAAATTTTTCCCGTAACACGTATTAATGGAACACAATTTCGTTGTCGTTAAAAAAAAATTCTTACCTGTGACTGACAGCAAGTCTATGGTACACTTCAAAAGCCGATGTAAACACTTCCATTTCTGGAGAACTGGCAAAAAGGCAACCTAAGAATATCCTTTCCCCTAGCAGAATATACTATCACTAAGCACAGGTGAGAGTTATTTCCGCTTAAAAGTCCATTTTTTCCTCTATAACTTAGAGATGTTAGCATCTCTCTCAAATAACCATCCAAACTAAAGATGGCGGCCATTCAGAAGTCCAAACAAAGGGGCACATAGTTACGTCCACGGACTCCGCTCACATAGCCTCAGACCCAGGTGGTGATAAAACATTTCATTGAACGCGCAATAGATGTCAGCATGGTGCAGAACCTTCTCTAACGTGTTGAAAACTTCCTTTAATTTCGAGTTAGTCCTTGAGAATGAGCAATATGGAGTTAAAATAAGCAACGTGTGGATATTTATGAATACAAAGTTATACTGCTGCTGTAATACAAATTTATCTTTATTTGTACATGAAAGTAAACATTCTGATATAATAACTTCACAAATTAATATTCTGAAGTCGTTTCGCACTTATTATGGAATATCTTATTAGTTTTGTATGTAGAACGTTGATTAACCAGATTAATCAAATTCATATTATTATCCTCAAAATTTGATGTTCTATCGATGGCATACAATCAATGGTTTAAACGCTGGAGAATAGATTGCAGGAAAATTACTTATTGAGTCGACAAGGGTATAAAATAAAGAAAATAAAAAGCTTCGATGTCATAGAGCTCTGTTAGATAAGAAATATACGGATGCTGCAACTAATGGTGTTCATTCAGAATTCTGACATACCGTAAACGGTTGATAACCGTCAATATTTTAGGTTGGGGGACATGGATTAGGCGCAAATAGTTGTCGCCTGCACAAGTTATTTGAATTTGAGATGGCAGGACCTAGCCATCGGAAACGGATTTTTAGCATTAGTAATCGTGCGCATAATTTGCCCTGTAAATGATATTTATGGTCATGCTAATTGAGTAATTAGAATTTCTAAAATTGGTGGTTGTGAGTGAGTCAGGAGAAATCAATTTCTTTGAGAAACTTTCACACTTAGGAAACATGTTTCGGTTACTCATATATTATTTATTGGTTAATGCAAGTGTGTGTGAATTTGATGGTCTAAATAAATTTAGAAGAAAGAAAACTTCAATGGGAAATTACGTTCATCCTAGTAATTTAATATCAAGCTCGTAAGTAGAGTGCTTTTTAAATCAACATATCATCACATCTCTTGCCTCCATATCGTTAAAACGGATATTTTACATGTTTTATCATATCTTTAAAAATTTTCTAAAGCATCAAAAATTTCCATTTAGTTCTTCGTCAAAAACATCTGCCGGATTGGAGTATAATGGTAAGCACCTATCTAAATCATTGGCTTTTAACGGGAGAGCGAGCGTTAACATTTTGGTTATTATTTTAGGTTTCGAATCCAGTCTCATAAATGATGATCAGGTATCCAATGAGGTACCAATTTCTTATTCGGTTCCGCTCATCGTGAGAAGATTAGTGAACGTGTTACTTAGAAAAGCAGTATTTAAGGTGATTTTTAATTGATAGCAAATCTTACAATTATTTTTGCTTCCAACTTATATTTCTATCTTTTCATTTAATCTACAAATGTTTAAAAAAAGATTGAAAGGTGAAACATAATTGTTTTCTTTGCATGTTTCACGATTCATGAAAATGTATTTATATTAATTCTATACCCTTTCTTTTCTTCTATTATTTACTTTGGTTTGGTGTGTTTGTAATTTTGCTGATATGTTTCTGGACAGTGAGTTATGTTTAATGGTGCAGAAAATTCTGATTGGTTGGCAATTTATTTTCACTCCCAAGATCAAAAAATATTTGATTATTCAATAAGATATGAAGGTGTGAATTTCGGTAAACATATATGAGAATTAATATCTTCATAGATTCCTATTTTTATCTATAAATACTTTAATTAGATCAGTTTGATTTTCATGAAAATGTAATGTTAAAGCATATGCTGTGATTTTAATTTCTAATCATTTATCATTTTCTTAAGGTCTAAATTATTTATCTAAAAAATGAGTATTTTAAGTTTTGATAAATGAATTATGATAAGTAAATTATTTATAGCTTTGGAAACTATAATTTCAGATAATAATGAGTGTTATATCCACAAATAATAAAAGAATATTTTTGAAATATTTCTATTATAGGATTCAGATGGAGAAACAGTTTTGTTGGAGTCATTATCAGACAATGATAGTGAAAAAATGAGTATGTCATTAAGATTTTCTGTGAGCACAACAGAATTGATAACATTGAGGGAATTTGGGTTAGATAAACTAAACCTATCTATTCATGAAGTTGATGAATTACTGAACAATCTTTTTAGTGAAAGGCTTCCTTCCAACTATGACTGTGAAGGATATTCATGGGATGGTTTATTATCTTCATTCACTGATAAGTTGAGCGAATTATTGGTGAGTATGAATCTTATTTCTTTATTCTGGCATTTATTTTTACTAATTAATGCTTAACATAAATTCTATAATAATAATGAATTGCCTCTATTATCGAGGGAAAAATTTAGTGTATATAGACTACTCTTTCATTTAACCCCTACGGACGATCACAAATACATCCTATCCAAGATCAGGAAATTTTCCGATCTGCCAGGACTTCAACCTGGGAATCGAGTCTATGAGAGCTAGCACTCAATGCACTATGCAATCGTCCACAGAGGCCAGCAAAATTCTACTGCTTAAGATTAAGATATTTTTGATATAAATTCATTGTTGTTGCATGAAATTCCTTGGAAGGAAAATACTAGTCACAGTTTATATTAATAGGATTTGAACACTCAAGAAAATCTTGTTAAAACTAATAATCATAGATGTTCTAGTTAACCATATCTCTTCTATTTGTTCTTATTTATCATGAGAAGGTAACTTTGTTTTTTTTTTAATTTTATTATTACAATTACCATTTAATCTTTGAATTAATGTTGAAATCTGTTAAGACAATTAAAGACATTTCAGCCAGAGTTTGAACATCTAATCCATATTCCTTATTTTTCAAGTGCTTATTTAAAAGACCCAATCTGAAGTTAAGCCATATTTTGGTATACTTTTTTGGATTTCATTGAGAAAGGTTGGATCAAATGAAAATTATTGTATAGAGCAGTGGTTGTTTACTTAATCTAGTCATCCTCTTACAGTCTCCATGTTTCTATGAAGGTACTCATTCTTCTACACAAAAGTTGAAAACTGATAGGGATGAATTTAATCTATGGAATTTGAAAAATAGCACATCCATTCAATACTTATATGCTACATATTCAAGAATGGGCATACAACTCGGAATCTAAGTTTAAATCTTATTAAATTTAAAAAATATAAATAAATTAAACTGAGTTGAAAGCAAATTTCATCTAATGTTTATGGGGTGATAAACTTTCATGTCAAGATTTATTTAGTTTATCTACATAATTAAAATGTGTTCTCTTGTAAAAAAAAACATTACAGAAATAAAGGTAACAAAAGAAGAGTTCTTTATAAATTTGAATAAAAAATTGGGAATGTTCCAGTTAATAATTTTCTCTTTTAGATTTTCTTGATTTATACATCATTTCATACTTATGAAATTTTGTGGTTATTTTGTACTGATATGTATGAGAGATTTTTAAATGCTGATTTAATAATCAAATGATCAATAATTTTGTTTTTAATTTTTTATAGATCCTAGAAGTTGGTACCTTTCTATGTTTTATTTGGATATTAATGAGACTGATTAGAGGAAAGAGTTCTTGGTCTTTGATATTGTTTGCTTTCATTTCATCAGCATTAGTGTGGGAGAAAGCCCGGTTATTGGAGGTAATAAAAATAATAATAATCTGTGCTCTGGAAAGTACCCAGAAAAGAAAAAAATAATTGCAATAATGTAGCAGTATTTGCTTTATGCCGCATTTTTGTTTATTTCTGTCCAAAATTTCAAATACATAATGCATAAATCATAATTTTCAACATTGGTTGGAATACATCCTAATGTAACGTACTTTACATTGTAAAATTGTATTTTATTTATATATGGATATGAAAAGAAACATAACTTAATTGCTGTGCTATCAAATGCTTATGTCCTGATTCACTATTGCTAACCTAGTGTATGCTGATAAGTTTCTTATCAACGCATAGAATTATAGTAATTCTGATATTTCCTTTCATCGATTCAAGCCAATTACTTGGATCCCAGTTGCTTGAAATTTCATAAAATTGTTTGCTTTGTATATGTATCTTCAGCTTAGGTAATAGAATATATAAATTGAAAGACAGATACAATTTTAATAAATTTGTAAGCTTTTATAAGACCTTGGTTATGCATTTTTTCCATTGTAATGAATGTGTGTATCTAAATCTTTGTATACAGGAAATTACCATGATGCAACTATAATATACACTGACATTATATTGTTCAGAAGATATTAAATTTTATGTAGTTTGCTAGTTTAGAAAATTCATGTATGAATTAACCCAAATTTATCTTGAATAATATTTAAATTGTAGGAATAGTAGGTTTTTCAGAAAAGAAGTATTAAAAAAGATACAGCTTTTGTGTTTGATAAGCAATCTTTTATAATAATCATTTATGATGCTAATTTAAAACAATTACATGTCAGTAAACTTTAAAGATTATTATTGTATAAACAGTTATATTTCATCAATTTGAAATAAAAACAATGTATAGATACATAAAAATCATTAAATATTTAAATATATATGTATAGGATATGAATGTCAGGCCTAAACCACTGTGCCCAGGGGATTGCTGGTTTTTTTAAGTGATGGCCCACTAAATCTCACCTACAAAAAATTCGGAAACTGCGTCAGTTTCCAAATTAACTATCATTTTTATTTCCAATTGATATTTCCGATACCTATCATTGGTTTGATTCTTGGAGGCTCCAAAAATTGACTTTCCCCGGTAAGAATGCATGGGGTCATTTTTCAAAGATTTAAAAAAAATACTTCCCATGCACTTAGAACAACCAAATTTCATGTAGATATTGCAATTATAAATTTCTACCGTTAAATGGTATAGTTTAGCTGCAAGTGATCATGGGTTCAATGCAAGGCGGTGAAATATTTTCAAATTTTGAAATATCGTATCTCTTTTACATAGAACATTCAAACTTTCTACATGCATAGATACCTATATAATGTACTTTATAAAAAATCAACACTTGCCTATGTGTCACGAGTTCAATTCCAGAGCATCCCATGATCTCGATTTTTCCCTTAAGAAAAGCATTGACCATATTTCCGAAAACTTTTTAGGGCACTTCCCAACTGTGCAGAGGTTCAAAATTTCACACAGCTATAAAAGGGACCATTCTCACATAAAAGCCTCCCAAAGATTGTAGTAAATGATCGTTATTTCGATTCTAGGAAGTGTTTACTCTATGTCCAAGAGAAATGCATAGGGAATTAGGGACTCATTTTGAGGTACTTCCTTAAGGTATTTGCATTTGAAATTTGGATTGTTTATAAAGATAATCATACTCAAGTGAAAGATGACAGTGATATTCGTATAATGGCCTTGGTTCAACGCCAGGCAGTAATAATTCTGCTGTAAGAAATGCAGGAGAAGACGATGTCAATGTGCATATGCACTCCAATAATTTCATTTAGTTTATCTTTAGCAATGTTTACAAAGATTAACCTTCCGAGAAATCTTATTTTTTGTTAAAAAATATATTATTGCATTGCTTGCTGTTAGCAAGTACACCTTTACTCATATATATATAAAACTCTTTTTATAGGAAGAAACAATAAAGAGTCATTCAGAACAATTGAGGTTGGCTAATATACCTGGACATTGCCATGGAATTGACGATCGTAGTTGGTGGGAAAAGCTAATAAAAGTGAAACCTGAAGGTAAAATACTTGCATTTATCTAGTCATAAATTTACTTTTTATGTGAAACGTTTGTAGATCAAATGTTAATATGAATAGATCACTCATTCAAAATATCTGTTTTAAAAATTTAGGTTTAATGATGAGTTGTGATTATTATTATTTATTAGAGGTTTGTAGAACCAATAACTTATCTTTGCCATTTATGATCATGTATAAAATGTATGAATCTTGCCAAAATTGAAGCTGAGCTTAAGCATAAAGAACCAACTTTTTCATGCCTTTGCAGGCCCTAAGGATCTAGCTAATCATCAATTCTATTTGCAAATTTGAGCTAAATTGTTAATATTCTGGCAAAAATCACAGCTTAAAAATAATATATTACTTATTTTCATTAGGTATTAACTATTATTTATTCAAAGAGTGTTATATTGTTTTCAGATTAATTTCAGTACTGTATCATTTTTGAATCTATTTAATATCCATAGTTCTGTTTTATCACCAATTATGTATACCTATTTACCCTTTAGGTAATAAAAAAAAATTTCTCTCTTACAGATAAGGAATGTTATGAGCATCATTATCATAGACTCAGCAAACCAAACCTTAGAGTGTCTTATTACAAGGCATTCTTAAACTTGTTTGGTCCATTTCTGGATATGATAATCTCTTCTGTTAGGCTTTTATTTAAATCCTATGATGGTAAGTTTATTGTTTGTAAGTTAATCATAAATTAATCTATTAGTTCCTTTTCTTTAAATAGACTCCTTTCCAATTTAAATTGCTTTATTTAGAAGTTTGAGAACCAAAATTTAACCTGTGGTTATTAATGATTAAAACATTAAGCGGATGAGTTAACATATGAATAAGGGCAAGAAAAATTTTACCATCACTGTGAGATTATATAGAAAGCAACTTAATTTTTTATTCCTATAATTCAATCTTGAGCTGTTCTCTGGTGAACAAAATATAACAAAGAGCCTAAAGATAGAGTACTGGAAATAGTTGTTCACATTCTTGTCTAATATTTTCTCTCAAACGTCCTCTTTTATTTGGTTATTATAGTATTTTTCATTTCTTCTCCACAGTAAAATTAAAGAAAAGAGATGTACTCTTTTTTAAAAGCTTTACCTGAGATCTGTTTGAAGATATTATTAATTAATTTATTTTATAAGTTAAATTGTTATTAGTTTTTAAATATTTCCAAAAATCTAATGTTAAACTATCTAATAAACTTTTTCTAATATGACAGAAAGAAAAAAGGTTTATGCTTTGGAATAATTGTTGTAATTAATGTATACATTTTAGGAGGCAGTATAGTTTTGAATGCTTACCTATTGAGGACCTTGATTGCTTAAAACAAATTACTCTGTAGAAAACAAAATAATGCATCACATTTATTTATCATTTGAAATTTTTTGACCATATCTGAATATTTTAGTATTGTATTTGCTTGTAAAAAAAGAAAATCTTATCTCAATGAGGAAATATATGATTGATCATTGTGTAGGGAAAGTAGATTATGTATAATTTTACAAATTAATTTACGAATTCCGGATCTGTTAAAATTTTTACATAGAAGAGCAATTATGTAATTGTATTTCAAAATATTTGACAATTTCAAAAAAGAAATGCATAGGGAATTAGGGACTCATTTTGAGATACTTCCTCAAGGTATTTACATTTGAAATTAGGAGTTTTAATAAAGATAATCATACTTAACGGAAAGATGACAGTGATAATCGCATAATGGCCTTGGTTCGACGCCAGGCAGTAATAATTCTGCTGTAAGAAATGCAGGGGGAGATGATGTCAATATATATATGAGATCCGATAATTTTGTTTAGTTTATCTTTAGCAATGTCTACGAAGAATAACCTTCCGAAAAATATTATTTTTCATTAAAAGATATATTTTCTGATTGCTTGCTGTCAGCAAGTGCACCTTTACTCGTATATATACCGTATTTTTCGGACCATAAGACGCACCTGACCATAAGACACACCTGGTTTTTAGAGGAGAAAAATAGGACAAAAAATATTCTGAACCAAATAGTGTAATAAAATATTTAATAGTCTTTATTTTGGAGGTGAGATTGAGACTAGAAAGTCTCTTCTTCCATCTAACCTCTTTAAAAAAAAGTTTAAAGTACCAAAAGAATTAGAAAGAGAAAAATAATGATTATAAGAAAGATTTTAGTGGATATAAAAACCTAAGAAATTCTTAGGAAAAATATCCACTGCAGGAAAACACCCACAATGAAGGGGGGTGTGAAAAACCCGCACAAACCTACTGATAGAATTAACTAAAAACAGAATACTAAAATTTCAATTTTACAAGATAATCAATGAGTCAGATCATGTTAAATTTGAAAACATATAACTAAAAAGGTCATTAAAAACATTCAATGGTATGTTTAAGTTGATTGCCGAAAAGAGAGGCGAAGTGTAGATAATAAAATTAGAAGATATTGGACTGAGCTGCAAAAAAAAGGATATTTCAGGACAGATGCATAGTTAAATGAATTGGAGGTTAAGAGTGAAAGGAGCAGTAGAGAGAGCGTTGATCAGTGCTGTAGAGATGTGATGACTGTTGATACAGGAGATAAATTGGATATATGATTAAGATAAGTAAGACATTTTCTTCTGAAAGATCGGGTGGATATGGAAGATTTTATGTGAGAGGGAATGGTATTCCAGAGCGTGGTAGCAGTTATAATAAATGATTTGTGATATGTCTCCGTTCTGTGGTTCGGTATTAGTAAATTGAATCTCCCTCTAGTATTACAATTATGGACGGACTCAAATCTTACAAATTCGGAAAAGAGATATTCAGGAGATTGCGTTCGCAAAACAGTGCATGAGAACGTTAGAATGTGTAGTTGTTTGCGAGTTTTATCCAATCTAATTTTTTAAATGCACCGGAAATATAGTCGAATTTTCTCAAATCAAATATAAATCGAACGGACACATTCTGGATGCGTTGGAGCTTATTGGCTAGATCTCTTGATAGATCTTGGTAAACAATGTCACCGTAATCAAAGTGGGGCATGATCAATGAATTTACTAGTCTACTGAGTCGAAGGCTTTACTGATATAATGTATAACAGAATTTAATAATGTATAACAGAAAAATATTTCATCCAGCTGGTCGGCTGCAGCGGGACCCGCTGCAGCTCTGATACTAATACCCGGCATTAGTGTCAGCGTCTTAGTACAGCGTCAGTGTCAGTCTTCTATTCGGACCATAAGACGCAGGCACTTTTCTCCCCACTTTTTGGTGAAGAAAAAGTGCGTCTTATGGTCCGAAAAATACGGTATATATATAATCTGGTCATATTTAGACAAGTTCCATCTTTATTTTACAATCTACTTCCATATGAAGTGAGTCGTTATTTTTCTGTACTTGATTTGAAATGTGCTCCATGTTAGATTTATAATAATTTAGTGACAGGAAAATGGAAGAGGAGACTATATAGAGTGTATTATTAGGTTACACTTCACTTTAAATTATTTAGGTTCATTGATAATATTTTAACGTACTCTATATTAATTAAAATAAAAATCACATTGTTATATTCTCTTAATACATAATAATCTTAGTGTAAGGTGAAAATTTCTTGGCCTTATGATAAAAGGTGATTTTGACTTTTAAAAGTATTTTATTTTTCTAAATTATCTTGCCTTACTTCAATACACTTGGTTCAATGTTTCTCAAAAAGATGTCTACTGCAACTGTATATATCAAAAAACTAATAGAAAGAATAAGTTCGAACTTGCCTTATGAGCAATAAAGTTCTGCTGATGCTATCTCTTTGTAAGACTAAAAAAATGTTCATATTACGCTAACATATAATGAACAAATATACTCAAAATTAATTATACCCATCTGTTCTTATTAATCACTTCAAAATTTTTCTTGAAATTTCATTCCAACTGTATTAAATGTTTTTGGGAGATGTTAAATTTGGCCAAAATCTGATATCACCTTATTGAATAAATAGAAATCCTATTTTAGTTAATATAAGAATATGGTTATAGTGAACAGTATCATTGACTGGTATAGATGCTAATGTTGTTTGAAATAGCATAATATGTAATAAATGTGGTTATTAAGATTAATATGGTAAGGTAAGAGATCAAATGATTCATTTCCGTCTTTACTTTCAGATAATTGGGTCATTTCAAACTGGATTTTCCAGTCTGTAATGATCCCAACCTTTTTCTTGTTTTTGGCTTTTATATTCACAATATATTTTGGAGGATCTATCAGATTTCCATTTCTTTCATTTGGAGGAGTTTCTTCCCACTCATCCACAGAATCCAATGTTCGTTGTTTGGTTGATCAACCAAAGGTAATGTTTTGCCTCTATAATTGTTTCCTTATAAGATTTAATTCAATAAATATTATGAAAATTGCAATTTAGTATATGAATAAACAGTCACTTATTAATTTAGATCAAAATAATTTAAATCAAAACTTGTAAAGAAGTCTTTGAATAGATTGAATAAGGGAGACTGAATAGATGAAAATGAAATTCATTGTACTAAGAAATAAAATTTTCAATTCAGCATAATTTGCAGCAAATTATAAGATATTGAGCATTTAAAAATTTACTGCTATAAATCATGATGAATTAATCATTCAAGGAATATTTTTGTAGCCTCCTCCAAGATTAAAAAATGGAAGAAAAAAGAAAGAAATTGATGAACCAGATGTTAGTGCATCATCTCCACGCACCATTGTACTCAATATTAAAGGAGGAAATGTAAACCTGAAGGTATCCAAGCCACTACCTTTTATTGAGAAAAAAGAATTACTTCCCTGTAGTAAGAAAGAAGAGAGTGAATTCCAACGTAGTTCAATTCTTCCTAAGGATCAAGTTGATAACAGCAAGGATATAAATGTGTATGAGGACAGTGATATAGAAACTGAAAATTTAGATTTAGAAGCTAATACGGAAGATGAAAAAGAATCTGTGTGTACTGTAGAGGATGCCTGTTTTGCTTGTGGTGACTCAAATATCATGGACAAAGAAGAATCTGTTAATTGTTCAACAAAAAAACCTTAGGATGGTATCCATCTTAGACTATATGGAATTGTTAAGTGATACCATTTCAATATTTTTGTAAGCTTTTATAAGGCCTTGGTGATGTATTTTTTCCATTGTAATGATTGCGTGTATCTAAATTATTTATTGCATTATAGTTGAATATACTACTTTGTGGTGAATAAATTATTATTATATAAGTTGAAGAATTATTACAATTATTATTATTTAAGTTGAATAAGCATGAAAAATCATGAAGCATGGAATAAATCCAAGGAATAATCGGCAAGAAAAATATCTGACTAGACAAACTCAAACCCAAATCTCATAACTGTAGATTTATTTTTGCTGTTATTTGAATTTTGGTTTCATTTGGTAACAGAGCTAAATGCCCCTCTTTTCAAAGTGTCCTTTAATGGTCCATCTGAATTTTCAGGTAAGATAGCTCAATTGGATTGAGTAACTTAATGGCTATTGAAAAATCCCAGTTCAACTTTCAATTGTCAGCCTTCCATATATGTGTTACTCCATTAAAGATGTAAAAGAGCTTTTAAAAGAAAGAGCATTGATAAGGATATATGTGATAATGGTATATTATTAGTTTATTTTAGGGAAGTATGAAAAATTTCAAGTGCTTGAAATATTTTACTATATATTTGTAGATTTAATGTCACTGGAAATAAAAACCTTGCATAGAAGTTAATGCAATTGTCAAATTTTAATTTGAAAGACTGTTTATAAGTCTGAAGTTAATTTATTATTAATGCAGCTGAAAAGAAATGATTTCATTTAGGTCCTTTTGAAATGCAAGAGAATGATTTATGGTTTTATTGCTATGAAATCAATGTAAAATCTAGAGCTCCATCATATTGTTACCCAACTATATCCTTTAAAAATTCAATTGTGAACCCTGATTTTTGCGGTAAAGATGGCCTTTAATTTAAAATTAAGCCTCGGTGACAAAGAACGGATACAAAGAAGTATTCTTTTCTCAACAGGGGAATTTCAGAATGGAACAAGTTACCTGTATCACTCTTAAAACCCTTGCCTAAAATTGAAGAATTCTTCAAAAAATGCTCCAAAATTTTGTAGAATTAATGTATGTATATTATAAGGGAATGGGGTCACCCTGAGACTGCTATGGTAGCCATGAAGGCCTGTCATGAACCCCAAAAAGCTCCAGAAAAAACTATTTGTTATGATACTTAAATTTATTTGGTTATATTTAACTATTTAAGGAAATGTTATTTTACTTAGGATTATGTTTTTATCAATTTATGTATTATAATATATTTTTTGAATATTTTATATTAATTGTATATGTGTAGAAAATAACTGCCCAGGCTTACAGCCTACTTGCAGTTAATATAATAATAATATTAAGAATTTCTAAGTGATTCATTAAGTAATAAATATTTAGCCCAAGACAGGTAGAGTATCATTTTTTACAGCACAATTTTGCTTTGAAAATAGCAAGCAAGTATTTTTTAAGATTATTCCTTCAAATGGAAAATTTTGATTTGATGTATTTTCTTCCTGGTATAAGTTAAACAAATGAATTTCCTCCATGAAAATAACTATTAAAATTCTGCAATTAAAAATTAATTTATGAGGTCTATTGCATAAGGAAAATGGCTTAAGAACTCTATTAAATTAAATCTTAAATAGTGTAAAGTGAAGTAGTAGTATAAACCATCAGAACAATTGACAGAAGATAGTATGTTTCTATGGAATAAACAGTGAATTTTAAAAATATTTCAGTGTTCGGCTTTCAGTTATGCATTTTTATGTTGAATGATTGGGGGTATTTAAATTTATTTTTACACATTTCAGATTTTAAATGTAATTAATGTTAACTCAAATAGTTTATTTACCTTTCCATAATTAATGCTGCAATTGCTGTGCTTTCAACGCTGAATGCTGACTGTAAGAATTACATTCTTCCTAAATTGTTGTATAAATATTATGTTTTATATCACATGTGTAACACTGAAAGTTTTTGAGGATGTAAACCTAACATGAATTGTGAATCTGCAATAAGATGTCTACGTATGTAGAGCTATAGTTCTAGAATTTTAGATTCTTAAATGAAGATAAGGTTGATCTCAGTTTGAGTTATCAGTACTACTAGAATGCTAACTATTTTCTCTAACTCTCATTCATGCTTGTTTAAATAAAGTAGCACTAATAGTTTAATAAAAGATCAATAATGATATTAATAGTTCCTGTTCCTGTCATTCTTGGTCTTTCTTAAGACAAGTGTAAAATATTTTTTGAATTCTCAATCATAATACCATTATAAAAATTTCCTCTGATATATTAAAATTCAGTTTTATTCTTCAATAATTATTTTAGAAAAATAGTATTTTAATTTAATATTTTCTCACAAAATTTTAGCTTTAATTAAGAGGAATATAAGGCTAATGGAGAGATATTTATGTATCTATAATTTTTAGATATAGATTTTATGGGATTTTTATTGCTTGAGGTTTCTTTATAACTGTGATTAAATGTTAAGCTCAGAATGTTTTCATTGAAAGTAAAACTCTGAAAGTAAGTGTTTATTTCTTTCTCCAGTTCTTGGTAAGATTAATTTACCAAAGCTTACATATTATTTGATAAAAGTCTCAAAGCCTCTAAAGAATACTGAACAACTTTTAAGTAATGATAACTTAGCATGAGTTTTCTTTTAATAACACTATCTTTTCATTAGAGCATTGCTCTTTGAGCATGAAATATTTGTATTGATCAATATGTAATCATTGTTCAAATAAATTATTAAAGTTTGACATCAGAATATGAGATCATTAAAAAAGATTTCCACACACTTTCAGCATTATTCTTAATAAAGAGAATTGTAACTAGAGATAAAAAAGAATAAATTCTTAATTCTACTGCCTTAAAAATAGATGTCTGACATTTACATTTTTGAAAATTCTTTAAGAGGAACATACATTGAAATTAACAGAAATAACATCATTAAACAAACTGTACAGATTTTTTTTCATACAGAAATAGAAAAGATAGTATCACATCATTTGAATATTATTTTAAGTCCACACACATTAATGTTCTTTGATTCAGAGAGGAAAGCACCTGTAATACAGAAACCCATTGAAATACAACTTCATCATTCTGTATTAAATGCATCCAGTGTAATATACACATTTCATTAGAAATACAATCAATACCTTGTGCTTCAAAATCCTTCAATAAGTACAATTTCCACTGTAGAAATATCTTTAAAAGAAGCATACATATTTGACAATATTTTGTAAAATATGAAGAAAATTAAATTACATGAAATAATTTATATTTTAATACATGAAATTTTTTTAATGAAAACAAGTTTCAGGTGATAAGGAATTGCTAATGCTCTCCTTTGGATGACAGAAGAAATTATGCTATTTTTGATGAGTGGATTATGTAAAGAGTGAAGTTCTTCTACTATGAGGCTATGTATTCCTCCTAAGAAATGGGATGACTCAGTAACTCATGTCTTTGTATTGTCTTAAAATATTCTATTCACCACTAATTATGGCAAATTTTTATATAAGATACAGGTGCTGGAGGCAGTGTAACATTATTTAAACCCAGTGGACTAAATTTCTAGTCCAAAATAACCTTCAGTATGAGTTAAGTGAGTTTTTTATAATTACATAAAAGGAAAATTGTCTGACAATCACCTTTCTTATACTTCAATTCTATTGTTCTCTTTGTTTAGCCAATAAGATGATGCCTTTTTAAATAAAGAATACATCTGGACCAATTGTATGTAAAGTACATGAGGGATATTATTTTGAAATCAACATATCATGTATAAATTCCAGATAAGAAAGACATTTCAGCCTACTTTGTAATGCAAATATTTTAAGCATAATGATACCTATAGCATTGATAGATATTGAACATTTAGTAAGAGCATCATAATAGTAATATTAATGGAATGAACTTAAATCTGCAATTATCATACAATTTATAAGTCCTAATAGACCTCAAAACTTTCTTTAGTTTTTGTATTAGTAATCCTAAAACAACTCAGCTGTAATTTATCTGTACTAAATCAGCACAAGAAACATTGATCTATATCTAAAGTAGATGGTGCTATTCTGTGGTAAAGAGATTAAAACCCGTACTTTGATATTTTTTAGTTTGAATTAAATCTCAATCTATAATTAGCTCTGAATATTTTGGCATTATACTGCATTTGCCTCTCAAAATAGTTATATTAGTTAATATTTCATCTCTCTCTTGTTGTTTAAGCCCTTAAAGAATGTACATATGATAAGATATCAAGTTATTGTACCATATCTAAATATGGCCAAAACTGGGTAATTGGCTGACAATGATTACCCAATGCATTACCCAAGAGCTTATGAATGAAATTAATTAAGTTTAGAATCACTAGTAAATTGCATCAAATATTTTCATGTAAAACTGATATGGATTGAAAATTCAGAATCTTAATGTTTTATTTTTATTTTGCATTATCCTGATACTTCAAGAATTTTCAAATATTAATCGTATTTTTGATATGCTTCATGGAGAAAGATGTTTCAATATTACATATACTTTTTAATTTTTCAAATATAACATTTCATCAAAAATTATCACTTGTGTATAATGATAGGTTCTCTAGATTATTTGGTCAACCAATTTTTAGAAAATTGAATGTCTTCAACTGATGTATTTATAGTAAAGTTTTGCTCATCAGTGAGGTTTATTGCCAAAAATTCAGAGCTTTAATAAGCTGATTTTATATTTTTCATAGGGCTTTAGATTTCTGGAATTTTTAATATCTATTAGCTAATTATGATTCCTCTACAGCTCAACAAAATAACAAATTTTATAAGACCCTTAGATAATCCAAATTATCAGTCTTTCTGTCCAAACAACTTTCCTATTCTCAAAATATGTTTGAACTCTATTTTTACGCAATCAATAACATTTATTTTTATCAACATTTTCATTTGCTTTGATTTGGAAGTATTGAATTCGTTGCATGTTAGAAGTGAGAAATATGGCACTTCTGGGTTTATCTGTGTATCACTTTTCTTATTCATTTAAGTATTTATTATTTACAAATTATTTTTGACTCAATGCATGAATGATTATTAATGATACTCATAGTCTTATTATTGGAGCATTCTGAATATTCTTTCTACTGAAAAGTGTCTACATTTGTATTTAGCTGCTGCATTTTCGGCGATCTTTCAATTTTGATCATTTTGGAAAATTGCAAAAACTAGAAGGGTTAATCAAAAATATTAGAGAAATATTGATTGAAAGATTTAATTTAAGGGATGCAATCATCAGTTCATGTTTTCATGCAGCAGTCTAATGACTAGCATGGTCTGAAATCATCAATTTCAGAATATTAATGCAGTGTTAAGTGAAATTCTAGATATTTATTAAGCATCAAATAAAATAAGATCCTTATATGATCTGCCATTATATCTGTATCATCTGAATTATACTCCAGGTTTTAAATTTATGAAATCAAAATCTCTTGGACATACTTCTGTTTCCAGGCACCATTCTGAACTTTTAAAAGTAGAAATGATAGCTTTAATTGATGGAAAATTATAGAAAGAAGGAATAATATGTTTTTAATGCAAAATGTATTACTTTTATGTGTGATGTTGATGTAAGAGGATATAGGGTTTCAAATATGTTTTAAAGAACGTAATTTTTTCCATCCCCAACTTTGAGTATTTCAATCACGAAGAATTTCAGTTCAGGAATGAAACCATCATTCCCATAACCATTAAGAAATAATAAATTTCAAATATATATATTATTGAATGCAAATTGATTTAAATTTTTCTATAAGCAAACAGGAAATATTTAAATATGTACAAGATATATCAGGTGAAATAGAGTAGTTATTAAGATTTAAAGAGAACAAGAGATGATAGTAGATGAGATTTAAGAAGATAATAATAATTCACACATTTAAGGTGTTCAGATGGTTGCATCAAATGCATAATTCACATAATAAATTGTTTCATTTATGGTTCATCTCACTTTTGTTAACTTGCCTCCAGGCATCACTGAAAACAGGAACAATCTTTTGCTTTTCTTGCAAAAAATCACTGCTTTCCCTAAAGCTTAATCACAAGCTAAGAAATTACCCCATAAAATTTACACGTTATAGATGGGAAAAAATATTCACTACACAATCGAGGTAAAATTTAAAATTCACCTTTCTTATGCACTGTTTTCACCAAAATTTTTCATTTGAAACCAATTCACATACTTATACACACATTCATGATTATACATGTTGGTGTGTGTACAAATGCATGAATATATTTTGGTATACATCATTCTCCATCTGGATTCACTGATCCCAAACATATAACTGGGGTATGAAAATTTTTAACTTTGCACATACTGTAACAAAGTAAATATTTTGAGAAGGGTTTCCTTTCCTCAGATGTTGATGCTATTTAATAAAAACTGCCATAGCCTGCAGAACTCATAAATCAAAGGAAGAAGAATGGAAAAGTAAAAAGGTCACCACTTCCATGAAAACTATTCACATGACAGAGCACTTCTCCTTCATTTTTCCTGCTCCTTTTCCTGCACCACCTCCTCCTTTTCCTTTCTTTTTTGAGTCCAGCTGTAAGGATATGTTCCGGTTCTTCTCCATATTGAGCAATTCCTGAAACAACTCCTTCACATTGTGATTGGTTTTTGCAGATGTCTCCATGAATTTGCAACCCCACCTTTGTGCTTCTGCTTCTCCTTCCTCTGGTCGAACTTCCCTTGCACCTCCTCCTCCATCTTCCCCTCCTTCATCACACTTGTTCCCTACCAACATTACTGGTATACCTTCAAGTTCTGCCCCTTTTGTCTCTTTGATTGCATCCCAAATGGGTCTTAGCTCTTCTAGGGATTGCCTTGATGTAACTGAATAGACTAAGATGAAAGCATGGCCCTAAAAGGTGAGATACAGGAAAGATAAGAAAGTAAATCTGAGTCTCCTCTTTAACCAATCCACAAAAAACCTTTCTATAATTGATCAGCAATAAAGATATCTTTGTTTGTGATTTATGCCCAAAGTATTATTTTGTATTAAGAAAGTTGACTTAAAAATTTAAGGAATGAAACAAAATTAAAATATTTATAAAATATAATAGTTTCAAGCCATTTCAATATTTAAATTCTTTCACTGGCATCATAAAGAATGAGAGTAGATTGGTATCATGGTAGTGAAATCTAAATATATTATATCATAACATTAGGTGTGATAGAAACATAGAGACATAAGAAACATATGTTAGTCAAAAATTACATTAAATCATTAAAAGTTTATAATTAATCTTATCAATTTGAATGATACTTGATCATTATATATAAATATAAATATATCAAAGGAGACTGTGATTTTTGTGAGAAACCACACAACTACCATTTAAGAAACCAGAAAACTGATTGAAGTATTGCAGAAAGTTTAAGATGAAATTTGAGGGTTTATAATAAATACTAATTTTTAATTTGATTGTTAAATGATACATTAAATTTCAAAATAATGGGTAATGCTTCTATAGAATGGTATTTAGAAATAGTTTTATTATAGCTTCTTAAAATACAATTCAAATGATAGAAAAATGCGAATGATTGAGAATGAATAACTCAGTTTAATAATAAGAGTGAAAATTTGAAGTTTTTCAGTTTATAAACTGTTAAATGTGCAATGGAAAATCAAATTAATTAAAATAAGAGATTAAAAAATAAATAATAATCTGCTCATTATTGAAGAACTCATCATTTATAAGCTCTAATAATTCTCTAATATCATCCCTTACAAGAGACTAATTATTTAATGGGAACGTTTCATGATAGAATACCATCAATTTTTAGTTAACCTCTCTTAGGATTATGAAAACATTATAAGTACAGTCTAATTTCATATGATTAAAATTGTGAGCGATCTATAAAACATAATCTTTTGATTTAACCTAGTCTATTTTCAAGAGAAGTAAGATATCCATTTAGAGCTTGTCAGAGTGAAAAGTAGAATTCAACAAAAGTGAAAAATAGCAAAAAGACTGGGACTTGAATCCAGGTTCCCCAACTGGCCAGAGAGATATGCTGACTGCTACACCACTGTGCCCATTGATTTCTTCCTTCTTAAAGTGAGTTCAGTATGTTTGAGTCCCCATCATTTTGCAATTTTTTATTTCTGCTTAACTCAGTGTTTCACTGTGTGAATAAGCTGCTTACTATAATAATAATATACTACTTAATAAGCTTGTTAAATAGAAAACCTACACATTTCTGAAATTAAATTTGAACTTGTTAATTTAATTAGGTTACCTTTGATATGCTTAGCCGCTGCATGGCTGGAAATTGGTGAGAGCCTGTTGTGTCAGTAATTTGTAGGGTACAAATATTCTTATTACAGCTGATAACCTGAAAAGCAGATTTATTATTATTTAGATTAAATTCTATTTTCTGACAATGAATTTTAATAGCACTCTAACTTTAATATGTCTAATATATGCCAGATAAGGAGAACCAAGATGAATCTTTGAAGAAGTTTCCCCTTTTAGATAATTATAAAAAATTGATAAGTTATTATAAGCCTTTATAAGAAATCTTATTAGTCTTTTCCACATGCTTCTATTTCTTCCATTGCTAAATTTATAATATTTCCATATTTCCAAGAAATGTATTATTAAAATTCATATTATTGTTACTTTTTACACCTTGTGCAGATCTGTAGCAGAAAACTATATATTTGACAATCTGTATATAGATTATCAATGTCTCCAATTTATAGTTATAACAATGATATGAAATTCGGATATTTTAAAATTTTTCTGTATTATGTTTACAAGGAACAGTTCAATTTCTTTTTGCTTGCTTTTATTGTCAGTTAGATATGAGTTTTCATTTTTCTATTATTTTTAACAAACTTAACTATAATTCAGGGCTTATTGTTTGCTCTTTTCTTATATCATTCAGAAAATTTTTTATTTATCATCAAATACCGCACAAAATTCCACTTTCTGGACAATTACAGTGTGGTACTAAACTTAACAATGGAAGTCACAAGCATCCATACCCTGAGAGGAATATTTCATCCTCAGCCGGGATTTGAACCCGGGACCTCAGCATTAGAAGTCTTTCATGCTAACCATAAAATATGTCACTAAGGATCGACAAATAAAAGCATAAGATAATGGAATATTTAGATACTTTTAGTTGATGTTCCTTGACTATGAGAATTATTTGTGAGCAACAACTTTTCCATAACATTATTCAAATCAAATATTCATGTACCTGCTGAACTTAATTTATTCGAACATTTCTTCTGTTTGACATCCTTCTATAATTAATTGTTGATTCTCGATACTACTTGAGGACGCCTCACCTGTCTATAAGTATCCTCGATGGTAGGTATGTACGACTCCCGGAACGTCCCTTTGACGAACCTGAGGACGAGGGAACTCTTCCCCACGCCCCCAGCCCCGAACACCACCACGCGGTAATCGTTGCTTTGTTCCGGCATCCTGCCGCTCACAACGTTACTTCCTCCTCCTCCACCTCCACCTCCACCTCCTCCGCTACCCGCAGTGCCGCCTCCCTCTTTCCCTCCGCTCCCTCCTGTTCCTCCTCCCCCGCCCCCGCTTGGATCCTCTCCTGGAAAATTAAAGGTAATGAGACGAATTAATTTCGGGTGCACTAATTATGGGGTCTACTGAACAGATGCTATCTTACTCTTTAACAATTTTTAGCCCTATGGTAATGATCAACTTGATAGTGATTGAGATGTTTCAACCATTTTTGAAATTGATGGATTCTTAAATAATTAGTTTTTAATGTAACGATTCCATTTGGGATCGCCCCAAGAGAGCCTCAACAACTCCCCGACTCCTTAGGGAACAACAATTTAGAAAATTGTAACAAGTGTTACAATTAGTGGAGTGCGCTACTGTATGGCGACCTAAATACTAAGTAATACATTGTAGCGATATTTTTTTATTTAATTTAGACCATACAAACATCCAGTTGGAACAGTTACAGTGTGGTGGTACTGAACTCAATAATGAACGTACACAATATCCACACCCTTAGAAGAAAATATCCTCCTCAGCCGGGATTTTAACCTGGGACCAAGGAATTAGAAAGGTGCACTCTGTAATCGGCAAAAAACTATTGTCTAAATTCCACTCTGTGACTCACTCTCTATCTCCGTCCAAGATATTGAATAGAGAAGTCAATCCACCAGCTGTATTTTCAAAACTATTAACACTGTTCGGGAACTTGCGATCCCACTTTCTGTAATAATTGAAAGGTTTTTATTTGATTCCGTTAATTTAAAAATGCTCCCAACGGAGCGAGTTATTGAGTCTGTGTTGAATGAAATTTTCAACGGATTGACAAGGCGACGATTTTATGGGTAGTTTTACTTTTATTGCTTAAGGCCGCCTTTTCAGGCGTTCAAATTTGAGTAAGATCTTCGTGGAAATCATATTTGTTGGTAAAGTAAAAATTCATCGCATGCCTCTATTTCACTTTACAAACCCAATTTGCGGTATCTAATTACATCCAATACACTAATTTCTCGATAACATAATACATATATTACTAGGAATAAATGTATCAATTCTTATACATTCTTAAACGAAAAATCTTAAAATTTAAACATAGTATGTATGTAAATATACACTCACACACACACAAATTTTTTAAGTTATAAATTATTTTCAATTCAACCGGTATTTTAAAAATTTATTATACTAATGACTAAAATTTTATAATAACTTAATAGTAAAACGTGCTATTTTACTAAATTAGAAGCACTGAATGATTTGTTTATCGATTCTTGTTAAATGATATTACGCAATTTAGAAAGTTTTAAATCATCGAGAAGGACTCCTGACCTTGAAAATTGTGGAGAATATTTTAATAGACATTAAATATTGCCATATCATTGTATCGGTAAATTCCGTGAAACATACTTACGAACGTGTACGTATATTGAGAGCAATTTCAACTGTAGCAATATTGGCGGTAATGGAACAGGCCATATTAAGGGACATCAATATGCATGGGATGGGTGAATTTAAATATTTTTCACATTTATCGTTACGCATCTCTTAAAATAAGCCGTTATTCAGATGGTACAAAACACGTAGCAAGGATATGATGGGATCAAACCGAAAGGTTTGATTTGGTAACTTGAAAAACAGCAGAAATAGGAAAGTAAACACATCTATAAACAAGATAGATTAATATAATGTTTGAGAATTCTGTCGAATTATTTGCTTATATATTATTTATTATTCAGAGGATATTTGAAGTCTACTGAAATATTTTAGGAAGCGAACATTGGTGATTTACTCCTTCATCTAGCGAAAACTTAAATATGATGATTTAGATTAGTGTAATTTATCGTATTTATTCGAAAATTTCCAGTTTATGTGAATAAATGAATCTACATAATATTGTGAGAGCTTAAAGTAGTTGATTTGATTGGCATATTTCAGAGCACTTTTAGAGTTATATCAAAAAGAGAAGCCTGTGAAAAACCTTCCTTCACTTACCATTAGAATGCGAAGAAGGCTTTCATAGTAATTTAAAATGCAGCCCATGGAATTTTTGATGTATCAGATAGGTATTTTTATGAGATTCTAAGAGACAAAATGGATTTTATCATCGACAGCAAAAGTCTGATTACCCTCCCCATATAATTCATACGATTAAGCTATTTAACTATTGAATGACCTTTATTAACTTCCAGGATGAAGACAATGTAATCAAAGACCTCCATCATTCAATAAGATTACTCGTATCAACTTAAAATAAAAGGAAAATCCATTTTCAATCAGAGGTACGTTTTAGAGGGAGGATTTTGGGAAATGAGAGATTCTTTGTGGAATGTCGTCCATGCATCCATACCCGAATGGAGGTGTTCCCTTCCCAACCAAAGGCTTCAAGGAGGAAGTTAAACGACGGAAGGGAAACCTGCATAAAAGATCGGCTTAGAGTTTACGATACGTAAGAATCGGCCCAAAGCGATGTCCATGGAAATGTAGAGAAATCGAGGAAGTTAGGTGTGAAGGGATATATGGAAAAGTAATGTCGGAACGTTTGGATTTTGAGGGCCTGGTAGAAGGATGAAGGGAGATAAATTTGAAAAAATGAGGGCCGGTGAAGGTTATAGGGAGGGAATTCGGCAATAAAGAGAATCGATCCAACACTGTGTTTATCGGTCGTGGTTTTTCTTTCTTACGAGCGGAGGTGAAGGAAATGCAAAAATCTGAACCTGAATCTTGAAATATCGCCTTCGAACGCAGATATGGCAAGAGAAACTTTCATTCACCGCAATTCATGGCGCAAAGAATATTTAAAACTATTATTTTGCTTGGGTAAATTATTTGAAACTATTATATATATATATTTTCTATTAGAGATATATATCTTTAAAGGTCATCCAATTTAAAGGATTCCTTCAGTGTAGAGTTTCGGCACAATAAAAATGATAATAAAAAATAGCCATATCATTCTTCAATCTATTCTATGCAATTCAATTTAATTATTTAAAGTACTTCTGAGTCCCCGTTCAATTTAAGTAGCGTGTTTCGTTTCAAATTCATAATCGTAAAATTGTAGTTCTATATATTGTTTACATCTGTATCAGTTTCATGAGGTAACCAAATTCATAAAAAATCATAAAATTCATAAGTATAATTTACTGTAGAATTTATACATGTATACTGTGCTGGAAGTTTTATCGCTAGGTACCAACTAGTTGCTAACTACTTGTAAATTTGTGTATGTTATAATGATAAATGAAGATGCAGAATAATGCCAAAGATACGCTTTGTACTTTCTAAGAAGGGGATCAAAATGTACCAACTCTTTTCCACCTGCGCAAGTTTAAATATAAAAAATTCTATCCGGAACCCGGTGGCTAAATCTCCGGGATTCTACACGGGAATTTTGTATGTAAAGTGGAAAATTTAAGCGTCTTGTCTAGATGAATAAAAGTTGGAGGGATGTAGCTTATCGAATCTTGTCAGGGGAGAAACTGCTTGGTGGAAGAAGATTCGCAAATCTCCCGGATTTATAATAAAAGGTATATTGGATCAATAAAATTCGCGTAACTTTCCAAAGATGCGTAAGAATATTCGAGAAATAGTGATTGGTAAAAAGTAAAGGTAAAAAACAAATAGAACAATGAAATTTTTTTTGCAGAAAGAGATCAATTTTCCTTTCGACTCATTCTTTTACGGTTCCACACTATATTGGCAACAAGTACTTAGTATATCCCAGAATTGTTTAACCCCATGAGAATTCTGTGAATTGAGTGACCTTTTGATGACGTTGATGTCTGTGTTAGGTGAAAGAGTCGCCATTGAAAATCAGCGAAAGGAAAAGAAAATGTGGAGGAATGATGAAGAAGATGAGTAATCATACATAAAAATGTGCTTCATTGAAGAGGTATTAGGGAAAAATAGGGAAATATTATTTGATTAGGGATAGAGAAAATTATTATATATAATGTATGAAATTTTATCTCACTGAAAAACTCATGGAAATTCGGTGAAGAAATATTAAAATAGGGTCTTAAGTAAGTAAATTCTGCAAAAATAAGAAGTGCTAAAGGCATCGTATAAATAAAGCTGTTATAAATAATCTATATATTATTTATAATAGTTATAATCCGTCATTTCTTTGCATTTTTAAGAGCTTCGTTAATTCTCACGAACAGTTTTAAGCCACGTCTTAAGGAAAGCTAATTGTAAGTATTGTAATCAACGGTTTTACTATAATCACACACACAAACACATATGTATATACATATGTATCATGTGAGTTGCATTATGTAAAATAATTTACGCATAATATAAATGATAATTTCATGAGAGAAAAGTAAGGGAAGAATGGACGGAGACGAAAATAATAGGAATAAAAAAAGAAGAAACTGATAAAAAATTTATTCATTCGAATTCAAGTTCAGGATGAATTCAGATGAAGAATTTCATCTGAGAGAGAAGATAATGAAATGAATTGAGGGTTCGGGGAGTGAATATACTCGTAAGAGTGAAGAAATGCAACTCTTGGATGAATAAGAATGTGACGATGCAGTAGAATGGGGAGAATCGGAAGGGAAGAGTTTTATATAAAGGTGACGAGGAAGAGGCATGAAGGGTAAAGAGATAAAGATGAGAGAAGAGTGTGTGGATTAGCAAGGAGATGGGAAAACATGCAGCGAAGGGTAGGAAACGGAATTCCCAAGAGGGTCGCATTCTACGGGACTTTTTTTCTGCCGAGGTCGACTCTGTGAGGCTGCCTCTCATTTTCCCTTAAAGTGCGAGACACTCAATCCAATCGATTCTTACTTCGTACGAAAGACATCTTCATGTGGACAATATTGCTTCTGGAAAAGTTTGAGCTCCAGATTTCGACGAATTTAAGAGCGCCAACGGAAAGTTTTTGCTCTTTCACTCTCTATCACAGTGAAGGAAAGATTAGAAGTTTAAGTAAGAATTTAGATTACATTGGTTAACAAGATATTTCCAGATTATACGTTAAATATAAGAAGATAGTCGAAAAACTGAATAATCCGTGTGTCAAAAAACCTTCATTGTTTTCATTTAATCAAAGTGTTTAAATACAATTGTACGTTAGCTTCAAGATGGACAAAGATCATATGGGTAAGAATATGGATTTAATACGTTAATGAGTTTGTATTTCATTCAATATCTAATTACGTTTTTCTTAGTTTATCAGGAGAACCGATATTTCATTTAAATGGAAGAAAACTCAGGTTATAATTAGTGCAAGGAATTCTTGTGAATAGTTATAACAGTAGTTACTGTTGTATAAGTACCTTATATAATTTGAATAAAATATATAAGGTACCCAAATATAATTTGAACAAAACAAATATAATTTCACATCAATTTTGGTTTAAATTTGTACTTTAGTACATACTCTATAATCGCAGATATAATATACTATAAGATCGACTAGCCTCATCAAATACGATTTAACTAATTTCAGAGCTTAAATTTTGAGAATTCAAAATATATACATCACTATCCGTCATAAGAAACGTAAATTGTTTTAGTGTTTAATTTTTCGATTTCAGAAGTAACTTGTTCAAGCAATAGCTCAACTCTCGTGTATATTCGCGAAACATTATCCATCAATTCTTCCATTATCTTATCGTACTAATCCCGCACTTTCTTTGTGAATTATATCTTCTGCGAAAATGGGATGATTTGTACTCCCAAATTTTATTTGAAAAGAAATGGAACTTAATTGTTCAATTGACTACATAATTCGCAGTTCATTCTATGATCAATTATCTCGAATGGGAACCTCAGTTTTCTTAAATATATTCACAGAATATAACAGAAGATTTAATCGAATCACCTTTTATAGCTATTGAATGCTGATAAATGATTTATTGGACCCTATAAATGTATATTAGTGAATTTTTATTTCTTCATAATGTCGTCAAATATGTCACAACAATGAGAGTAGGCAACGTATTAGTTTGTATTATTAGTTTGTTGTCTTTGATAATTTAGCAATTAACATAAAAATGAGTCACATTATGCACTTTCCTCAGATAGAAACTCGGTTTGACAAGGATCCCGATAAGAGATATCCCTTAAAAAATAAAATAAACATTTAAAAGAAAAAATATTTAGGGCTAACGGTGCTTTAAATAATACATCGATATTATAATTAAAAGATTTATATAAAGCTTTACTAATACGTAAATACTTATAAAAATGGTCTTCTAAAGAAAAGGAAGGGAATGTAAGGAATAATGTTGGGATTTGGAAACTTTATTTATCCTTAGAAAGCACGTTTTCATGTTTCAGGAAACATAACATAACGCAAAGAGATTTGAAGATCAGAACTCCACCACCGACACCAAAAGTTCATTTGAAAAGTTTCAAACGACTTGAATTCGCATTTCTTAGAGGTTATATTTTATGAAGCAATCGTTACTATCGCGAAAAATCAAGAGATTAAGTTATATGAAAATCCTTAGCTAAAACTCAAGTAGAAATATTACAGGTACATCCTTGGACTCTCAAGATTTACGACTGACAATGATGATGCATCGTACACGAACGCCTTATAAATTTTAAAGCCTAAATTGAATTTATTCTAAGATAAAAGTACATATTAATTAAAAAAATTCGCCAATACATAAGATCTCAAGTAATCTCAAGTAAGTTTGGTATAGTTTTTCAATACTTATTACATCAAATTTCAAGCACTAAACACTATTTACTATTCAAATTTTACTATTTGACACATAAGATATATAACATTTTTTATTTGATTTGGTGTTAGTATTAATTAAACAAATAATTTAATTAAATGAATCTCGAAAGAGATGTTTTCCGGGCATTGATTAATTTCATTCAGTTCAACGTTTTATTTGAAGGAATCAAGATTAGAAAGGATGTCTCAGTTGAAAATCTTCTGTATCGAGTGTATTCATACTCTAAATATTTATTCTGTTTAAAATGTTCATATTAAACAACCGATGACTAAAACTAAGTTGATTTACTGCAGTGGTGTTGGACGAATTTGCGAGTGAAACAGGATAAAAGTTAAATATTATTTTCCTTCAAAATTTTGCCAGGACAAAAAACTTAACTCATTACCAGAAACGAATTTCGCATTTGGCTTAAAAGCTTGTTAGGATGAAAAAAAGAAAATTCGAATAATGATCCTCTTTGAATAAACTTAATTTACAAATTGATTTGGACAGCAGAGTTCATTTGTTATTCTGTCCTCTCGCTCTAGGTTTTAGCCGTCCTTTTTCCCGCATTTGCTTCATTAAATCTGATTTACCTTTGACCTATCGTTCTCGGCGAGTTTAAATTCATTAAAAGGCCAATGCACATAATTTTTCATTGCATTCCGATCAATAATTACCGAGGACGGAAAATAACGTTCAGATATACTTCTTTTTACTTGATAAACGTTCATGGGATATCTCATTAAAAAAAAAAACTTTAAGAAAGTGTTGAAATGAAATGAATAAGATATCTATTCGTTATCTTATAATAAATATATAATAGGAGAAGGATCACGCTTCCCGAAAAAGTCGAACGTAAACCTTTCATCTCCGAAGCTGAACGAAATTTCGCCAATTCTCACCTCCGCCCAACTGAAAGAATGAAAAGCTTAAGTCTCCCCATCCCAAAAAAAATAAAAAATTGACCTTCGTGTTCTCTCCTTACCCTCTCTCACAATTTGAGGAGAGAGAGAGACCTCTGGTAGGAAGTAGACGAAGGCCTTCGATGAAAATATTATTAAAAAGGGTACACTACTACTTCACTCCTGCCTTTTGTGTCCGGCTCGGGTGATTTAATTTATATTTTCCTCCCTCGACGTGACATTTGGGCCATCGCCTCCTAATCGACTGTAGCCTGCCGGAGGTGCGAGGCCGCGTGGTAAATGACGCTCGATTTACGGTGCGGATGAAGAAAGGGGAGTAATAAAAGAAGCTTCCTTCCGCTTCTCAATTCACCCGTGCTCCGACCGCAAAGTGGAAGATGAAAAAAAAAAAATAAAAATTTACCATCATCTTCGGCTCCTTCGAAAATCATAAAGCTTTTTCTTGTATCTTTTCCCTGCCACTATTCCCGGCCTATCTTTCTGCCTCGCTTTCCGTGAAACTAGCATCATCTTCCGCGTCTACAGTCCCATATCTCATTCCTTCTGGTATTATTATTTCATCTCTTACCCTACGAGCCGTTTTGATCGGGTCAGTGGACGCTAAAGGAGAGAGAGAGAGAAGAAAAACTTGTGGAAAAAAAAACACATAAGAGGAGGATGAAGGGAAGGATAATGAGGTAGCGCAGGAAGAATCTCGAATGAATATGGTCAGAACTGTTTCAAGGGAGAGAATTATTCGTCTTTATTTAAATTTCTCTGTTGCTAAGAGACTTGGAGAGAATGATGAGTCACGGCGCAGAATTCGTGACGATGTGCTCTCCGTAGGAGTTCTTGAGGAAATTAAATAAATCGCGGTGATAGTTAACAGAGATGTGTGACCTTACAGATATACGTAGACGAGGAGAAGAATTTAACCAACTTTGGAGAGGTCTCTTTTTTTGAAAAAGGATAAATAATTCGTTTAGGTGTGAATGTTGGCAGAGATCTGTTCTTCTATGTACAAAAATTTGTTTAAATGTTTTTAGGATCTTTTCGTATTTCGCAAAAATATTCGTTCGAACCTCAATCCTTCCTCTTAAAAAAAAGGAAACCGCAATGAAGGAGAAGACATATTTGCGTAATAAGTCGCATCGTATCGTTTCATACACGCAAAATGGAAGTCCACGTATTAAAAAAAAGAGGCCATGCGAATATAATTTTACTCACGTGAAGATTTTAAAGTAAAGATGCAGCTGTATATCCTAATTGAACGATATCTTCCTTTATTCTCAAATTTCATGAATGCAGTGCATAAAATTAAAGGGTCGTGTATAAACTTGACTTGCTAAGGAGATATATCCATCACTCTATATAAAGTGTGTTATTGAATCGATATAAGGCACTAGATAGAAAATATTATCTCGTAAGAAAAGGGATTCGTGTTGTTCATCTGATAGCCTAAATTATATAACTGTTTATATAATCTATCATCTCAGATTCTCGTCTGTTTTCATATGATTATTCCTTTTAGATGCGATCAATATAAATTGCACAATAACACATATATTAATTTACAAAATATTACAAAAAGCTTTTATATATATCTCTTACTACGAATGTATTTATCAAGCAATTAACCGAAGAGTTCAACTAAAATATAATAAGTAATTGAAATAGATAGTAAATAAGAATAAGTAATTTATAATCATTTAAGAAAAAGCCATTTAATTTTGACACAATTCAGTGGATATTTGAAGGGATTAAATAGCTGAATAACATTACTAATAATAAGGAAACTACATTTTAAGAAGTTGATCGCCCCTTTAGCCCTCCGTTCTCCTACAATATGTTCATTGTTAAATAAATAAAAATATCTAGTTAAATAATAACTTACGAAGGAAATTCCGGGTCTATAAGAGTTACATTTGGATTTTATGATGTATTGTGCTTAACGAATTTAGTGCCCTTTCTTGATTTCATTTTCCTTAGAATTTTATTGGAGTCCTTTTGAAATCCTCTTTTAGGAAATACCATTTAGAATCCTTTTTGTTGATTACATATTTAGAATAGACGTATTTTTTAATTTCTCGCGTAACCTTCAAAGTTTGGAGATACTTTTGGTTCCCATCGTATCAAGAAATAGTTCTTTTTGAATTTAAAATTTTAAATCATGTCGTTATATTACGATTTAACGATACCTTGAGTAGATTCTTCAAACTGTATGTGTGAATGTGTATAATATTGAATATATCTGTGAGTGTATTAAGAAATACGTATGATTATCGTTTTTGTTCAAATTTTTCGTGGTTGCATGAACAATGGACTTAGATATTATCCATATGAATTCTCTCACAATTAACTTCCACAAACGATCAAATAGTATTTCTTTACATTCGAAATCGAACGAACCCTTTTGCTATTGAAATGAATCCAGAAGCTGATCGAAATAAGGTCCTATGTCAAAACATCGAAGGGAAGGAAATATAAGCACGCAAAGTTTCCATTCGCCGAATATTAATTTACATCTTAAAAAATTCGCCCATAAGGATCTTTGAAGTTTTGGGAGAGAGAGAAAAAAATTGAAAAGAAATCATATATAATAATTATTGATATATGTAACTATTACTTATACTGCTTCTTAGAAACTAATAATAATACCAATATTTCACTTCGAATACTCGAACTCTCTCCTTTCAAAAATTTTCTCCTGATCTCAGTGTGCGTCCATTTTGTCCTTACTGTATAACCTTCCTTACATACTTTATGCTCTCGATAATTTTCGTTCTTAGAATCAGCCCCCGACCGCCATTTCTCTGCAACACCCTTTCCTTCGAGACGAAAGATAGGGCTGTCTTCCGATTGATCCGTTCCCTCTTATTCACTCTCCCATCCTCCGTCTACCATCCATTCACCCTCTGGCTTTTTGCATGCTCCTCCATGTGTAAACAGGTTAAATTAAAGTGCCCTGAATGTAATACTTCCGTAAGTTTTAAAGTGTTTTCAGTTTTAGTTACATTATTTTTGCGAAGGAAATAACCAAAATTATCAAATGACCATATGGATATTGACCGGAAGCTTAAAGATGGATTGATTCTCCGAGGATTTTTTTAAGAGTCATCGTTATAGTGTAGAGCTTTAAATAAATCTTGACTAATGACTTCAATCCTCACAGAAGCGCATACTGTAGACTCTTAAGCGATACTGATCGAAGAATTTCAGAGTATTTTATACCGAAAACGGTTGCTCATTACCATCCAAATTCTGAAGATTTGTTGAAAGAAATAAAAAAATAGTTATATTTATCTCGCTATTCACTGCTGGAGTTCTAAATTTAGTGAACGATAAATTAGCTTAGGATCAAGTTCCATCCTCTCATATATAATAATCTCCAGTTAATTATAGGTAGAAGGGAAAATTGAAATTAAAATTAGGAATTTTGCCTCTTTCTTTTACTCCCTAAAAATAAGTGTATTCGTAGACTTGCAAAAGTTAAAATTTAGAAATTGATTCGCGTTATTCGTTCCAAAAGTAGACGATATTTCATAAAATAGCTGAAATATTTCCTAAATATTTTTGAGAGTCATTAAAATTGAAACAGGACCTTACTTACAGATTGTTGCCTTATTCGGAGAAAGAATTATTTATATCAAATTACAATTTTCAGTGATCTTAGTATAGTATATTCATCATTATTGGGCATCAAGATATCACCAAATTTTTCCTCGATAGTTTTATTCTATTTTATTTTTATACCCTATTTTTCCTAAATAATAAAAACCATGCCAAAATTTAGAAATTTTGTATTTTAATGAAATTTACTTTTTATTATAAGTATTGGGTTGAAGCTAGATCGAATTCGTTGTTTATTTTTAACGCTTGAAGTTTATTGACATTATTGACGCAGTTAATCAAGGTCATTGTTGTCTCTCCTATAGTATCGAATGTATTCTGACTCTCGGGGTATTCTGAAACGAGTAAGTACGACATAGAAGCGTGGATGATCCGTCGAAGATTGAGTGCGAGTTCCGAGGGTTACTCATTCTCGGATCGAATGGGCTGTAACGTATATTGAGGTGGCTGACATTTCAAAGGATTGATTGTGGAGGATATTGTGAGGGAAGATATTCGTTGCCTTGAACCTTTTGCAATTGTTTCCCCTCAATCCCTCAACTGTGCCGATCCTGTTGAAGGACGCGTGTACCATAAAAAAGACTAAAGTAACCTTGGTTCGTTTTACGGAGTTTTGGAATTACACGATGTATTTGATCCCAAAAGGTATGTATAAAGTAAATGTTAGACTTGTAATCCAGAGAAAGTGTTCCATAACTATTATGAATTTGATAGATCGCGAAATATGCTCAGTAAATTATAAATTAACTTTATATTGATGAATAAATTTCTTTTACTTATTCATAAAACTGTTTGAGGTATCGTATCAAAATTAGGAAATTATAATTGATAGAATACAAACGTGCATAATATCGATTTCACTTAATGACATATGTAGTAATACTATAACTATATGAAAATTCATTAGCTATAAGTTATTGCCATACATTTTATAATAATTATTATAATAAATAATTTTAACCAACCGAATTAATATATAACTATTTAAAAGAATAAAATAAATGATATGATTTACTTTGATGCTTAACCTATGTTTACGATTTATACTCTGAACAGAAGTATCTTGTTACCTCAAGAATAATTAGTCAAATCTTAGGAAAATGTTCTTGAATAAAAAATTTATATTTTATATAGCTTACCATTTTACGGAAACATCCGGAGTTTTCAGATATATCTGAGTTAATTATCAATGAAAGTTAGTAAATTATATAACTTCCTACTCAATAGATATTTGCCTCAGTATATTAATAATTAGTTATCAATCTATTTAAGAAAATAAGAGACCGTAGATATGTAATTTGGAAAAATTAAGATAGCCATAGATCCAGTAAAGACTGAACTGAGATGTTAATTCAGCACTTTGTAAACAGTCAATGTTGTTATATCTTTATACAGATCTCACAAATACTAGAAGTGAATGTGATATAGATAAGATATAGGATAGGATCCTTTAGCTGTTAGCTTTTACACGAGGTTTTGTAGTATAGATAATATTACCTTCCAAGACATGGGAAACGTTATCGCAATAATCGGTTTTCAATAATTAAATTGAATTAATAATACTTGAGATGAACATTGTGTCCAAAATCAATCTAATTTAATCCCTGTTTAATAAAATAAGCTAATTTTGAATTAAAATATTCAAATAACCGTCCAGTTTTAATTGTTACATGGAAACCATTTATGTTTTCTTTATTAAACTTCAGAGTTCAAGATATGTTTAGCACTTTCATTGTTGTTCCATTATTGAGTTATGTTAATAGTTCGTTATTAGGTGAAAAACCAACAGATTGAATGATTCATAAGGAATTCAATGCTACAGAAGATCAAAAATTGTGTTTTTGCTAATACAAACACTAAAAAAAAATACGTATAAAAAAGATAGCTCGCGAATATAATTGCTTGACCTTGAGATTCAGGAAGTCTAGATGAGGAAATGATATTCTTGCAAGCTTCAGCATTTCACAAAAAAGACGATAGTATCAGCGCGTAACCCTACGAACCTTGTTAAAAATATAATTCTCTTAAATTGAACCAACCCGTCTCTCTTCAAAGCTTATTCTCTACGGTACTCCCTAAATGAAATCCTTCTTTAACCCTCAGAATTTCCTTACTTTCAAGGGCTTACTTAATTCAGGGTAAACTTTCTCATGGAAATAAAGTGTCTCGATAACTCATAAACCCCTTCGTTGAAGTATGTGATTAGTAAAGTAAAGGATTTTATCATGGTCTATATACTATTTCTCGTGGAAAAGCTCTGGAAAACGATCGTTTTCCGTGGGAGAGCGTTTAACACTTGGGCCAAAAGCACATATTAATGACTCAGATAAAAGCAAATGAGTCCAAATTTTCGTGTCAAACAGCTATTGTTCAAGGCGGACAGCGGGATACACATGCACAGGGGAGCTAATATCTCCTTTCGTGTAGTAGGGCTTATTGTGTTTCCTGATATCAGCAGTAATTCGTTTCACTACCATCTAAGGGCACACACGAATTCGACAATCACAAAATGCTCGATTTCTCACGCTAAGACACATTCGCTCGCCGATCCTATTTTACGCTTGTCCGAGTAAGAAACTCCATAAGGAGCTGGCAATCAAAGGCCCGCTGCGGTACGCCCACCAAAACGCACACGCGTACACACTCCCTTTAGCTTCCCCATTTTCACCTCCGATAGAGGAACTATTGCGGGCACTTAGCACAAACAGCTACTCGTCCCGATTAGCTACACAAACAACAAACACAAAGAGCACATAGACACGCAATACGAAACACTAATGCACTTGGAAAATTGGCGCTGGTGGATATGCAAGCGGCAGGCATTACTCGAAGGAACGAATAGGCCAAAAGAGAGAGAAGGAATATACGAGCAGAGATAAGAGATATACAAATAAATAGATGGAGGAGTTATTACCGCGCGAATCCGGCTGCATGGCTTCTTCGCCGATGTGGTTGTGTTTATCCGCAGGAAACACAGAAGAGAGAGATAAATGGAGGAATGTACGGCAGAGAAGTTGGGAGAGGGCAACAGAAGAGGATCGGGAGGTAAAAAAAGGACGTGGAGAAGGGAATTTTGGAGGCGTTTGTTTTCGTAAGGAAAGGGATTCGAGAGGACAGAAAAGAGAGAAGAAAAAGAGAAGGAACGAAAAGGGAGACTCTAGATAGTGAAGACCGGAGGCTGTTGTTTGGGAGAGTGTTAGACTGAATCTGAAGGGAAAAAGGTGGAGAGGGAGGCGAGGGGAGTCAGGGGTTCGAGGGGGGGCGGCGGGGTGAAGGAGAGAGGCTGCGCGTAAGGAGAGAGGGGAGTGGGGGAGGGGAGAGGGGGGGAGGGGTGTGTAGCGAGGTCGTGAAGTGGACGTGTAGGAAAAGAAGGGACTAAGAAAATTAGTGGAGAACGGAATGAGCTAAGCTGCACTGTATTAGACCATTGAGATGATAGCGACTTTACTGGTCCTTCAGTGCCCGTGTATTTGCGTATCCCTCATTACGCTCTCCGTATTACTCGCAAGTTCGTACGAGAACCCATCTAAAAGAGACTGAAGGGTGAAAAAGTCCGTGGAATTATTTTGAAAATACTTTTCCGCCCAATCTGCGCGAGAGATGGTGAGTCGAAAAAAAAATGAAGTGCGTGGGTCAGAGGATGAATCCTTGAGGTACTCCTGGGCCGGGACAATGGGCTGGAGCGCGTAGAGCACAAGTGGAGCTGTTGACATGAGGGCAAAAGGGTGGCGAAGCAGTTATTGTTATTGCCGGGACCGGAGTTGAAGGAGGAGGTTGCGTGTGGGTTAGGAAAGGGAAGGGAGAAGGGGGTGAGATAGGGTGAAAAATAAGTGAATGGTGGGGGTTTGTGGAAGAAAGGATGGATCAGGAATCGCGATGAATTCCAAAGGCGTCTGAGTGGAGTTAGTGGACGACAAGGAGTGGATACGGAACTGAAGGAGGAGATGGAATTATTTTTTCACTGTCAAGGGACGAATATGTAAGAGAATCTCCCTTGGCGGGAAAAGCACGTTTGATTTACAATCGTGAGAGGAAAATATAATCATTGTATTTTGATTATGGAGCAGATGATTATGTATGTAAAGATGAAACTGTTATATCTTTGTTTGACACTGAAATACATGAATGATATTGTTCGAAGAAATTAATGAAAATAACTGTATAAAAATTTTCTTTTATTTAAAAAAGAAGGCAGTGCGAAAATGAAAAACAGAATTTATATGTAAATCAAATTATATCTGTAATTCTAGCTCCGGACTATTTCTGTCGTGTAATAAATAATTTCTCTTTCAAGAATGATAATCGGGAAATTTTGTGATTGTATAAAAAAGTAAATTTATTACGACCTTTATAGTTCAGCATTGACGAGATGAATTGTAAATATTCGAAACCAATCTGATCCATGTTTAACAGGTGAAACGAGGAAAAGTTTATAGCATATGTACAAGTACTTGCTTAAAAAAAAGGCTGTAAACAGAAATGCCACATTGTATCGGAGCGAAAAAAAAGCAACACGAACGCATAACTTTTTTGGCGGACGAGGGAAAAAGAGGCGGGAGTAATCACGGCGACGAGAGCGTGTTTGACATGTACGCAACTGTGAGCGTGGGAACCGACACAATGACGCCAGTAAGGAGGTCTCGGACAGATAAAAAGGCGGTTTTCGGATGTTCCGAGAGGTCAAAAGAGCTTCGCGAGAATGGATACGAAAGCGGAGAGAAAGAAATGGACGAAGAGGGTGAAGATGAATTTACGCATGCGTCAGCTCTTACAAATGACTATTTTCAAGAAAGGAGGAATAATGGAGAGATGAAGAAGAGGCGTATGAATAAGGGAGTGAAAGTAAAGCGTTTAGGGATTTCGGGAGGGGGGCGTGGATTAAACGGGGGAGTTGGGACCTGCAGTAAAATCTTAAGGAAAGTAGGAGTAGTATTGGAGTCCTTGATGGTGAGATCGCAGATTCCGTGGAAGAAAAAGGGGAGTGAAAAAGTGAATAGGTTGGATTTGAAAGGGAAGGTGGGTGGATGAGAGCTTCATGGGTAAAGAGGAATGAATAAACGATCGCTCCTTTAAAATATAAATAAGCGAGACTGTAGCAAACAAGAGAGGACACAGTTCGACACGAAATCAACACTGCTTTCAGCGACTACCAAACCCACGCGTCCTCTTCGGCCACTTATCAGGTTCTCCGACACCGAAATGTTGTACTCTCCAGGGCGACATACTTTCTCCATCTCACTGCATTTTGCTTTATTTCGTATATAGACGCTGAATGCAAATCTTTATCTTTTAATCGGTACAGTTATTCTTCTGTTTCTCTATAGCATGTTACGATTGTTAGTGATATTGAATGTGTAATATATTCCAAATTTACTTCCTCTTTCTATAAGCTTCTTATCCTAGGACTTCTTTTTCTCTATTACCTTTTCTCTTTAATATCCTCCTAAAATCTTCTGTAAGTTTTCATTTTTTCCTATTTGCACCATTCTCATGTCAAACGTCTTTATCTGTTGCATCCAACTTATTACCACTGTTACGTATTTCACCTTCATCGACCCATTCTCCCAATTATTTCTCTTTCTTTGCTCCAGTTTTTTTCCCAATTGGAATATTTTCCGGTTTTACGTTTATCTTGATTCTTTTGATTATACTCATTTACCTTTACAATCGAATATCCTCCTGATATTTCCGAATTATATCGCAAATGAGCTCAAAAATACTTTGGGTTGATCAAAAAATTATCTATATTTTACAGTAAAACCTCTTCCTTAATATTCCTCAAATTACTATTATTGTTAAGTCTTAATTTAGAGAGAATTCGAGAGTAGAAAGTCTCCTCTTTCATTTAACCCCGGAATTTATTAATTCACAAGTTTGCGTTAAAATAAACCTTTCCATTCATTATTTCACAAGTATCTTAACTTTCTTTATTTTAGTGATTGAAATCTTTCGTTGAATTGTATTAATATTGAGAAATTAATACCTACTTCAAACATTTCAAGCACCCCAAACCACAACTCATCCGCTCTTTCATTCCTTTACTTAATTTATATCTACCACTTTCTGTTATGAAATCCAATATACCCTCTATTCACTATTCACTGAGAACTATAACACAATATCTCCGTTCTTGATTTAATTTTCTGTTTAGCATTTGATTTCCCAATTTCAATTAATCGAAATTTCAGGATGGCTTCTACTTTGAGGTGTGAACTTGAAAGAGGGCATATCAAGTGATGTCAAAGATAGGTGCGATATGTAACTAAGAGAGATGCTTCATTATTTGACACTTATTGTTTAAAGTGGCATAGCTTATCAACTAGGTGTTGCTTTCGAAATGTTCAACACCTGTTCTTTGACATTTAATTAGAGGAGATTCTGTTTCACGATGTTTTCCAAGAGATCGGTATTTCGGTTGAGATATTAAATGCTGAGTATTAGATTACATTGAAATGTCACACGCAAAATAGGTATATTTTTATAATATCGGGTAATCCTGGATTTATATCCCTTGACAGGAATTGGAATACGAAATCTTCTCATCATAAATAATAGTATTATATAAAGCGATGTCGAGCGTGAAATTAATTCTTCCCCAGGCTGAGAAAGCTTTAAGAGAACTAAATGGTATGTGAAGAAGCATTATAAGTAAAAAAGAAAATGAAGAGCAATAAAAGTTTTCGAGCATGTAGAATAGAGAATAATCTGCTAAGAGAACAAACTTGAACAAGCTAAGAAAGGCATTACGCATTCCACTTGATGTCACATCTACCAGTTTGGTAATGAATGTACAAAAGACAGATTCAATTCATTTAACGGAATTAGACGTGAATTCATTACAAACAAGTGCCGAAAGTAGGTCAAATGGTGGATAGGGCAAACCATATTCTTAACAGCTCATACGAAAATGGTGACACAGAATTGAAGTTGAGAAAAATATATTTCATTGAATTGTTTTTTCTTATATGGTAAGTTAAGTGATCTCTATTTTACAATTGATATATCTTTCACAAAAGTTATTAGTAATTGTTTTTATTAACTTTAAATATTATATTATTTAGATAAAATACCAATTTTTTGTATCATCGAAGAAACTCATTTATTTTTCCTAAAGTAACAAAATTAAGCGTGATATTTGTGAAAAATAAACAAGATTTTAATATATAATGTAAGAGCTAAAATAAGTATTTGTGATTTTTCTCCCTTGTTCATTATACTTATATATACTCGTGGTTATTAAATATTAAAATTTCGCGAACTATTTAACAACAAATTCTCATACGTTAGTTAAAAATCGTACCAAAAAATGCTATTTATCTCTCAAAGTTGCTGACAGAGCCAATCTCAATCAAAGAAACATCCATCACATTTGGATATATCACATTCACACTCATATTCCATCTTTCACCTTTTTTTTTCCGTTTGTCTTCTACATATAATCTCTAGACGCAGAGATTTTCTCATCTCATTCTGAGACACCCTCATTTGCTTTCTCCTATTGTTTCCAGCATCCTTTATTCCTCTCGCAGACTCCTTTCCACTCTGTTACTTTTCCAATACCTTTATCCCATCACCCTCCCCTTTTTACCGATCCACTGTTTCAACACTTCATGCAATGCATTTCCCATCCCTCATTTTGCAGAATCCCCTGCAGCCGAGGCAAAAGTATACGTATGCAGGACTCGGTGATGAGGAGCTTTATTCAGCTTGGTGACGAAGAAGGTTGAGAGGATTGTGGGAGGGATCTGGAGGGCCGTGGACGTCGTTATGGTAGGATGAGAAGGCGACGGCAAAATTATGAAAGGTGAGAGAGGGGAGATGTATATGACGTCACGAGAGCGTCACTTCCGGACGCGGTTTTTATTTCCCCCACCATCACCACCATCGCCGAATCCTTGGACCCTCTCTCGCCCTATTGGTGGGGGCGATGTCCACTCATATCTATGCTCCCGTGTGAATGCGTGACGTCAGTCAAACCTTGTTATTAATATGTGCGGAGTTGTAAGGGAAAGTGGATACGAAGGGAAAGGAGCATGAAGGGTTATGAAGATGAGAGGGATCGAGAGAAGATATATGCTGATGTGTGAGGGTATTGCGGAGCAAAGCCTCTTGCCCTTTCAAGCCGCTTAAAAAATCCAGTATTTATTCATATATTCGACTGACGTCACTATGTACAATTTCGCGTTTGATGAATACGTGTCCCAAAAGATCCACCTTTATTGCAAGGTCTGCTTGAAAAAGGTACTTTAAGATCACATACCGTAGCGTTACGTCTGCTTGCGGAATCTGTCGACATCAAAGCGATAAAAACCCTTTAAAAAACTTTAAAACGAACGAACATAAATGGCAGAGGTTACGTAGGCCAATCAATGTGACGACGGAATGAAGTAACGTGAAATGAGGCTAGATTTTTAGTTGAATTACATAAAGAAAATTTAATAAATGAACAAGATTACGTGAAATTTTCGAGTAATTTTGTTCTAATGACATAATACCTTTCTATTGGCGCTATTAAAAAATAATTAACGCGCACTGAAATAAGTAAATGGTGCGTTATTAGGGAAGAATATTAAATGTGAGTTGAAAATCGTATTTTCTCCAAGAGAGTAAAAAAATCCTACACTATCGCCATCGATAGGATTATTGAATAAAAATGTCACGAAGTCCGCTTAAATTGAAGCTCCAAACTCTATTTAGAGTACTTAATGAATTGGGTCGACGTTAGATACGATCACTTTCCCATCTTATATTAATTCCTGAAAGTGAAGAAGAAATACTCTCGAAATAAACAAATTCCATGGAAACTAAACGAGCCTTAGAGACATTAAGCGATTGCAATATCGGAAGTGATTGTTTGATTTTCAGAGGGAAATCGGGAGGAATCGAAAATTGAAGGATGCGGAATGAAAATATCGAAAAGGAAAGATGAAAAATAGACGACGTACGCGAAGCGATGTATCCAGCAAAACAAAACAACTCGGAAGATCGATAAGGGTCTCCGATAAAGAAGAGAGAGATAAAAGGTGCATTGGGAATTAAAGAGAAGGATGGAGAGGAAGCGGAGAGTGTGTGTTTACCGAGAGGCACTCAAGGTTTCCCTTCTTCGCTGGATAATTGCTCCTCTTCATTTGCTTCTCATCCTTTCCCTCGAAATTAGTTCATCCACCATTTTCTCGTATTTATTGAGAATCGCGGGCTAAAAAATGGAGATCGACCAAAGAACTAAATATTCCATAAAATGTTTGCGCACAATCATGGCTTATAAAAAGTATTTTAGTAGTAGAAGTAGTTTATAAAATAATATATTTTTTAAAATTTTAGACACTGTTTTTGACGAACTTATTAATAAATTTCGTTCTATTTAAAGTGGTTGCGTGTTGGACGTAAGAACGTGATTTAAAATGTTTGTTTTCTCGAAGAAAGACATTTCATAAGGTTTTGCTTAATTTATAAATATATTAAATGCTGAGTATCTAAATAGGTTCTATAAAATTTATGAAAAACAAGAGTTCTTTAAATGCATCTTGGAAACCACAAGTATAATATTCTTCTTCATTGGTCATTCAGTCCGCTCTTTAAAGTTCTGCAACGATCCGTTAAAACAGTTACGAGAATTGAATATATGTGAATAAAAATGAATTTTGAACTTTATTTTATTGTTGAGATGAATGTTTTACGAATAGCAAGAAGAATTTTTAAAGAGGAAAAGTTTATGAATGAAACAATTACATAAAAAGTAAACAATTGGAATAGCTAAAAAGGATGTCTTATGTTTAAAGTCAGCCTTCAAAAGTTGAGGTTATTTACGTAATCAAATGTCGAAATAGTCTAGTGGATCATCTGAAATGTACTTGAGTAAGTAGCTTACTTACTAACCTAATAAATTAAACGAGTAGTTTTTCAACAACATATTTCTCATATTGAAGTGAGAGGTTTCTCTTGGATTAGAAAAAAATCGATCAATACGTATTTCTGCGCATGCAATTCCATTTCATTATACTTCTTTGTACACCTATGTAAAAGTATATGAATTTAAAGTTAAATTAAATTTCTATATCTAATCCTTTATTACTAGAATAATGACAAATTTAGCCTGATGCCACATACATACACTAGGAAAATTTTCTCATCAACAATTTCGATTCGAACCTGTGACCTTTCCTTTAGAAAGCGTGCTAATCATTACTCCACCAGTAAATATTTTATCAGTAATAAATTTGAAAACAAACTCGCTCTCCCAAAATATTGCGTAACCATTTAGATATTTTAATAAGATTTAAGGCACGTAGATAAATTTCATATGGCCATTTTACATCAATAAAAAAGTATTTGAAGGAATTACGTACATTTAAAGTAGAGTATCGATCTAGATAGCTCTTTCCTTAATCCAATCCGTAATCTAATCGCGAATTTCCTCCACTCAAATCCCTTCCTTTCTTCACGAGTTATGAGAGATCCTAGAAATGACGTGAAAAGAGTCGGTTTCGCAAATCTTATTGCCTCCGCACTAATTACTCTTCTCCCGCAGCGAGAAACCATTTTCCCCTTTGGCAGTGCTGCCTGAAATGCTATTCGCACCATAAAAGTACATCCACTCCTACTTAGAATGCATTTAGGCTTCCGTAAACTCCGTCATAGCGCCCGGAGAGAGGAGTGAAAAATTCACGATGCAAAAAACGAACGTTGGCGAGACAATGACGTTCTCTCATCCTCCGTTATTTTTCCTCGGATCCTACATGTGCATTTCACGGGTGATAAATTATTACCCCGATGATTTCTCTCGAGTTTTTTTTTTAATTACGAAGTTTTCTTATTCGTCCGTTGTTCGGATAGCGTCCCCAAAGACTCGGCCTTTTTATTATCATTTATTAATTACGAGCACTCTGTGTGGATATCCTCACGTGCTGTTGGACTTTTTTCATGCTCTATTTTACGAGACGGCACGTAATGTAGTTACGAGGCGTTCAAAACAGCAAGGCTCCGCCTATGTTCCACCGCCTGACGATATTTATTCTCTTTCAATTTTAGTTATAAGGAGACTAACAAAAGGTCTGTTTACAGCACGGAAAGTGGGAGCAAATGAAATCACCTTACGTCGACGAATTTATTGACTGCTTTATGCATCGAAAATGATGAACCGCTTACCTTGAATAACATCTCCTCTTTATGCGAAGAAGTCCCGCCTCAAGAGCGGAGCTAAGAAGATCCTTTTGAAGCGGGAATGATTTAGAGAGGGTTTTTTTTCATCCCCGAAAATCATTAATCCATGCGATGTACACTCTTATTTTTATTCTGAATTAAATATATTCATAGTCCTCATTAAGATATAAACAAGCAGGCTCAGAAAAAACTGATCACTAATTTAAAATTAGTAGTAATAATCTATTACTGGTATGATTTGAGAAATATAATTATTCCAATTTAAAAAAAAAACAGACTCATCATTCTATTCTAAATCATATTTGAATGTCCATCAATATTCTGAAATTCAAAAGTGAAAATATATTTCCTATAAGTATTTTCAATCTTAATTTTGGTTCTATTCTTTTTTCATAGAATATTTATTAGAGTCCCATATTCGACAGTTACAGGGGTTACATGGTTACAGTGAAAATATTTAAAAGGTATAATCGCTCAATCTATTAGATAACATTTTTTGATATTTAAGGCTCTTAATTTTTCCTTTCAGATTTTTCAAATGAATAGCATTCAATTCAGTCTTACAGATTATACAAACAGATTTCAGAATATAATTTTTTACAAACCTCAAAATTCTATTCGAATTAACAGTAAACACAATTTTATTTCAGACTTAGAGAATACTTAGTCCCTTATCCAAATAAATATGTCGGAGGAATGCGTAGAAATACTGCTGAAAAATCAAAGAAAGCTTATTAAAGTAATATAGAACGTTATTTACTCTATAAATTTTAGTGTAAGGTGCTGAAAAGGTTTCATTTAGTATGAAGAATAAGAGGTCCACACGTACGACGAAGAAAGTTCAATTTAAACGTTAACCCCTGTGACGACACCACCCGCATTACTCTCACGTACTATTAGTTGCATAAGAATCGGGATATAGCGTCGGAGATCAGTATATACGAACTGTTAAAAATCAATGCAGGGGAACCAATGATAAACAGACTTCCTAATCAATCGAATAATCAGTTTTTATGAGTTTTTTATTAGATATTATTAAAGATACCTAAAGCAATTCGTTTTTTCCAGGACGTAAACGTAGTCTTTAACACAAGATACTTTATATTTTGTGATCAGATTTATTAAAGATCCATTACAGTCTCGTGTGGATACAGGTGGATGTTCAACGATCCATTCCATCCACGATCACTTCTCGGGTCATTCCATTACCCACTTCCGTGGGTCTCCCATCATAACTGAATCACTCGCTCCATGAAAAGTTACAAAAATCCCTCACAATAATTCATCTAAATTACTGAAAAGGTTTCGATGGAATGAAAAAGAATAGTTTCAACAGAATGAAATCTCGTTCCAAACAGTACGCTGCTGCAGTATCGGACTTTGAAACACGTATATGGCGCACATGTATTATTGTCACATACCAAAAGGCCTCAACCAGGATGCGCCGCATCCATTCAATCATTTTCGAAGGGTTATCGCAACATCGATGCATTTCAGATCTCGAGCGAGGTGCCGCAAAATAAAATGACCTCTCCGTGCATCCAAATAAGCTTCATTTCATTCGGCAGATAATACACTCCATGCACACGACCCTCGTCCGTCGCGACATTAACGAGGCCCGAGATCGCATCCGATTTGGCATCATTCTCTGGATAGGGTCGCCTTTCACTACTACCCAATGTGTGCACCAGATTGCGAAATCCAAAGGAGAATGCGTTCGAATTGAAATGAGCCGCATTGAAATCGAACTCTTCCATTTCCACCTTTTTAAATATGGATGTTAAACATTGCTTTTGCTATCGCGTAGCGTACTCGTACGGGTTAACCACCATCTCTCACAAATCCCCAATCTCTCTCCCTGGGATTTCTTCCTTCCCTGGAAACAGCTGCCTCTACAGGTGAGGAGCATTTGCTGACGTAGAGGGAGGAGTGGAAAAGGGTTTTTGTCACGGAAAAGGGCTGCAATCAATTAGTGGGGGAATGATGGCGAAGACGATGAATGAGAAAGAGATAAAAAGAAAAAGTGCGGTAGAAAAAAGACGAGAATCACTTTCAAGTATCGATGGGAGAATTTTCCAGTATTTGCGATTCATTTTGCAGAATCGGAGGGGAACAAATATACTTGTGGGGATGGAATTTGAAGGGTTGACCTCTGAGACGGCGTAAGAGCGTTCTCATCCCTTTTGTCAACTGCTTCGATCAGAGTGAATAAGAGGTAAGAGCGAATGCGGATTCGGGAAAAATGGAAGAGTTTGAAAACATAGATGAAAGAGTAAGATTGGGATCAAAAAAATAAAGAGATAAAATTTCGGGATTTTGCATGTTTTTCCTTGAAATGGAAAACGAGTGGTTCGGCACTAAAATAGGTTAAGTGATCAAAAGAGAAAAAACATTCGCTCCATTATTTTATCAAATATTATATGAATTAGTACATGAGGAGGCGAAAAAATGTTAGGTGAATATTGCAGTTAAAGTATGAAATATCATATATTCATATAGTAAGTTATGTATGAAGAAATCATTTTCAGATTTCGATCGATAACGTTTTAGTTTACGTAAAGATATGGAATTAGAAAAGGCTCGATAAAACTATTATACTATTTTTAAATTGTCGTGAGAATAACAAGAATGGTTTAAAATGGAAAAATATTAAAATTTGTACGCTGGGAATCAATTAATTTCATTCTAGAATTAAAGGAAGAAGATTAAAGTAAAGCCTAAATGATAATGTCAGTAGACTGAAAATATGTTCCATTTATCGGGAAAGAAATTAAGTTTGTAAATTTTTCTTCTTTAATTCCTTTTCAAATAATATCGAAAATAAAAATCGAAAATTTTATAACAATCGGGATCGGTGGAGATACTGCGTACTAACCGTCTCGTATCTTATCGATCTACTCGTACTAGAGTGTTTATGCATGTATTTATCCGAGTATCCGCACGGAGAGGGAAGTGCGGCAAGATTCGCAATGAATGATGGGAATTGTGGGTGATTGAGCGAATCTGTCAGTTGGGGGCGAATCGGAGAGAGGAGGTCGGTTTTTGCAAAAAGGAGAGAGGCGGCAGTTTATCAGCGTAGAGAGGTGGAGAAGATGGAAGGACCTAGGGATTAGGAGAGAGAGAGGTTGCGTGGGAATAGAAGGTCGTTCAAACCACGCAGAAACACTCGCCCGGTTTGCCGTCGTCACCTTTCCGTCACAACCTCTTCGACGTCGCGCTCTCAAACGCCCGCAAAAGGTTAACCCGACCATGACGTGGAAAGAACTGTATAATCGCCAGCGAGTGATACCAGAGGGAGACAATGAAGTCTCTCGACGCTCGGTTGCACCGGAGATTTTTGTTTTTCGTTCCTCTTTTCTTTTTATCCTCATTTTTTTCTCCCGCAAAATCCTTTATCTCGAAAAAAAATAGCCTTTACTTTTTCGTGGAATTCTATTTTGGATTTCGTATCGAATATCTCAAGTCTTCTTCCATTTATTCTTTCAAATAAAAGGACATGTGATTTGGACCAAACGCGTGACAAGAAGAAGTGAAATTAGCATCCGTTGACGATACGTAACACAGCTCTCTCATACGATCGCTAATTCGCGCGTTTCTTTTGTTTCTCCATTCGACGGTCGGAAACCCAACGGTCGATTCTCTCTTTTCTGGAAACCACCAATAAAAGCTCATTCATACGCTCGGGAATTCCGGTAAAAGACGAAATTTATACTTCTTTTACGCGAGGGGATTCCAGCCGCGCGTTGGCGCCAATAATGACTAATTGAATGATGGACCACCGCGACATTATCGATACTGTTTTATTTTTTCGCTCGGGAAAGCGAGGTCCCTCCACGTGCGGGTGAAAAGAATAATTTCCCAACGAGGAGAATTACGCCTTCATTTATTTTCGAAATTTGCCATCGACCCACGCCGTTAATCAGTCTTGAGCTCAATTGGATAATCAGGTTGCGCCGTAGTGGGATTTATCCTAATTTGAAGCTGGTTTGAAAATCCCGGCAGATGGAGTTAGCGAGGGAATCAAAGGGAAGGACAGAATAAATGGGCGTGAAATGGAGGTCGCAGTTACGCATCGTGACTTTTGTATAGCCCTTGTTTGATCCGGAATAATTTCAATCGCTTTGTGAAGATCTGCACTCGTCATTCAATTGGTATAAATCAGAGGAAATACTTTGTTCATCGACGATTCGGCCCATTAATTACTTACTATAGGAGTCATGCACTGATAAATATTATATGGAATTGATAATTACGTAAAATTTCAAAAATTACTCGAAAGATAATTTAAATTTCGCAAAAAGTTTCACGATTAGCATACTTAGTATGGTTTGAGCACTTTTAAACATATTATGCTTTATAGAGAGAAGTTTACATATAAATGAATGATCGAGGGTAATCAATAATCTAAGTGGAATAATCATTATTAACTGAGATATCTTTTATAATCGATAACTCTTTCTGACAGAGGAACGGTATTTGAATGAAATGAATTATTTTCACTTCGCATAAAATGTAATGTAAAATTCTACCGAAGCAAATTATTCTTCATGCAATCTTATCCTACATATTTATTACATTGAATATTTTAGGGATGCATTTTTATTTTAATATCGTTTTAATCATTAGGTAATGTATCAATGCTCAATATAATTGTTGTTATTTGTGTATTATAATCTCAATTTATTATAACCACAATTATAATGTATAATGTAATAATAAATATCAAAGAGAAATCTTATTTTCGCATCTTTACCTCTAATATCGTCATTAAGTAATTTTAATATTGAAACATTAAGAAATTAAGAATTTCCGATAATCTTTATGAGATAAAGATGGGTAAAAAAGTTCTTTTATCCGAATAAACTTTTCATTAAACGCAAAGTTTATGTAATTTACTTATTATTATCCATTACCTCTAGCAATAGTTCCCCTTATGAGGGAATAAGACACTTATCATTCCCAGTTATGCCGAGCGTCAATCGTCATAGAATTCCTCCATAAATCGACCCTTTATTCCACATAAACACGGCTCTCTCTCTCACGCACTAAACAGAGGATTCCATCCTCTTCGGTGTCCCGTTAATTTTGAACGCTGATCAGCATGAAGTACATCCCCACTCCATCCCATCAATCTTTGTTTTCGATGGGATATTGACACGCGGCGGATAGATCTTCACACGCCGTTCAAACCGCATGACTTCGACAAAGGGCACGGTTGATCCGCCTTGAGCTAAGCGATGACTGCTCCACCTATCTCTGTCATCTAAATGGTGCGGGATTTCGTACGGAATTCCCGTTTTGGGTATTAAATGCGCTATTTTTATAGATTAGTTTTTTATCATAATTTATCAATCTAATTGTTTCCTCGCTTGTAAAGTAAATCTTATTATAAAATACTCTTGAAGATTTGTGAGTGAGGATTAAGAACTAATGTTGTTTATAGCAACAAAACAAACTCATTTACAACAATGGTTTCATAACTCGATCCTTAAATTTTGTAAAGTAAACAGTTTAGTTACTAAGATGGAACTTACGCGTTAAGAAATATAAAAAAGATGTTTATATAGTATGCTGGATGGTATAAACAATTCGGAATATTCATTAGTAATATCTCTTGGATGATCATTGAATATGATGAATAGTTAGAGCTTCAGATATCTAATAAAGATGGACTAATTGAGCATGTGATAGAACATGAGCAAAGAAATGAAAGTTACTGTAAAAGAATATGGATGATTATTTTCTCTTCAAGAAGATAGACCCTGAGTGAATGTTTCATTGAAACTGGAATGCTGCTTACTATATTACAATTAAGGAGAGATGATTCAAGTATTTTTAATAGTGTTTATGTTCAACACAAAGTCTTCGTAAATAATAAACCTTCAAACTTTAACCAAAGAGTACATGTCAAACAAAAACTTTTTAATTCTTCAAATTATGACTTTACTCATTTCTTAATTAATTAAGGGACTGCAATTAAAAAAGTTTCCGAGAGTATTTGTCACGATTCTCTTCTGAAATTGGTCCGTAGATAACTCTCCAGCATCAACGACATGCAAAGCACATTAGAAATATAGCTCTCCCAACTTCACTTACTTTGATAGATGGAAGTCTTTACAAAGTTCTCTGGGATTGATTTTAGGCTTCAGAGATTTATGTGAACAGTGTTCTCGCTCGTTGAGATACGTTCTGACATCCTTTTTCGATACACGTGTTCAACAAAGTCAACTTTTAATCTCTTCATTCTGTTTTTATGGAAACAGCATCGTACATAAAAGGTTTTTGAGCTTATCACAATACTATATCTTCTTCTGTTGAAATATATCTCAGGTAATCTTAGATAATACAACTTTAATAATTTACAGGAAAAAAATATTCTAGTATTTGAATATGTTTTATAATCCTCGAAAGATTTCAACTTTTTATAAAATACTTTAAATCAAAATGAAATACTTTTCGTAATACAATGGCTTATAAAAAAATAGTTCTAAGGAGTTCCTCAAATCTTTTAAATTCCTTTAAATAATTTTATTTACATGACTTACTCTCAGGTGAATTGTCCTACTGATCTAACATTCACACCTATTCAGGATAGTTTTAGACCAAGTTATTATTTACCAATTTAGAAATATTTCATTCATCAAAAAGTTGTACTTTTTAATGATAATATATCCGAAGAAAATTACAAAATCTAGCTATTTTCATTCACTTTGGGAATGGAATCATTATCTGGACATATATTCAGGGGCATGCTGAACTTTATTTTTAATTCATAATTTTGAAAATAATATATGATTCTCATTTATAGATTATCCCATTTCCTCATAACATACACATATAAGATAATCCAAAGTATCCAAAATTACACTTAATATCTACATAAGATCCATTTCATGGCTTAATTATTCCCTCGTTTATGTAATCTACGGAATTAATTTTTTGAAATATTTAAAAAGGAAAGATGGACGATTATCACCAAGGAAATCAATTTAGAAGTCAAATTACTTTCTTAAGGTTTCGTTTAACTTTTTTCCGTCCGAAAAATCGTTACGTTAAACTCTTTAATAGTCAGTAAACAGTTTGCTCTTGCGAAAATTTCCGCCATCAAGAACAGATTGCTTCGTGGAAGGAGCTTCCTTGTAAATGAGGATTAAGGAAGAAATTAATTACTTCTCGGATAAAATTTTACAATCAATCATGCGAGAGAATGTTTTATACGCGTACGTGTATTGCATTAAGGGAAGATGAATGCGGGACCGGGGAGAGATCAATGCGGCTCTGATATTAAGCAAGGCGTGTGTGCGAGTTGTGGACCACCGGGAGAGAACCTCAGCGTGAGATATTGCTCTCAGGGTCGGCTTTGACGCGAGCAGTATTACATCAGATTGGAAAGACCTATGGGTGCAGACAATTTATACGACTCAAGAGGCAAGAAAATATAAATAAATAAATTTTTATATATTATTATTATTTGTATGCCGTTTACATTTATATTATTATATTTATTATGTATTTTATAATAAATTATAAGTAAAAGTAAAGTAATATTATTTACTATTAAAGCGGTAACACGTAACAATTATTTTTTTCAGTACATTGTAGCAAAGTAAACACTTAAGAAAACGGAAAAGAAAATGAATATCTTTTATCGTTTTGCTTTAGATGAAATAAAAATATTATTTGTCAATTAATCTTTTATTATCATTCGTTGCTATACTATATTAGGATCTTAAAAATTGGTATTCTTCCGTGTTTTGCAGATTCTTGAATTTAGTATGCATACTTTCAAAGAAGTTCGGTTTTGAGTATTATTTATATAGAATGTCGTCATTGATCGACTTTCAATTATTGGAACACCATAAACGATAAATAAAACAGGGTGCTTCGCTGTGAAACCAATAAAACTTCCTCTCACGAACGAAATGTAATACGAATAACTTTAGAGTGGTACTGAATGAAAGTCGTATTTTGTAGAACGAGAACAATCGCAAATAGAATTCGAAAATATCGAAATTCTTTTTAGAATGTATGTAACGAATCTGGTTTGATTATTCAGAGCCAGAAATCCTAGTTTCCTTTTGTTTTAGAGAGAATAACTTTACAGCAACCGAAGTTTGTTTTGGAGTGCATCCGTGTTATTCGGGGCTTGCTGAAATTATTCAGTTTGGGAACAGTAAAGCGCAAATATGCACGGAATTCCCTTCGGGCGATAGTAATGGGAGCAGATGGGAGTCGGCCCTATAATTTGAGAAGTGGTTGTGGTCGTTGAGGAAGCTGTGAACTGGCCACTCTGCACTAAGGTATGATTAGCATTGGACTTGCGATAAAACGGAATGGATTCCTAAAGATATAAAGCGTCTTAGTACTGGTCGAAAGACAGCTGGGACATGGACATGGTGAAATGCCTCGACGGGTGGAGAGAGATTAGCGGTTATGTGATGGTCTTAAACCATGTCAAGACTTAACACGCATCACATGAGTACGGGAATTGAAATTGATACTATAGCATTGCTCGTGGAGAATATTAAATTGGATGATTTACATAGCGAAATAGACGGTTACGAAAATTAATTAGAAATCATGATGAAATTCAAAACCGAAATTTATTAATATCATTATTCAATAGGGATGCTATATCTACAGGCCCTAAAAATAATGTTTTAAGTATCTATTTTTATTAATTTTTGGGTAAACATCATGAAAAAAACGAAGGCAAATAAAGAACCAATCCAAAACTATGTAAGTTGAATAACGTTCTTTCAAATTGATGCTTTACTTAAGAAAAAGTGAGTAGTGAGAATTTGTTGAGGTAGTAATAAATTTTTTAAAAGGAGTAAATCATCATGAAATTCAAAACCAAAATTTATCAATATCATTATCCAATAGGGACGCTATATCTATTTATTATATAATTATATATTTTTAATAGGATTGAAATGTGTATTTATCAAGTAGATATAGCATTATTCAGCTATTCTCTATTATCTCTTTTCGATCCGGCGTCTTCACGGTGTTCTTAAAATTACTAGTAACTTCTTCTGGTTGCAATCTTCCCTTCTTCCATGATTTGGGAAATGAATTAGAGAGGATGAATTCCAAGTGTGTACTTCGGCATTCAATCATGGGGCGTAAATTTAACGTTAGAGAAACGAGGAAGAATATAATTCGAAAATAAGCCTTCCGTTGTGATAACTAGTCCCTAGCTGTAAGGTAAGTTGGTAAACAATGAAATTAGAAAGACCTTTCTTCCGGTGGAGCAGCCAGGATTCCCCGAAGGTTTGCCGAGATTGAGGGTAATTAAAGTGATATATTATTAGCGACGGGTAATCTTATCCTATGTTATTTAGCTTTTGGGAAAACAGTTACGCGAGAGAAAAATTTCCCCTACTTACCTAGGAGACCGGTGAGCTATGATTAAATAAATCTTAAAGAATATACATTTTAACATTTTAATTACGCTGTAGTCAGATTATAAGGTTATTATGTTGGCAATCTCTGTTTACCGAAGAAATAAAACTGTAATTTAAAGGTTGTCTGCTTGTTATTGAAAGTTCCTTTTTCCTATTTAGAGTATCAAAATTACAGTAATGAAATTTACTCTTTTAAAGCTTTTATTCTTACTCCTTGAAATTAAACACGTTGAGTGGAGCAATCTTCTACATAATTCTAATCGACTGTATGGTTAAGCTTCAAAAAAGAACGTGTATATTTTGAATGTGGATGAGAGTTCGCGAATATACAAGAATAGGCTCTTCGTTTGTGCTACTTGGTCCGTGCACCAGCGCGCTGAATGAAAAGGCGCTTTCTATGTGGAACATAAGTATTATTTTTGGGACTCATTATTTTTTTTTCAAAGGTGCGCCTATAAATGGGAAGTGTTGGTGCGTGAAAGCACGTTCTTCTACAGCGCACGTCATAACGCATTTTTGGACACTTTTCGCTCGAGCAACGCCTTTTCTTGATGCCACGGAAATACTCCGCAACTTCAAATATGAGAGCTATTTTCGCCGAGATCAAAGTCATCAAGGCTTGAATCTTTCCGAGTCACGACCCAATTCACACTAGTTCGTGGTGAAACTTGGAATGAAACCTTTATCAGACGCGGTGTATTTCGAGTTTGGATTTCGTTAAGAATTCGTGACCCGAGATATAATCAACGGGTGAAGTAATTGGGAATGTTCCGCTCATCTTTGTGACTGTTAGCAATGATTCGTAAGAATGATTATTATGATTATTAGCCGGATTAGTTTGAAATTTAACCTTAAGACAATTGGCTCCAGACACAGCACGTGATAGTGTAATCAAAAGAATATTATCAAAGCAATATCAGATCTTGAATCACGGAGACATTTTCGGAACGATAAACATTTTAAAATAAAGCTCCAAAATAATATTATCAATGATGGAGATATAGAGAAAAAGTATTGAAAGCTTTATCCTCAAATGAAAAGTCCGTTTTATTTATCTTATTACTGAATTTCTTTGAGCGATTTTTGTGAATCTGTTAAAAGAAACCCATTTAGTGTAATATAGTAGAATTATTATCAGAGTTAAGACAATATTACAAAGAAGTTGCGTAAAATAATTATCTTAAGTTCATATGCTCCGTAAACTCTTCATTGGTATCTATGGTACAAGCGGTACCATAGCGGTTACAATGATAAAGTATGAGTAATGAGTAGTGAATATATCATCTCCAATTCCATACCAAAAGAAAAACTAGAAACAGTAAGGAATCGAAGGTATATTTCTGTAAATGTTTTCTCCATTTCAAAAATATTTATCTTTGCTTTCAGAAAATTATATTTTTTCAAAAGATACCATCTTCAAAGGGTAGGGAATGGAGTTTGATACGTTGATCAGATACGATGTACATCGAGGACGACTGTAAAGCCTTACCAATTCTTTATTCCCACAGAACAAAACGGATATTTTGTGAATTATATCGATTAAGATGGCTTCTTTGTTTCCGATTCCTCTAGTAAATTCCTACATTTACATCAGAGAGTGAATCTTTGAAGTTGAATTAAATACACAGAAAGAGCGATATAAGATGCGGTAATGCAATATTTAAACAATTCATTGAATGATTTGAATTGTAAAAAGTGCTTCAAAATTCATAACCTATCCATATATGTGTGAAGTTCATCCTTTAATCCACACGGAAAGTATACATAAGAAATATTTCGAAAATCGGGCCAATGCATTTTTATGTGGGTTAGTCCGATTTTAAGGCCCCATCTAGGATCGAACCCATGATAAGTAGGGTCCGTTCCCCATTTTTTACCAGGTCAAGTAGAGGGGGTCATTGTGTAAAATAATCGGCTTGCCCAAGACCTTTGTAGTTTAGGCTGGACATTCTTATCCTATAAGTATATCTCCCCGAAGCAGCTATATATAACAGATTTACCTGGTGTACGCATATATATTTTTCTTTGTTACTTTTTCGTATTGCAACAATAACCTCGAAACGTTTACGAGATAAGAAGACAAATACGATGAATACCGAGCTATTTTTCAATTTGCAACGGAGCTTTCAGATCGATCTATTCGTATATTTTATAAGGCATTCGCATCGTATCCGTATTGCCAACTTTCCAGAAAAAAAGGACATCACGAGATTTCAAAATGGGAAAGATAAACTTTGTCAGAACGATTCTCGCGACCTTTGGGCATTCGACCATGATGAATGACTTCCCATTCTTTTATTTCTCTTCGGAAAAGTTATAAACAACCTAATGAAATGACGATCGAATATATGCGCATATAGATGGCGGAATTTCATTCGCGTTAAAAAATTTGCGGAGCACTATTGAATCATTCATTAAAAGGAGAAATTAATGGATTTGCATGTAAATGGGACACAATTCGAAGGACGGAGTTAGACTCGGATTAAGCGAGCGAATGAATGAAGATTTGGACGGATTTGCTGAAAGTAGAAGCTTTATGAAGATCAAAAATGCTAAATTTCTTGTGTGAGATATGAAACAGAGTTTTCACTTTCTTTAAACGAAGAATCCTTTTCTGCTTCCGTAATACGTTAGTAATAAATGTTTTATATATTTTAGGTCAAAAAAATTTTAAATTTTCGAATCTATTTTTTGAATTTCGTATTCGTGGATTGATTCTGTGAAATAAGTATATTAGATACAATTTGTTGCATTAATAATCAGTATTGCTTCATAAATTTAGAATAAGATATTTTGCATACTAAACACTTGGAGAAGAAAACATTTATTATCATTAACATAGTTAAGAAGCTCTCAAAGAAAGGATATAAATTATATAGGAAAGGAAGCTAACTGAACGTGAAAAGTATAAGGCTATATACGATAAAATTTGAATGTTAAACGTATTGAAGTACGATCTCTAAAAATCGCGCACTTTATAAATAAATAAAAATATGATCTAGATGTAAAGTAAGGCACGAGAGGAATTTAAGTTGATAAAACAGTCTGCGATCGGATTCAGAATATATATATATATATATATCGAAAAACACAACTAAATAACTTAAAGATCGCGTGTTTTGGAAATATGGCCGATTTTGATATCAATCCGAGATAAGGAAACTCTCTTATTTTGGGAGATCCGTTCTCGTGGTTCGTATCATTCCGTTCTCGAAAATATCTTCTTTCATTCTTCGGATTCCCACGTGAAATTCTAGGACCACCAGAGAAATGATTCGGGGAAAATGTCTTGTGAGGGAATCAGAGATTAACCCTCGTTATACGGCCTTTGACACATTCTCTGCCTCAAGGCGTCCACAAGTGCTTCCATCGCTATGAATCCTTCCGGCGTTTGAGATGGACGTACTTGCTTACTGACCTGGATTCCTCGAACGCCGTATGCGACCCCCTCTGTGTAGCAACGAAACAATGTAATTGTTCGGCGTGCATTTTGAAATTGGTTCAGGGGTCAAAAGGTTTAAGTATGCATGTTATTATTAATAATTAAAACTGTGGTCATATAAATATAGATTTACTTTAAATAAATTTCATACTCTTGTATCTTGTAACAATGGTGTTAAAACAATATCAGAAATATAAAAATATAGGTAGTGAACCATAGAGAAATATAGATATATCGATTCGTAAAGATTCATATAATAATAATGACAAAATTTTACTCGTATTTGTCGCCAGAGTTCGAGAATCGGATTTACCCTAAGGATTTTAAGTTCTGTATCATAATCGATAAAAGTGATGTTTATATTTATAATAAAAACTTTGAAATATTTCCATAGATTAAATTACTTAGAGTTAAAATGATATTTATACATTATTCAAAGTAGTAATCATACAATTAATATTTATTATTTCTCTACCCAAGGATTTGGTCGATGTTTATTGTTTCTTTCGATTGTTAGCAAATAGCATAATTCTAATAATTACATGGGAATGCTCAATTAAATATAAATGTGACGATTATCTATGAATCTTAAATGCGTTTAAATTCTAATATATGTTAAATATTATTCATTTATGAAATATTAACTAAAAGGAAACGGAGAACCTTAAATATGTACCTAAAAATTTACTCTGGTATGTCCTGTTGAAAAATAAAGTAATTTTCGAACTTTTATTTCGATGAACTTGATTTTCTAGTCCAATTCTAGATTCCTCAACTAGAATACAACGACGACTTGGATCGTTCTGGGAATTCAGGGAGCCGTGACAGGCAGTGTGACCTCACGCATATCGCACTCTGAGATTTCACGTCAAAGAAGATGAGCCAGTTGGATTGTGGACGTGATTCAATAAAGCCGAAGTTAACGTTACTCTGCGAGATGGAGGCTAAGCCACTGCTGGTCCAGAGACTCCAGAGGAACGAATCCGACCGAACGGAAAGCAAAAAGCGTAACTGAAAGCCGGTGGTGCGCCCGTGTTGATGTGAAACAGAGAATGGGGGAGGTGACACTTTTTTAGACTGTCATTTTCTTTTATCAGCCGACGAAGCAAAAGACGGCCTTTGATTGGACCGTCCCCTCAAATCCTTCCTTTGGAAATCATCTCCCCAATACTATGATCTCTTTTTTCTTCCCCCATTACCGGTGACGTCTTTCCATCCCTTTTAACCTTTTTTACTTCTTCTCCGAACTCTTTTATGTGACCTCGCAATCAGTTCTGACGGAGGACACGAATTTGTTCGCACGCTCTCTTCTCCCTTACTTTTTCGACTATCCGAGAGAATTCGTTCTTCTTCTTTTTTTTATCGCCCAGAAGCCACCAGAAGCGTTGACATTTACAAATTTACGATTCCATCACGTAGATCCTCATCCAGTCGGCAGCTATCGTCCTTTGAAAAATGTTTCGTGGGAAGTATTGATCTTATTTGAAGTTTCCTTTTGATCTACGCTGTGTTTAAGTTCTTTCGCGAAGCACTCCGAATGCATAAAGTTTGTCCAGATACGTAGAATTAGATGTCTGCCTTTACAAGAAGAAAACTCCTTCCGAATATGCATGCATCTATGAATATAAATATTTTTTTAGGTTGTGTTCTTTTGATTGAACTCGTATTTTTTGCTGGATTATACAAAATATTACGGTTTTACATTTCAGTAGATTTAGATGATAACTGAATATGTAATCATTATATTACTATATATATACGAGTAAAGGTGCGCTTGCTTACAGCAAGCAATGCAATAATTTATCTTTAGTGAATAATAAAATTTTTCGAAAGATTACTCTGCTCAAACGTTGCTAATAATAAAGTAAAGAGCATTAACGCAGCTGAAAATGCACTGAATACGATTTCCGATGCATTTCTTTCGGCAGCTAAAATCCCGCCCCGGCGTCGAACCAAGGTCATCCTGCTAAAATTACTGTAATCTCTCGCTTGAGTATGGTGGACTTTATAAACACCCCGAATTGCAAAAGGAATATCATTTAGGAAGTACCTTAAAATGATTCCTTAATTCCCTATGTATTTCACATGGAGTATTAATTAACGCCCCCTAGCATCGAACCAACGACCTTTTACGACAATCTTAGGATAGCTTTTATATGAAAACTGTCCCCTTAATGGCTTTGTGAAATTTTTAACCTCTGCGCGGTTGGGAATTGTTGTAAAAAGCGTTCGGAAATATAGTCAATGTATTTTAAACGGGAAAAATCGAGATTACGGGACGCTCTGGAATCGAACCCGTGATACATAGGCAAGTGCTGATTTTTTTCGAATTACATTTTGTATGTATCTATATTTTTAGAAGGTTTGAATGATCTATGTACAATATTAAGGAAGCTACGATTTTTCAAAATCTGAAAATATTTCACCTCCTGGCATCGAACCCAGGACCGATTGTACGTAAAGTACTGCATTTTTCCGTAGACATGTATATTAGCAATAGCTACATGAAATTTTATTCTTTTAGCTTAATGGGAAGTATTTTTAAAATTATTAGAAAAACGGCCCCATGCATTCTTAACGGGGAAAATCGAGATTACGGGACACTCTGGAATCGAACCCGTGATACGTAGGCACGTGATGATTTTTTTCGAAGTATACAATATACTTACCTATAAATGTAAAAAATTTGAATGATCTATGTATCATATTAAGAGAGCTACGATTTTTCGAATTTCGAAAATATTTCACCTCCTGGCATCGAACCCATGACCGCTTGCGCGTAAGAAATAGCATTTTTGCGTAGATATATATAATTGCAATAGCCATATGAAATTTCATTGTTGTATCTCAATGGAAAGTATTTTTTTAAATTGTTTGAAAAACGGCCCCATGCATTCTTACGGGGGAAAGTCGATTTTTGGGGCCTCCTAGAATCGAACCCATGATAGGTAGGGTGGATTTCCCAATTATTCCTGAGTGAGATTTAGTGGGCCATTACGTAAAAAAATCGCCTAGCCGGTGGCCCTAGCGGTTTGGGCCTGACATTAATATCCTATATATATATATATATGTTATATAGATATATATATACGAGTAAAGGTGCGCTTGCTTACAGCAAGCAATGCAATAGTATATTTTTTAATAAAATGAAGGTATTTCGAAATATATTCTGAAAGGCCATTCTAAACATAACGTAAATGACATTTTCGCAGCGAGCATTGCATTGATTTCGATTTCCAATGCATATCTTACTGCAGCATTATTACTGCCCTGGCGTCGAACCAAGGCCATCCAACGAATAATACTGTCATTATTGGCTTGAGTATGATTGACTTTATAAATATTCCGAATATCAAAAGGAAATTCATTCAGGAAGTACCTCAAAATGTGTCCTAAATTCCCTATGCATTTCAAATGGAGATATAGTTAACGCCCCCTAGCATCGAACCAACGACCTTTAAGGACATAATTACGTTTGCTTTAATGTAAGAATGGTCCCTTCAATGGCTGTGTGAAATTTTGAAACTCTGCGCGGTTGGGGAATGTCATAAAAAGCTTTCGCAAATATGGCCAATGCATTACTTATGACAAAAATCGAGATTACGGGACGCTCAGGAATCGAACCCGTGATACCTAGGCAAGTGTTGATTTTTTTCAAAGTACTATATATACGTATCTTTTGGTTTTGAAAGTTTGAATAATCTATGTACGATATTAAGGGAGCTATGATTTTTTAAAATTTGAAACTTTTTCACCTCCTGGCATCGAACCCATGACCGTTTGCACGTAAGCAATAGCATTTTTCCGTAGATATATATAGTAGCAATAGCTACATGAAATCTTATGCTTCTAGCTTAATGGGAAGTATTTTTAAAATCATTTGAAAAACGGCCTAATGCATTCTTAATGGGGAAAATCGATTTTTGGGGCCTTCTAGAATCGAACCCATGATAGGTAGGGTCGGTTTCCCAATTTTTCCTAGGTGAGATTTAGTTGGCCATTACGTAAAAAAATCGGCGGCTCCGTGACCCCAGCGGTTTGGGCCTGACATTAATATCCTATATATATATATATATGTTATATATACGAGTAAAGGTGCGCTTGCTTACAGCAAGCAATCGGAAATTATATATTTTAATAAAACATACGCTTTTTACTATACTGACTAACGAACATTTACGCAGCGTAGCGTGACTTCGATTTCGTATGCTTTTCTCTTGACAGCATTATTAACGCACCGGCTTCGAACAGGGCCATCCTACAAAAATCACTGTAATCTCTCGGTTATGTATGACAATCTTTATAAACATGCCAAATTTCAAATGGAAATACATTAAGGAATTACCTCAAAATGACTCCTAAATTCCCTATGCATTTCATATGCAGATATAGTTATCGCCCCCTAGCATCGAACCAACGACCATTTACGACAATATTAGGAATGCTCATATATGAGAATGGTCCCTTTTATGGCTGTGTGAAATTCTGAACCTCTGCGCGGTCGGGAAGTGTCAAAAAAAGCTTTCGGAAATATGGTCAATGTAATTTAAACGGGAAAAATCGAGAATACGGGGCCCTCTGGAATCGAACCCGTGACACATAGGCAGCTGTTGATTTTTTTCAAAGTACATTTTATATGTATCTATAGGCTTTGAAAGTTTGAATGATCTATGTATCATATTAAGAGAGCTACGATTTTTCAAAATCTGAAAATATTTCACCTCCTGGCATCGAACCCATGACCGATTGTACGTAAACAATAGCATTTTTCCATAGATACCAATTATAGCAATAGCTGTATGAAATCTCGTTTTTCTAGCGTAATGGAAAGTATTTTTAAAAATTATTTGAAAAACGGCTCCATGCATTCTTACGGGGGAAAGTCGATTTTTGGGACCTCCTAGAATCGAACCCATGATAGGTAGGGTCGGTTTTCGAATTTTTCCTAAGTGAGATTTAGTGGGCCATCATGTAAAAAAATCGGCTGCTCCGTGGCCCGAGCGGTTTGGGCCTGACATTAATATCCTATATATATATATGTTATATATATCCCCCCGAAGCGTCTATATATAATAGATATATCCCCCCGAAGCGTCTATATATAATAGATATCCCCCCGAAGCGTCTATATATAATAGATATATATATATAATATATATATAATATATATATTTATGTTCACGTATTGTAGATATAGAGTAAGATGTTAGGTGTCTTTTACTTATCACAATCTCGCCCTAAAATACATTGATTTTTAATTTTTATATCTTCATTGTATAGCTCAAAAATTTTTTGCGAAATTTGTCAGTTTTTATTTTCCTTTCAAAATAAAACGAATAACAAAATTTCGCAAGTTATTTCATTAGTGGGGTAAATTCATTAAATTTTCTCATTTGCGTTAATATTTTCCTTTATTCTGAACGAATTTATAATTATATCTAAAACGACTTTAACTTCCACATCATCAGTCGACAAATTGACTGTTATAACAGATATTGTAAACTAGAGGAATATCATTTCTACTATACACTAAGGAAAATGATACATTACCATTAAAAGATCAACTGCATGTAATTTTGTATTAAATATAGATTTTTTTATCAGATTTTTAAATTGAGGGTATGCATTGGGAAAACTTAAAACCCTTATCAATACTGCTATATCTCCCTCTTACGCATTTTCTTCTCTACTCTTCGTTTTCTATATTCCCTCGTACACTACGTCTCGATATTTTCTAAGAAGCTATGGACCCAAGAGGGAACATTTGATTGGTGCATAAGAAGGTTAGGTTGGGTATTTATTAAGGGAGGAAAAGAGACGAGAATCGGAATATCCTATTCTTGAATGACGTAAAAATGAATGTCGTGGAAGAGGCACGTAATTGTAGTGGAAATATAATTAGACCTTTCTTTATTGTATTCCCCACGGAGGAGAATGTGACGAGGGACGTCAAAGGACGGAGGAAGGGTTATCTTATTTCCTCGACATAATTTTTTTTTCCTTAGAGTAATGGAAAGAAGGCTCGATGATTTTCTACACGATTGACTACGGTTTTTTTTTAATCATTGGTATCATTCGATCGGGATATTGGTTTACTAATTGAATGATCGCGATATTTCTTTGTTAAGGCCGTCATTCTTCTTCGGGGTGAAATTAATGATGCGCCAGGCGACGTTTCTGCCTCCCGACATTTCTTTCCCAAGTCTCATTAAAAGTCAAAAGGGTGAACGTATTTTTTTATTCAAATTACTGCGTGGGATTCATTGCGTTACGAAACATAACGCATTTTGCCTTTTTCTTTTCTACTTGACCCTCATGATGGACATTTCGCGTTAATTATTCAAAATAATAATCCGGTTTTAGAGAGAAAGTGGATGGAATTATATAAGCGTTGGAGTGGTATTTGACGAATTGGTTACGTTTAAATAATTACGTGAAAAATTATTGCGAGGATTAAAAATTTTCAATTATTGCGAAATACCTTAAATAAAAGAATGTCGGTTTCTTACAAACTTTCAGTTCACGAAAATAAATGAAAACGCAACCAATAATTTCTCCGGACTTTTTAAATAAAGTCAATTAGCCACACCATTAACAATCTCTTTACTATACATTTCACAGAGGATGGCATTGTTTTGTGGAACTCCATCTCAAAAACACACAAGAAAAAGTACGATCCCGTCTAATTCTTGTGAATTTCTTTACTCGTCCTATCGTATTATACATCTCATACCTTCCTTTAACATCTCCTTTAAATGGAGATATTCGTAGTTTGTCACGTTCATTTTTTTTCATAAAGAATGGAAAAGTTTTCACCTCTTACCCAGTTGATCATCATGGTGGCTAAAAACTTTTCTCCCCTTCATTTCGGACAAAGAAAATAAAAATATTTTTGTATCGGCATACTTGTTCCCCTGTCTATAGTATAGGAAAAAAGAACGGAAAACTAACCAACTCCTTGGCAGAAAAGATTGAATACAAAGGCCACGAACACTTGAACCATTTCGCCACACAAACACACCAAAAGCATTTGACTTTTGTTCCCACCAAAAAACAGATCGATATATTCCGTACCGAAGAGTAAAACCCTATGTTTTGCTAACACACTGCAGTGTTTTCATCGAAAAAATACTCTCGTGCGATTCAATATAACGAGCTTCGGACCGGAGGATCTCGAAAAACTTACAAAGAGCAAAGCCTCTGCTAAAAAATTCCTTTTCTCTATGTGTGTTGGGAGGATGAGTTTAGAGTAAAATTAAAGAAAAGGCTTTTTCGAGGCAATCGAGAATGCTGCGAAAGTAGGTTTACTGCATAAAAAGTAGGTCCGATCGATATCGCTCGCAGAAATCCAAAACTTGCGGTCGCCTATTCTTTATAGGTTCGTCCGCGGATATGAACGGAATAATAGTTGGCCAACATTCAAAAGGGATGGAATTTTAGCATAAAAATCCAGGCCAATTTCGCAAAATTCTTTCGTCGGATGAGATGATTAGATAAGATCACCTCGATAAAAGGTGCACGTAGTTATATGCAGTGAGGAGAATCAATTTCGAGTGAATGATCGCTCGATTTGATCTCGAATGCTCTGCGCAAAATTGAATTCCAGCAGAAACGATGGAACGTTTAGAACAGGTGAACAATTAGAATGTAGGATAATAAGCTAGTTCTTCACGAAGACAAACAAACAATGCACATTTACTTTAGGTCTTTCATACAATTCAATTTTTAAGTAATAAATTCTATCAGCGCGATGTTTTTGAAGCGCCATCTTGAAAAGATCAATAAAATTCACAATCAATATTCACTTAGAATCTTGAGCAACGTTAATGACTACAAAGGTTATATTTTATTATTAAGAATATATTGTTTTTTTTCGAAAGATGTCCTATTTATTACAGTTAGTTGTTTCGTTGATTTTGATGCAAAATAATGAACAGTTGTCTATATTAGGTACCAAATGTCAAATTTAGTTTGTATTCTTCCACCTACTCCTTAGAATTATTGACAAGTTTTTAAGCTTATTTATTTATAATTATTAAAATATAATAATTATTTAAATATATGGCACTAATAATTAGGATCATTTATCATTAACCAATTAAAATGTGTACATAGTGCATTTTACGTATAAACTATTATAAATTTTTATTCTTTATTCTGCGAGAACATTACTTCGGTCTTAACGTAATTTAAATATTATTGCTTATTATACTTTTTTTATCTGAATGCTCAAATATAATGTAAAAACAGGCACAATTACGATGATGTTCCAACTAATTGCTATGATTTTTAAGCATAGAAACGTTCAACCTTCAACGTCTCAAGCCTAAAAGTCTTCACCAATCGAAAAAGAAGTTTTAATTTTTAATTAAGGGAAATGGATAATCATTTTACGTTATCCATTCGTCTAATTAAAGATAATTGAAAAGATAATGAGGTTTAATGAAAGTGGAGAAGAGGTACTTAATGAAATTGTTTCGATCTGAATATTATTTAAAAAATAATCCGAGTATGTATAATCCGAGTATTTTGAATCGGAATCTATTGATGTGCCTAGGTGAAATATTACCTAATAATCTTATCTTCATATTTTTGGATATCCTGAGTCAATATTAAAGTAATTCGCAGATTGAAAAGCTTTCAAGAGCGAGATTTCCGATTTTTTAAATGCTTTATAAACGAGATTTAAACGTTATCTCTTGCTCTCATCGATTTGCATATATATTGGCAGTAAATCTGCCGTATTAATCCATTACTGCGTTCAGGCAAAGCACTCTGCAACAACGTGGCTCGGAATGATTTGTGAACCACCGCGTCGGAGAATCGCCATATATATTTACATATAAAAACATTTTCGGGTAAATGAAAATATTTTTCTTTAAAAAGCTGAAAGGGAGTGACCAATTTTAATGAGTGCTGTCCTCAATTGGATGTGTATGTGCTTTTTACAGAAGTACGGTGAATTATAAATTGGGACGCAAATAATTTAGAAGTGGATCGTAAACTAATTGAAAAAAAATATACCGACGGGAGATGGAAATTATATGGAACAAGATTACGCTCTATAGAACTGAAAGTCACCATTTTTTTTTTTCAATCGATATCAAAGAATGAAAAACATGATATTCGTTGCAAGAAAACCTTATTTATTTTCATGGAAAAAGCGTATTCCGTCCCGACTTGAAAAGAGAATTAATCCAGTTATAACATGCATAAAAGGTTTTTGTATGAACCACCCGAATGTGTACACAAAAACTTAAATTGAGTAGAAATAATAGCGAGTTCCAGATAAAAATGAACTCGACGATTGGCATTTCTCAGTTCTTCATTATAACAGTAAGTTTAGTAGATGGCCGCTAAAAAAATATGCTCGATGGATATAACTATAGTTAGACTCAAAATGGATATAAATAATTTCTAACAACGCAACAATGTAAGGGTTTTCCGAAAAGTTTTGAAATTTAATGCGAAAAGTTTGAGATAATGTATAAAAGTATGATAATATGAAGTATTGTGTATGAAAATATCGAAAATGAAATCAATTGAATGAAGAAATGAGGTGTTAATAGAAATTATATTTAATTATAAAACGATAATCTATGCTTGACTTCAGTGGTGTTAATATTATCTTTAAATAAAGAGGGAAAATATCTCTGGATGGGAATCAAAGACTTTGTGAAAGGTGGGCACTAACTGAAGAAATATTCTTGTTAAGATGTTAAGTTTGATGAACGCATTAGCGTACATGAATGTGGCCAAACGTCATATAAAATGATGTTTTAATTAATTAATTGTTGATGAAATAGAGGAATACATGATTTAAAATTGATTTTTAACTAATGAACTGGATGTAGCGATAGTGATAATTGATGCAAAGTTGCTTTTACAGCCAATTAAAGCCCAAATGCACTCGAGGTCTACCTCCCTCAGTATCTGTTTTCAGCGTCCATTATGCAAGCACGTTCTAGCGGCTTTACCTAAATTCCAATATCATCGACAAAGTACTGCAGATTCAATCCTTGTTTGCACAAATTTGTGCTCTTTATAACACCAAGTATACCTCTCCAGGCTTTGGTCATTCTAGATACTCTGTATACTTTGTAACACACAGTATCCTGATTAATCATTTTTTTTCTTCGCTTTCATCGCAATTTTATTTCTTTATTTTTTGTTCTCTCTATGCCGTTATTTATCTCCATTCATTTCGTTTATATATATATAAATCATAAAGATGAAATATCTAGTTCGTTACGTAGCAGTTAACTCAATCGGCTGTTTTACAAATACACACATTTCGCCTTATATATCATTATACATTCCTTTGTTAATTGAATTGAAAAGGTATATCAGTACTCGTAATTTTACTAAGATTTATTCACATTAAACTCTTAAACCGTTGCTATTATTGTAATCCTAATCTTCATCTTATTCAGAACCTATTCTGCCTTTGATAAATATTTTATTAGGCTCTTCAAATTACTTATTTCCATCCTAGGTCTATTTTCCCCTAAATACGTATTAGAATCGTTTCCTCTTTATAAAACCACTTCTTATCGATTCCTTTGAATTCACTTCTTTGAAAATACCTTAGCAACTACAAAAATATATAGTCGATGAACTCTTTTGGATGCTGAGGAAGATGGGAGGTATCAAATAGACATGAGTGATTTTCTGTAATTTTACTCTATTTTACTGTATTCAGACTGTATTCAGATGTACTAATTTCATCCTGAATATCCCAATCTATGTTATCGGAGAGAATAATAGATTTATCTATTTTTCATAAACTTCTATAGTAGTCATCCATTACATCCATTTTTAATGTTTGTCTCCCTTTTCAGCATATAAGGTTCCGTTTTCCACATTTTGTAGTTAACAGAGTTATTTGTTAGTACATAAAAAGAGGAACTTTATCAGTATTCGATTTACTGGAAATAAAACTCGATTCCTAGCAACGGGAAGATGTAAACATCTAAAAAAAAAACTGCTCGTGATTCTATCGGCATTCGGGTCAAAGGTAAGCCAATGTTTTGAGGGAAACGAGTAAACGAAGCGCTAGTGGTGAATGCCTGCGAGAGTAGAGCAAACCAAAGTTTGGTTAGCGAAAGCACGCTCTCGAGTTCCTCGAAACAGGATTGATAATGGAGGATGGCAAATAAACTTCGGACAGGCAAATGCATACGAATTACAACCGACGAGCAATCTGTTCGATGCAAACAGTGTACGCGACGCAATCGGAAAACATTCTGGTAGTCAATTGCTTACGTAAGCATCCAAAACTCTCCTTAAAATCTCATTGGAGGCGAGCGGCAGAAAATAAAAGAGGGAAGAAATCTGCAAAGGTAAAATTTCTTTTCGGAAACGGGAATTCATCGCTAAAATAAATCCGAAAAAAATTAAATGTGGCAGCTCTGCTAGAAGATCACGCCTCGAAGGAGCCCGGGATTTTTTTCCCGAGTTTTGCTCCGGGAGTTTTAGAGCACGAAATTTCTACGGCGTTTGGGGTAAATTGGAAAATATATTTTGCGCAGATTCGCAAAGATGGAGTGAATGCCACAGAGGCAATCCTACATCTGAAAATCCAGTGGAAAGATCTTGATTTCGGAGGGTAAAATTGCACACCTAAGAAGTAGAGACGTTTATACTGCAGAAGAAGATGTGGAAATAGTGATCTTATTTTCAGTATGAAATGCTTGCGGTTGGTAAGGATTTTTTTTTTCAATTCCTCTATGACAGAGTTGGAGTTCCACACAAACTACTTAAACTTTAATCAATTTGGTGAACATAAATTCACACCACCTATTTTTGTGGAGAATTTATTTCAGGAAAGGATGATGCTATCTGCGAACCACATGAATGAGAACTGATATTTTTAGAATTATATTGTCTATGTACTTTTGAAATATTTAATTTTGTATTAATAGTATTTAATTTGTAAACTTTTTTTCTCTCTAACGCTCCATATCCACGATAAAAAGGGCTGATAAATTGATCATGAATTACTCAATAATACGAGTGAATGCACAAGTGATGGTATTTTAATTGAAATCATATACTTAATATTTATTAAACGTATTATATATAATTATAATATATTATTCAATATTATTATATTCGTATTATTATATAAAATATTATTTATTACACGTAATATTTATTGAATTAATGCATGTACGCATAATTTGAACGGATTCCATAATGAGTATATAGTCTTTCCTTTTCATATCTTACTCGTATCAATCTAGAATAAACTACTCGTACGTACTTATAGAATGAAATCCAATTCTCATTTGGAAAACAAGTTTGTTCACAAGTGGAAGAAAACCCTTAGAAGTGGAAATTCTAATCCATTATTCCATCTCAGCTGCAAATACTTCAACCGAGCGATCATTACAAATATCTTCGGAAAGAAATTCAGCAAAAATATCCAATCTCGAACGCTCGCTACCTAAAGGCCATCCGAAGTGCTTTCTTTTTAAAAAAAGGAAATCCCCTGAAAAGAGAAGCTTATCCCTAATAAGTTTCCACTCTTGCCCGTAAATCTAGCTGCGGAGGTAACCTGTCCGAAGACAGGATGGACGGACAGTGCTTTATTCGAGGAAAAAAATAGCGTAAAGACGCGAGTGGGAGGATAAAACACATCTTCTTTAATGGCCCTTTTAGTGAGAAGGAAGAGCAAATGGAGAAAGGGAGAGTGTGTGTATGGAGGGTTCTATATGGAAAAACGTGTTGTGACGTTGAGCGGCCATGCAGGCGAGGATATCTCAGTGGGCCCAGGTTAACGAGGCTCCAGGGAACTACACTCACTCGAGGGTAAGAAATAAAACGGACTGCTACTAACGAACGGATTCCGAATTTGAATTTTAAATAGCGTAGAGAGAGAAAGGCGGTGCTGAAGGGGTGTATGGGTTTCCCATGGTTTGTTTTTTGAGAAGCTGTAGATGAAGGAAAACGGAGGAATTGTGTTACCTCGTTCGTGTAGAAGTTTCGGTTTTTTGGAAAAAACCCGTGTGGATGAAATGCGGAACGAAAAAGGATTTCATCGCTTTGTGAAGAGGTCTGCGGAATGCAGATTCGATGCCTAGTTTCGCGAGTTGCGAAATGTTGCAGTTCGCGTTGTGAAAATGGGATGAGTTATGTTTTGATAGTGTTATGGGTCTCTTAAGAATCCTACGAGAGGTTAAATTCATTTTTATTATATGCCAAGAAATAATTATGAGAGTGAAGAAAAGAGATATTATTTCTTGGATTCGGTATGGATGGTTGATTTCTATCTTGTTACATCCGTGTGGTTGTGTTGTCGTTGTAAGTTGCGTTTTAAAACAAAATAAGGGATAATAAAAGGAAAATATAAAGCACATTAACATACCGTAAGATTAATAAAAATTGATCACTGAGGATTGGTGCAATAATAGCAGAATTTTGAAATAATGATGTTTTCATGAACATTATTTAAACAAATATTACACATTTGATAATTACGTGAGTGTCTTTTCTTACTTTTTATTTATCGACATTAAAATTTGATATATTTTTTGAAATCTACTTTGTGAATTGCATGATAGTTACTGGAATATGCACTATGGATCCCTTTCACGAAGCTGAGCTTCATTTTATCAGATTTATTACTGGATTCTATTTAAAGGTTGATTTCAATTTGACCAAATAATTACGAACTTTTAGAATGATATATGAATTACAGCTCATTATCAAGTATATTCAGAGAGCTTTTCACTAATTACCGAGCTCATATTTCAAAAGCTTTGATGTTTTGCACTAATAAGTTTATATTTACATCGAGAGAAATTATAGATCGAAGGATAGAAAACGTGATGATCTTTATTTCCCAGAAATTTCAAGGTGTTCCTTTCGATTTTTAAATGAACACTCAGGACTCTGTAATTATTCACGCGAATTGAAAAAAAAGAAGAGAAACCACAATTTGCGCGGAAAGGATACTACTAATTGAAAAATGATTGAATTTCGAAAGTGGCAACAAACGCGAAAGATACATCTGTGGCGAGAGGAGATTTTAATTAGAGACGATGGGTGGGAATCATTTCTAGAAATGGAAATTTTCAGAGGTCGAAGAGGAACGTTATCGCAAACTCTTGCCTCGTTTCGTTGCGAAGAAATTGCAGCTTTTTTTTAACAGGAAAGCCGTTGCTAACAGTTACGTATACATTCTCCACTGCGGAAATTTTATTGTTAGTTTTTAGGAAAAGAGCGGAGCAATTTTTTTGAAAATTAGATTCAATTTTTTACGTTCCTCCGCGCAGATTTCGTCTGAATGCCCGGCGTTTTCAAAATTATTCATATACATATTTTTCGCTCAAAATACGGAACACTTTCCCGGTATCAGAAACTGGAAAAAAATCAATTAAAATTCCGGAACGTTGGGTGTGCATGAGCGAGCTAAAAACCCATCATATCCATTTCTTCCGCTTCACCTTGTTCCTCGGGGTTTTTTTTTATCCTCCACAGCTGCGTTACACGGCTAAGCTTTCATTTTATTTGTAGCCGTATCTCATTGGGTGATATGGAAAAAAAATCGGATAAGCTTCGCTGGTAAAAGTCAGGGATTTTGGGACCGGAATAAGATTCTATTTTTGGGCGAAAAGGTTAATCGAGAAAGTCTAATTAGATTGAATTTTTTGGATCGCAAGGAAACAATAGATACCCGTAGAAAGAAATCTGAAACGGTGCGGGATTAAATAAGTTAGTATGGCGTATGTTTTTTATTAGCTTCAGGGACAGGATTTTAGCTTCAAAAAAATAGGAAATCAATGTACTTAAATTTTGAATAACAGCTCTTGGAAACCGACAGTGTTGACATTACGTTAAATTGAGATTTCGGAATGTGCAGAAAACCGATTTCACAACTGCGGGAATATGTGGAAATGGTCACAGTATACTTTGCGTTACAAAAGGCTTATTAAAAGTTACTAATGCTGGGAGACTCTCTCTGGTATTCATTCCGGTTTATTCGACTCTTTACTAAAAACCATGAAAAAATTCAAAGTTACAGAGGAAAGGAAGCTGGGTTGATGTTAGGATTAATTAATGAAACCATTCAAGTCGGAAAGTTTTCAGTACCTGGAAAGCATATTAACGAGTTACGGCCACTGCATCATGGTATTCAATTAAGAATGCTAGAAAGAAAAAGCTTCATCCAGTCATACGAACAAGTTAAAACGGTAGACTCTACTAAGGAAGCTTAAATAATGAGTTATAAAATGAATTCTGGGGTTTTTCTTTAAAAATGAGCAGATCTTTGGCATTAGCGGATAAACAAATGATCAAAGAAAGAAAAGGAATAAAAAAAAGAAGGTAAAGAAAGATGGTTTCACATAATTAAACGTCTTCCGGCAAAAGACTTTTATAAAAGAGAGGAAAAGTGCTTAAAGGGGGTTAATGAAGTTTCTATAGAAAATTTAACGAATGTGAATGTATCTTAAAATCGCGATGACGATAAAGAATACTTTGGATGATTTTCGAGAGGTCATTGTTATTTGTTTTTTTTTCATAACGACCGGATAGTACGTAACAATACTTAGAAACAAATAAAGATAAAAAACGAAGTAAAACGCTCTGATAATTACTGTATCACAACGAATGATGTATAATGTTCCTACAGAGAAAGCTTTTTATTTATCTATGAATAGAGAATATGAATAGAGTTAATGAGTAAATATTTGGATCCAGAGAAAATTAATATTGATGGATTCAAAGGCATGTAAATGTTAAACACAAATATTCGCCAAAGTATTACACTGAATCACTTAAATCAGAAGCTGTACCCAACGAGAAAAGAAAACAAAACTTGATTTGACGAGAAGAAATACACTAAAATCCATCCGAAATTTGACGCAAACGTGGTTTAAGGGGAGAGAGTCTTTCAAACAAAACAAACCAACAGACAAAGTTTTCCCAGTTATATTCGGGTCCATTAGCATATTTCGCGGGATGTTTGCTTATGAAAGCTTGTCGATAAAATGGGAAAACTCAGCTTCGGGAACGACGGCGCTATGACAATGATTAAATTCCGCGAGAAGGTATAAAAAAAACGAATGAATAGATTTTCGAGCCGTTCGTTCGACGAGGCACCATTCTCACGGTAATTGGAGGCATTCAAAAACTTTGATGGATATGCGAAAGCATTATGCGGAGAGATAACGCTAATTATAATCGATTGCGAATAATTCCGAAGCCGTCAAAATTCGGCTTTTTTTAATCTGCCGATAAGTGGTGATTATTTTTATTTGCGAAAGCGTTTCCCTGGTTTCGAGCGTACGTATTTACGTCCGTTTAAATTCTTTTTATCTAAACACGGTAAAGCACGGTTGAAATGAGTGCTTTGAGATGGAAATAGAAAATTAGAGGACGAGAAAAAACATACAGAAAAAAAACAAACGCCGTATAAATTGGAGGTTAAGAGATGAAGAGAGGGAAGTTGATGAAGGTGTAAAAAAGGGATGGAAATGGACCAAACGAGGCAATTCAAACTAGAAAGCGAATTCGATCGAAAGTTTTCCTTAAGGGAAAGGAAATGTTCCAGCGGAGTTAACGGAAGGTGAAAATACTGGAAATGGAACAAGGTTTCCATTAAAAGATATCATCCATCATTTCAACAAAAAGGTGGATTCGGAAAACAAAAAACTATTAAAGGGGATTCAGCCATTCATCGCAGAGCGGGGAGAGAGAGGCAGTTTCTCTACATTTAAAATAAAGCGTCCGGACGACAAGGAAAAATGTCAATGATATTTTAAGGCGAAGGGATTGTGCAAAAAAAGCTACATTTCTCAAAGGTGAAGCGCATGAAAAGCTTTTCTTTCGGGGCGTAGGAGTTGAGAAAACCTCGAACGACGACAAAAAAGAAAAATACAGAGCTCTCGCAGCGGGTATAAGTGCCTCCAATTAAAATTTTCTTTCCGCTGACATGTAGGGAACATCTTTCTCTCTTTCTTTCAAGAGAGAGAAAGATAGCTAGAAATAGATACGTCAGGGATTTTTTTCAGAAAAAAATCTCGCTCAAAAATAGGTTCCGAAATGAAGGAGTTGCCCTTACCTCCATCAGCGAATTTACCGCTACTTGCGACCACTCCTTCCCTCCTTTTTCTTTTCCTCTCTTTCGGAGAATCGGAACGAAAACAAAAGCATCACGCAATGCAACCTTTTTATTATTATTATTATTTCCTAACCCAGTTCGAAATGACGGAAGGGTTTTGCGGAAAGAGGAGGATGAGCACCACCTTCTCTTCTCGAGAAGGAAATAAATATAAACGACGAAAAACTCGAAACCCACGCCACCTTCTTCGAAGGAAATAAAAAGAAGCGCGGAGAAGAGACAGGTAAATTCGCTTCGCTTCGGGGAGGAAGAAGAGGAGGTTCGTCGGAAGGCTGGAAGTGCTGAGCAGAAAGAATTGCAGATCCTGGAAATACCTTTTCTGTGACTCGGGGGTTCACAGAAGCAGTTCGGAAAAGTAGCGGAGTTGGCGCGAGAAAAATATAATTTGCTTTGGGGCGTTCCTCCGCTTCCGGCACAAGGCTCTTACCACGTCGTCTCTCCTCTCCTCCCTTCCCCATTATTTCCTCTCTCTCTACGTTATTTTTTCGACTCAGCGATTTCGGTTCTCGATTTCCAATACTAGTTGCCCTTTGATTGCGTCGCCTTATCGTTGCGCTTTTGTTTCTCTCTCTCTCCTTTATCAGCTTCATTTTGAAGACCTTTTTCGTGAGAACGAATTAAAGCGAAGGAAGCTCTCTCTCTCCGAGTGAAATGCAAAGCAAGGATTTCTCGAGAGACGCAGCCCTTTTATCGTGTTAGTTTCTTTCTTCTAGCGTCGATAATACTCCGCAATATCAAAGGGAAAATCGTGTGTATTTTTTTTTCTCTCTCGAAAAAGTCCGAGTATAATTCCTCCTCCTCCGAAACCTTCTTTGAACTCCCAACTCAATTTTTTGAGGAGCTACTCCGGTAGCTGGTTGAATTATTCTTGATATTTTTAGTTTCGACTGACCTCTAATGAGAATGAAAAGTCAGTTAATGACTTTAAGTTTACAGAGAGTTTTCTTTTACTTTGATAGGAATTTTACGCCGCATTAATACAAGAACGGATGATTATCCGATATATTTTATTAATTATCCTTTTCGAGCTAAATAAGGCATATATTTGACGTTTGTACCTTTAAATTTAAAAAAATATTATCTTGTAACTTAATTAGAGGAGTTAACAGAAGTCTGATTAATTGGAAATCAATTAGGTCACGAATTATGACAAATCTCAAAGTAATTTGAAATAAACTCTTCAAAAGGATCTTTTTTTAAAGATAAAAACCCTTAGATTTTAGATTTCATAATATATTTTTTGTACTTGAGATATGAACCGTACCGATATTCCCCTCTATCCTCTCACTAACCTATGTTATTCCAAGATTTGAACGAGATGAAAATCTTACGTTGGATTAATATGAGGATAACTTCCGTTGATTTTATTTATGCGTGTAACACATATTTTATGATAAAAATGAGAAAATTACAATATTTTAAGTTACGGATGTCATTTCCTTTCGTTGAATGTGCTATGCAGTATTTTTTCTATTATGAATCCGTCTAACATAGTATCTTAAATTGAAGGAGAGTATAACATTTTAATGTTTTTGAGATATTTTATGCTACTGTTACTTTTATTTCTTAATATTCACCATATTTTATCAAGGGTGCTAATGGCGAATTAATCCGACACTCGAAGCGTGTATGATTTAATTTTCATCTTGAGTAATGAGATGAATGTCACCCACCTTTTGGGTTTCGAGTCGTCAATTTGAATTCCAAGAGAAACTTAACGTCATCGTTTTCTTAAGTATAATTGGACCATAATAAAACTTAATTACCGAATTCGAAAGGATAATTAGTTCATTCCTCAAGCTCGGACGTGAACCCGTTCCTTTCCTTATCCAATTTCCTCCAAGTCCGTTTCCCTTGTTTGTCTTCTTCTCCTTTTGTCCGCCACCTTCGCTCTAAGATCGCCTCATCCATCCCTCATTTTATTAGCTGCTCTCCGATGTATCCAAACTCCTCAGCATTCCTCCTCTTTTATTAAAGCCTTCAGTGGCCTCGAAAGCGGATGGAATGGGAAAAAATAAACGGAGGATCTTCATTCGGACTTTTCGGGTTCCCTGAACGAATTTTCAGACTCATGGGGAATCACGGATGTCTTCTCATAAAGACGTCGTATGTCGGGCAAGGTTGGGATATCCCGATTTCGTTTCCCTTGGAGACGTCTGTTGGTTCCGTTTATTCTTTTTTTCGTCGGATCTTGTGTGGCCTTGGTGAAATATCAACTCGGCGAAAAAGCAGTGAACGAGGTCATTTTAATTACGTGGGAAACCGAAGTACTAAGGGCCTCTCTTGTCGATTCGGTCGCGTTAAAAATCAGCCCCGCGAGATTGATCCGAAAAAAAAAGAAAAAATATATATATCGGCGGAGGAGTTCAAAAGGTTAGATCGATACTGGATCGATGAGTGTAATCGCTCGGAGCGGCGTCGCTATTAATCGAATTTCTTCCGAGGATAATTCTATCAGGTCGAGCGCCATCTGCTGAATGAATTCTCCTCGTTAATTTCTCTTCCTTCGATACTTCCGCTTCTCTTTTTTTTATTCCGTGGCGCTCTCTAGGAAATGACGGCAGAAATAGAATGACTGCGCAAAAACGACGATAAAACCCCAAGACTCCGCGGAAGTTTCTTTTTTTTTAAGGCAGAATAAGTTATTAAACCACGTGGGTCTTGAAATAGAGTGACTATATGAATTACGACGTAGCATGCTCGTCTCCTATGGCAATGAGGTTCCGTGTTAGGGCATGGTTATTTAAGTGTGAAATTTCAGTGAGCACGTAATGCTGTTTTTTATCCGTACTTATAAAGCTTCAACAAAAATTGAATTTATTTTTAGACGACTGTTGCATGAAGCACAAATAGTAGAGTAAAATTTCGAAAAAATCTAGTGGTTTTGGTAGAGAAATGAGAATTTTAGACTTCCTTTAAAGTGAACAAAATTTCAGAGAAAAGGGTTGTTTTATAAATGAGAGTTGATATCAAGTTAATCTTTTGAGTTTTGCAACCTTGAAAAAAAATTGAATGCATTTTTGAATCTCAGTAGATATTTTATAAAATCTAAACTCTATTAACTTTTAATCTTCACTTCTGTAAATTTTACAAACACAGTTACGGGTTACCCTTTGAATTTTCAACATTTTGACAATCGTTAAGAAGGGGCATCGACCCGTAAATTTTGTAGGACAACGCATAATTATTCTCGCATGTACCCTTTCTTGCACTTATGAATAAATATGAGTGCTTATTTTTTGTTTCGGAGAAAACACGAGCTTTCCCTTGAATGTTTAAGGACGGCCATTAGTTTCAAGATACCCAAAAAGAAGTTTCTCGGTTGCGAACGTTAAATATTCAAGGGCATCTTTAGTGCTGGACTTTGGGCTGACTTCAGCTTAACAATGGGCGGGAATGCGTCGCCGGGAGAGGTCTCAATGTTAATGCGGATTCTCTTGGAAACCGCCAACTTTTCGGCCCCGGGTACAGTTTCTCTTGAGATGAAGTCCTCTGCCATATCTTGGACACAGTTCAAGATGAGGGAAATGTCATCGACGATGCAGGTCAGTAAAAATTCATCTTTACGTTGCGGAAAGTAATATCATATAAATAAAATATGTGGTGTTTGAAACAATTGCAATGTTTACTGATTATTTTTACGTACTTTATTTCCTTTATGATTTATACGCGACACTAAGCGAAGGATTCTATGTACTTTGTTTTAACTAAAGAAAATAGTATCAAAAACAAATATAACTTATATGTATAGTTATTGAATCATATAAATAAATCAATAAATTATAATTTATGCAGGGTATTAACGTGTTTGGTATAATTTAGTTAACGAAACCAACAAAATATTCTTGGATTCAAGTAGAAAGAAATACTTAACTAAAGTAATACTTACTAATATAATCCTTTTTATTATTTATAATACCTTTGTAACGAAAACGATAATACTATTCCTATATCAATACGGAGTTTGAGTATCAATATTGAGTGTTGTAGATGACTATTTTTGGTATTCTATTTATGCTGTGTCAGTTGCTAAACTATTAATATAATATTAAATCAATAAATTATAATTTATGCAGGGTATTAACGTGTTTGGTATAATTTAGTTAACGAAACCAACAAAATATTCTTGGATTCAAGTAGAAAGAAATACTTAACTAAAGTAATACTTACTAATATAATCCTTTTTATTATTTATAATACCTTTGTAACGAAAACGATAATACTATTCCTATATCAATACGGAGTTTGAGTATCAATATTGAGTGTTGTAGATGACTATTTTTGGTATTCTATTTATGCTGTGTCAGTTGCTAAACTATTGATATCATCACGTCTAACGTAATGGATTTTCTGTGTTGGATATTTAGCTAAAGAGTATTAATTGCATCGGAGCTACATCTGTGTAAAGACGAAGTATCGACCCATAATCTGTTCAAACGTTCGTAATTATCGTTACCTCTATGGCTGATGGAAAGTAGAACATATTATGCGAACGGTATTAGTGCCTTTTCCAGGAATTACCAAGAACTTTCTCCGGAGCCTAATTTTCGAAAATGGTTTGCTCCTTCTTCAGCTACTTAAGAAAATGAAACTCTGAGGATCTATAGAAACCCTTAATCCCTAACACGGTTCCGGATGAGGAGGCTTAGGGAAGGTGGTATAGGAAGCTTAAATCTTAATCAATGTAAATATCACTTCATGATGAAACAGTCTGTCGCACATTAATTACGCTCTAATTGCAATGTTTTTCATGACTTAGCAGATGTTTCACAAAGAAGATTAACTTAAAAAAATGCCAAAAAATGTCGAACCAGCCTCCATATTGAGGATGAATCAGTTCATCTATTACGTATGATAAGCATTTTCTGTAAATGCATTAACAATAGCAGTAGTAACAAGTGAAATATATTAAGATTTTAAACGTAAACTTCTACGGATTTATACGGAGCATATTCACGAGATAAAAGTGACGTTCTCAACGCAGTAAAATAACTCAGTTTCTATAGTTAACTTAGGTTTTGAAAATAAATTCATCATTTAAAATTTAAATATTACAAGAATTCGATTAGGAAGAGAGTCTTACAAAATAAAATATATTCTTCTTTAACTCAATTTGAATAAAAAAACAAATAGGTAGCGTAATTTACGCAGAATCACTCGTAATAAATTTCAGGTACAAAAAAAAATGGAAGTAAAAATTTTGGGAAATGAAAAATTCACTTTATTGTCAAAACAATCAGCCGTTGAGTGTTTAAATAACTCTAAAAAATTCTCAGCGCTCGACAATAAAACCATCTTCGAGAAAAGTCAAAAGGATTTTTTTCCTTCTCAGCAAATGATAGAAGCGGCAGTGCGGGCGACTATAAAACCCAACCCACCAATCCCGGGTTTATTTAATTAAATGACGGGACCCGTGAAATTTATAGGATTCTCCAGCCTTTTTATCGCTCGGTTAACGCACTCATTACAGTAAATGAAGCGAAGATGTGCGAATAGAAGATAAAAAAAAGAAAACTCCTTCACATTCGTCTCGAAGAAGAGATACCTCCTCTCTCTCATCTTCTCATTCTTCTCCGGAGAAATTCAGTATATGAGGAATTCAACGCAAATAAAAGCATTTCGTCTTCGTCCAAACACGATGAACATGAAAGCGATTTATCTCTCTCGGACAAGAGAGAATCCTGCGTCGAAACAAAAGTTCGGAATTAACAGATAATTTGGAAGTGAAAGGAAGGATTTAAGAGGAGGGACTAATATCTCCGAAGAAGTTAAAGTCCCTTCTTTTAGGGATAGAGGAGATGGATAAAGAAAAATGGATGAGGGTTAAAGGGGATGGCGAAGTTTGAAATAGAAGTCGTGAGGGAGTCTTTGGACAATTTACTTTGAAGCGAGTTGAGCTTCTGATGAAGTGGAGGAGGGGGACAAAAGAAGATGCGACAAAAGGGGACCCCAAAGAACTTCTTCATCTGATACACTAAATTGCCACTTTCTATTTTAACCCGCGTGGTTTCTCCAGCCTCATTAAGCAACGAATATTCATTCTATGGAATCGACACGACTTCCTAAAATGATCGAAAATGATGTACGATATTCGTATTTCTGTTAAGAAAGGAACAAAAAAGAGACGAAAAGCATTCGAAATTTATGAGATATAAGGGAATATTTTACCATATCCTCGAGATTAATAATTTTCTTTACATTTTAAAACCTTTTTTTTGCCTTTGACTCAGATGAGTTTTGAAACTTATTTGGATGATTGAATAAATATTATGCAAAATTTAATTCAATTTCTGCGAGCGAAACTCTCAAAGAATCTACTTAAACATTCAGCATTCCCAACTTTTGTGCAAAATTGGATCCGCGCCTAATTCAAACTTTTCGCGAATTTTGTACTGTAGCCTTCAAAGTTTTATTGGCTTTGCCCATAAATAAATTGTCATAAAATAACTACTGAGCCAAAATTAGGTTAAAAATCCAATAATTTCAGTTTTGGTTTGACATCGTACATCCGTGAATTCTATAAAACAGTGAGGGCTTCTGCAATTTGAACTCAATCTGAATGGTGTAACGCGATGTGTATGAAGATGAATATCGAATTGTATTGATTCTGAAACTCTGGCGATGAAATGGGTTGGATCGGGGTCGTAGCAATGCTGCTCGTATAAGATATTTAGAATTCTCATTCCCGTATCTTGTTAACGAATGCGCCGTAGGAACGTTCCCAAAGTTTTTAATTGAGACCATGGATACCTACTACTCAATAATAAACAGACCTCCGCGCAACAGCGACTATGCATTTGTAAACGTTCTTTCAAAGCGAAGTTAGAGATGTTTTGAGAGATATTTACCAACTGTGTTAGTCTACAAACATCAAGTTGTTGTTGGTCCTTCCTGGTTGGTGCTTCAATGGGCTGAAGAGAGCAATTCAAATGCAAATAAACAAGTCTTACAAAGGTTCTTGAGAATTTCATCGAAAGATATTCATATTCCCTCTGATTAAAATCTTCTTTGGGTCTTATTAAAGAGGGAATTATATGTAACTGTAACATTTTCGAATAAGAGAACAGTAAGTTAAGTTCATTATACTTAAATCATCATAAATGATTAAATATTATATATAAATCATCTCTTTACAAGCATAAAATACTGTTCATGGATTTGAATAATGATAAACAAATAATGCACGAATACAAATATACGAATTTAAAATAAAATTCATACATTCAACCTTTACTTTGTGGAATGTTGATTCAACATCCTTGATTTAATAAACTGAGTTTCCTTATTTTACAGTGCTATATAAAATCTAAACATTATTTTGTTTGAGATTCTATCGAAGTAATTAGCATTGTACTCATGCTATTACGTAACAATGATATTGAAGACAGGAGAATCAATTAGTAGTAAACACCAAATATAAATTTCGCAAAATAAACTTCTCGAAATATTCTTCGAGGAGAAGTTTATCTCTATCTCACGAAGAACCACACGAAAATATAATGTTTACATAACATGGTTTTATTTACGAGTGAATTATTGTAAAATATGTAGCAGTGTATTCGGAATCGTTTCGTACAAACATAAGTCTGTAAAAAAAAGAGTATGGGTGTGATACAATGAGTTAATCCATGCTGAAAACCGGAAGATTTATGACCGTGATGGGATTTTTGTATAACTTTCCGTAAGATCCTTTGGATGACTGTAAACCCTTGAATGACGCACCTGCGTGCTGCAATCACTACACGTAATCCATCCAAAATATTCAGGGAAAGATGGATCTTTCCCTTATATCTCGTTACCTTGTCCCTTGGGTATTGTCCTCTTAGAGAGCATAAGAAATGGAAGGAAGACCTTGATGCATATGGGCTTTCTAGCAGACCTTCATCCTCCCACGTATTATACGACGAAAGTTTTTCGGGTGTGGCCCTCCTTTGCAAAAAAATGGGCAAACCCTCCTCCCCCTTCCATCTACTTTGGAATGATTACACGTTGACACAAGGTCATTAATAAAATTCAACTCCTACCTTTTTTATGACGAGGAGAATAAAAAAAAGTTGAAGGAGGCTACATCGTTATATTTTTTCGCGAGTAAAATAATTTTTTTCTCCTTCTCCCCTATTTATTTTCTCTCCTGGAAACGAAATTGGTCGTACGAAGCTTTTGTTTGAAAATGGATGGCGTGTGACGTGGCTCGTTGATTAAACCCTTTTGCTCCGAAGAGAGACATCTTTCCGACTATTACAAATGGCCACTTTTGTCATCCTTTAAAAACATTCTCGGGCGGTATAATAACGTCCGAGAAATACTCCGTCCGATGAGTTTTAACGACTTTCTGCCATTAGCTTTCATGAACGCGGAGCGCGCTTCCAAAAGAAATTCGGTTATTTATGTTCATTTACGTAACGCAGAAATGAAACTAACAAAACAAGACCTCTTCTAAAAAAAGAGACCGCGGTCTTTCTTTTAACGCATACACATATCAAATCCATTCTCTCGCTTAATTAATACAGAGTATATTCTCTACTCGTTCGGGGAAATGTTTTTGATGTGCCCTTGTGAATGTAACGCAAATTTAATTGGGTCTGAGGAATAACATTTCATCCGAGGGAGTATTATTTTAAGATAAGGGGAAAATATATTTTTTTTCGTGCACAGAGCACTTTGAGTTTCCAAAAGTTTTTAAATTTTTACGCTGAATCTGTTCAAGAAATATAAAAATTGGCTTTTTGATCCGAAATTTATCAACGCATGAAAGGTATCAAGACCAACTGTTTCGATATGCAAGTTTAAGTAATTGTGAATTTAAATAAAGAAATTCTAGTAATAATTTCTAAAATAATGGAAGTAATCATTAATATTATATTTTACTAATTAAATAACTAATTCAGCCAACGAACGATACTATAGTACTTTTCACATCCGCTGAAAATTTACATTACATTTAATAGTGTGAAGGACAATGGTTCGTTAATTAATGCCCTAGTTAAGATTATACCTTGAATTCTAAACTTACTGACTAAATAGGTACAGGCTAAAGAGCCAAAACTAATGACGTGTTGATGAGAACATCAGATAATTGAAATACCAGTGATGTGAATTTGAGATTAAATTATTAAGTGTGAATTATTTCCATTAAATAATCATTACATTATTAAGTTAGAAACATTAGGAGAGTATTATTCTATATACAAATACTATCCTGAAGATACCATAGTACCAGGAAATGTTCGATCATTAATGGCTGCTTTGATGAAAATTGTTATTATCCATGATTGCAATCAGCATGAAATTATTTCTTCCGGATGTAAAATAGTAAAGGTTACTACTGTTGATTACATCTGCATACAGGAGGATTAGCATCAATTTATGAGATTTATTTTAATCAGAGTTATCAAATCGCCCGATCTGGATAAGAAGTTATGACGATAACTTTACACTCTGCAGTGAATGCGTTGCATTTATTCAATTTAATACTCTTATAATAGGCCTTTTTGTTTCATTAATGGCGTTTTCAACATGAGTACTTCTCTGTTGATTTCAATTGAAATACTGAAATTAATTTTGGAGATAATCATCGACTACAATGTAAACAACAGGAAGTGAAATCACACTAATCAAATAGTATCTCAGATTAATTTATAGGAATGATTTCATGTACTATTACCGAGAGATATCATTGTTCTTCGAATTGCATTTTCCAAAATTTAATTGAAATACTTTAACGGAATGAGTCATAATGTATGAATAAATACAATACTTGAGAAAAATTCTCTTGGATATATTCTTAAAAAATAATTGCATTTGTTGATATATTTTGTTTGTATGATTTCTAATTTTAGGCACGACTTTAAAACTGAAAAGAATAAAGAGTAAAAGACTGTTTAAATAACAGCATAGTTATACGATAATATACGAATTTAACAACGAGAATTTTGCCTAAAAGTAATTAAATACATAAATTAAAACGATGCCAATTTTTTGAGAAACAAGTAAAAAGTGAAATTAATTTGATGTAGTAAATTTTTATGATTTATATACATAACTCATATATTATTATATAATACATAACTTAGTCAAATTTGCAATCAAGCCGAGGATGTAAAATTTTGATAATCTGCAACCAAAAAATTACATTACTCTATTCTAAACAAACGCTATTTTTTGCAAAACAAATTTTCATAAAATTCCAACCATAACTATGTCAAGATCTCATCCGATAGATTTTGGAACGAGAGTCATTCGAAGGCATAATCTAACCCATTGACCTCTATTTCGAACAGAGCAAACCTATTAGCTATTCCAACGTCATTGGCACACATCCCTCTTCGCACTGTGTTAGCTTTGACCAAAACTCGGAATCCAGGAATTTTTTGCAGCCCGTCATTACGAAATCGGGGTATGCAGAGCTGCTTTCATAACGCCATAATTCCGTCCTTGGGAAACCGCTAAACTGCTTTTTAATATATGTGGACAGTGTTTCCGGGCGTGTCACTGGGGGCAGTTGCTCTCAACGGACGAGAGGGATTTATCCAGGAGATTGAATATAATTGGGGCGGTGGAGAGTTTTTAAGATAAACCGCCTCTTGCAGCGGATGCGGGATCCCTGGCAAAGGCATGTATCCAATCCGGGCCAAGTTCCAGAGGAAGAATGATGGCATGGGAAAAGACGGTGGGCGATGCGGGACTAGAAGTAATGGGAGAGGTACATAGGAGGAAGTAAACTAAGCAGAGTTCTGACCCAATTCCGAACAGAGGTACATTAAATCAACTCCGTCCAAAGCAGAATCGAATTGCGGGGGGATTATCCGAAACGCAGTCACGAAAAACAACTTTGCCGACCTTATAACGCGTGTTATAGTTAATCGAACATTTAATTTCTGTGTATTTTATGTGAATTAATAGATAACGATGATTTTGATGTTGAACAAATATTGTTCTATAGTATGTTATATAAATTTTATTAGATAACATAATGCTCTTATACTTCTCATTTCGTTATTCAACTGTTAGATACTCAAAATTCGAATCAAAAAGGTGGTGAATGTGCAATGTCATTGATGTATTTTCGCTCTAAAATTTAAAAATGTATTTAAACAATTTTCGTAATATAAATAATGCTAATTTTTAGGAAAATTTGATTATCATTAGTCTCTAACTCTCTGGACAATGAAACTGCTATTACACTTCGAAGTTACCGGATTCGATTGAAATCTTTTACTGTACTGTACTGGAAAAATTTAAGATTTCTTCCTTTACGTGAAGGAAGTCTCAGAGTTCGTGACGGAATTTTTCGGAAACATAGCTCATGTGTGCAACTGAGAAAACTTATCCACCTATAAATCTCAATTGGGGTACTCGAATCAATTCCTCAAATTGAATCCAAATGTCTCACTGATTTATTTACGAACTCTTTTTTTTACTTTTTCGGTCTTCTTTATCTATCTTCACTGAATGACCACGGAATGGATGTTTTTTGGAGTTATATTTTAAAATCAGATATTCCATTTCTCAAGATATTCTTTCTTCAACTTTTTAAACCAATATTATTCTTTCTTTTTGTGATAAAATATTCAAGTGATAATTTTAGTCCTTAAGTTTTAACGATCATGATCATACAGGAAGTATGTTATGTGATTTTGAAAAAGATATGAATTTATTGAACATTCAGAGAGTCAAGTGGAAAATATTTATTTTACTCATAACACTATAATTATTTTCTATGTAAAAATGCAGAAGATTTAATAAACATGATAATTATCATATCTGTAAAACAATAAAGTTTCAATAAGTATTGTTTGATCGTGACTTCCTGTAGAAATACTTATCTGAGATTTTTGATGAATATTTCACTTACTGACGATAATCTTGGTTAAAAAAATTGTATATTCTTTCAATTGAACTCATTTTACTGAGTAAGAAATATCTATTTATTTATTTATTTCGAAACACGTTATAATTTGGTATGAACCAGGTGGCAACAATTAATATCGTGTCTGTGATAATGATAATCTAAAACCTATTATGTAGAAAGAAGAGGTAGTTTAGTAAATCGTCCATAATTAAGGTTTAACTTTTTGTTGTGCAAACCCAGAGCATTATAAAGGTTAATTTGATTAATAACAAAGAAAAAATGAAATATGAACACACCATTAACTGTTGCTAAGACTGGATTAATGTTAAAATATGAAATGGATAACGGATAAAATTTGAAAAACACTTAAAATACTATTAATTGAATATAATATGCTCAAGGAAATTCGTTGCCATATGAAAAAAGACAAGTTTTACATGGTTCAATTGAAAATTCCTTAAAAAAGTATTTTAGGGAAAATAGAATTTTCTAAAAGATGAGTTGCTATTATCTTATTTCTTTTATTTCATTTATCTATAGGAATTAAAAAGAAGGGGGTAAACTCTAAGGAATGAATTGCTGAGGAAAGATCGAAATATTGATTTCCACACCAAGTAGTCTGGGATGTCATCCTTAAGCCAGTTCTCCTATCCTACCTTCACACCCTTTCATCATTACTTAAACCTTAAATCGAGTGTTCCGATGGTGTGTCAATCGTATTGTAGAAAAACGCAAATCAGTGCTATTCTTTTATTGGAATGCGATCGAACTGCAATTTTGCCTTTTCATTATGACCTATCATCAATGGAAGTAATATCAATACGCATTTAATGTGAAATTTGCCCTTGAAAAGTTCTCAGGGAAATTTTCTGCTTTTCAATTATTACCGGCGAATTTATCAAATGCATAATTTGACTTTATTACTGAATTTTGATTTATTAAAATGAAAGGAACGGATATCAATTTGACTCTGAAACTGTTAAATTTTCAAAGGTCATAAAATCATTAATAAGTAATCTGTGGATATTTGAATGTAAATGGATACGTACATAGTTTCATCGTAGGGAAGTTTTCGCTATAAATTCGTTAACGTGTTGATTACTTAGGTGATAAATTTCACTAATAGAGTGAGTCTTACACAAGTTAAAATTAATAGCAGTTTAATTAATGCCTTGGACATATCACCAGCTAACCTTTAGTATCAAATATCTAACTTTAGGCCATTGAAATTTAAAATTATGTTTAGCTTAGAACACTCAACGTGTATAACGACACAAAAACCATAAAAATTCAAACTTCAAACTCATAAAAATATTCTAATCATAATATAGTATGTGCACACCAAGTAGTTCAAGTTCATAGTTAAAACGAACAAATTACTCTTGAGCAAACCCTTCTTCTCGATCCTATTGAGACATGCAACAGAAAAGAGGTTATTAAATAAAAAAAACATCCACCACCCGCAGTGGATTCTTTAAAAAAGCACTTACGCGACCCCAAGTTCACGCGGCAGGAGCTTAAATTATTCCTCGATTATTTTTACTCATGCACAAGCCCTCACATTCGACCTCGTGGCGTACGGATCGGTAAATGGATGGGGACGACGTTAAGACCTTGCGAAAGGTTATTCACTCAGCGCACACAGGAGACTCAAAGGAAAACCTATGCCTGCATCACGAAATACGTCAGCATTCACTTGACTTTCTCGTCGGGGAGGAAACGTAGCGTACGGCCCTTGACGACACAACAGTGAGGTACGAGTGGAGGAGGGAAAGCATTCGAATTGGGTTTCAAGTCCGCGGCCGAACCGAGCGCTCTTCACGTCACCATAAACACTTGACCACGTTCTGCTGTTTTTATGCATCGGATTGCACGAACGAAAGGTCCGATTCGAATAAAACGTTCGCTATTTTTAATTGGAGGGATTCTCTCTCGCTGCATGGGGAGATACTTTAGGGGTGCATTGGGAAAGAGAAGTGCTCACACAGATTTTTAACTATAATTGTTGTGGCTCGGATATTTATGTGAATTGTGTACGTCGTAGGTTAGGGTGAAGCAAGGTATAGACAACACGAGAAATATATTCTAACTCGTTTTCGTATTATTTAATGCTGCTGAGTATATACATAGGAGGATTTTAAATAGTTTAAAATAAGATTTTTCAAAACATAGTAATTGTTTACACCTATTAACCGTCCCCATTTATAGAATAACTTACAGACTTGCAGAGGAAAATATACGAAAAAGAGACAAAAAATTTCTACTACTCAAAGAGTGAAGAGTAGGAATTAAGGTGTCTGGAAAATGAAGGAGGAATTTTATAACTCTGGAACGAATAAAGAAGACGTAAAAATTGAGAAGATCGTCTGTTAAAATATACGTCATGGTTATATACTAATAGATGAATTTTAATAACAAGAATTTTGTCGTAATCAATGCTCATCGACATTTGTCATATGTGAGGATTAAAGATGATGCAACTATACCATCAATTTGTACGAAGAGGGGTTATTATCAAAGATGGGTTCCCATTTATTAATTAATTTGACTATTAAGGCGAATAATTTTATCCTACTTAACCTTGGGAATACTTTAGAAGGATGACAGCATTTTAGATGGCTTGTATATCAATTTAGTGAAGTTTCTATTACATGGATATGCTATTATACATGCAGTATCATCATATCTGTATATATTAGTACATATGTACTATCTATGCATATATTCTGAATTGCTAATTGAACAATAGTTTCCATCAATCAATCATATAATTTGTGGTTAAATAACATTAATAAACAGATGAAAATCTAATCTTTCCATTGAAAATGTTTATTTATGGAAAATTTATGTTAAAGTTCATTTAACTATAATAATTCCTCATGATCTGAAAGATTTTATGTATGGGAATATTAGCCACGTATATTTTTAGTTTTAGGAAATGTATTTTAACCTAATTGAAGTAATTATACGGAATAGAAATACCAAGAACTGTATCTGAAACAATAGAAGCACGAATAGATCTTTCTAAAAAGTAACCATCAGTAACGATCATTATATAAAACAGTTGATGGAAGATGGTAAATAATAATGCGATGAAAGCCGTTCGCAATTTAACGTGATAAACACATTCAAAGTTAGAATGAAGACGGAGAATCCGTAACAAGGGAGACAGTTGGTAAATCCGAATGGATTTGTAAACTTCAAGAACAAAGTGTTAAATGAGCAGCACTAATAGAAATCGAAAGCGCGCTTCCTTCTCAAGCGACTCCACTCCGAGGATTAGCAAAATCCGAACTTCCGGCAGACAGTTATCTTATCAGTAGGATCTCAGCCACGAACTCTAGAACATCTAGTCCTCCCAAACCACTTCCAGAGTCGTGCGCCATAATTCAACGTATCCCCACGAGAAATAAACATCGAGGATCGAAAACTCTCCACTTCGAACCTCTTGCACGACAATTTCCTCTCCTTTATATCGTCTCCTTTGTACCGCATCCTTATCTCGTTCCGGGTAATCTAAAGGAAAAGGCCTTGGAAACATCTATCCGCCTTTAATTTGCTCCCTCGGCATAATGGAAGAAACTAAGGGCAGGGAAAGTGGAGGACATAGAAGGAAATAGGCTTGTGTTGCTCTTTCCATTAGAGATCAGAAAAAAAGAGGATGGAAAAGAGAGAGGGATAACAAATTTGATAAAAGAGACTCCTAAGAGTTTCTAATTCACAAGAATAAAAGGAAAGAGAAGAAGGAAAGAAAAAGGAAGAAGAAGAAAGAAAAGAAAAATCAGGAAAGGTTCTAGTATTATTTATACTCATACGTATACTTCGTAAAATACATTAATCATCCTATCACACCCACAATTTGCGAGCTTCATAATTTTAATGAAAGAGAATCAGACACTGAATTCCAAACTAACAGGAAGACATTTCAAGCAAAGGAATTAAAAAAAGCAGTTTCTTAAAACGTTTAGGAACATTCTTTATTGGTTATTTAACAGAATATTGTATCTGCTCTTAATGACGAGCGGTCTATGAGTTATAGTATTGATGAACGTTCGCATTTAATAGTTGTTATAGAAGAACAACTAGACCAAACATTGGGTCATCTCTTCGTAATGTGATTCAGAAGTAAATATTTATATTGATAACACATGAAAAATGCAACGTATAAGCTATGGTGTAATAAGGCTGAATTGGGAAATTAAAAAAAAAATCCTGGTAATTCTGGTAAACCACAGAGAGATAAAGAGGCTAGTCCATTTTAATTAGAAAGTATCCGAATTCGATACCTGAGCTCGATACGGGGGTCACTTAAAAATTTTAAGCCTTCGATATTTGTATCAGATACGGATGAAATTTAGGGGGGCTTTTAAAAATAGAAGGTATATAAAACGAAGGAAATGGAGAGGATATGGGAAAGAGAGGAAGGGACCAGATATTCGGTGCGAGAAATTAATTGAAAGCATGGTTCGCAGTGGAACAAGTCTCAGATTGAGAGAGGACACTCACCCCATTCCAAGGACCCCCCTAATCTTTATACGGTTCGGTGGGGTTAGTACGTGAGTGTTTTTAGGCGGAAGGGGGATGACGGGTGCCGAAGATAGTTTCCCGACGAAGAAGGAATAGTCAAAAGGGGAAGCGTGTCTTTCCGCGACACGGGCCTTCGTGTCGCTTGGGGGCAGCCCCTTTCGCTGCCCCACTGCGGGTTCTGCTCTGGTATTGATTCCGGGAACTCTAGAGTGGGCGGGCACCACCAGCTCGACCGGGAGTGCGGCATCAGACGCACGGGGGAGATCACGCGCCCAAATGAAGATCAATTATACTCATTTCTCAATATTGATACTATGGGGAGTATGAGAATTTTCGAGGAACGAATTCTCATACTTCGTATTTTGGTTACCAAGGAGAAATGCGTATTTTCGTTACCATGGAGAAATAAAAATGTCTAAAAAATCAGGAAACGATAAACGACAATGGAATGGTTTTTTTTCTATACATCTACCGGACACAAACAGGATTGCCCTAATTCTGAGCTCCCTCAATTATATTTCCGGTGCACCGTTCCACTGAATTTTTTTAGAGTAGCACTTTTGGAGTTTCTCTCGCAGAGCGTATTTCGTGGAAATGTTTTTACCGCTTAATTTTTCATCGGAAGGCGGATTACGTGATTTCGTCGGTGGGATTTAAATTCTTGTTTTGAATGGGATAATCTTCGGATGGAATTCTTCTTCCTCCTCTGCTGGAGAATATATTTCGAGCTCAATGCTCGTTTCTCACTATTATAAGCGCATCGAAGGAATGCAATTGAAAAGCCAAGATAAATTTACTCTCTCAATAGGTTCCTTTTCGTGAAACGGGTTAAATATAGTTGCTTGGATACGAAGAAAGGAGTGAAGGGGATACGGTGGAATATCATTTTTAAAAATTTAAGCGTATCAAGGGTATCTTTTCTTCGGTTTGGATAATAGAAATTATGGAAGACAAAGATATTCTCGTTCTCGAGCGAGAATGTATCATTGCGTTTCCTTCCATTACAAAAAAAAAACAAATCGTCGAAAAAAAAGAAAAATTTACTTTTCTTACGTCCAGACAAATGAGTTTTTAAGCCGATTAGTAACACAAGAACGGCTACAAGAAAAACAGAACGCCAAGAATTCGTTCGGAGCTTTATTTTTTCTCTTCCATTATTTCGCTGCGGTCTATTGTCGTACGAGTTTCAATTAAAAAATTACGCCCGACTTTTTTTTTTAACATTTTCAGAAACGGCGATATAAATCCCCCCAACGAAAGAAGAATTTTTCCATTTCGACCTTAATTAAGTTCCTATCATGGATGGGGGGAGGACGCAATTATTTCTAAACCCCCCCCCACTCCCCCCCCCTTTGAAATCTTTTTTCGGAGAGAGAACTCTTTCTTTTGGGCGGAAGAATTCCGAAATGGAACGAACGACGACCTTGACACCATGCGTCGACCTCTCCTTCTTTATCGCTTTTCTTTTTTTTGTGTTTCCTCGGAAAACTTTTCGTTCGATCGATCGGCATTTCGAACAATTATCGACAGACGCCCGAGTAAACAACTCCCGGTGCGGTAAACAAGTCGGGCCGGAAGGAAAACGATCTCACAAAAAAAAAACTCGTGTATTAATCCGCCGAATTCGCGACTTATTTTTCATAGCGGGAAACTCCTTCGCTCTCTTTTGTTTCGAGAGCGGCGCTGTCTCCCCATTCCCCCAAGATTCTATTGGCTGGCCAACCTGCATAATTGCTCCGCTGAAGTGGATCTCCCACCATTTTAAGCTCCATCGACGTTATTACTGCCACCGGTGGAGAGAGACGGAATTTTTTCTCTCCACGTTATTCTGGAATTTTTCTCGGAGTCTTTCTTTTTTTTTTGAAAAAGAAATAAAATTTCGCGAGCGGCGCCTTTTTCTTTGTTCCGTCGCTGTTTCGCGAATTCCGTCCGAATGCGATCGAAACGTCGTTGGACGGTGGCAAAAGAAAGGGCCAAAAGGGATATGAGTGATCTAATATGAAATTGGATAAGACTGAGGCAGGTGTCAATTTAGCACGACATGATGGCTAGGTCTCTCTCTTTCTCTGCTTCGAATTCTTTTGATGTGACAAGCTAAACTAGAGGAAAGAACAAGGAAACTGAGATGTAAGAAGGAAGGAAACTATATAAGGGTAGAGCGTTAGGGAGAATAAAATGTTAAGAAATGTTATTTCGATTGTATTCCATTTGCTTCGATTATTTTGATGTGCAGTCTATAAAATTAATGTACTCGCTCATTCAACAATATATTAATGATCGCCAAGAATGCTCAATTTCGTTTGTAAATTATGAAGGTTACGTAAAATAACGGAAAGAAAATATAAGTGAAATCCGTTTCTATTGATATAATATCCGTTTCTATTGATATAATATCCGTTTCTATTGATATAAAATCCTTTATCGCTAGTTATAACGATTGCTGATAATAACGTGATAAAATTGTAAATATTGGTAATATTTTTTAGCGTATTTTTAAACTTAAACTAAACGGTAAATAAATTACCTAGAGCTTTGAAATAGGGGAATTATTCTTTTTAAAACCTTTTTTCATTCATAGTTAGGAATAGATAGGGAAACAGGTAGAAGGAAATGGGGAGGTAAACAGAAGCCAGAAATGAAAGATTTTATCGGAAAGAGTGTAGAAGACGATAAGGGACGAATAAAAAAGGGAAGGAGGAGGAGGAAAGAGACAAGTAGAAGAGGGTAACAAAAGAGGGGAATGGGAGAGAGAGGTTTTATGTATTGACGAGCGGCAACACTCAGCACGTGATCTATACGTCAGAGTGCATCTAGATCCGAGTTTCAGCAGCTTATTCATGAATGCGGAAATGAAACATTCATACAGGAATTCGGTACTAGCATTCGAACTCTCTTTTGCTAGCCACTTCCGTTTGTTCCACGTAATCCTTGGATCCATTAGGTGTGGGGACACGTCGAGAGATTGTTGCCTAGTTTCGGTCAACTGCGCATGCGCAGAAACGACCGCATTATCCATTGATGCAACTATTCTCATCATATGCAACAGACATTAGGAATTAATGTTCGGTAATTGTTGCTCGTATTTCACCATTATTCTAACAATTGTAAGGGGTCTAAATAACGGGCTAAATTAACTATTTTATCTTCGTGTTCTTTTTTTCAATTGTTGTTTAATCAAATTGTAAACAAATTAGTTCTGTGAAAATACTTCTATATCTTTCCAATAGCTTAAAAAAATCGATGTTAAGCGAAGTGCAATAAATGCAAAGGCATAGTTTCAGCTTCTGCTTTCTCGACGCCACCTGTGAGTCTTTCCAGAAAATAGCAGTTCGTAGTTTCAAGGTTGGACGCAGCGAAAGGTGTGGCGTTATCTGCTCGATTGTTTTTGTGGTGGAAATTTGAACGATCCTATATGAACTGACAGTATTCCAAGGTATCAGTAGTAAAATTAGAATAATTTCGGGTATAATCTAACCGAAATAGAAATTAAAACGAGAGGGTTGTCTCTGAAACACACATAGGTTCCGCATCTTTCCATGTCTATTCTAATAGCTGAAGATTAGCATCATGAATGAGTTGAAACGAACTTTTAATTTCTTAAATAATTATATTTTAAACTTTAATAAGGTCTGCTGTTAATTTGATGAATAAAATTAAATTTTTTGCTGAAGGATCTAATCGGAGGATTTTTAATAGGTTTTGAATTCATTAAAAACCAAATAAAATCTGAAAGAACCATTCATTAATATAATTTTTAACACTACATAACTCATTCATCTGTAACAGCAAAAGCTTAGTGCTGTACGTGCTTGACTGAAGAGGTGCAAGTGAAAAATAGAACGAGACTATTGTATCATTTAAAAATTAGGTATTATGGAAGTAAATATGTATAAAAATACTTTTATACACAACCATGCACACTTCATGAAACACACCATATATTATACATTCTGCAATGAAAATAAAGATATAGGAATAAATAAAAACTCTAAGATAAACGAACTGCAAAAAATTATATTGTATTTTCTCGTATTATATATTGCAATTTAATGTAGGAAAAAGTAATCGTAATATTGAGCATCCGAAGAGAACATAAATATCAATTGGATTCACTTGCGATTAATATTTAAAAGTAGATTATATTTCCCTTTTAGTTTCCCAGGAGAAATAATTATAGAACACTTGCCAAAAATATGTCTCTTATCATTACGCAACCTATTTTTCCTTATTTTTTTCTTAATCCACGTATTTTATCAAATATATAACGATCATCAACCTTAGCTCATATTTTTCTTCTAATCTCTTCCCTTCAACCAGAGCCTGGAATGGCTGTCCTTTAGTCGACACGCAATAAAAAATACAGGCGAGCACGCACGCTTCCGGAATCGTTACGAGCGTGCAATCGATTCATCAAGAGGCAGAGGAGGAGGGAGAATTGGATTGGAACAGAAAAGGAATACGAATCAGTAAAAAATCTAGTCGATTACGATACCATCAATTTATTGCAATATCCGATGAATAGCTGATAGAATAATAGTTCATACTTTTTCGCGTACCTTTAATATTCGTGTATTGTTGGTCTAAATACTTTCACTCATTAATTTGAAAACTATTTGATCGATTACGTAATCTAAGGAATCAATATGAAAGGTTTATAAACAGGAACTATTACGACTCTATTACTTCAGTCCAATATTATAAATTGTTTGCAGTCTTCGTGGTCACGCACAGAATGTAACACTGTGATAGAATCAACACTGTATAATATCAATTTTTCCCACTCAATATAAACGTTTTATTTTTAAGGCTCAAAAGACGCTTTATTTTGGTGATTATTTTGTCCTATAATTATAAATAATAAGGTTAAAATTTTTTGATGTCGACTTCGATAAAAGATTGAGGGATAACCATGATATTACATTAGATCGATTATCTGCAGTTTAAGACCTTCCCCGACTGAAGCTTTTATTGAATAAAAACACAAGCAAAAATTAATTTTCATTTAAAATTTTAAAAAATAAACGAAAGTAAATCATACGAAGAAAACTATGCAAACAGAAATATAGTATTGAATATATAAAGATAGAAAATCTATTTACAGTACAGAGTAAAGTGAGAATTATAGAACAAAGATAAAATAATGTTTACAAATACTTCTTTATTTTTTGTGATATTGTATAAGTTATTAACGGTTTATTATGAACTCTGCGTTCATTGCGCAATTTGTATAGTATTATAACCTATTGTGAGATAAGAAATAAAACGAGAAACTGAGGTAATTAATAGTGCAATGGAAAGTTTAAAATGAAGATTGGGCAATTAAGTTACTAAATAAATTCCCACAAAGACGTGCATATATGTTTAATTGCCGATTTGGCAACCACATCAGTATCCTTGAACAACGCAACCAACAATACACGTACGTACAACGGGTTGTCTAACATCAAGGATACAGGGGCTTTCGGGATGATCTTTTTGAATGTGATTTCTTCTTTAATGTTTTTGGCAAATCTCATGAATGAATCTCTCTGCTATTGATTTTTAAGACTAAGCAGTAGTAGTGGTCCAGTGGTCGCTTTTAACAGAATAGCTCGAGCTCAACTGAATGCACCAAATTAAATCTCATACTTTTCATGTCAAAATGAAGTTGAAACTTGACCCCCATTTTAAGAAAGTTTTTTTAAGCAGTATTTGTTAAAATCCGATTTTACATTTAAAAACACTTTTTCCTCTTTGAATACGGAAAATAGGATTTGTCTTTTGATTGATATCGTACATTTAATCTGAAATTTGATAGTTTTCCCTGATAATATAGTTAAAAAGAGCGTGAGATGTAAATGAGAAAATATTCCAGATTTCGCTCAGGGAAGGAATGGTTGTTCTTTAAATATAACCGTCAATAAACAGCTCATCGAATATAATGATAGAAAAATGTCATAAACCATTATCATGAACTTTTTTCCGATGCTGCGAAATCTTTCCGAATAATCTTATACGTCTGGATTAGGATTCTATTCAAGGGAAGGTCGTCCGTCTCCTTCTGCCATCTCACTGGATATTCTGGAACTATTATCAGATGACGGCATTTTTCCTTTCCACCCCCGCACCCTGACCTGTCCTTCCACAAAAACTATCTGCTCCCCCTGTTTGCCTTCCTTCATTCCACAACCCTCTCCTTCCATCACACCAACTACACGATGGATCACCGAGTTCGCGATCTCGACGGAGGCAGCGCTAGTGTACTCGGAGATGGCAGAACTCGCTGCGAACGCTGGCGCCATCCGAAGTGGAGAATTAAAACGAGAAGCTGATGTTCAGCATCGAGCGTTCAATCTTTTGAAATTGGAGGGCGGAGGCGAAATGCTTGGACCATGAATGGAAGGCTTATTCCAGCGCACGCGCAGGAAATGCAATGGGCCAGAGCGCACGTGCGGGAGGCCCTTGACAACTTCCGGGACGGGTTATCCCCCAAGAATGAAAGACATGGTGGCAACGCAATTATGACGAAACAGCTCCAAAAATAGAATGGTTTAAAGCGTACCGTGTAGCTATTTTTGGAACCATAAAGGGAACGGATTTCCGGCTGATGTAACTATGTATAATTCCTCAAACCAATTAATCATTATAGTTTAATGAATTGAGGTATGTATTCATGCGAATTATTTTTAAATGGGTAAAGACTTTACGATATATATGTAAGAAGATCAAAATTGTTTACATTTAACCAATGAGCTATTTTAAGAATAGATAGAAACATACACCTGTCTCAATCAATATTTGTATACTCTCTCACTCAATACGCTCCTTATATGATATTTCTACTAGAGTATTTTATTGAAAATTCCACCATTGTACACCGTTAATTACTCTATAATTGATACAAAGAATGCTGAATAATATTTAAACATATTGAAAGTTGATCGCTTTTCGCCTCCATGGCTTTGAAAATAAAGTTCATCTTTATTTACAAAGCCATCATCATATATATTTGCAAAAACTTTGAATTAAACTTTTAAATTTGCAATAGATTAAAACCATGCTTTCATTAAACTGTCACGAAGTAGATCTTTCGATATCTACAATTTGATATTCCATGTATCAAAATAATACAATAAAATAAATACTGAAGTATTATTAAAAGTCTATGAGGCTCACTTATATTTAGAGTATTTGTAGTTTTACGCGAAGTTAGGAAAGTGTATAGCATGTCTTTCTTTTGGATATTCAAATTTAGCTCTCACTTCGAAGTATTTCTCCCTTTAGCCACCTGGCGCCGTGTGTTCTTAGTGGTTCCTTAACTCACCGCCAGATGTAAGATACAAATTCATTTCGTAATTTAAAACGGAATATATAAAGGATATATTTTTAGATGATATTTCAAATTAGTAATCGGAAAGAGAAAATATTCTAGGAATTATTTACCACCAAAATAGTTTATCACTTGAATGACGATTTCCATCCATTCCTAGTATAATGGAAACTGTAAAGCATCAACTTTAACATGACAACATGAAATTCATAACACAATGTGGACGTATATTATTTTCCTTGAAATTAATATTAACATAGGTTTTTGTGAAAGTATTTTAAATGGATTTTATGCTGTGTATTTAAGAACAAAGGAAAATAGTTTCAATATATAAACTGTATGAAATAATAGATATTAATAAATTAAATTAATAAAATATATGAATGAAAATAATTATACAAATAGAGGACGATAATATACAATAGACGAAATATTCTTTTAAATACAGCCAATGTGCGATAGATGGGGTTTTAAATATTCAGAAACCTCTTCAAATGTTTATACTCTCATCTGCTTATGGGATTGATTCGGTGATTCAATATTTTACATATTACATTGGACACTTAGAAAAAAATATTATATAAGCACATTAATTATATCTATGGGCTGAAATATGATATGTGCGAAGTAAACAATGAAATGAAACAAAAATATTAATATCTATCTTTGGTAGGATTTGGACAATATTGCTAAAATAGACATAAAGTAAGGTTTTTATCTAACATTATACTATTCTCATGAAATTGCTTTTGTGTGTTTTTAAATTTTAACATTAAATACGAATTATTATTTCAGACACAATTATAGGCCTTTAGTCGAATTCTCAGATTCTTTCCTAATAGAGAAGCGATAAAATTAAACGTAACAATCAAATTCAAATTGATAAAATAAATAACGAAATTTTTTCAATGAAAATCATGAAGAGCTTTAAACAGTCTACCTTAAAATCTCTCCAAAAATACGTAAAATGTTATGAAAAACAATGAAAACTTTTGGATACGATTCATGTGATTGGAACGCTCAAAGTTTATCCAGCATATATCTATTATTATAGCGAAAGTCATAAAACACTTGTTAGTTTATAGTTTTGGAAGTACTCATCGAGATATGGTAAACATGCCGATTTGTTCTTTTCACAACTTTTAGATACAATATCCAATATATCAACATAATACAATATTCTTTCTTTCTTATTCTATTAAAAATTCCCATTTTTTATATCAACTCCCTACAAAGTGAGAATCATATAAAGAGAGAGACTGCGAGGGAAAAGAATCCATAAAATTTTGATTGACTGGACGTGTGTATCAAGCCATCCAGTAGTTGGAAAACGTTAACTCGATCCTCGACTGGAATTCCACGCAGCTGTCCGATAATTCTCAGTCCCCTCCACATGGTTGGAAGTGCCATGTGAGGGAAACCTTGGCCTTTGGATGGGTACCGCCTCTAACATGCAACGGGAACGTTGGCAGCCCTGCTCGCGATGGAAATCAATGAATGAAACCCCTACTTCCCCTATCGCACGTGCCTCGAGAACAGCCGACGCCCACCGCGGCTAACGCATCCCCACCCTACGCAAAATTCTACGCTCGACCTTTCTATGATTCTGCACATCGCGGAGATGACGTCATTAGCTCGGATGCAATCGAACGGCAACATTTAATATGCGAGATTAAGAAGATGGCGTACGAACACTCCCATTGATCAGATGGCGTTTTTTTTTTTGGTCGTCTGAGGTGGAAATTTATCTTGTGTTATCGTCGAGTGTCCACATGTCGATGACGACAAAGACAAATGCATTGAAGATAATGATGATCAAATTCATGAATGAACGAAGCTTTTATCCACTATCTCATTCACTGAATGTTTCTGTTCCTATGGCTTTTACTTGTTGCTAGGGATACCGAGGGATGTTGAACCTAGTATGTTAAGCTAAATACTGTCCGTCAGCTACATTTATACTTTTGAATAAATTAAGGTAATTTAGGGACTGATTTATTTCATTCCAATAGAGAGAATTCTTATTTTAGTTTGGAGAAGGTGAGCATAAACAAGCATAACGTTAAAAAACGGGAATAATTTTCTAATATCGCTCTACACAAATCAGCAGAGAAAAAAATTTGAATGTTATCATTTTACGAAAAATCAGGCCAAGAAAGTGTAACGTTATAAATTATTAAATACTCACTTGCAACCAAACATGTATCACATTAACTGCTCCCATAATTAACAATCATAGCTATCAATCGTTTGACTTGGATATCTTTGATCATAATTAATGCCACGAGATAATTTCTGAATGGTTACAACTAGAATCGAATTCCAACACGTTAAATAAAAAAAAGTGTTCTATCGATGGTAAATCATCATCGAAACACAGACTGCCGTTCGATGAAACAACGTATCCCATGAATCACTCTTCTCCTCTTCACAAACTTCCTCTTTCTCCATTGAAGCAGCCCAACTGGATTCCTCTCTATCCCCTCCAAAATCTCGCCCTCTCCTTCATTCACCACGCCCTTTTCCTCCCGCATTCCGAGATATTCCCATTCTTTCTCATTCACCGGAATTTTATCATCTCTGTTGTGTGTTATCTCCAAATTTCAACCAATATTTAAGAATACTAATCTGAAAATATATCAAAGAAATCTTTGTGAATAACTTTAACGTATCCTCTTTAGTTTAATTTATAACCCGAAGCCCATTTAAACCAATTAAAACTCTATCTAATTTTGGTCTATTTCGTTATTTATCATAAATAAAGTTCAATTGGTTGCTATTGATATTTTCAATTGGTTGCTATTGATATGTTCAATTGGTTGCTATGAGAGTCTTTTCAATTAGGTAATCAACAAACTCGTTTGTTTCGAATACACGAACTTCAAATAGATTAATATACACGATAGGGAATTACCGCCGTAAATAATTCCTATTGTTCGTATTATTAGCTGGGACTACTCGAGATGGAGCCCTTTGACCTTTTATGGGGAAGGGATAATTTCAGAGGGCGATTTATCCACAGAAATTCATCCAATAGAGGGTCCGCCCCAGGGCAGTTTACAAGGAAGAGAGTTCCTTCCTGAAACACAACTGCGAGACATCTTACTGGATTTCTTTTTACTCCGGGTTCAGTACACCTTCAATACGAATATATTATCTATGAATGTTAATAAAGGGTAATTGACTAAGAATGCAATAAACATTACTTGATATAAACTCGTCCGGAATTTTGTTGAGTTAAATGAACGAAAATGTAGCATGCAAGAACGAAGTAATTAGTTATTTCTATTGACTGTAGCAATGCAGATGTTATCAAACATGGAACGATAATGTAATGAAGAGTGGATCCTAAAAAATGTTGATGATAATTAAAAATGAAAAAAAGCATCGTTTCCGAGTTGTATACCTTTTCAACGGGACATTCATCAAATGATAAAAAATCAACATTGCGTGCAATCCTCTTCGGTCGAAATGCATCTTGCATGAACCGACTTGGAACGAAGGTCTTTCATTAATAAAATTTACTGCGTAATTTTTTAATCGCGAAAATCACCATATTTACGCCATTCAATCGTTTAAAATGGAAAAAAGGAAGGAGTTGAAGCGCATCGTCGTATTCCGTGTCTCCCATCGACCAATGACTCCGACTATCTTCGACATCTTCTCCTCTCGCTCCTTTAACTCGAGACATCTCCGAATAGAGGAGACCTGCCTCAACTTCCTTTCCATAATCCTCTTGTATGAAAATTCTCACCTTATTTCCAACCCTTTTCGCTACTCGTTATAGGCGAAGTTTGACAGGCGAAGCAAGATGAAAAGAACGAGAGGAAAAGTTCTCTTTTGTGGAGGAAATGGCTAAACGCGATCAGGAGAAATGACGGGTCACTAAAAAGGGACGGTTTATGTGATAAACTTCTGTCCGCTAATATTTTCTCTTATTTGCTCACTCGAGCATCGAAGGAAACAATGTTGGACGTTGAGGTTTTTTGAACTCTCAAACGGATTTGGAAAGAGAACATCGATAAGCAGTCGAATGTATTTATGTTTAACGCATTTTTATAGTGGATGTTTTTGTGATCAAATTTCCGTGAAAATCGAATCTGAAACAGTCAGTCAAAATTATCGGTTTCCAACCAAAAAAAAGATGAAAAAGTGGGAGAGAAAACGGCTCTTTCCACACGTATTTTACAAGACGCACGGGAACGCTAATATTGGTACCACTTCGTATGATGTTACTAGGTTGGTCACGATGAAATAAATGCCTTTATATCTTCAGGAATGAAGGATATTTTTACCTTGTACAGACTTTTGTTTTAAAAGTAATTTTGCATCCTTTCCAAGTTCTCGTTGCCTATTCTCGTAAGTATAAAATGAAAATTATTGGAAATTCTAAAGGTCTAACGTAAACATTCAGATCGAATGAAAAAACATATAAAGCGTACGATTCAACAATGTATGTAATGTAACTAATAATAATCAATATTGTTATGTATTATGTACGAATATTATAACTAGAAATTTGAGTAAGTTAAATACATAATGTGAGTATACATAAAAAATTGATTTTTATTTACTTATGAAACATCTTATTACAGGCTAAATTCTATGAGTTGTCAATTTTTGTACCTATAATTTGATAATCCTAGCAAAGCGACTTTTTAAAAACCTTTCATGACCTATATAGTCACTTAAATATATATAAAGACTAACTAATGATCTATGGCTTCAACCATGTATTTCTAAATAAAGCAAAATGATGTGTGTTTACGTACGATAGAATTGCAATATCATTCAGTGCACTACAATATAATGAACCTCTTCTGAACCTATTAAAGTGTGGGTTAAATATCTGAAGATGTACTCTCTTTATATTGAATTAATTTTAATACAATACGTACTTTTCAATTTCATAATTTTAGAAGGAAACTCTTACAAAGTCTTACAGTACTACACACATGTGGTTATCTGAATTCTATACTATTTAAAACCATGTTGTATTGCTAATATCATTAAAGTTTTCCATCCTAGTGAAAGGCAACTTTGTACATTAGGAATTAAAGCTAATACAGTTATAATTAGAATTGTATTATTTGTGAACTAGTAACCTAACTAGTGAAGTAGTAAAGTAGTAGAAATCAAATACTATATTATCCTTTCTTTCCTTCTATTTCAACAAGGACGTATTTAAACATCTCCGTCGATTCCATCCATAGTTTGATGAAATCGAAAACCAACAGTTTGATTTGTAATTCAGATGATTGGAAAGGCATAATTATTGAACTCGTGGATGTGACACCTACGCTCAAAGGTCACCGCGAATAACTAACATTCCCCGCAAAAGGTTAACCGGGGAAGAGGGAACTTTCGTTTTTCACACATCCAATTTTAGGTATCGCTTAGAACTTCCTCCCGGAATGAATTTCATCGATAGTGGCATTATATCAATAGTCCATAGAGACCGAATCAATAGCAAAGGATGGACCATATTAATGTATATTTCCAGTTAAAATGCGTACTGCTTTTAAGCTATCTTCATTGATATATTATGGTATATTACAGTGTTCGATTACTTAGAAGGATGAAGTTAGGAACGCAAGAAAAATCATAACAGATGTCTTAATTTGTATGAAAAAGACTGAGATAACCAATAGAATGGATGGAGGACCGATAATGGTTTTCATTCACGATTTTCTACATATTACAGAAAATATTTACATACATATCTATCATTAAAATGTATGGAGTTTTTATTAAAGAAATTTCACGGAAATATTTTACTATCTTAAAAGACATGTTTTCTTATACTTAAAAGTACCTCATAATTTTGTGGTAATGGATGTATCATCGATGTAATATCATCAGGTTTTCAAGTTATTCGATTTCGGCTCATATATCTCCCTATTCTAAACGTGCTACAGGCATATAGTGAGGTAAAGGATTCTAGCCCTAAAGATATTATGCATAAGTGTGGTATAGTGCATGAGTTTCACCGTAGATCTTTTTTAGAGGGTAAGAGTTACTGATAAGTAAAAATATTCACCGAACCGTACAAATTTCGAATATAAGGGATATTTATGTATACTTTTATGTGATTTCTGGAAGGTAACAGAAGTTTTTTAAATAATATAATTTAAAAAACGGAAAGTAAAAAATCTCATTCATCATATTTTAACAAAAAACATGAAGAGCTCTAATCAATATGTTAATAAGATTACTCAAAATTCTATTCACACAATTTACTCAATCCTTTATTCATGTAAATTGTTCATTGTTCATCATCAAACTGATCATTGTTTTAATGCATTAAGTCGGAAGTAAATTTTAAGAGCTAAAGAAATTTATACAATTAGATATAAGGTAGAATTTTTGTACAATATATAGATTGACTGTAAATGAATTTTGTTAAGTAATTCAATCTGAACGAACACAAGCGAACACAATGTCCAACATCTATCAACCCATCCCCTTCCCTCATATTTTCCCTTCGCTTTCGTTCAATTTTCTCTCTATTACCCAATAAGAAGTGCCTTTTCCATTCTCCTCCACACCATTTCCTTTCCGAATCATCCCTTATTTTCACACTTTCCCAGCATCTTCAACACATCCCTTTCATGTTCCTTTCCACTTTTATCAATCCACTCCACTCCACCATCATCCCTTATTTATGCTCTTTGCTTTCATTTTTTCCCTCACGCAATCTTTCCTCATCTTCTTTCAAACGTATTCCATTGATTTCTTCACCATTCGTTCCCTCTTTACAACATTTTTCCTCCCTTATGTCGTTCAGAAGTAATTTGGTGTTTATGTATCCATGGTTACACTTTGGTAATACATTGCATTTACTGTGAATAATATTATACGAATAATTATATATATATATATATATATATATATATATATATATATATATATATATATATATATATATATATATATATATATAATTTAGTCGCATGAGTTTGCGATAGTGTATATCTTACTTTCAAGCTCTTTTTTGTCAAATTTAGAGGAAAAAATGATATTCATAACGATATGTTGTGCTCAAAGTGGAAATAAATGGTAAATAGTCAAGAGAAAATGAATTTTTCATTCACTCGTTCAACGTTTTGATTACTCATATTCGGCTAAAATCTAATTAGGTAAATAACGATCATTTAAATTTCAATACTTAAATTTTATTGTAATTTTAATCGGAGCAATTTTGGAAAGTTGATATGGTATATGCATATATGTACATAAAGTAATGTTTGGGATTGATTGATGACATTGTGGGTGGAAAAAGATTTTTTCATTTATGTTATATATTACTATTTTTCCACCATAGCAAAAATATCTAATCTAGATAGAAATTGTACTCTTTTTATGGATAAAATAGATATATTTCTTGTCTTCATCATACTAAAAATGTTAGCAATTGTGCAATTTTCAAATGATCAGTGAAACCTCCACTTTCATGATATGTAATGTTGAAATAGAATTCTACAGAATTCCAAATAATTATGAGATGATTCGAATAAAATTTACTTATATAAAAAAGACATTTTATTTCAAATTTCATTATTCACTATTGATGGATAAACTGATCGACATTTGATTTCAACTGCATTATCCTTCTCATACGTTAAGAAAAATTCACAGTGAATATTTTTTTCTACTTATAGAATTATCCTCATGAATTTTCGACGAAATTTTCTCAGAGGAAGATTGTCATAACGTGTCAAAAATAGGAAGGAATAAAAAAAGAAGATTCAATAGGAAGGGAATTAGCGAGCTGTCAAAAAGTAAAGGGACTGAGAAATCGGCACAGAAAACGAGAGGAAATGGACATTGTTACGGGATGAAGTAATGCAATACCAAAGGAATTCGGGGGCCATTCCTGGCAAATTGGCGTTTAGCGTGTCTGCCTTCCACTGTTGTTTGGAATGCTGGATTGGATCGGAATGCTTGCGTTCGTTCGTAAGAATGTTGAAGGGTGATTGTGACTAACTGCTGACATACTCTGAGCGATGAAATACATTAGCAGGGCAAGAAAAATTCTCGGCGAGAAAAATTTGGGGAGTAATGGATTTTTTTTCAACAACTCTTTCGAAATGTTTTTTTTATGACCACTAAATCACCATCCCATTTATTTACTGAGGTAAATCGCAAAAAAGCTAAAATTGAATAAAGAGTAATGAGAGTTATTTTTATATTTACGTGTTAAGTATTATTCATTTACGGCGAGTAATTGTTATGATGATCAGCAATCCAAAATTTTCCGAACAGTGGAAATTTAATTTAGATGTTATGAATGAGTAAAAAATCCTCAAGTGTTCCAATTTATTGACACAATAGGATTCATTAAAATAACTTTCCATGGCACATATATGAAGAAATATTATAAATATTAGTAGAAAAAATAATAATTTCATTGAATTCGGAGTACAGCTACCTTGCTAGTTTTAGGCCTGAAATCAGCGCATGAGTGCAGAAAATATAACACAAAAGAACATCGTCATGACAACTCTATCATTCTTATATTAGACTGAAACTAGTCCTTGCGATTCGTTTCAGTCCAAGTACAATTTAAATCGAACTTCAGTCTTTGGATTTTGCAATATGATATTAGTACCTTTTCCCCTATGTCCACCTATGTCTTCATTACTTACTAAGGGTTAAACAGCGATTTTTCAGGATTTATTCATGTACCGCTTCTTCCAGGGATCTCTCTCGCCCTATTCTTCGACCCCAACATCTACCCTAAACTTCCTTCACGTGGCTCACTGGATCCCATTCCTTTCCTTACCTAAAGATTTTTGTTCCCCTCTTTTATTCTCCCACATTCTTCTTCCCCTTCCCTCGCCTGCACCACCTGGATCCTGCATTTTCCGCCTCCCTTTCATCTGCGTCCCCAAAATCCACTGTTTTTAATCATAGAGGAAAGATGGTTCCGAGGAATTCATTTCTTCACAAAGTTCCAAAGGAAAACGATATCATTTCATTATATTTTTCTCATTTATCAAGATGGAATTCTGTTGCAGTTCTAATCTCTCAGAACTTGTGCGGAATATTGGTTCGATCGTCAATGACCTTTTAATGGCGAAATGAAGAACAATATAAAACATTGGAATAGTGAAAACTAAGGGTTTTCAACGATGAGACGCTGTAATGTGATGTGTAAATTCCTCAACTCAAAGGTGATTTTGTGAATATAGTGACCATAGATTTTTAGGAACGATGTTATAATAAGTGAAATACCTGGATATTGGGTTCGTCAGCCATAAAAAATGCTTTTCTTAATAATGATTATACAATCCCTATGACAGTTTTTGCTAGAATATTTGTTACAGATTCAAAATTGTTTAGGAATCATCCTACCTAAGCTGACAGATTTAATTCTTCGTTTTTTGCATTATGTAACTCAGCAATTTTATAATTGCTGGCTTTCCAGTGTCGTGTTTGCTTGAGTTATTAATTCCACTATTGCTCAAAGATTCTCATTTAAGAATTGTATCAATTAATGTAAACTGAAATCATTTTGTAGCTGATACACGTTGGACGATAAAGCTGAAGTTATACTAGTAAGACCAGTATAAATACATCTGTTGTTACAAATACGGTTTCAAGTTTGTATATCACGCAAAATATAATAACTCAATAAAATTAGAAAGGATGGGACATCATGGCGTAGTTAATCAGACAATGAGAACATAAACCTGCTAGTGAAAGTGTATCACCGTTTTTTTCCCGATATATCATTATTAATGAGAGTCTAATTGATGTAATCATAAATTTTTGATGTAACCTTGATTGACTTAATTACGAGCAACATTCTATTTTTACGCTAAAATTAAAGTATAAGTTAATAATTGGCGGTTTTGTAAGCATCTGTTATTGCGTGTCTTCCGAATCGTAATTAGCCTTCAAATGCCTCTAAGAACGCTTTCCGACCCCTTGTTCCGTCCGCTCTTTATATGCGTAGCTCTGGTCTTTAACTTTTACCATCCCGTAACCCTTATACCTTCATAACCCGAGATCCTCCTGCAGCTAATTCGTTCACTCTGAGAGCTAAATTTTTCACGCACTTTTCCTCTCAGCCGCTCATATTAAAGCGTCTTCTCTGCCGAAAGCTACTTAAAAAACGGATTTTCATTTTCGCCGCCTACTCCATCTCCTTCCCTCAAACTGCACACTCATCTCTTTTTTCCTCTTCCCATAAGCTTTAAAGATAAACTCCCTCCTCGTCTAAATTCCTTCTCTTTCCCGAGCAGCATCAATCACTTCCTCCTTATGTTCTTTTTTACAACTCCATTTTTTCTATCCGTGTGTTGTTGTTGCGTCCTCTTCATCATGGACCACTCTTTGCCACATAAGGATACGATTTCTTCCACCTAATTCGACCTCACATTAAGCCCTTCTTTTTCTTCTTCTTGCGGTCCTTCAAATCGCCCCTTTTATTCAGTAACTTTGCATATGTTTCAGGCTACTCTTTCGAGGGAAAAAGTTGGAATAACTACACAGATGGACTAGAACTACAACTGCGACGTAATTTATAAGGTAGTTTGGAGAAAATTTAGGAGTTTGAAGGTGGAGTAAGTATGTACCGTTGTTAAGTAAATAATTTGAACCTTTAATATATAACGATATTTATAGGGTTACATTCACTCCTGTCAAAGTTATCAAATTAGATTGCAGCATTTCTATTTAATTATAGTTTTATTTGTGGAGTAACTACTCTCATTCCTTGTTATATTCTGTATTTACTGCAGACTAATTTCATAGCGATGAAGCCCTAGTATTAGCTTACTTTAGAGTGTTCATTTGCGATTTTGCCTTTGGAAATGTTTTGATTATTTTAAGAAAATACGAAAGATGTGCATCATCCCTCAATAAGAACAAATTTTACTTTGAATCTTAATTAATTACCACAATTTAATCTATTTGGTTCTATTTTACTATCATCAATAAGTAAATTTGGTTTTCAGTTAGAAATATATATCCGAAAGTTATTACATGTTTAAGAGAATAATGGTATGTATTAAGACAGTTTAGAGTAATGCGTAATAGTGATGGAACAGAACCATTTTGAATCAAAGTATAACTAGTTAAAACAATGCGGATCTATTTAATATCAAACTATTCGTTTTAAATATCCACATCTTTGTCTTTTCTTTCGTTTCGTAGACTCCATCCGTTCTTATCTCTCTCTTCCAAAAGCGTTCTTTTAAACCCCTTTTTCTCAACCTGCATGCGAACCCTTCCCTAACCTCCAACCCATTAATCTTTCCCTCTCTCCAAGTAGAAGACTCTCTTCCCTACCTAAACCCATTCACTTTCTCACCAACGCTGGCCGACGCACCTTTTTTTTCTGCCGACTACTGTAAAAAATACAACAGCCCTTTTACAGTGTCACCTCGCAACGTCTTAGGAAGGAACGGGTAGATAATGTGCTCCCGAATGCGGCCGTTTTTTGTCACGGATTGTTTAAAGAGGAAAAAGGGCACTTTTCCGATTGGGAAACTGGAGAGGATAGAGAAAGCGTTAATTTTGTTGATGATATTACTTAAGGCTGTTCTCAGCACTTCACGGATTCGAAGTGGGGGTGTTTTAAGTATTTTCCCGAGGGTTTTGACTTCTAAGTTTCTTTCTCACCTCTTTAACTAATGGAGTAAATGCAAATATGGTTCTACTGAAGCTATTCATTGATGTATTAGTGTCATACGTTATGGAAATTTAATGAACTTAATTTTTTATTGTGAACATTAGTATTCTAGTCCCCCATTTCTGTACGAATTATCATTTATAATGTAGATAATTAATTTCTAAATGAATCATACAAGATAATTTTGAATAATTCTAAAGTTTCTGAATGGATTAAACATCAACATTTAACAGGAAATTCTATCTTCATATGCATCATCTATACAAATGTATAGTTGTGGCTTACGAAGGCTGGAAATATAAAATTTCGTAAGTGTGTTCTGGTTTGCAGTCTATAAAAAAGATGAAATTAGGAAAGGAACAAGAATATGACGTTTTAAAGAGGTATAAAAATTAATGAATAAAGATTTTGTGTGTATGATATTCGCATGCCTCAAGAAAAGAATATCAGGAAGATTATAGAATATTAGCCACTGAGCAAGAAGTGTAAGGAAATAAAAACTACGTAGGCCAAGTGTTAACGGGATAAGGAATTGCCTCATTCTTGAAAATGATTATGATAAGCGAATATTAGATAAGCAGTCACGCCGATAATATGCAGTAATACTTAACGAAAGAATAAAATTTTAATGTCCTTATTGGTTTATCAGCCCAAATTCAAAATATATACGTGGACTAAGGATAATAAAGAAATTAACTCTTAATCTCATCAGTATCTCTCATAAGTTATATATTTTGATGATTTTTATCGTGATAAAATCTTAAGGCTACATAAAATTCCATGTAGAGGAACTAAGAAATTGATCCTTGAGTGAAAATCAGAGAAATTTAATCTTTTTCTATTTTCTTGACGAATATCTAATCAAGATTATCGTAGAAATTGATGATAATTCAAAAAAATTAATGTATTATAAATACTTCAACACGAGTATGGGCATTTGATATCCATTTATGAAATGGCAATCCTTACAGATTTTTCTTTATATTATGCCTCTCTTTACATGCATAGATAAGTGTTTTTTTCTGATATTTTTTAGAGTTCATCAGAGAAAATATAGTTCTTGTTACTATTCTCATTACTATTATTATCAGAATTACATCGCGGAGAGATGAAGCTAAAAATACCTCTGCGACATTCATCGATATCTTTCTTAAGTAATACAAATGCTGCAGTCCTCTTAAGCATGTATTTTACTTCCACATCTCAACCATAGCTCTTTCATAAACAGGTATCATTTTGAATGAAAAGAGCAGCCGTTCAAATTATTATAGACGGTATCACGTCCCGGATGTTTTCGCTTTTCTTATCATAAGTGTACAGCAAAAATCTCGAACACAGACTTCATTGGAATTCCAGCAGTTTTGCTCCTCAAGGAATGTGAGAGGTAAAAAGGGTTAACGATTATACATTGGGTGGGACGGATTGCGGAAAAGATGGGATTTTGGAAGACCGCCCCGAAGAAACTTCATCCTTTTTGAATGATTTCCAATGCGTTCCTTTCTGGAAAGGATTCCTCCTCCTCATACACTCCTTCGTTTTTTTCTAGAAAATCCATTCCGCTCAGATTCTCCTAACTACATTCTTCTTTGTGAGGTTTAAAAAGGAAAACCTATGACCTATGAAAGTTCACCTTATTTCATCATCTTCAGGAATGGGAACCTTTTCTCGATAATCAATTAAGAAACTAATTAATTTTTACGAGAGTGTTTGAATTTGAACAAAGGGTATCTACTTATAGTATATTATTCGTAAGCATTTTTTGATTCTCTACATATTTAGAAGCGATCAAATGTTGACTAGATATCTTTGGAAACGTTATTGTATCTCTTAGTTCTCCTGTTAGCTTCCACAATAAAACGCAATAAAATAGACTTTAATCATAAAATATTTGCGTTTCAATTAACTTTCACAATAAAAGATTTAAACTTCTTCTTTGGTTCTAGCAAAAATTAAAAAAAAAATATTACGGCAAGATTGCGGAAGAAATTCAGGGCAAAGATATATCTTCGATTTTTCTTCCAATTTTTTTTTTACCTTTCCTTTTTATTTTTAATGGGACGCTTCCATATATCTTACAATTCCCCTTATCGGTCCTTCTACTCCATTGCCTAAACCTTTGGCCTCTTTCACACTCTCACCTCTTCCCAAATAAAAACAGGAATAATCGCGCGCTACAAATTACGACCATATTTCAGCATCTACAAAGTCTGCAGTTGATATTTAAGCCCACTGGATGTTGATAATTGATGGAGCTGCCAAGAGTAGGGATATGTGCTAGTAAATCATACTTCCATTCTTACTACTCGAGTATGTATTTCGAAAAAGTATTCTTTATCCACTGTGTGAAAGAATATTAGTTGTAGCGTCCATTTTAAGGTTGCGTTCGTTGATTATAAGATTAATGGGCAATAGTTTTGAGTGATAAATAAAGGCATCTTCATAAGTAAAATCACTAAGAATCATTAAATATTTTTTATTGCATATAATATTTGTACTAAAGTTTGAAAATTAACATAAAATAAGAAAATTATGATTTCGTTCTAAATCTAAAAAGTTTTACATATTTCTCTTAACAGTAAATAAATAAGGTTCTGATGAAACATTCACTTTGAAAACCCATAAATCAGTTATTTTCCAGCGAGTAAACTGTAGGACAATTTTAACCTGCAGTAGATTAAACTTCGGTATTTTTGGATACCATAATAACTCTAACGCTTATTAGCAAATAATTCATTTTTCTTTACAGTTTAATTAAGAAATATTGCGTATATAAAATAAATTAGAACTGTTGAAATGGTGTGTTTTAGACCTTTAATAAAAAATTACCTTGATACTTTTTTGATGGTAAAATTCTTAATAAAATGAAAGCTGTAATCAGTTTCAAGGACCATTTTATTTCGTCAACGAAAATCGTTAGAAATTAAAAACTCTTAGATAGCTAGGGCATATTCTTGTTCAATATAATTAACGAGAAAGTATAATGATGACTAAGAACGTGAAACATAAATATTTATGAAAAACCCTGAGAATAATTATCATCATAACGATAATCTAAGTTTGATTCCTTTCCCTGAGTGTATCATCTTAATTCAATGAATTATGAAATAATTTATAGTCTACAAGGCTTAATAAAGGCGGATTTAAATATGGCGAACTTTTACGATATATGGTTTTTCGTTCAGATGAGTTTGAGACACATTACGAGTGCGTACGTATTAATGGAATCTTCTGATGGAAAAACGGATCGATTTGGGAGTATCGTTGCTCGTAGTCGATAACATGTAGCCTTGGATCTGAAAAGAGAGTGCTTCACCGAGAGAATGCATGCAATGGGGAGTATATACGAATGCGCTTCCCTTTTACACTTTTATCTGCTACATGTGCCCCTTTCGGTTCATGTTTTTTTAGTGAAATGCATCAAGTTCATCTTCACCCTCAATCTTGTAGATATGAATCATACCACATTTTTGATCATTCCGATTCCCTTATTACAAATTCCGTTAAATGACATTATAATATAATATTCTCCGCTGCGCAGTAGAACAAATATTTGCAGATAAGTGCAATCTTATACTCAATCATTTCAAATTCTTCTTCCATCCAAGGAAAGTATACATGTATTTATATCATTAATTAAGAAGGCAATTACACCACTATTACATAAATTGATTCGTAAGAGTGAATGTTCTGTCACATCCAGTCCAGATTCAACAATGGATGTTATTTAAATTTGGATTATAAAGATTGTAATTAATGATTCAGTCGATTTGTATGTATTTAATGGCCATACCTTTATAAATTTCTATGATTATCATTTCTTTAAGATGTAATAAATATTTAGAAAGAGATTATTGTTGAAAATTCACTCCTTCCAGCTAAGATGGAGACGCAGAATTTTATTTTGAATAACCTTTCGTTTAAATAACGAAAGAATGACTTATTAATATCTCATATTAAGAAATATATATGAAATTTATTTTATAGGCTTCTTAGTTTGATTATATGCATGAAAAAGCAAACTGATGAAAGAGAGGCAGAGTTGGCACTCGAGAGCAATTACTCGCCTTGACGCAGTGAAGTCGATTTCAAAAGCAAAATCAACAACTCGCATTATTTGTCCATAACTCGAAAATGCGCAAATATTGACTGCATTGCGAAATTACCGCAGAATGAAGATGAAATGCTTAGTGCACTGAAATACTTTTTTCGAAAGCCTAATCGAGTAAAATTTCTTCGATACGCATTATAAAAAATGTAAAAAGAAATTTTTTCTCATTTTCTAGAGTCGAAATATTAAGATAAAAGCGATCTTTTATTTAATTACTCAATACTATTTCCCTGCACCATATGTACTATGTATAATATTGGAATTAATGTTAGTGAACAGTTAGTGTAGTTACGTATACAGTTAAACGCTCTTTTTATAGTTACTGAAATTATGAATCTAGAATATGAGTCTGATGAAACTAGCCTTAAAAAATTTATCATTTTCTGGATTTTTTCATTATGAATTAGTACAAAAAAATAAAAACATGGATGGCAAGAAAGTGTTGTGAAATTGATTTTAAAAAAATCCGATGCACGGTATGCGAGGAACGTTGATAGACACTTTTCCCCCAAGGAGCGCCTGCAAGTTATGCAAAAAGGAAAACAGTTGTGCTATTTTGGTTGCATAAGCTCCAGGATACAGTTTCTACTTCTGATATAAGATGGAAGTCTTAGCGATTTCATGCAAATGCAGTGCTTCATTTGCGAAGTGCTTACGGTACTCGTATCGATTCTCTGGCTCAGCTTTGCATTGTCATTATGTGCTTCCCTCTGAATATTCATTCCTTTAAGTCTCGAGAAGTATTCCATATTTAACAATACTTGTCATAAGTATAGTATAAGGTATTTTTTGTACATTAAAGATCTTATTCGACAACCTCATTATAGATAGATTGAGATACGTGTTTGGAATATGAAATTAATTTTCAGTTTGATATCTTCCTCTTTTCATGATCTTAAATATAGATTAATTGATAATCCTTTGAGCTTTATATTAAGCATTTAATCATTCGCTTTTATCTCTATGTCAGTTTTGTTTAAGTATGAAGATTTGTCACGAACTAAATAAAATCGATCTTTTAAAAATCTCAAAAAGGATTTAATTTATTCAAACTTAGAGGTGAATGTATATGTATTGAGTCCGATAAGTGACTAGAGGCAGTAAACGTATTTGTTCTCGGGCTGATTGAAAACAGAATTGAACCTTAATGTCTGGAACAACGTAAAATAATCGAAAAAATTATCATTACGTTGATTATCACGCACTATATTTTTATTGGAACATTGATTATTATTCATAAGTAACAAATTTTCGACAATGAACTTTCAAAATAAACATTCACACTTGTATGATTCATTCAAGTGTATCCATCCATGCGTTGAGAGAGAGAGCCGCGTCGTGGGTTTGAGGTCATGAACGAAGGTAAACTTTATCCGGTCGAACATTTCAGAGATGTTCCACGAAGCTGCCCACGCGCCGAGATCTTTCAATAATAGAATGCGGAAACTTACATAATTAAGATACTTTTCCAATTATCTTTCCGAGACGGGAATGTCCTCCGGGCGACTCCGTTGAAAGCTTTGTTGTCCCCTTCCTGTTTAATCCGCTGTTTAATTCCCTTTATCAATCCTCCGGCAAATTTTAAACTACTCTTTTATCGACACTGGTATCGTATCGCTCGACTTTCTTTATTTTCCTAAATAATCCAATCGATATGCATATGCATTTAGGTTTTTAGTGAAATCGATTTCGTATCTTTTTTCACACTTTACGGCCGAATCCTAACAGGTTTGTTCATTATCATTCCATCACAGGAACTAATGGTACTTATGAAGATTTGAGACTATACAAATGCTCCTCCTTCACTTTCTTTATATATATTATTCGTTTGCAAATATCTCCTGTTTTCGTGATAATATACTGATTCTTATATAAGTTATAAGTTTATTTTCCCCTAACAGTTTCTGCATGAAAGTTCAAATGCGAGTTAAAACAGTTTCCCTCTGAGTACCTACTAGCTCTTTCCTAGTCCGCGCCACGCCCTACAGATGTCTATTCAGTCGATATCTCAGAACTCTCTATGTGGAGAACGGAAAAGAAACTAACGGCAATATGCGAAAGAAAAAGTATTCATAGACGATATTATTACTTAATTTAAGAATATGTTGATTTGTAGGTGTGAATATGTTTTTGCCAGAGAAATAATTTACGTTTCCATGGAGATTAATCAAGTAATATAACAATGAACATGAGAGATCGGGAAATGGACATGGAGAAAGAGTTTTGTTTTTATCGTTTTGACTTTATCATATAACGAGAATTAGATTGAAATAGCAGATCACGAAACTTAGGTCTACTATATAGATTGGATGAAAAGTGGATTAAAACTTTTTGTATTATTTTCTTGGTTTTGGAAATATAGATTTAGAAATACTAAAGGCATAAATAAGGCTATAGTAGAAGAAAAAGGAGTCTATAACGTTTAGAAGAAAGTTGATTTTGTTTGAACCATCCCTATTGGGTCACAGTAACAGTCGCATCATAAAATATAGAGGTACATTTATTCTAACCTCAAAAATGCGTATTTTACAATATATCATCATATTAGGCTCTTACGAATTTTTGACGCAAAAGTTTTGGCGAAGTTAACATTCTGAACATCCCTGGATTAGAAAATACTACGTGATCTAAATAGCATCCTGTCTTTCATTTTAGCATTCCTAAAAAAAATCGAAATAGCATCCTTTAGCATTCACAGGAAGAGCGATTTTCCGATTGGTCCATGCGCATCAAACGAATTTACGACGACGTTCTGCACCGCACGATGGCAGTTTCTGTTTATTTCCCGAAATGCGCTCTTTTGAAACTTGAAGCCAACAGATGTCGACCCGCATTTGCAGCAGTGCCACAAATGAATCTTTTATTTTTGCGAAGAAAAGCGATCCCCGAATGCCGCATGATACTTTTCATCGCGCCAAGTATCTCACGGGCATAGTTCATTCCAATTTTTTCCACCTCCGAAATAGACGGAGATTTAGAGCAAGCTGTTGGTTTCCAAAAGTAGAGGGTTTGTCCACTTCAACCCGATTTAGACACGAATTCCAAAGGGGACTTAGTTATGGCGATTTGGGACTACTGCAGAAAGAACCAGTCTGTTTCCATTCCAAATATAAGATATATACGAATGGTTGTTGCAGATATGAGTGAGGTGATATAAATTTTTAAAGATTAGAATCATCATTTCTTTTCGCTTATCAAGACTCATTAAAACCAAATTTACTTTCCTGTTTTGATTAATTATTTTAGGAGAAGAAAATGTAGGAGATTTTTCATTAAATGTACTTTTTAGGATGATTATAATCCTATAAAGCTCACTCATACTTAAAATCCTAGGTTAATCATAATAAAGAAAATTATAATAATAATTAATAATAATAATTGGGGTTAATTATATGGCTATTACAAAAGGTGTATCAAATATTGAAAACGTAGAATTATGTGTTAGAAGAATTCTATATCAAAAAGTTCGTCTCAAAGTTCTCAAAAAGAGGAATCGGTCAACAATCAACATTAACAATTCTCAAGAAAGTATTAGAGCGTTCACTTATATCCTGTGGGAATTTCCCCAGTTATCTTGCACTATTTCATTTCCAACGGTTTCCACGAGGCGTAGAGATGATGTCGGACCCCTTTACCTTTCGGAAAGACAAGAGAAACCGAATACACGCGGGAATTCTTACCTTTCCTCGTGAGAAAAACTATGGGTGTTCCACCCCTATATCAGCGATTCCCTGAGGTTTGGAAATGGACGGGAAAAGAAAAAAATGGAACTGATAGTGGAAGATCCTCAAAAACTTTCCCTTGAGGGATGTAAAAGAAGAAAAAGTGCTGCTTCTTAAAGTTAAAAATAAAATTTGTGGTTACTATAGTTACGTATATGGTATACGTATAGTTACGTAAATGGTAAATTTTGATATATTCTGTTAAAAGATTATTTTTTTCCGGAAGATATTCGTAAGTACTGTTTTCAATCTTCTATCTATTCTTTCTAACTACTCAGAAAGACTTATAACAGAATAATAAACTTTTTAAATTTTTTTATTTACCCCAAATATTTACGAAACTCGAATCAATACCATTTCACCTAAGTCAACTGTTACGACTGACAAAGAAAACGTAAATTTCCCATGCATTACGTAATTATTGGAATCTATTTGAATGAATTAATATCATTTTATTGAAAGTAAATTCTTGATCACCCTTATCCAAAAGGAGTAAGTTTCTTCTCCGATAAATTATGAAATGAGAAAAAAAGAGTCGTTTTTCTGTCACCATAGCGATGATCATAAACAGAATTTTAAAATGTTCGAACAAGGAGATACCGGGTGGCCACGTTTCCTCTCCCTTTGACTGCTCGCATGTTAAAATTTTGACCTTTACATAAGAGCAGTATTCCACGAAGCCGACCTTTGCCAGATTACTATCCATAGGGAGAATTCATTTTTATAAACGTGAATTCCCCATAGACGTATCTTTCTATATCGCTCGCCTATCATAGCAATTAAATTCCGAATCATTTTCTCCGTCACGTGAAAAGAAAAACAATGCGCTCAGTTTTCACCAGGTGGCGAACAATTCTCGGTGAAGGGAAAGGCCACTTAAAGGTCTCATGTATCCATGGAGACGAACTTTTCGAAAGGGCATGGATCCGGGAGAGATGAGAGGAAAGGGAAATAAGTTTTTTTTTATTTCTTATATGAATAATGGATTTACACATTCGAAAAATTGTTTAAAGTTGTTGTTTCCAACTACTCTCTCTTTGTTTTTTTACGGTCTAAATTCATATTTTATCATGTATCATTCCGAATATGGCTTAACCACTAAAAAATTGGACATAATGTACAATGATACAGGAAAGAAAACAAGTATAATGAGAGAAAGAGCATGTTAACTCAAGAACACGATAATGTAGATGAAAATTCCTTACGACATGCCTTTATAAAGAACTCAAGAATCATCCAATGAGTCTGTTACGTAATATATCAAATAAAGTTAAAACTTAAACTTAAAGTTAAACTTATTTTACTTTGAAATCTCCCAGAATATAATAATGAAGATAACGAGATCTCCGACTAAAAAAAATAATCTCGGGGAATAGGCACAATCGAACTTTATATAACTGAGGTTTAATTTCGTATTTAATAATTATTTATAATTATCTTTGACCCTTCGATAATTTCACTCAGGTTATTTCATTTTTTTCTCATTGCATTCATTCATTTCTTTCAGGTACATGCAAAGTAGGTTATTTAATTTATAATACTGATATCCTTCAGTGATAGATACGTACGTTCATTTCCTTAATTTATATAAGTGTCACGAATCAAACATAGACATTAATCATTGATATGCTATTTTTGATACATGAATGAGTAAATTTAATGAAAATTGTAGCATATATATATATATATAATATAATGAAAGATTTTAAATGGAACCGAAAAAAGCGAGAAATTATTTGAGACATCATCATAATATTCATCCCTTTTATTAATCACCATATTAACTTTTTAATGTTTTTTCATAGTGCACTCGTATTGCAAATATTATCATGAGAGAGTTGTGTACAAATCGCACGCCCGTATCTAATTCTACGGTATCAGGCTTCAGTGGTCGAGGTTACAATTGATAGAAAGGCTCCACAATGGAGATGACACACCCATCCGAGGCGAGTCATCGATGGCTGCAAGGTCCTCCATTTAGACGCGGTCCGTCGACTTTCTTTTCACCTCCTTCGGTGCGACCTTTCGAACTCTTCTCCCGTCATCACCTACGCTTCGTTTCATCCTTCTCTTTTTGCCTCTCTACTTTTCCCTTCCATTGTGCCAAAGGTGTGCTTTCGTATCCACCCCTAGGCGCGCGCACGCTTCAATGCGAACCTTTGTTTTGCGATGTACACTTAATGAAACTGGGCTTTCGGAGGTGTGAAGGATTATGTCTCACAGAAGTGCGTCTCTCTCCATTGAAGAGCGTCTTTTTTTATCCGCGGTAACAGAAGCGGTTGAACGGTTGCATTGTCGACTAAAAGTGTTTTTGTTTCCATGACGACATTTGCTGATTATATAAGGAGACTTTTTTTTTAAAAAAGAGGGTGAGAATTGATTGTTTTAATAAACGATGTTGATTCGAGTGCTTTTTTTATTAACTTATCTATAAATGGAAGCGATTCGTTGTTTAGCAAAAGTTTATTTGTTTTGTGAAGAACTGAAATACGAATGAAATTGTACATTCGCGTTAATATACTTTACGTGAAGATGATTATCTTAAATCGTTACCTAAAGGTTGGTATATGTAATAAAATTTAGTAGAAAATGATTAGGTATTATTAAATATTTTCAAATCCGGTAAAGGACAACAACAAATGAAAAGAAATTTTGGTAAGCGCTCTATCGTGCTCAACATTTTAGATACACGTATATTTCATTAGTTTATATTCATCAACCTCGCTTTCGTAGACACAGAATTTGAAAGATATCCCTGTTAATAAACAATCAAACAGAATGAAAAAGCTTCCTTTTACAAAGTTATCCTTGATACTGCATATTCAATCTCTCATATTTCCTAACTGTCATTCAACGTAACTCATCCACGTAAACTCAAACAATCAAAATAAAAATATCATCCTTACATTCGTCGCATTAGGAATAGATCTCAACTTTACAGCTCAAATATAAGTCGATCTGAACTCATCATTTCATTTAAATATTTCGAAACATTATTCATCTCCTAATCCGCGAAATTCCATCAATTATTTCAGCGTCGCGAAGAACGTGGTAAATGGCGTAAAAGCTGTTACGTCGTAAATTATTTCTGCGGGTTTCGCAAGATCGCCTAGCAAACTTCTCTTGTTTTTCCTCCCCGCCTACGCCTTTGCCCACGCACATCCTTCCCCTGCCACGAACTAATCGCCATCCTACGCAAAGTGCTACCCTTTGCCTCTTAACGTATCGCCCACGCGAGTTCCTAATCCTCTCTCCACGGAGTCTATTCTAATTTGGTAAATACTCGATGAGTCCGAAAAGGGACGGGAGTCATTGATGGATTTATATAATTAGGTAGGTCTGCGAAAGGGAATAATTGGGCTCAGACGGCGTTTATTGGATTTTCTTTTTAGTAGAAACTCGTGCAGTCTAATTGGACCTAGACCTTAGGTGTGCGACCGGTCAAATAGCATTATTGTGGATTTTGTCGGATTGACGCGTCAACATCGACAAACATTTATTTTTCTCACGCCATTTTGGAAAGTGTTTCGCTTCGGTTTACTTCTCGGTGACTATGGAGACGTATGATTTTGTTATGCTGCCGAATGAACTGCTAATATCTCAGAATATTTTAATCGAAATCAACTGATTAAATTAACAATCATTTTCAATCAATTATTAATTAATACTATCAAATGGAAGGTGATAAAACGTATTAACTAAGGAGGTAAGTTTCTTTAGAGTCTTGAAATCAATAAGATTTATATTAAATGGATTAAAATAAATGATTATCATTCAGAGGTAGAGGGTAGAGAAACAGCACGTAAATGAGAATATGCGAGTTCAAGTCCTGTTATTCACAGACTTGTTGGTTTTTCCTTCAATAAAATATTATTTATTCTAGTAAAATTGGTTGAAATGAATCTATCTGTTAACATATTTTCCAGAAAATGAATAGTTTGTACAGTACTAATCAAAAATTCTAATTTGATATATCTTTCATCATTGAAAAGATCAGGAATTATATTTCCTTCTATTTCCGCATATATTGAAATTAAAAAAGACAAAAACTGAATCTATAGCCCTATTTGTTTATAACTATCATTTGTACGTCGAATAGATGTCATGGGAGTAAATACATCGAAAGACACAAAACAATAGGAATGATAGAATTTTATGCATCTTCGAATTCAAAGATTATCAAGAGAGCTTAGCATGTCCGTATATTATTCGATAGATTACTGTGTCTCCATATTCTATCTAAATTCGTATGACATTTCCGCTCTGAGAGAACACGCACATTTTAACTCGGATAACGCAGTAGAGGAAACCCGAGAAAAAAAATCATCTTCCACTCGAGAAATAGTTATTTAACATGTGAAACGCCATTTCCTTTTCACTCATGTTCACTTTCACCATACCTCAGAGACCTCTTTATCCATACCATCACTGCCACCGGTGACCATCATTAAATCTCTTATCTGTCTTCTCATTCAAATTAAAACTTTCCCTTCCCTTTTCAACGAGTGTCGAAATGACGACTCGTTGCGGTGACTTGACGGAGACTCTTAATCTCTTTGCGCGTAAAATAATTTTTCTCTTCGTCAAACCATTTCTCCTCTCTCTTCTTCTTCTTTCTCGAGTGCGTGAAATTGACGGAGACTCCACTGCGACGTATAGAGTTACGAAAGCCGCAAAACTGTCCCACAATCGGATTCGTTTAGCGTCGAGAGAGTATTTCTATAGTTCGGCTGGTTGAGTTTAGTATTACGTAGATAAGAGAATAAGGTTCCAAAACTGGTAACATGGCAACATAAATACAGCAACACAAAGTAAATAAACAAATAAAATAATGATATTAGTTTTTATGTACCAAAAGATGCTCGATGCTTTACTAGTGAATAGCTCGTACGAACTGCTCTCGTATTATCGCCCACGTACGTTTATGAAGTCGCCAACGTTTCAAGGGCCAATTGCCACCTCCTCATACAGTGCTATGAAGGGGTTTAAGTTTTCAAAGCGTTGATGAAGTGTGTGGACCCCTATAACCTTCATAAAACTATTGGTGTATGTTTACAGACCCAACTCTTGGAAACATACATAAAGAACATATGGGATAAACGTTACATCTCTCTTTCTATGGATGAAAATATATTCGAATGCGCAGAATTCCTTAATAAATGTTGAATTTACTTTTGCCTATAAAAATTATAATATAATTGATTAATAAAGAAATTAACGAATCTTTCTCTTATGAACACTCTCTGTTAGAATTTATGAGGCAGACATTCAACATCATAAAATTCCAAACGAGAGAGATAGAAATAAAAAGTGATTAATCATATGTAGCTTATAAATGATTACTTAAATATACATATTAAATAACATTATCATATTTTATTAATGTGTTCCAGATAATACTTGCTGCTTAATTTTGTTCGCCCGCCCATTCTCCTATTTGTTGGACTATTTTCTAAGATATACCGTGTAAAATCGTGCCGGTAAGCGGGTCCTTGTTTCCAAGATCAATCTTTTACTACAACTTAAACATTCTATGGAAAATCATCGACATTTTCTTTTCAATTCATCTGAATAATTCACTCTTATATTTCTTTCTCCGTATATCTATTTTTAGTTTCTATCGGCCCATTTTCGAATCCATCCTCCATCGCTCATCTAAATCTGTACCACATCTCATCAGGTAACGTCTATAGTTTCTTATCCTCCCTATTCATTGTTTTTCGCATTTCTATACCAATCTTCAGTTATTCATCTTCTCTTTGATTCTTATTCCTCTAGCTCTTGAAGTCCATTTCCCTATTGCATAAATATTTCCCCAGCTCTTCGTTCTTCCAGCATCTCTCCTTTTATCTCCTTCCTGTCGCATACATTATTCCTTTTATCTCTTACCTCCTTTATTCTGTATCACCAAGTCTCTTGGGAGGTGTACTTTATTGCAGATTTATTTACATGCCTCTTCCTCATCTCGAAATTAGAATTGCATTCACAACTGTACCAAGTTTCTTTTGTTTGTTCAGTAAAGTAATCAACCATTTCCTATAAGTCGTCGTCTTTTATATGATCCTAGTATTTTACCGTGAGTTGTTTACTAGGTAAGTTCATTAAAAATTCTTAGATATACTTTAAAACAGCGTCATCTGGCTCAAACGTACATTATGAACGCATATAGAGGCAGTTACATTTATTTATTTATTTATATCTATACTCCTATATATTCATTTATCAAGAACTCCATCACGTTTATGTCGTTTCCATAGCTACCTTGATTCACGATGTAATTTTACGAAATGAAACGAAAGAAAATCAATAGATTTTAATATTCACCGAAGTTGGCAAGATTCGTAAAAATTGAAATATAGCGTGAAACAGTTAAGTAGTATGGTTTAAAATATGTAAGTTCTCTCTCATAGTTGGGCGTTTGAAACTTGGAGCACAGCAAGTTTCGTAAGTACGCAAGGAGTCCTTTACGTATGCTCTTGGCCGTTAGTTTCGTACTTCAATCCATAGGCCTGAGGCAGCATACGCCCTTTGACCTATTCTCAACTGCCATAGCAGATTTTACTTTCCTGAGGGCTTGTGCTATATTTTCTATGTCAACCCTATATTATCGAGGTAAAAACCAATACCTGGGAAAATTGTTGGAATTCGCTCCGAAACCACTGCAAAAATATACTTCGAAATATTTAAGATATTTTTATGGAGTTAGAAGAAACTATAAGTTCCTGAGCCTCCTAACTTTTTTGATGAAATAATGAAGACTATGAAATGCGGAAATCTCATTCGTAGATGAAGATGATTAGCTAGAAAACGTTTAGAAATGACTCAAGTATATTAAACGTGGTAAAGAGTTGATGAAATTAAATTAAAACGTGATTAAATGATGGTCAGAATAGATTCTATAAATATCGATATAAATTCCCTCAAATTTTATATCGAGATTTGAAGTTCGATTCGATGAGATATGCTTCAGATATCGACTGGTTTGATTCCACACCGGAAATCGGTGTCCGTCCTGTTTTAATTGCTTCGCTTAGGAAACTCCAAGTCTAGCAATCAAACGAGGCGACTTAATTATTAAACTCGCAGCAGTTTGTTTATCCGAATGGCCATCGTAATTCACGTCGCACCGTAAGCCCACCACAATTTTCGTGGAAATTAATTATGCAGAGTGGGTGTAAAATGCCGCGATAATTAGAGGTGATTCCTTTCGTCTTTTAACTCGCCTCCTTCGCGAATCTTCGCCTCGGATCGTTCCGCGTCATTTCCATAAATTTCCTTTTTCGTTATTTAAAAAAAATGCCTTTCTATAATTCAAGGCGTCCCTCTTTACTGATTCGCTGTGTTCCCCTTTCAGGCCCTCCGTTGTGGCTTCAATAAATCATTGCGGAATATGAGGTCGCCCCACCCACGGCCATTTTCCAAAGCGAGCGATGTTCCGAGTGAAGAGATATAAAGGGAAGGAGATAAAACTCGCGAAGGACAAAGGAAAACAAATGGGAGGAGTTAAATTAGCGAATGAGTGAGAGCAAGTTTTAGAGAGTAGGTAAAGTTTGAGGGAGAGAGGAACACTGGAAATGGAGAAACGTTGAGTTGAAAAGGTAATGAAAGGGAATTGTAATTACCGAGTGTATGGAGTGAAATTTAGGAAGGAAGAGTATGCCTTCAAAGAAAATATTGGGTTAAGAATGTAAAGAATAAACTAAGAAGGGATATAGAAGACCGTATTCATTACCGTATTGGAGAATAAATAGGATTCATTTACTCATTAGATTTACAGATAACGCAAGGAGTGTTTTTATAGTACAGTCTACAGTTTTTAACTCATAATTCATAATTATATTATGGATCTTAATTAATTGCTTGCTATCATTTCATGTAGAATACCTAGAAGGAGCATTTAGACAACTGCGTTAGGAAGAGACTGTACACTGTTTATTTCAATATTAACATCTTTGAGAAACAATGTATCCGTTCAAACCGTTAAATAATGTACTTTCAACAAATGTTTACGTGAAAAATTAGTTAAGGATTGAGAAACCTCACAATTACGTGATGATATGTAAAGAGTTATCAGTGATTCTCCCCAGTTACCAATATTCCTTTTCCTATTCTATACATCCCACCGTATCCAACCATCTTCCTTAATCTTCCGTAGGGCAATCCTAATGGATGAGCAACTGTAGTTTCACCTTGGGCATTTCACAATCTTTCCATCAATCATCTGAATATTTCCCATCGTTCCTTTGCCTTCGGGTGAATATTTCAACTGCTCCTCTATTAGGGATCTCGACTCGGCTAATGCTTACAAGAAGGATACGTATTTTTTTTTTTTTTCGGAGCAAATCGCCATAATGTCGGGATAACGACGGTGGCTCGGATGACTCGAGATGGTTTCGTCTGCCCTCTCGATGAAAAAAAACCGAAAAATCCCAGAGCTCGTCAAAAATTGAATTTTTCCTTATCTTGCTGCCCTTTCGCCCACGCAAATACTGGGGTATACTATAACTTCGCAATAACCCCATTAGACGACGCTAAGGATTTTGCGGTATCTGTTTGTTTTGCGGTTTCTCGGCAATTAAAACCGAATTATCCGGATTCTGTTTCGATCCAATTTGACGGATTCGAATCTCGTCCGATCGAAAAATACAAAAAGGGGTTTTGACTAATGACCTTTTCATCGAAGAAAGTCACCATTCTGGATTCATGTGGTCTTTGTGGATTTTATAAACGAAGGAATTGAAAAGATGTGGAATGTAAACTCTCTATGTAAGTCCACGAAGAACGATTCTTGCTATTATATCCTAAATTGATCTTTAATTCTGGCCGATAAATTGTAAAACGTTTGCCAAACCTCATTACAGAAGGACAATAATTATGAAACATAGCTGCCATCAAGTCAAAAGTATTAGAAATACAGAACATAAAGACATTGCTATGATATTTACAACAGTGAAAAATGTGGGTACTATAGAATAATGGAATTACGATCATTACGATAATTGTTCGAGAATGTCGAAGATAAAAGATTTAATTCAGATTCAATTACAAATTAACTATAAGATAGCTTCAAAAAGGAAGACTTTCTATGAAATATCTCGTGGGCCATAGATGATGCGCATAGGAAAGCTTAAATATTCTCTAATTATAAAGATTTTCTGTGTTACGAATACATATTAAATCTGCAAGTTCCACCAGATATACCTAAAGTTGACGGTAATCTTAATCACAGGAGAAGTAAACTAACTTGCGTAACTATGGCGATTAATTGGATCAGCTATGAATATATTCCACTAATCGTATCCATAAAAAAAATAAACAAACAAATCGGTTTCTATGATCATTAAGCATGGGGGGAAAACACGGCATTCGACTTTAAACTCAATCATTAAAAGATAATCTGCTTCTCGGAATAGTTTTTCCATAAACTCGAAATTATAATCGGTGGGTAGGGAACACACAAAAAAAAGAGAACGAGGTCGTCCCTTTATATATTTTTTCTTTTATTCCCTTCCATTAAATGATGAACGCGCTCGAGCGTCACTGAAAAATAATAACGGCAAAAATATCTTCAAAAAACTCCATCCCCGGAGCGACACACGATTCGGCCTCGAAAAACAGCGACCTTCAATCTGGCGAAAACTTGCTCTCCTCTCTCTACCCGATAAGTGCTCGAATCGAATGTGGTAACTCATTAGCGAATCGAAGAGCCCCTTTTGACTCGCGCATGAATAAAACGAGGGTAAATGTTATAAGATAGCGAGAGAGCAGTTTTATAAACATTGACGTTCCGTTTAAAATATTCTATAGTAAAGAAATTTTGCGAGAAAGCTTTCTTTCAGGTGGTAGATTGGTACTTTTAAAAAAGTCCCATCTTCCGTGTGAGAGACGAAGAAAGATATGAGGTTGTGCGGAATTTATGAGGGATAAATAAATGTGAAAGTGTTTTCATAAGGCAGTTAAAGAGCCTTGACTGTTAATTTTTCCTCTCAAAAAATATATATAATCACTCAAAATCCGAGGATGTTTGCAGTTATCTCTATATATAGTAGCTGAAAGTAAATGTATTTGAATCCTTTCATACTTTTTGTTACGTTAGGTTTGTTATTCAATATGTTACTCTTCGTACTTTACCGTTTAGATTTCGTTTCTTTGTTGTAAATAAGGCTAAGATCTTCTTTCTATTTTTATTTACCTTTTGGTAACTATAATAATATAATAATAATTATTGGTTTTCTCGTCTAAATTTCGAAATGTAACCATAGTGAATTATTTTGGGAACTTACGATTGAGACATTGTATACATAAAGGGAAATAATGAGATGAAAGGGTTGTGGAAGTGGGGCGGAAGAACTGAATAAGAGGAAAAGTTTGTAAAATAACAATGTGTACGATACAAGCATTTGTTTGAGAGATAGGAAAGATAGGAAAGGGAAAATATTTTATTTTAAATTCTTTTATGTAAATCATGGATAATTTTCCTCTAACGCTGTCCTAGGAATTAATGTTCATGTTCATTAAGAAACTTTTGATTTACGCCTCGTTCCTGTCCCATGTTCAAATTCTGCGCCTTCGTGTAAATCGGTTAAAAATGAAAATAAAGAAGGAAAAGCAAAATATGGAACAAGTGTGCGAGGGTCGCTTGTTGCAAGTCGACAACGGCGCACATCCGTGATGTACTCTCTTTGCACGTTTTGACCGATGCTGCGATTAAAAAGAAACGTATCTCTTCCCGCGTCATAGCCCCAGAGGCCCTCTTCTCTAGTCCGCCTTTTAATTTCGAACCATTCTTCCTTGTCCTCATTTCCACAGCCCTTCTCCTTATTCCGCTCACTTTTATATTTTTTTTTTTTTTGAGTTCTGCCCAAAATCTTCCTCGAGGTGATGGATTTAGAAAAAAAAAACCATCGTAAGATCACAGTGAATAATGATCCGAAAATAATTTTTAAAATACGCACTCAATTTAACATTTTAATATTTATCGAAGACAATAAATTTCTAAACTATCCGAAATAAATATTGCATAAGGGTTTAATGGGTTTTAATGAAATCTTGAAAAAAGATACTGTTGCTATGAAGGAATGAATGTGTTAAAGATAATTCGTAATATACCGATAATTAATATTCTTCAAAAGTTGAACCATCTTCTGCAAGCAATACATAAATATGTGAAATGAAAATTCAAAACTGATTGGTAAATATTTGTTTCATTGTGAATAACTTTTTAGGAATCGATATTGCGTTCTTCAATTGTCAGGAATCAAAGAGACATAGAACACGGATGAAAAACATACCGTTAAACTTCAGTAAGAGATATTTAGGACACAAATAACATAAAATAAATAAGGAATGAAGGATATAATCAAAATATCGAAATTGGAATGATATTTGTAGTTAAAATTAAAGGTTATGATTAAAATAGAGAAAAAAATTAAACCTAGAAGATTAAGTAAGGAATTCTAATGACCGATATAATATTCCGACTAGCTAAAAATTTGACAATTAGTCTTTAATGTACATAAAACTATAAGAAGTTTAACAAATGCTATGCGCAACTAAATAATTTATATAATAAATTGATGAGCGTAACGCAAGTGCTTGAGGACTTGAAATATGAATTTCTGGATTTAATTCTGGGCTTCCGCATTTACATTAGTGAAAGAAGGGATACATCAAAGCCTAACTTTTCTTTTTCTAGAGTAGCATTTATTATAGAGTGACGTCAAAGCATATTATATATAAAGAAAAGGAAAGAGAAATATAAATATTAATTATGAGAATTTTACGCTTTACTGAAAGCAACATGAAAGATGTTAACAAATATGAAACCATTACAAGTGAATATGAAACTAACACAAGTAAATATATCTAATGGATATAAATACTCCTTTACTAAGTCACGTTCAATAACATTTTATGCTTTCCTATAGGAAAGCAACTGACAATGCCTTCAAACACAGATAGCTGGAGGTACATAGATAAAGCTATCTAAACACATTGGCTGTTGCGACAAGCATGTTTCAGTAGATCCAGTTAATCAACCGTTTTGATCTGACAAAATTACTAATAAATATGCATTCTTCGATTTGATATGTATGATGTTTACATCTGTTCGTCCCTTTAGGAAGATGAGGTACTGAGAATGCAAACGCCCTCGGTGAGAGATTGTGCAACTTCCCTTTATGCGAATACTCCGACCTTATCATGTGCAAATATTCTTGAGACATACTCTCACATTGATCCCGTAATAACACTGCTGAATTACACGTGAGAGGTAACCAAAAAAGATCTTTCCATGGCCTGATTTTCCACGCCGTGCGAGTGTTTTCATTTTTTCAATGATGTTCTTTCAAGACGAGCGAGGATACGTATCTATTTCACAGCAATGAGTCGTTCGCTCCCTCTTTGTTTTCCAGTGACGGTTTTGGCTCTCAGAACGGATTCCTATTTGCCGCTAAAATATTATGCAGAGATGAGGAAATGTAGAGTAGATAAAATATTTGCGAGTATTAGGGTTGAATATCTTCATGCACATTCACTTACGAAATCATTTGCAAATTGCAACAGATCTTATTCGTGTAATATTTATTTTGATCAAATGTTTTGATCGATCTATCGATATCGAAAAATATAATTTATATCGATATGAAAGCTTTATCTCAATTTAATCGATATATATCGACGGGTTATTGCATATTATCAATTTTGCACAAATTAAATTCGTATTATTTTTTATGATTATAATAATATGCATCAAATTGCTTTTTGTATAAACATGTTAAACAATAAAGGGTTCTTTTTAGCTCGTTGATAAAATCAATATCAATATCAAATGGTGAAAACTACACGTCTATTACAATAGAAGTTTAAAATAAATATTTACTGAAGTAAGGAACCATAGTTTTATAGAAAATAAAACCATAATTTTAGTTGCCACTGAATAAAAATCACTTTACAAATAAATATATTGAAAGTTCATAAAAGTGAAAAGTCAGTTATGATGCGACGCATAAACGCTAAATGCAACTGGGACATCGGGACTTAAGACTTAACCTTCGTAATAATTTTTTAAGAACACACGAGAACACGAATTGTTCCTGTTCTTCTTCAATTAAATAATGTTCTTTTTTAAAAGATTTTGAAAATCAAACGGAAAGGAATGACTCATAAATATCGGTATGCAAAAACATAAACATTCGGTTACCACAAAAATTTTTCAAAAGAAGCAGCAACATGCAGCTTTTGAGGAATCACCGTGGCTGCACTTCGAGATAGAATATATATTCTAAGTGGGTCCCATAAACGAGGAGAGGGTATTAGGGAATCTTCTTACTGTCACGTCAAGAAGGCAAACACAGGAAGTTGGAAGGGGAAGAATATGGTCAGGTTGATGAAGATGATGAAGTATTAAGCTCAACTTGTTTACAGGTAGGTAGACTCTTGAATGTACAGCTCGTCAAAAGATAGTTCTCGTGGAAAATGTAATACCTTCTGCTTGTTCGGTTGGACGTCAATCTTCAATTACACATATTTATATATTTATTACGACCAATGAGATTGACAGTTGATTTCATAATCAATATATTAATAAAAGTACTAGATGCACTCGTAAACCAGATTATAAACATTATCACCAGGTGACTAAAATTGCGTTCATAAAAAATAACCCAAAAATACCGCCAGGGAAAAAATAGCGTATGAAGAATATATTTTGTGAGGACTCAGTTTTCCTGTAATGGGTCAATCGTTTACTGTGTTGTGAGAGGAGTAAAAGACACCATAATAAAGTAAAACTACCCGTCGAAGGCGATTGCAATATCATATTCTATCCGAACGACAATAAATCTAAAGAGGGAATGTCTTTTATTCCTTTTCCTATCTATAATTCTTATAATTAAGTCTTTCGCGAAAATATCGATCTGAAAACTTCAATATTGACGACTTAGCGTACGTGGATGGCCAAAGTGTGTATTCGGACTCGTTGACGGCGTGTCTCTCCAATGAATAATGATCGTCTGAATGAGGGAAAGATTAATGGAAGCAAACGATGATTCCCGTCTTTTCTCCATTTTTATTTCAGTCCTTCAACTTCAACTACCGAGAAACTTCGCTTAAAAAAACATAAACATGGCTTCACTATGTATTGGAATCATACGAACCAGGATTATTGTAATTTTTTGTGAACCATTGGATTTTTACCTTAGAGGATATTTTAATACTTAAGAATTTATAGCGGAATTTAAAAATTTAAAGTATTAATCTCGAATTCCTTCGATATCACGTTTTTGGTTATGTATCGAAATCTTATGTAGATCGCTGTTGGATTTTCATTGTCTGCTGATGAAACTGTTTGACTTTAGGTTCAGGGGAAAAGTAAAAAGTTGTCGTAAAAAGCAAAATATTGCGTTATTGTGAAGTCGCAAATGCTTTCATAGTTTTTAGCATTTTTCTTTCGTTCATTATAAGATCACTATATCTAAATATAATATGCATATACATTACAATTGTAATCTGTTTCACATTCTAATACCCCATGTTCTTTAAAATCACGTTCAATTGTTTGACTAGTATCCAGAGTAATAATAATGCCCGTCTGGTAATTCGATACATAGTACTAATACTCCCATTTTAGTAAGTGTATCACGTGCATTTATATGTCAAAGCAAAATCTCGCTTTTAAATCGATGAGAAAGTAGCACAAAAATGGAACAGTAATGATTATATCCATCTATATCCCTTCCTTTGTCTGTATTTTACGGGACCAAGGCGGTGTCGTAAAACGAATACATTTCTAGTCGCTCTCACGATGAAGAACATGAGGCGCGCTAGGGAATCACTTTTTTATCGCTTACTCTATGGTTTCACATCCATCATGTACAGATAGCGCGGTTTATTTTTTTTTAAAGCACCCGAAGGGTAGAAATAATGGCCGAATCGCTTTCATACTGTCTGGAGAAATAACGATTTCCAAGTTGTTTTCGAACAATAAGATTTATTAATCCTAATGTTTGTTTGAGTGGACAAACCTGTGTTGGCTGCGTTCGTTTACACGTTGCCAGGGAATGGAACGACCCATATTAAACACACACACATGTGATGCCAAATTCATAAGAGCGTGTAATCCATCAGTATCGTCGACCTGAATGGCATTGTATCTTCATTCCATGAGTAATAAATTAGGAAAATGGAGCAGAAAGAATTTGGCGGACATAACGATGGCAATACCATTAATATCTATCATTTAAGAACCATTTCTGTAGCGGTCATATTTGTTAGATACATGACAAAACCTATTCGATTAATTGAATTTTATCTGCAACAGTTGTAAAACAAATACTTCGGAAGTTTCTTAACCCTTTTTCAAACATCTTTTTAGCAGTATATTTTATACGAATGTTATACAGTTTGTATAATTATGATTTATATCGAAAGCAATTTTCGGAGACAAGTTCTATTATCATATTAATCGTAAATATAATAATATGAATGAAATCAATATGAGAAGGCGTGACTTCGTGAAAAGCCATAGTATAATGAAAAAACTTTGTAATTTTCACAGAAAATTTGCTTTACTTGCGACCGGTTTCGTAATATTATGTAGATGTAAGTAATATTACGAAACCGGTAGCAAGTAAAGCAAATTTTCTGAGGAAATCTCAAAGTTTTTTCATTGTATAATAACATGAATATCCGTTATATATACATTTATTTACAACGATTCGGTTCTGTAAATATTAATCACAATCAAATTAGAATGTATAATTTTAATATTATTATAGAGAAAGAAGAATAAAAGAATGTTTGATACCCTTATTTGTTAGTGCAGCGAACTGAAAGGACGTATTTCATCTAAATCTTCATGCGGAGTCATTACCTCAGCTATCGTATCGAGTTTCACCATTATTTTCCCGCACGAACGGCTCAATAGTACCAACCCATGCTCGAGTGCACGGATATAAAATGTTATATCACGATTCTTTCAAAAGCTCTCCTGCCCACGCCCCTAAAAAAAAAAGTGGGAAACACACGCAGAGTGCAGGGATAAGACAATGATCAACGGGAAAGGGGGGGGGGGATGGAAAGCTTTTTGAAGTAAACTTCCCGAGATATGCACGCATGCAACGGTTTTTTTTCAAAATCCCTCTATTCAGCGTTTTCCTGGAAAGGTGCACTCTCTCGCAATCAGATTTTGGAGGCCTAAGTAACTCACGCCTAAAGGAGATAAGTCGACGATTACTTTCAGAGGCCCGAGAATCGACCTATCGATCGATATCGCCAATGCGCGGGAAGACATTAAAGTGATGCCCTTCCCCTTTCTCTCCGTAGTGTCCACAGATCGTTTTCCATTACATCGAATGCCCCCTTCTAATGTCGCTTCCCAAAGTGGAAAGTTCCACGCCTTGGAGATTTTCCTTGTACGACACCGTGGAAGGGAAAATCGAGTGATGGGGTTCGCACGGGAAAAATTGTGCTAGGTAAGATTTCCCATCTGCGGTTTTTGGCGGAGATTTTTTTTCTCCTTCCGTTATCGGCTGTCGCTGATCTTTCCCGAGAATTCTCGGGAAAGAAAAGGGCACGACAGCAAAGAAAGTTAATGATAAAAAAAGAGGGTAGGGTTATAATGCTGTTCAAAGAATCGCAAGATCCAAGAACTTAGAAGGTAGGAGTTTTTTTAATATTAAATATCGCAATCCATTCATGCGCACTTACTTATACTACAGCTTTGGTCCTGCACGGAATAATTTATCCGTTCCATCCCTTCATTGTGAGAGGCTATTGTGTTAAAGTAACCTTATAGTCACTTTCTTTTTCAATTTTAACTTTTTGTATAGACGTTTGTGTTCAGTTTCAAAGAATACCCTTTCATACATCTTTTTGACACAGTTTTTAATTACAGTATTTATTGAATATAAAGAAAGGATAAATTACGGAAACAATGGAAGAAGTCTTATATATATCAAGACATCGCAAAAGTTGAATTATAACTTACTTTCTGATTGAAATGATTGCAAGTTATTGTTATTTTCATCACCGCGAAGTACAATTATGACTTAATTTATTTACTAGCAAAATTATTTATCAAGGATTTTTTTGAATGAGAAATAACATTATATGTTTATTTTACATATATTTTTGCTGATCATTTGATATTAGATGGACTATATATGGCATCATAATCTAATTTAAATTCCTATAAAACTTTTAATTAATCCAGAATAAAAAGTTATTGTTTTTCTAATATATTCTTTGCCGTTTAGTGTGCACTTTTTCTGAGGCTGTTCGCTGAAATAAGCTGTTTCGCTGCTGATGGATTAGTTTGTTTATGCGAAAGAAGAACCCATATTTAAACCGCTTGTTCACTGGAATTTTAATCCTGTTAAAGGTAATCGATACCAATCCGATTCGATACGTTTGATATCTAACTGTTAACTCAACAATTTAGCGTACAATTCCATGACTTACGAGAAAGGTACCTGATTATTGCTACAAATGGAATCCTGCAGTATCACAACCTATTCATGTGGGGTCTTCGGTATTTCTCCTTGCTGCAACGCTGAGACTCTCTTTCTAAGAAAGAAAGGAGCGATATTTGGGGCAAAGCCATTTAGGTGCTGAAGTCTTACTTAGGAAATAATTGGATTACGTTCAGAGCCAATTAATCACATAGTCGTCTACGCCTCACAGTCATGACTTTACTTTCTCTTAAGGGAAAATACTTTGAGATAAAGTACTTCATTTCAATACTGGTTGAGTAATTCTCATCTTACGTAATTTATGCCCAATTAAATAATAGCCCCTATTGATGTTCATCGCAACAAATTACTAATATGTTTTAGAGACCTATAAAGGTTCTATCCGTAATTAATCTACCTTAGATTATGATTCTAGACGAGCGAGATATCTATCTTGATAATTAGGTATTTCATTGTGCTGAATTTTCGTTCGGAAGTGAATCTTAATGTTCTGTCGTTCATTTATTCAACATATTCACCATTCTCTCGTTGAAACGATTCATGTCTCAATATATATTAGACTAGTGTTTCCTTTCTTAACTATGATTATATTTGAACCATTAGATTTACCTCTATTTCTCTTCTACGATACATACATTTCATTAAATATTCCACTGTTTAGTTGTGTATTTGTTTATTTAGTTGTTTATCAGTTTATTTATTTATCTTCTTGTTTATTTCGTTGTCTAGGTATCGATCATAATCAATCAACAAACTATCTACAGTATATATCTGTGAAGTATCCATGAAAACAGGGCTATTTCAAAATTCCCGATGGTTTGTTTACTCCGTTGACGCAACACTACGCAATAGCGCGTGTCTCGCTCATGTTTATTCTGGTCGAGAGAGGGAAGCCATCGTAAAGCTCTGTAATGCAATTTGGAAGAGTCGATAGATGTATTAATATCCCATAGTGTTGCGACGCGAAGCTTATAAGCAGTTCTTTCACACATGAGTGGATGACAATGAGGGCAAAAATAATTCAAAGATGAAGCGCTAAGAAATGAACCGACAAGTGCGCTTGATACATCATCTTTGAAGAGGCACCTAACCTACCATCAGAATTTGATTAACTATGCATCAAAAAGAACACGATTAGATGTTATAAGATGCATTTCGTATCCTACACAGAAAAACATGATTTCATAATTATGTATTTTAAAAAGACTAAAAGAATTGTAAACTATCAGCTTTTCTCTATTTAGGTAAACAAAAATTCCAGCATTTTAAATATGTTTCTATTGAACCTTTATTCTATCAGTTAATGAAGCGTATTGAATGAAATTGTTTTCGATAAAATGTTATTATTTTGATAAAATATGCTTCTTTGAATGTTGTGAATACCATCGTGAATAATGCCTGACCTGCCTAATTAGTTATTTATTTTTGTTGATGAATTCAAAGAGAAAATTTATATTCGTCTGATTGAGATAAACGCGAAAAAAAGCAGTTTATAAATGACTTTATAATGTATATGGATAGCAGTGCGTTTCAATATCAATAGAAAAACTAAAACAACTAGATACAACATTTAATTGCTTGGACATAAATATATTCATTTGACGGACTCAATACTTATAAAAGGTAGCTTATGCGGTGAAGTATAAGATAATTTAATTTTCCCAAGTACATCTTGTTGAAGTGTATTGCAATCAGTCTAAATTGATGTACCAACGGTTATCGATTTCCAATCGTTCGATATAAAAGACATCAAAACATAATTTTGATGAACGATATTTAAACTTTGTAGTTTAAATAGTTTAAATATTTACACGACAACAAATTGTTTATACAAACGAATCGATACAGAATACTAAAAGTAGGATTTGAATATAAATCATCGCTTCAGAACATACGAAAATAAATCGCTCTCAACCTTTAAAAAGAAAATATTATAAAAAATATAAATGTTAAAATACAGTGTCTTCAAATGGGTGTAGCTACTAGTACTTGTTTCTCATATTTGATTTTTAAGACGAGAGATAATCGACGAGTCATAGTTACGGAAAGAAAGCTTCCTCAAACAAAGTGTGCGTGTCCCTGAATGGAAGAGATGGAATTCGGGGATCATAAATCACGGGGATGTACACGGACGGAGGGGGAGGAAACGAAAGGACTCCAGAAAGGAAATAAAAATGTTATGAAAGCTGCTCCTATCTCGCAGATTTTTGGGGCGTGCCATGCTTCGGGGAAAAATTTCATTATTTACCACCATTCGTAAGTTTTCTTTCGGTATCTTTGCCTATCAACGATATCCAACGTTTCCTTTAAAAAAACCTCTCTTTTTATTCTCTGTCGATATCTTTCGGATGTCTTCTTTTTTTCGTAATCTTTCTGACAAGCACTGTTTCTCTCTCTCTTAAAGTCGATGACTGCTTTGAATGTACTCTTTGGTGATGCAATAGAAAAATCCTTACTTTTGATGAAAAGTACGAAGATTAATAACCATGGAAAAGGGTATTGTAATTATATAATGATAGCGCAAAAGATGATCTTTGAAATTGATCGAAAGAGAAATTCAAGTTCGACGATATAAAATGAAGGTTTTGTAAGAACAACAAACCAGAAAATATTTCAGACAAATGTTAAAACCAATGAAACATTCTTGTGTCGTATAAATGAACAATATATTAATGGAAATTCGTAATCAAATAATTTATATTAGAGTTGATGAATTTAGTTAATGTTAAAACATCCTTTCTTGAGCAACTTTGGTACAGAAGCAATTTAGAAGTGTATAGCAACTTAAAATACGTTCAGCATCTGTTTAAATTATTCGAAAAACGAGCGTATGAAGCAGGGAGAAGAGGGGATAATGGCAGAACGAAGAGGCGGGATGAAGGGCTCGACCAAGTGGCGAACTCCACCATAAAAGAACGTACGAATAGCGGAATTCAATTTCCGGAAGCCATCACACGTTTCGCACAGTCTGCCGATCCCAAGCATTGCGTGAAGTATATGAAACGCCCTTCCTCTCCAAATTTATCACTCAAAGGGAATACTTTGCTTTAGTAGCCGGTTATTCCGAGTGGGGCATTCAAAGTGGTCATAGCAACCGATATCTGTTACTCTCTCTTAGCCTAAGCATACGCACATCTCCGAAAACTGTTTCCCTTTCCCATCGCCGCATTTTAGGTGAAGAACGAATCGGATGCTTCGTGACGCTACTCGTGCTACTTTTGATCTTACTTACACACACGTGCCGTAAAAGTTCAGAAACTAGAGCAACTTAGTAGGTTAAGAATAGTGTATGGTAAGATTTGCATAAGTGAAAATTACGGTTGCATTAAATGCTATTTATACAGATAGGAGATATACATTAAAATATAACAAATAGTGTATATAAATACATTAACCTAACATGTACAAGTGACTATTACGTCTGTTCTTGGTGGGAAATAATTCGGTTTTTGAAGTGATTTTAAAATATGTACGTCTACAAATTACAATAATAAAAGTTATATAAGACGACTCGTTTAATGTATTTAAATGTATCTATCAATAACTTTATCTATAAATGGATGAAGTTGGGTATGGTTAATTTGATTATCCAAAAATATTTGAAAATCAAATGAAAATTTTATTTTTGAGATTATTTTTTATTAAAAAGATCAATTGATAGTTATTTTATTCAAATATTTGAATCAGAGGCTTTTTCAAAATCTTTTATTGGAACGCTAAGTATTGATCTAGCTTTTTACTTAATTAAACTTGTGATTCATTTAATTTCCCTCGAATGTCAACGAGTTGGCCAATAATGGAGATGAAGGATTATTTATCTTAAAAAAATTCGATAGATCGATTGTGATGCGACTGAAATACAAATTATAAAAAATTAAAACCATAAATTTGATAATTATTGATTGCAATAGAATCAAAAACCATCCTTCATTATTTTTTGACATGATTTGACATTGTTAATGCCTTAATTTATTAAAATTTTAAAGTTAAACCTAAGCATAATATTGGGAAATAAATCATATTATACTGCACGTCAATCTCTTTCCCTATCATAATTCCCTGCTTTTAATACGATAAATATTCCCAACGTCCCAGAGATGAGTAAACGGAATCTTTAAAATATCGTATATAAATACTATAAATCATTCAGTTACGCTGAATCTCTCTGTAATATCTACAGCGAATTATGAGAGCTAAATTTCTCTCTGACCCAATACGGAAGTCGTTTTTTTCTCCGCGTTGGGGCGAGATACTCTCTGACCTTTTGGCCGGTAACTCTCCACGATGGGATGATTGCATAGTTTGCGGCCAAAACGTCAGTGATTCTTAGCCTTCTAATCCCGTTAAAATCAATATTTTCCGGGTAAAGCACCACATAATCCACGCAGATAAACGAGGAATTTGCAGGTTATAGAATTTTGATGCAATCAAAGTCTTTTTAGCGCTTTTACTCGTCCAAAATTTCTTCGTTTTATTTCATATCGAGGCAGGATTGGGAAAAGAAACCTTTTATATGAATATAACATTTCTGGTTCCGTAATAAAAGGAATCGTGCGTTTTTTTATACGATTCCGAAAAATGAGTCAATATTTTGATTAATAAACTCGATCCGCGCTTTAATATTTTCGGCCTTTTATATTAATTCCCTTTTCCCCATCGTCGCATTTACCGTTCCAATTTGTATTGTGAATAAAGACCTTTTTTTATTAATTTTTTAGTGCGGATGTTTCTTCTGACTTCCATCGCGTGCCTAATGCGTATTTTTTATTCTCTCCCGAGAGTACGGAGAAATATTATTATTCCGTGAATGAAAGAAACGGTAATACATCTTATCGTGTTTCGAGGATATCGCCGCTCCCGAATTTTCCACTCTTATTAGAGAAAACGATTGATTTATCATCATCGAGAGAATCCGTGGCGAATAAAGAGTCTCTCGGTTGGTAGTTCGGAGCATTATCGTGCTACAAAATGCATCGCCTTCATCTTTCCTTCTCCGAAAATCGATGGCAGTAAAATTTTTAAATCAAGCCACCATCTCCCAACGAAAGCAGTTTCTCCTTGCACATGATTCCAGGCGAGAGAGAGAGAAAACAAGTCACAAACTTACGATCCATTCCGAATGGTTGAGGGAGGAGTGCATAAAAAAAATATATCGCATTCGAAGAGCGAATAACTTGTCAAAAAAATCTCGGCAGAAAAGGGAAAATAAAAAAAGGGCGAAAAGTGAGCGATGACGTAAAAATAAATCCGTATAGCGTACATTTTCGTTTGTTTTATTTTTCGCCGCGTTTTAGAACGCTTCCGATTTCCTTTAGCCGCGGCTCCTCACTGCGGAACGCCTTCGTCTCATTCATTCCATCTAAGAGAAGGGGGGGGGGGCTCTCTGGACAGCTGCCAGGCTGTGCCTCCCACACAGAGGGTCGCATCGCCTGTTAACCAAGTCACCGCCCTCGTCCTCCCCCGCTTCCTCATACCCTTTATTTCTAACCAATTTCCCGCTCTTTCAGAGGTTTTCGGGCACTGCTTGCGGCATTTTCATCCAGAGAGGGGCTTCCTTCCTCTCTTCTCTTTCGTTATGCTCTTCTCCTCCATAATATTACTCCACTTGCTTCGCTGACTTTTTTTTTGAACCAATTCTCTCTCTCTCTCTTCCTAAGCTCATCATCTTTTCCTAGTTTATCATGATTATCAATCAAATATAAGTTAATCCAACACTGTGCGTGAACTCTCTGCTCTAGGCGTTAAATAACTCCATCTACCATTCTAATTACAGACCAATATTACCATACATAAAAGGTGATTACTTATATTGTTAAAGAATGAATAGTAGAATAGGCTGATAGTATTTAACAGCTGATTTACCTAGCTTACTAATACCTCTGTTCATAACGATGGATCTCTATGTAGTGAATAACTCCGTACATATAGGTCTCGTGTACGAGATGATCCTAGTCCATACATTTCTCCCAACGAAAATATATCCATCGGTTTTAGTTTTACTGCTCTGAATATATTTTGTATCGTTTCGATCTTCATCTTCCTTTTATGACTTATGGCTTCTAGAACCCTTCTTATATCCACTCTTCCGTTTTACTGCTGCCCTCTTTTCTATTTTTAGGCGTATCTTTTGTTTCTTTTCTCTTCTTACGTTGTTCTTTTATTTCTTTTCTAATTTGTTTACTTTGTGTTTTGTTGTACTCAGCTTCACTGGTTTGTTCGTTCAGTGGATACATAGTTACAAAAAGGATTAGGGATGATGCATAGATATACTTCAATTAAAGCCTATTACTTAATACCTATGGTTTATTAAGTTTCTTAAGGATATTTTCCGGAAATGCAATATCTATTTGAAAGCAAAATTAGAAAATTAATAAAAATTACAGCCTTAAATTGTTTCGAAGGTTAGAAACTCTATTTAAGAAATGATTGAAAAGAATATACAGCAAAGTTTTCGTATTCTTGATCTTAATAGACTATGAATAATCACCCTTTAAAAATGTGTGATACTACTATATTCTCTTTTTTAACTATTTGAAGAGAATTTTATTCTGTTTTAGTTTATCCTTGTTATTTCATTGCAACATTATCTATTCTAATTATCTTTTCATAAAAATCCATTCTATCTAATGCTACCAAAGAAAAAAAAGCACTGAAGATTTGTTTGAATCACACCAAACTACTCATTCTTTCATCTTTTCTATTCCAAATTGCATTGCCAACTGTAATAGAGACCCAAGTAAAATGAGAAATAGATCGATGAAATTACGTCATTTAAAATAAAAAAGACAAACAAGGCAAAAAAGGTTTCTTAATATGAAATTTACGTGATCTAATCGTCCCATAATGAAACCAGCAATGACCTTTAACATTTACCTTATTCTTAATTGTGTTGGAAAAGAGCACATGGATGTTTATTTTTTGTTGCTACGGAATTGCCCATAAAGTCAGGATCCTTATCCAGTTAACATAACTCCTACTTGAATCATTCCCTCCGAAAGGAAATTTGATTTAACAGAGGGGGTATGATAGTCGATCGATAAGGCAGAAATAAATTAAAGATAAAGAAAACAAATTTTCCCATGGCGCAGTGTTCATTTGAGTACGGGTTTCCATCAAGTTTTTAGGACTTTTAATACGATCGTGTCTTCGCAAAAATGGCTGTTTTGATTTAACCATCGATTCTCACGCGATAAGTCTCTCCCCCTCTTTTGATACTCTCTCTTCCCTTCATTAAATACTTTTCTATTATCCCCTGCCCCCTTAATCGCTCAACATGGAATTCCCTCCGCGGCCAATCCCTTCGTCTCATTGGAGAAATGAACTCCGAAGTCTTCTTTTCCGAAACAATGAAAAAGAGGAAAAACTAAATTCGGAAAAAGTCACGAATCTTTTTGGAGAACGTGCGGAATAAGACTGTCTTCTGTTTCGTCATCGTTTTCGCCCCGTCGCTTTTTTTTGTTTCCTCGTGTGCGAGATCGCATACGCAGATTGCCATAGTCACGGGAAAAAGTAACGGAGCCCAACGTCGTCTGGGGTTTTTTTTTTTCGACCGAGAAAATGATATGGAAAGTCACGTGACGGCTCTTCCCTCTTCTTTTTTTTTGTGTCGCCATCTTTATTTCGGAGCAATTCGGTGGACGTCGTTAAAGATAAAAGACGCCCTCTAGAAGAATGGTCTAGGCGAAGATGACGTGGCCCCTAAAGCGGCCCCTTTTGTGATATTTGTTTTCCCAGGGAAAGAAAAGAGGAAAGAAAGGAAAAAGTTAATTTCCAAGGTTTCTTCTCAGTATATTACTCTCGCCCAAGGGAAGCTGTACGAGAACTTGTAATTTTCTCCGAGCTTAACAATAATGGATTCTGGAGAGATTTATTTTGTTATAAAAGGGCATCGAGGAGTTCCTTTGCATTAGCGGAAAAGATGGAAGATGCATGAAATGGCGACTTAGCTGATGGCATTCATTTCGGCGGATAAAGGTTAAGTTACGCTGATAACTATCTTTGTGCACACATTGCGCATTATGATTTAGATGGAATGAAGAGTAAAATTAAGTTCCTAATTTCAAAAGAATGGAGTATGAACGGAAACTGGACTGAATTGCCTTATGACAAGTTTATAAAATGTAAAATGTAGTTTATAAATGTAAATGTTAAAGGAAACGTATATGTCATATATCATAATTACATCCAAATAAATGCAAATTAAATTTGTGCATCATAATATCCTAAAAACTGCCCTGAACGTTAGATTCCGTCCACAATACCTTAATCGAACTCAATCAATGATTTAGAAAGTTTTGGTACATATGGACCTCCATTTTAAACTACCACTCTGTCCTTACCATAAAGAATACTTTCGAATAATACCGTGGTTATATTTACTAAGATATTGTGAATGCAATCGCTATAGCCTTCTACAAGATAACGCTTTCTTATATAGTCCGAATGAACATTGCGAACAAAAATTTCGATTTCAGGTAAAAATTTCTGATGGTCCATGGAAAAATGATCTCATTATCGTGAAATTTAACGTGAGTAATGCCCTTACTTCGATCAAAACTTTTATTACTAAATGGTTATGAAGCACAAAGTAATAACCCTGAAATGTTGTTGAATATGGGATGAATTGTGATCATGAATTAATTACATAAGATTCAAATACAAGGAATATATACTTTTTAAAAAACGTTACTCCCTATAGTTCTGAAGGAAATGAAAGATATTTTCTATAATCTCGACCTTACACCGAACCGAAGCGTAAGATCTTAGGACGCAGTCTCTTAAATGTCACGTACGGGAAAGGATTTGACCAATTCCGAAGTATCAGTGAGGTGTCTCTGGACCGTCTTTCTTTGAAAAAGGAAAGATCCGAATGGCACAAGGGAAATAGATATCTCGGACGAGACTTTCTCACATCCACATGACGATTGCTCAAAACGTCGAAGGTATTTTCTTGCAAAGAAAGGAGAAAAATTACGGGGCTAAACTATGTCCTGCCAAGTCTTCGAAGGAGGAGTTGAAAAACAGCATTTGGAAGACATAGAAATTCGTGATCTTTGCTGCAGTGGGTAAAGTGGGAAATGAAGTTACTGTGTGAAAATAAGGCGGTCAATATCTTTCCTGGAGTCATGGAAAAATTCTGATGATATAGTATAGAAAGAAAACTATAAATATGAAGTAGTGAGGAGACGTTGTGAAACTAGTTGAGGTTTGATTTTTGATTTTGATCTATTGGCATATTATAATATTACCAATAATACCATAATTAAGCACAAAAAATTTGAATATACATAAATAATGTGCAGATTTAACTTGTAATTAATTCAACTTGTTTATTTTTGTTACGCAAAGAACTGTCAAGGATTTTACAAAGTACATTTTCCTTTACGTTATACATTTTTAAAATCGCGAATATCTTTTATTTGATAAAGAATTACGATGATTATCATCAAACCTACCTTTGAGTTTTAAAATAATAATATTCTCTCTTCTGAATCATACTTAAAGTACACAGGAGGAATTCCTTGTTTCAAAATTCGTATTAATCTTTTCAATACGCAAACACTTCGCTCTTGCGAACGACTATGAACTCCAAAGTCCAAAGCAAAGAGAGAGAGAGCAACTGGTCCCAGAATATCCCTCGAGGGTTATTTATAAATGCAAAAAGATCGATTGTTTGTTCAATAATATCCCCGTATCAAAGGCGCCCTTAAGAATTCCTTCGGAAGCGTTACAAGGAATGCAGCCAAAGAATCCGATGAAAAGGAAATAGTTCGGGACGAGACGAGCAGACGAGACATCACGTGACAACCTCCCACATTCCCTTTAGATGGTCATCACCGACGCTTGATTTGATTCGGAATGTCGTCATCCGAGTGTGGGAGGTTACGCCCCTCATTTCACTCCATAGTTACCTCGATTGTAATCAGTGGACCTTCTATTTTTAGATCTCTCTTTCATTTCCCCCGCACGTGTCTCTCCCAACTGCGAACGTTTTTTTTTTTTATCCCCCGAACGGATTTTTTTCTCCGGTTAATAAAATCGCGCGGTAATATACGCTCGTGGATTGATTTGTCGGTCCCTCGGTACTCCTTTATCGATGTGTTTTTATTGATTACGAAGATACGCTTACCGGAAGGGCAAATCTTTCGCCATTAGAGTCCGTGCTATCGGGTTTGGTTCCCAGTTGAAGCCTGTGTGGGTAGATTCGTATCAATTGTCGAAGCACTTTTGATGATACAATTAAGTAAGTACATTACGAAGATTATAGATTCCTAAAGGACGTTTGCAAGCTATCTATGTCTCTTGAAAGCTATCTATATCTTTGTTCGACGTATTCATTATGATTGAATATTTTTTGGTTTGATTATAGTATCGTAGATAATAAATAAATCTCAATTAATACTATCATGTTATTAGATTGTATTATTAGTCAGTGGGACTGAAAATCGCTTTTCATTGCTAGAGGCAGTGCTTCGTGAAAGTGTACAATTACTTTATAGAAGTTGAGGTTGGATACAATGTTGTTTTAGCAATGCTTGGGGATGTATCCGAATGTGGTTGGAAACGTTTACCGAAATCGTATTACGCTTAAATGTAATCTCAAATGTTTCAAATCAGATTAAATTAAATATTTGATTCTAAATATATACATATACGATAAATTGAGAAGCGATTAATGAATCGTAAGACTCGATGCCGTCGCTTTACAGCGCAAATAAAAACTCGAAATCAATTTCCTCGATTTTTTACTCTCCAAACATTTTCTCTCAAAATTACAAACTACTCGATGTCCTTAATTCCACGTCGAGTGTCGTCGATTTAAATCCGTGAAATGCGAATAAGCGCTGAGACAGAATAATATTCTCGTGTTTATCAAGCGAGGATTTTTAATACGCAAATGCATGTCAGCGTCCCGTAGGAGAGTAAAACATTTCGCAGCAGCATTCCGACCGTTGGGAATAAAACATGGAAGATGTCACGGAGGCGTGGAGAAAGCTTTTATTATGCATCGCTTTCGACATCACGGAAAAAAAGAAATAATCCGCAGGGCGTTGGTTCGTCTGCACGGCGACAGTCAAAATGGCTGTCCGCTTAAGCCCTGGGTTTTTGCACGCTCTTTGCATCGTTTCGTCTATTTCTTAGATCAATAAGCAGGTGCTCGTCTGCAGACAAGGAAGTGAAACCAAGATAAAGAGTTTCCCATTTGGGAAGAGGATGTCATCTCTTTTCCACGCGATGGCGCTAATTCCAATACGACCGATTTAGAGTTTTGAAACGGGGTTCTTGCATGCGAGAGGGAGGGATGAATGCACTTGCAGCGAAGCTCGTTTTTTTAATCTCTTCTTAAGCTTTATGATTCATGAGCATGCATTCGCTCCGTGTTTATGAAGGCTACGGCGGAGGTGTGCATTTCTTTTCTCATAAGCACTATTTTCGAAGGAAATATGGATGCAGCGAAATATATACGGCATTTGGGTGTTCCGTCGTCCTCTGGAGCGAAGTGTACGACCATTACAATCAAGTAATGTACTGAAACACAACGAGAATAGCTCCTCGAAAGCATCATTACGTAATTTTCATTTTCAGATGAAGACAAATCTCTTGTTCAAACTGTAGTTCATTAAAGTACATTAGGTAAACTTAATAATGTTATAATACATTTATATAGCGGGCATCTACATTCAAACGAAAGTTAGGAAGTTAACAGCACAAATTTTAACGTTAAAAGCAACAAAAGAGAATTCCTGAATGGGTTATGAACTATAGATATATACCTGTAAAATATATCAGATATTGTCAAGTGAGGAAATGAGTTATAAACTACCAAACATTAACTCACAAAAGTCAGGAATTTACGTATGTTATTACTTTGATAAAAATATATTCCTCAACCTTAACTTAACACAATTAATGAATATTTCACTTCTTATTTAACCTTGCCATTCCCACCACTTTAAGGGCAAAGTAAACCGTCATACGTTCACGTATTCAATCCGATTACCAATTCGCGCCGTTGTCACAACAACGGGATAAGATAGTGCGCGCATTAAATGTATTTTTAATTCGATTCCATCACGATAGCCCTCGGAATTACTCGTCATCGTGAGGGGAGCGGCGTCTCCTCTCGGCAGAACTTAAACTAACCGTTCATTACCCAAATAGACTGATCAATCGATAAGACTGACGCTCGTCGACGATAAAGTCGAGCGCAAGAATAGAAAACTCTTCTTTGGATAAGAAAATTAATGCGGCGAACAACCGAATTAGGTCGAGTTTTCCTAAATCTATTTCCGTATGAGGAGTTCCCCTTTTGAATGGGTGCGTGGGAAAAGCACCGAGGGAAGGGCTTTCGGAACTTCTTGGTGGCGGAGGGGATTATGTTGAGGGATGGAGTGGTCATTTTGGGAAGAGGGGTTTGGTAGCTAACGAGATTGATGTCTGAATAAGTATTGAGAATAGCCAGAAGCAAGAAGTTAGGTAGCGAGGGCACAGGTTGTAGTGGTAGAAGTAAGGGGAAGATAAAGCAAAGATATTGACGTACGGATGAAATGAAGAACGTAATTACTTACTAAATATTAGTTTGCTTAATGTGGCTCGTACGATTAGAGATAAACTCATTTTTCTTTAATTTTATTTGAAAATAACATTCTGCATTCATTCTGTTTCGTGTTACCGATTCTTAGTATCATCAAAGTTTAGTTTTATTTTTACCGTTTATCTTTCATTTTCTTGTTAAGGATAAAATATCTTTTACGAAGAGAATTGTGTTATCTTGTAAGAAGAAGCTTATTCCAAAATAAAGAAAGGATACGTAAACCATGGGAAAGAGAAAACCAGGGAATTTAAAGAGCAATCATATTTACGTAACATTTATTCAAATTTTAATGTAAGAGGATTATTCAATTTAGAACATTTCCGTTTTACAATGGCTATTTAATCTGAGACTTAAACGCATTTCAAACCTTAAAAAACGCGTAACTAATCCACATTTTGGTATTTCCGATTGCATACTCGTCGTGGAAGACAGGAAGTTGGAAAGAGCGGGTAAGTCGAGTGGGAAGGTATGAGAGAAGGCAAGAAAAGGGAATGAACATTGAAGAGCAAGGATTAGAATAGAGAGTTGATAAAAGGGGATCCGCTGAAGAAAGCCACGCCCCCGCCAGATTACCACAATTGCATCGAACAGGTTGCGTGCCCTGGGGTCCGTTCCTTTCACGTCCTCACTTCTTTCGATCCTTCATTTTCTTCTTCTTCGCTTTTCTTAGTGTTGTGATACCATTCGGAGGGTGGGGTTCCCTCCCAAAGTAATGGAGTTTCATTATTCGCCACGCGAAGAAGAGCTGCACGATCACCATTATGAGCCCATGCGATATGATTTCAAATTAATCTCGTGGAATGGAATTTATGTTGTCTCTCGACGTTCGCCGGTCTGTTGGGTTTGAAGCGTGATCATATCGATTTCAAGATTTATATTTGATAGTACTGTCTATTGTGAATGAACTTTGTTTTTTTATAAAGAAATAAAATAACTATCTTTTGCAAACTGTCGTGTTTTCGATAACTCAAGCACTTGGATGATTATCCTGAATGTTTGTATTTAAAGGAGAAGATGGTGCAAAATGCTGCTATCGCATCTGAAAGCATTAAAATGTCTTATATTTTCATTTGGTTGATACGTAGATTCGATTCGATTCGATCATTGGGACCTAAAAACACTGAAGTGATCTTAGCTAAAACATTCGTTCGACAAGAATACTGCTACTGTAGAATTTTCACATTTAGATGACCTATAGCAAAGGATTGACTATCATGAAAATATTCACTATCTTTGAATCTCTTTGAAATCGTCGTCAAAAATTATTTACACAGTTGATTCCAAATAATACCTATAGCAAGACTTTAAATTTGTGAGCAAGGGAATTTTTCTCATGCCAATTCTGTCCATGGCCTGATGGAAACAGTAATTGCTTTGTTAATATATTCATTTCTTTAACATTCTATTACGAAATAATCGATCAAGTCCTAATGTGAAATATTATCCGATTCAGAAGAAATATTAACTCCTGAAAAATGAGAAGATATTATTAAACTCAAATGAGTTGCTGTAGAATTGTGGAGGAAAGCTGAATGTAAATAATTGCTGTTGGAAAGAGGCACAAATATTAGGACACGGAACTGCGATCTTTTGACAACAGCTGCGGTCAAACTGATGTATAAAATCGTGAAATAATAATGGTTTCCATTTTCAGTTAATTGAAAGAGGGCGCCTCTTCGCCACAATACGGGCGATAGGTGAAATCAATTTTATCTAATTAAAGCAGTTGAAATCGTTTAGCCATCGGGTCCAATTCATTAACTCACTGCGACACCCGGATGTCGTTATAGAGTAATCTGAGAGGTAGATATGGCTCCAAATTCACTTAATTCGTTTTGCTATCGCTAAAGGAATGGCCTTGTTTCCTCGTTTATATAACCTCCAATTCGTAGAGCCTTGAGTGTAGACTATCCGCAATACACGAGTGCTATAACCTTATATAAAAGGGTATACATTTTAGGATAACTTTCAATCTTGAAATAAAGCACATTGAGCATTGGAAGAATTATTATACATGAAAAACTTATATCATAGTAATGTTTTTAAAGATATAAAACTAATTTTAAATGAATGAAGTAAAAAGAGTCATAAGATAAGTTGAATTTGGGGTTTAACTGTTTGGTGGTCTATTAAGACTATAATGAATCTTAAATAAAGCCGCATGATGTAATTTCATAGATTTTTGAAATGATTAAACTTCCTTATCAAAATAACAACTTTTGTGAATATTTCAGAGTGAATAGGATAAAAATTATGTTTATCCTTGGCAGAAGAAATAACTGCACAAGGCAACGTGAACGTGAAATCGCAAAGTTATTGTTTAAATTCCGCTTTAAAATGTAATGATAAGTTTCAAATGACGTAATTTTACCTAAGGAAAAGCCAATCTTAGATTCTTCATAATATATTTAATTTTCAAAACATTGAAATATATCCTAAGAGTGATAAATAAGTGATCCCATCCATTTGTTTAGTTTTCAATCACTCTCATTTGGCAATTATGGGTGGATAAAACTGTCCCTAGTGGATATATCAAGATTTTTGAACTGCCTTAAATGTCTCATTTAAGCACTTTTCATCCTATTCGTTGCCCTTGATCATCTCCTGTCCCCACTATCCCTTACCAAGAGTCGAGAGCACTAGTATTCAACTCTATTGTTCTCCTCTATTCAAGAACTAAAGGGATCAAAGGCTCACCCTGTTTTGAGTGAGTGACGATCATCTTCAGCATGGCCACGCCTTTGCTTCGAGTAGTTGTTTTTTCTCAAAGTCTGGGGATTTTAAAAATTGCTGGAATCCGGGTTTTATAATAATAATAATGTAATGCTATCTGAGATTAGAACAGATCTCTTATTTAAAGCGCGGTATTTAATTAGATAAATTTAAAAGATGAGTTCTAAAAGCGGAATGAAATATAGGTTAATATGCATGATATGATTTATTTTTTTTATATTAGATTTTGGAATCTGTAAAATCACTGAATAGTGAAATAATGTCCGAAAGCTTATTTTAAAAGTCTAATTGAATTATTTCTTTCATAAGTTTACGTTACTGAATACATTGTTCACGATGTCATAAACAAAAATATCGATCGAGAAAAACGCAAATATCACGAAATTCTTAGTTGAAAAACTGGTTATCATCTACTAACTTCTACAAAATTTCATTGTATCTCATTCCTTCTGAATTGCTTGAAAATTTTCTAAAGTGTTCCCTTACTATAGAAAAAAATTACAACTGTCGAGTTTCGTTAAATTGACAGATGCAACATCAATCCGATGATAAATATGACAAGGCTCTTTACCAAAATTACTATGAAGTGATACAGTGATCAGGACTAATACTCTGGATGTATATATCCTTAACATTTGTGTCTCTTTCTAAATCTATATATCCTTGAGTGATTCTTATTATGTTTAATACTATATAAAAAGACTATTTAAACCATCGGCTACAAGAAAAAGAGATGAGAAATATTTATAAGTATATTAATTCAGTGTTTTGTCTATTTTCTCAGCATAATAACTCCTCAATATCTTCAACTTCTATTCTTTATATGCTTCTTTTAACATCGTATAGTATCTCTCTTAATGTATCCAACGCCGTCCATTCGAAACTGTTCTTCAACACCAAAAGCTCCTTTCATTAGCATTGAAATCATTCCAATGCCCCCTCAACTTCTCTTCACCTGCTCTTGATATCCAACGTGAACTTAGCCTCACCCAATTCGTATGCAATTAGCCTCTTTCACTGAACCTAGGAAATTCCTGTATTTATCTAGGAACTCGTACATATACATACATACCTGTATTATTAGTGTAATAAATTCAACTTATGTTTATGATATATGAATGCAAGTGAAATTCGCAGAAAGCTCGGAACAAAATACATGTACTCTTAAAAAGAAGTGTGTTTGTCAGTATAGAAAGAAGTCTAAATGATATCAATTTGATAAAATGTCGTGTTTCTTTACATGAAATTTGAAAAAAAGTAAATATATATAGGAAAGGCAAAGGTAATAAAAGGTAAAGGAATGGAATTGTAATTTGCATGAAGTTAGATGGCAGAAGAGACTTTTTAGTCTCAATTTCGCATCCATAAAAGATCTAAAGACCTAAAAAGGAATAATATCACTGGATGATTATGATCCACCTTAGTTACGGAAAAATTAGATCGATTCTAGATTTCAAAAGTGATCCATAGAATGGATTCTTTATGCATAAGTATTAAAATTGAGAATAGTGATCTTTGAATACATTTATGTCGCTGACGTAAGGGCTAAAACTTCTACTTTCTCTTATAATCATGTAATTACGAGGTTTCCTATTCAACATAACCTAGGATAGTGTTCTCTCTCTCGGCGTCTCTATCACCGTCGGATGGGAAGTTTAGGCTTCCGTTCAATGGCGCAAGAGAGATTAACCAATGTGGGTAGGAGGAGCAACTCCCCGTGAAAATCCAATGGCTGTGGTCCGCCGAGAAACAATCGAGCCATCGAGCATAAAACGAAATCAAAGGATGGAAAAGGAGTCGCTTTCGTGGATGCAACGACCTTCGAAGGACAAAAGGTTCGTTATTTTCTAAGTCTTCCTTTTGTCTGCTTTGAAAGGTATTCTTGTAGAAAAATTTTGGAAATATCAATGCATTTCATTTTGGGTCTCCGATGAAATGAAAAAGAGGATTTTTTTATAAAATGTGTCCAGGAATAGGATTTTTATTCGCAGCTTAGAGTATTTATAAATAAAACGAAAGATGATGTGATCGTTGAGGAATATGTACCGTTATAATCCAGGAAAGGAGAAATTATTTTATTTTTTAACGGATATACTACAATAATACAATGCTCCTCAAAATCATAAGATCTTCATTGAATTACTTTGATTACTTATCTCATATGGAATCCTACTTAATTTATCTACAAGTTTAAATCAAAACCTTTTGTATTTCCTTCATAGTTTAGAAGGTATACTATTTAATACTTTACTGATCTTTTTTAAATCCTAATAATTCTTCTTAACGATAGTTCTTAATACTTCTTCGTACGAATACTCAGTTCTTTTAGAGTATTTTTTATATTCTGCGCAAAATTACTTGAAGGATTACCGTAAGTATGAGTAGAAAACCGTGATTACAATGATAACATAAGCAAAATATAGCAATCATTAACTAAAATTATTCTAAATAAGTTTTAAATACTAAAGGTATAGTCAGCTATGGAACTATATGATGAAAACAATACTAATATCATCCAAAAATGTGCAACTTATCAGTATTTATCAGTCCAAAATTTATCGTTCCTTAATTTATGATTTTGTGTAGGTTGTTTTTTTTTCAAATATTTTGCAATTAGTTACGGGTTGGTTATATTTCGAACAGATATTAATGAACTGGGCTAAGAGGGAAAACAATTTTTAAAACCTAATATACTTCAAGTAATTTTAATTATATACAAGATAAAATTATTGGTATAGAGATAAAGAAACAGCAATTGGGGATGAGATATTACCGAGAGAAAACATATCATTCGAACGCGTTACGTCGTTTTCCACAGCTTACACATCTGAAAGATCAAATTTGTAGGCTTTACACGTGAGCACATGGCTCTTGTGTTTAGAAAGTTATGTATGATACGTAGAAGTTAGTAATTTCGACGGAAAATTTCAACGACGGGGGGAAAACCAAAGCGTAACTCTGATTCAAATTCCAGCACACGTAAAATAACACTCGTGGAGCAGCGTCAAAATTTTCACTCCCTTCCAAATCTCCGACAGCAATAAAACGATCGCATTCAATTATTTATCGCGTTATCGCGGATGCCTTCAACGATTTCCACGTCGAGTGCGCGGAGGACAAAAAATCGGATGTTTACTTTACCTAAATAGCTCTGACGATGCATCTGGGAACGACAGTTCGCTCAAACAAAAAAAAAGAAGAACGTGGCAACCAGGCGAGTGACCACTGGGATTCTACGATCCTAGAATTCGGCCGCAAATGGAATTCTGATCACTCGTCGAAATCCTTTGAGAGCACCAAAACATGCACAGTCAATCGGCAAAACTTACGCGAGCTATTCTCCATCTCTTTTATCAGTCGCGAATGATTGAAAATGGGTTCGATGTTTCGTAGAAAAACGGAAATATTACGAATTTAGATGCAATATCTATGATAAAGGATACGTTACCGGAAACGTTAAGTATTCTATAGATATTTGAATCATATTTTAATTGGGAAACTTTTGAACTGCACGCTATGGCCTCGTTGGCTGTGTTTCCAATGAGCAAATTGAAAAAGGAAATTAAACTGTGACTGTGACGAATTGAAGTATTTGGCAGGGATATGAAATAGAGAGGCCGTCAACGATATGAAGAGTCAATCAAATACGTTACCGCAGAATGTGCTTGGATTTCGATGGTTCAAATCGTAAATATATAGACTTCTTTGTATATTGACTGCCTTTGAAGGGAAGTGGTGTTTTCTACCAAAAGTTCAAATACCTTGCAGTATATTGTTTTAATTTTTTCCGTTTAAAAAGAATGCCACAATCTAGCTTAGAGTCTATTCGTAGTCCGAACAAATTTATTACATTTGAAGATGTATACGAGACAACGTGCATGTTTATTCCAATTTCCTTCCCTGAAGGCTATCAATCTATTATCTGTAGTATTATTCCCCTGGTCTGTCATAATAAACAATATCATAATGTTTAACATTAGAGGTCTTATAAACTTAGAAACAGAAACTAATTCCTAAAATTTAAAATTATTCCTTTTACATAGAAATAAGTGGACAAGAAATTAAATAGTCATTTTTAATTGTGTATTAAGTGTAATGAAAATGTGATTGAAGTTACTTGATGAGATAAAAGTTTTGTTCTGTAAGGATGTACAGCATAATATATTGAATGGAACAGCTAACTACAGATAGAATATTCATAAAATATTTTCCTTTGTAACAAAAGTTGCGATGAATAACTGCTTCACGAACAGTAATTAATTTCATTTCGAGACATAAACCTCTAGCAGGAAGAATGCATTTGATAATTCACACTCATCCAGAACGCGAGATTTCAAGTATTTACACGCACGCATATCCTCTGAAGTAGCGATAGGAATATTAGATCAAAAGATCGGCAAAGCTGTCTGTGTTTCTCTTACACAAACGACCTCAGGGCGTAGATGTCCTCCGCTTACGAGAGAAAAGATGAAAGCGGCAGATATAATCCCGCCTGTTGAAATCACTAGAGGAATTCCACAGACTCCACACCTCACGGGCATGGGTTAAAAAAAAAAATTGACTTTTCCCCTTCCGTTTTTATATCGTCGTAACCGTGGACAACGACGAACCCATCTTTCGCACGCCCATGCTCGATAAAATACGGCCACACTCACGACGTACCTTTAACCCCCGTGTATGAGAGCGGGGGTGTGCAGGGAAGGAAAGTCAAGGGAGAGAGAGGGGCACATGTCGTGAATCAATATCGGTGGGAGGCACTGGGTAACCCCCGAAAAGACGAGGAAGGTAGCTTAGTGATTCGGGCGAGCGTGTGCACAACGCCCCCTGCATCCGGAAATGCAAAATGGCCAAATAAAAAGACGGATACGTCATCGTGGCGCGTTGGAGTATATGGGCGAGCGTGTGTTTGTGTGTGGGTGAATCCATACATGCCTTTCTCGTGTTGGTAAGTTAGAGCGTGGGAATTGGATGATAAGTTCACATGATCGGAATCATTGAATGACCCGGTTGTGTGTGTGAAAGTGTGGATGCGTGTGTGTGGGTGTGTCTTCTTCCGTCACTTGTTAATATACGTGGAATCTCCTTTCCATCCAAAAAGAGGCTCTTTTTCCTTTTCCAAAGTCACTCTCTCTCTCACAATTTCTCCCTTTGTGTTGCGACTATAAAAAGATGCAACGTGGAGAGTTCCCGTAATATTTTTCGGCTTTTACGTGGGTGTATCTTCGAATGATAGCGCTGGGCTCATTAAAATAGATCTACGGATTCTCTGCTCTTTGAAAATGGTTCTCTCGAAGAGTTTATTTTTAAAATAGGTCTGAAAATAGATGCGCTCTGAAACTTCCGTTGCTAAAAACGTGGTGAAAAGTGATTTTAATAGAAGGCTTAAGCATCATTAGGAATACGTATATAGGACCATTGATGAAAACGAGGGATATTTTTGAGGGAAGAATTTTTATTTATCCTCTTCCGACCACAGAAATTAACCGTTCACTAGAATATAATGAGGTTCTGAAGCATTAAAATATAAAATAGATCCAAACTATGTTTTTGAATTCCGAATAATTATTATTTTCCATTATTATAAAGTACTCGTTAACTTTGAAAATGTATGCCTCAGGCAAAAATAGAATTTATGAAATTTTGCGCATATACGATGTAAGAAATAAACATTCACAGACGTTTAACTTATTTTTACACGAGAAACATGTCCAAAGATGTGCATTTAGTGTCAGAAAATGCATTTAAAGTCCTCTATTAATGACACTAGCAGAGTATTGTCATAGAAATTCCTCCAAACCTCCAACATTTAAACCTATATTGAGACTTCAGTTATATATATATTCGATCGATTTTATGAAACAGAGGACAATGCAATTGCTAAGAGAACAAAGCAAAATATATGAAGAAATTCACAAGAGAAACCTCATTTATTTTTGCACAAAATTTTCGAAGATACGAGACAGGTAAGTTATTCGGCGGAATGTATAGTTTTTTGTCTGAGTAATTATAAAACGTCTCCCTATCTTCTTAATGATAACTCGCATGGTCATATCAAGTATTTTGGAATGAAATTGATCTCTAATTCCTCCGAAAATGTTATTTAAGAGGTTCTTTGTTCCGTTCTATGAATAAATTTGAGTTTCAACTTTTGTGAACAAACCTTATTAACTGCGATTGACATAATACTTAGGAACGAACATTAAATCAAAATATTTCGTATATTTGTTAATGAATATTATTATATTATTATAGTTAAATTTAATAAGATCTACTTCTTGTCACTAAATTCTCATTAACTTCAAAATTTACCACACTGAAATTCCATCAAATATCGCCGGAATATTTCTGTAAAAAATCAAGTTAACAAGAGATAGGGAAACTTCCGCATCAAGGGAGTGAAATTTATGGATAGCACCCAAAAGGTTGTCCTAATATTATTATCAGCACTAATAACAGCATACCATGAAAACTTCCTTTAACTTCCGAGATGTTAGAAAATAAAAATTACTTCCAACTCCTTCGCGATTATTGAAATGAATATTTAACAAAATTTTCGTCTTATAAATCATTCAGTACGAAGATAGATCTCTAAATGTATAACGGAATGCCACAATAATAAACTTTGATGGAAAGGTGAGATTGACTTCTTATACCCTTTTTGTAGTTAGAGATTATTATTTTCGGTAATTGTCGTGAAGTATGAAGCAATTGAAATCAGACTTCCCTAATGTCACAATATCCTCCGACAACATCCAGATAGCAAACGGGCGATTTGGACAAGAGATAAGGCAATGGTCTTCGATAACGTTCGTGTTATTCTGTTCGAACGACGGCCGATAAATCATAAAACTATTTAATGAATCGCGGGCGTATGGATTCTCCTTGTAAATCATGAATTCTTGAGCGAATTCCTTGCTTCATAGTGAGGAGTAACTCTCAAAATTAGAACACACGGAGTGGAAAGTGAGGAATTTAATGAACTTGGACGATAAATCTTCCCTTTAAAAGCTCTCTTGCGCCAATGAGACCGCGTCAGTCTGGAAGATTGATAGGAAATCGGAAGCGCGTGGAGGGCGTGCTGCGCCCCTCCTCTCTTCAGGTGATAAGCCTCGTGGGAACACAATCCACGCGTCGAGGCCTTTCGTAGGCGCGCTTTTCGGCCACACGAAACAACGCACGGACTCCGTTTCGAAGCACGCTATTTCAGTACACATACCCCTTATTGTTTAGCGACGATGCACGACGATAAATAATGCAGACGTTAGAATAGATAGTAGTTTTTTTTTTATTTTCTATAGAAGCAGTTAATTTCTATTTAAATGTAAACGAGAAACTTATAAACAGGTAACATTCACAAGCCTGTACTTAATCATGTGTAAAAATATCCTTGTCGGATCATGGATGACGTCTTTGAACTCGGTGTGCCTTAGTTATCACATAACGTAGACGATTCTCTTTCAATTACAAGCAAATGCGTGTACATTTAATGCAGATTACCGATGAAATATACGATAAATCTGACTAAAATCCAAATAATCATCATTTATCTGGAATTACACGAAACACCATCATAACCAAAATCGTAACTACTCTCTCATCTATAAGTGAAAATCCGTCTTAGATAAGGATACAGATTACGCGAATCGTATCACGAAATCGAACAAGACACCAAAATACAGAAGGAAAAAATTTGTTTGCACAAACCTTGTTTACCGGACTACGCGTCCGTCTTGGGCGGGTTAGCTTCGCACGAGGGCCCCATGGCCCTGCGAGATCATGCCGAACGACTTCCGGAGACACCAGACGACAGTCAAGAAATAACAACACTCCGTCCGGAGAAGTACCGTCCCATAAAAGATCCCGAAAACACTTCCTGCTTTCTCCTTAGATCACACCACACTGATCTCTCCCAAACAACAACCCACTCGCACGAGTGTAGATATAGAAAAAACACGCGTGACGCGCGCCGAAGAGCTCCTCTTCCGTTGGCCGTCACCGATCAGCGACGATGTCTACTCTCCTATCCCTTTTGGGGCTCCTCTCCTATATAACGCACACCTTCGCCCTCCCCTCTCCCGATGACACACACGCGGAGGGGCAGGAAGAGAGACAGCTTCTACTTCAGCCTCCGAACACACACGTCATTTCCGCACTCCGAAGAAGGGAGTGCACCTCTCTCTTTTTACAGCCCTCCCTTAAAAACCCCCCTAGAGAGAGAGAGAGAGAGAATGGATTTCTCAAACGAGGGAGGGGGATGAAGACGGAATAAAAAAGCAGGGAGGAGATACGATTTTTTTTAGTGGAGAGAAAGAGATCACTCTCGTCCGCGATGGAAATTCAAAAAGATTCTCTTTTTTACATATCCTCCTTTCCCACTCTCCTACATCAATTCAAGACAACCTCTCTCTCTTCCTATACCGCTCTATCCCCACAAAGCTGCAGTCTCTCTTTCTTCTTTTCCCGAAATTCTTCCACCCCGACTATCTTGCAGGGTGCAATCGATCAGGGTTCCTATTGCACCTTTCAGATACCTCTCTCTCGAGAAGGACCTACTTGCATCGTCTGCCGATGAACACGGAAAGGGCGGGACCTCGCTGTAGTAGAAGCGGCTTTTAGTAGTAGTCAGGACGCTCCGTGACTCTCTCTCCACCCTCTCTCTCCTGTTTTCAAATGCCGAGAAGGTAATTCGTCCCTCACGCAACCTCTCTCCGACGTTCGAATTCCGTCTGCTCGTAGCACACGCGGTTTATAGAATGTTTTGGGTCCGCACTCTCCCCCTCTCACATCCCCCTTCGCCACGCGTGTGGAAAAGGAGAGGGAAAAAGCCGATTCCCACCCTTATTACACTCTCCCTTCTCCTTCGCTCTCTTTCCACGATCCCCTTTCCTCCCCCTCCGCGTCATTCGCGCCCGCGCACCAGCTCTCTATCGCCCCACCCTTTTTCACCCCTTCCTCGCTCTTTCTCATTCCCATTCTCCTACAATCCTGTGCGTCACACACACCTCTCCAGGGAGACGGGTTATGACGCGTAAGATACATCCATACACGGTGTTATTCTTCCGCTTCGCTTTCGTCCTTTTTTTCCTAACCTTCCTCTATTTTCCGCCTCCTATCTCGGCCGAGAATGGTTTTTTTTTATCCGACTACACCCCATTCTCTTGCCTTAAAGATGCATCTTTTGCGTGTACTTGGAGAGGGAGTTAAAAGTGAATGATGTCATCCGAGGAACCCTTTCTATCCTCACTCCCCTCCGCGCCTACGCATGGTAACCACGTGAGCACGCCTTCCCCGACGACGCCCGAATTCCTTCCGAAACAATGCGAGAGGTAAGAAACACGCGCGCAGATTCTATTCAAGAGGATCATTCGCAGTCAGAGATCGAAACGCGAAGTGAACGGGTCCTGGGACGATGCAGTGTGGGACTCGCTTTCCTTTTTTATCGCCTCTCGTGAAATTGAGCATGGAGCTCACCGATGTACTACAGATACCCTTACAAAATATTGACATTTGATTGCTTTTGAGATATATATACCACTGTTACAAGAATTTTTTGAACAAATGATTGTATTGAAGAGTTAAATTTACTTGAAACTCGCCTTTTTGGTCTACAATCACAAGCACGAGTAGAAAAATGAATACTCCGTATATCTTCAAATCTGGCTAATCCTAAATTGCTGATAACTTAAATTTAATAGAGCAAAAGTCAAAAATAAAAGCTACTTGATAGTTAATAAACTTATAAGAACACGTCTCAAAATAACAATATTAGTAGATTTAATATTTCATTGAAAATATTTACAAAACACCTCCAAAATTGGATATTTATATGTTTTATTTCGCTTTTTTTAAAACATTAAAATTCATAGTCGCATGACAATAAATATGAATAATAAATCATTATTAGAAATTGAAAATAAAATATAAAATTTGCATTTATTTTATGGCTACGTCCATTAGTTAGAAACATTTATCCTCCATTCGATGATAAATACGTTTGAAAACTTACACGATTCACCAATTTAAATAGAAAACTAATCAATCTTAATAAAAGATTCAAATTTTATTTGAAAAATATACAAAGGATTAACTTAATTGAAAAATTGTGTAATAAAAAACGGACTCGTTGGCAATTTTTCAATCGGATCAATGAAGGAAGAATCAAAGGGAACGCAGAAAGTCATCCTGAGGCGTAGAACACCTTAAGATACGAATAATGTCGTCGGAAAGTGAAAATGCGGAAGGTGGTGTGGGTGTGTGCGGTCGGCACCGTGCCGTCTGGACGCATCTCCACGTGGCGGCGCCCCGCAGCGGATGAGATGCGAACGAAGGTATCGATAATTCCTCCGCTCTCCCGGCATTCCACCAAATCTCCAAGCAATGGCCTCTATTTTGGGTGTTTGCATGGGAGTGACTACCGCAACAACGTGGTGGCACTCGGATGGCCACCATCCCCGCAATGGCATCTCCGGTTCACCATAGTAATAACACGCTGCCATAGTTTAAATTGAATCATTATCGAACGATCGCTATCACGTTACGATTGCTATGGAAACGGGAAAAATTAAGGAAACTTATTAACAATCAATAAGCGCGTATTACCAATAATTCATCACGACCAGAGCAGTATAGAAACAATAATTAATTTACTAAATTGTGGTATACATTTGGAGAAAAAGTAGTATCAAAAATTTATATCCTAAATTTAATTTAATTTAATATCATGACCACTGCAATTTGATCATTCGACCAGGTGGCAGCGGTGGTGCAGGGGGATATATTACAAGGAATTGCCTGGCATTCGCCCGAAGACGGGAGGAAAACCCCTCCAAAAAACCTCCTGCAGACCATTTGTAGTTACATTATACAATATAAATTATACAATACACATTTCACAAATACACTATAGAATACATACAAATCAATATACATTATATACTTAATACATATATGTACATACTTAATACATGTATAAAACATAAAAGAAAAAATTTAATCGTTATTTTAGATGGCTATAGTTAACTATTAGATTTTAATCTATTTCTAAAAGTTTTTACATTTTTCGGCATTGGTAAGAGAACTTCTCCTTAATGAAAAATATCCTTCGTAATAGAATTTTGTAAGCCAAAATTAAAAAAAAATCATGATTTCCTCTAATGCTTTTCCTAATATTATTGAATATAAAAATTCGGATTCGGATACATCAAGGTGCGTCCCTTTTTGCCAAAAAAACTCTAGAAACAAGGCAATGATATAGGCACGCAATCATCAAAGTTTCATAATCAAGTCGAAATTTCTAAAATAAAAAAATTATATTATGTAATTTGTAAAATTATCAAAATAGCACTATACTAAGAGCTACAGAAGTATCATTTTGAAGAAGACTAGGATAAATAGAGAAGAAAACTTAATCGCATACATGAAATCATATTATAAAAAGATTATGGTATGAAGTCAGCTTCGTTGACCCGTAATTTCATCTACTTTTTCGTCTTTTTTTCTGGAAAATTCGAAAGTAAGGAGAACACATCTTAGATGGCGAATCGCCAGCATTTTATTTTCCAGAAAACGACCGATGAAAGAATATGGAGAGAAATAGGGACATAAACGTTCGAGCAACAAGCTAATTCTTTTTGCCACTAGAGACAAATTGCAGCTTTCGTCGAGTAAAGGAAATGATAGGAATCATTTCGCTATAAGGTACGATATCGGGAGTAAGGCTTTGTAAAATGAACGTATTTTGCAGAGATAAATCAGGTCGAAATTCTTGTTATTAAGAACGATAAACCTTTCATGGAAAAATCAAAGAAAGAAGACTGGTAAATGAAAATACAAAAATATTCATCTCGTTGAAAAGAGGCTTAAAAAAATTATTAGCAGAACCATGACGTTTTCCAATACTATTTTCGTCGCTATTGAATAATAATTTATATCTTGAAAAAGATCCTAAAATTTTCTAGTCAACCGATTCAAATTTCTTTATAGTATATATCATAGCTCATAAACATTCTTGCAGTCTCAAACGAATCTTCATACAATACCTTGGTAGATTAGTTGAAATATCGAAAGATTGAAATTTCTCATAACATTTATTAATCGGTACTTCGTGCATTAGTTAAACTGGCTACTGATACACTATAAACCCAAGTAATCCACAAATCCGCTACATATTATCAACACACGATTTCAGTTCCATATTAATGGTATGAAATTGTAAGGGTGGGTAATTAAAATATATTTTATTTCTTATGTATTTATCTTTCTTAAGCTTGAATACGTAAGTGTATACAACGCTGATAGGGATAAAAACATGAGTATAAAAAGAAGTTGTGTTGTTTTAAATAATGAGGAACGTAAAAATTACGTTAGGCAAATGATAATTGTTTCGTTGCTGGTTATATATAATTTCTTAACATTTAAGAAAACAATGAAGAAAGTAAATTTTAAACGCAGAAACTCGAGTGTTTGTACATTTGACTCTTAGCAATTGCATTCACTTACTAACAGACACTTCGAACAAAATAACATATTTATTTTCAAGTAAGTAGAACTTTAAACCAAAATGAAAAATGTTTATAACTTAAGAGGTCAAACACAGGTTTTTGCTAAAGCACAGTTTTTGCACACATTCATTCAGATTCATTCCGACTAGATTTACAGTTCATGTGATATGACCTTTGTCGATGAGTAATTGTAGTAGAGACTCGTGCAATTTTTAGTCGTAAAGAAGTTACGTGTCGTGAATCGGCGAAATTAGATCTGAAAGCCAATAAGCTGGAATGAGATTAAAAGCTTAAAGTGCGCTCATAACTATTTTAAACTCATAAGAAACCTATACCGTATTTGCACTGGAAACATAAATGTGTGCATGTGCCTCATTATCGTAGAAGTTTATAAAGATATATGAAAGAATAATCATAGATAAAAAAAATTATAGAGAAACTTAACCTAGAAAGTGTCAATTAAAAGGATTTTGTCTTGAATCGTTGAGAATAAACCCAAAGAATGCACATTAGTGGAAATAAAATGTGTGAGGAATTTGAACTCAGAGGTACCAATATACGCTGAAGATAGTTTGGTTTGTGAGTGCTTCTATACGGAACATTCATAGTTGTATTTATTGAATCACCAATTCACCTTCAATAATATTTTCTTAAAACAAATTATAAAACAGATCAGTTTGCTTGATGTGTTGCTCCGTTATATTAGAATTTTTATATCAATAATATATTTTTATTTTTGACTAATTCCACCCGAACAAGGATGCTTGAAGCAGAAAGATTACAATTTAACTTTCGAAGGATTTAATGGAAAATTTCGTCAGCTAAATTTAAATTCCAAGATGTATAAAATACGGAAGAATTATTATATCGTCACATCAATTCGCATAATTCTCAACTCATGTTTAATTAATTATAACACAAGGAATTGAACTGTGTGGGAATTTATTATTATATTCATTAATGGACTTTCGGGTTAATTTTCCGACTTTTGAGATGCCTGTTTTTCATCGTGTACTGTCAATGAGCGCAAGTGGGATAGGAATTGCAATAATTACATGGTTCCGTTTCCTTGCAACGCCAAGAATATCAACATCTTTATCATTATGATTTCAATGTCCAAGATGAATCCTTGAGACACGTTTTTGAGAAGCAGACAAATAAAAAAAATGCCATTACATTTTACTCCTGTAAGAAACGCATTCGTCTGGGTTCGAACTCTGCATTAATACGTGAGAGGGCGTAAGTATTGCCGTTAAAATAGAAAGGACGGCGTCCGGAATTAATTGCGAGTTCTTAATTGGGAAGACTAGGGATTTTTCAGAGCAACGAGAGGTTACCGGTTTTAATTATTTGGCGAGCACTGTGAAGTGGAGAGAGGCAACTCCTTTTTTCACCACCGACTCTGCACTAAAACCCACCCGCAGCCACCGCTAACTTCCTCCCACGGCCCCTCCACTATAAAAGTAGTCGGATTAGTGGAAAAATCCCTTTACGTCTTTGGCTCAAATGCGTTTGCTAAAGCTTCAAAAATCTCCTGCTCCTACCCAAAAACAGAAACGAGACGTATATATAGGAGAGCGTACTTTTGGAGTACTACTAGATGGAATTTTATTCGTCGTTGGTCCAAATGGAATTTGTTCCTCGTTGTATATGATTTAATGAACAGGCCAAAATACTTAACTCCTACCTACTGGTACAATTGTGGCCAAAATTTAGTGCGATAGAATTACATTAATTCATCCTGGTAGCGACTGAAACGAAGAAGTCTTCTCTATGTGCTATATGTTATTGTAGGTGGCAAGAGATGATGTAGATGATTGACGTATTGAATAAGAACCAAGGAGTGTGTGTGATATTCTGTATCCTCTTTTCTATATCATTACTTTTATGTAAAATAGTATAATAATTACAATAAATTCTTTCGATGGAGAGGCGATTCTTTTAGTAGTATTCTATGACAGGTATTGAAAAGATAACCACTTTTCGGGACAAAACTGGTGATTTATTCCAAATATTTTAGCTAATGAATACTACAGAAACTTTTAGTTCATAAAAACTACAAAGAATTTAGTTTCTCTTTGTGGTTATCTTTTCAATAACTACAATAAATTCCATAAAACGGTTTAAATTTTGGTGTAGAAAAGTTGATGTAACGTATATACCTTAACAAAAAAAGAAAAACTATGGATGAAATCCTTTACGAGTATCTGTCGGTAGACCTCTAATTTTCCTCTCTTACTTAAAATCAATTCCACTCACCTAAACAATCAATTTTGACTGCAAAACTCTCTCTTGCCAACGATCTTCGGCTTCGATAAGAGAATGATGTGGACGATTATGTAATCCACTTCATGATATCAGTGACGTGAGTTCTGCTTCTAAAATTCTGCTAAAAGATAGATATAATCTTCCCCATAACAGCAGACTGAAAACTGGAAATTTACCTTAATAATTGTGATTGGCTAATGATACAAAGACAATAATTTAACGATGGAAAGATACAAGGGTAAATCCATTAATGCAATGAAATAAACTTGTTAATAAAAGAGATGGACTAAGAGAAGGAGATGGTACTTTTCTTACTGTTAAATTAGTAAATTCATTTCTCTATAAGCACGTTTTTGCGCTGAATCGCAATACCAAAAACCAATGAAAATATTTTCGAAGTTAGTGGTATATTTCTTATATTATCTTTGATAGTTAAAGATATACATGTTATGTCATTTATATCATTTTTATTGAAATAATATCTCTTGTATACTATTTCCTGGAACATTAAATACCCAAATTCGAACTAGACCGCAAATATTTTCGATAAATTCAATATTCATTGAAGTATCAGCCATACAATCACTTGCGAGGTACCTTTCACCTTTTGATGAGTGCAGTTTGCAATTAAATAACCTAAATTTCAAAAATATTTGAAACTCAGTTCCTGTAAAATCTTTCAAGATGGTAACGGAATCAATTTTTTCCGTAGTGATGCAATATACAACTATCTCCACTGGATTGTGTAGTCCATATTCCGCTAATAGATCAATAGCATCATATTAGAAGCCAAATCCAATCATGATGTCCTCTCACAAGATTAGAAATTGTATTAGTAGCCCCCCCACAAAACACAACTTGGAACAACCCCTTCTTCTTCGTGATCTCTTTTATTCTCCTTCATCATCTCCTCCTTCGATCGAAATTCTCTTTCTCTTGTTTCGGTCATCCCCCCTATCTCATTTCCCCTTATCTAACGGGCAATCGATTATGGATTCCCCGAGAGAAGGCCCCCCTTCTATTTTTACTCTCTAAACCCCTTTCTTCAATCCATTGTTCGGACACCGGATTTCGTTAGTGGGACGCGATAACCAAACACTTTTTCCCCTCGTCTGCCATCAAAGCTGCTTCCTAAGAATGCCACATGAGCCGAAAATTTATATATTATCGAGTTTATAAAACCATGTTCTAGAAATTTTTCGTATGTTGCTATGTCTACGTTGCCTAGCAATGCGTTACTTAGCAAAAGGTTTCCTAATGTGGAATCGTATTTCGTTAGCCTAAAAGTCGAAATTTAAAGAGTGAATTTCCACTCTATGAGAGGAAAAGTAAACATAAATAATAAAAGCAAGGTATACTTCTAGAAGTGGCAAAGCTAATGAATGGAGTTAATTTTATTTCGAGAATATCTAACGAGAGAGTTTTCCAGTGGCAGTAGTGGAAGTTTTGTAGTTCGAATGCATAATATATCTGAGTTCATAAAATGTCAGTAAAAATCGTTTTATATTAAAATTTCAAATTTATGAAATAAGTAACCAATACATTTATAGATAGATGAATAAAAGAAAAGGTAAGCTAAAGTTCTTAATTCGTAAAGTTCGTATCCTAAGCTCGAATACATCGTAAAATCGTAAAGGATTCCTTCGACATGTAATACAAATCCATCTTTATCCATTTTCAAACGTGTTTGTTTACCTCTTTTCTTACTCTTTAATGCATAAGTTGAATGTTTAATATAATAATCGAATCACATAATAGGAAATAGGGTCCTAGGATCCAAGATGTCAAAACTGACCTATTTTATTTTATTCACTAATATAACGGAATTCAAAGGAAACTTCATCCTTGTTTTCCCTCACTCATTATTTAAAGTATAAAGAAAGCAATACACTAATTGTATAAGGCACGTTTCCCCACATTTTATTTCCTTATGTATCACTCTTTCTTGGATTTTTCGCCACCACTTCCTTGAATTTCTCCTTAAAACAACTTCTTGATTCCTTCGGAAAACCACATTGGACGCGCTGATATTTTCCTATCCACCAGTCAATACCCGTCGCTTTCATTGAATGCTGTTTGTCCGCTGTTTTCAAAAAGGGTGTTCGCTTTAGCTTAGGATGCGGTGGAGGGAAGCTTTTTAGATATGCATGAATCCAAGAGGTCGGAACTGCGCAGGGAAGTTGACAGAGCAAGAAATGTCAATAACGAGAGAAAGAAATACATAAAAGAATAATGGAATTGCTGGAGGGAGAAATACCGAAGGGAACCTTTCCCGCCAAACTAAGAGTTTATGCTTATTATATAGTGTAATTTATATTAATTTGATTACGTTGGATAGCAACAGAAACAGGATCGATAGTTTCCGTTGTGATCTATAGCAGTATTTGTGTATTTACTATTTGCTATTGATTTATAATTTATATCGATTATGTATAGATTTATGCATGAATTTATATCGATTTACGTAGAGAATAGAATTTCCATTTGATCGTTTATTTTCTTGGGCAAGAGATAAAGAATCTTGATAATTTATTGAAACTAAATTTTAAAATAATGGCTAAATGAGAAATAAGGTAAAAGATAATATTACTACAAACGATTACTTTCCTTGCATTTGACAAAAATAATCGTATTCATTCGATATCATAGTAAGTAGATAAGCAATAGTTGTAAACATGTTTTCAGTTCGTAACTTTAACCGAAATATTATCTGAAAAGTATTAAAATTATATATTTCCAATATCTAACTGAATATCCGCAATTGATTTTAAAGTTTGTTATTATATTTATCAAAGAGATGTATCATTTATGATTAATTGGGACGACTCAGCAATTAATCATTTATAATATGAGCAATACATTGATCATATCACCTTGTGCCAAACACTGGGGCAATTTGTAAAAGGTATACTATATGTATTTGGTACGTAATTATCTCTAATTTATGATTCATCACGTTCTATAATTCAAAGATTACGGATTTCTGAAAAGGTCGGAATTGTAGATCCACCCGAAAAAAAAGAGTAATCTTCTTTTCGTTCAGAGAGGATATTGAAGTGGTAATATGGTGGACAGAGGGAGAATTCGTCTGATGGATTTCGGAGCCAATAACAGCAACGCAATGGGCCAGGAAAAGGTTTTTAGCATCCAAATAAGCAGCACCCAGGAAAAGGTTGGAAAACATTCGCCGATTTCCATTAACCTTCTGGAGAAATTAAGAATGCGACTTCACGCAAAAGGGCTTATCCATCAGAAAGATGTCCCACGGCATAAATTTCGCTCCTTAATCGCATTCCGCCCAAAGAAGCGAATTCGACGAAATCAGTGACCAAAAAAAGCGCAATTCCATCGAAAAAGGATTCGAATGCTCTCTCGAACATTTTTATTTGGAGAGAGTTGAAAATTTGGTAACGCGTCCTCATCTCGAAGTTACCTTTTTTTATGAATTTTCAGCCCGATAAAGCACTTGAGTGAGAGGAGATGAAAGGCGGTGTGTAGAGGTAGATAGAGAATTGACCAGGATGGATTTTCGGAAGCAACGCTATAGAAATATAAATAATAAATGGGACCTATACTTAAATATCAAAGAAGAGTTTAATAAGTGTTCACGATTTTCAATTATAAGAAATAATACTCAAACGATTCTTGATAGGATGATTTTCTAAATGTTCGTATGTAAATATCAAATTTAGGTAAATGAAATATAACAAGTGTATTTAGACACACGCACATACACTTTTTCCTGTCTAATGTTAAGTTAAAGGTATAGATGATTAACGGAAAATTATGGAAGACGTACTTATGTAATTTGTAATATAAACTAATAATCAGTTTTTATTTAAATTACAAAAGTACGCCTTCAAAATTTTTCCGTTTATCATCTATAATTTTAACTTTTTAGATAAATTAAAAGGCTAAAATCTATTCCAGCATAATCCCTTTTCTCATAAAATCGGTTATGTAAAAATTAATTACTTCAATAGCATAACATACAGATTATTAGAAAACATATAAGAGTAAGGTAATCTTCATAAAGGACATACATTCTTTGCTGATGAATATTATGCTTATTACATACTGCCAAAAATTAGTTAAGTTCTGTTCAACCACATACGTGTTAATAATGCATGGACTAAAATTTAGTCGAAACCTGACCTATAACAAAGATATCAGTAAAATATTAGGATCAAGGTCTTTTAGGAATGTATATTTTAAGTTAACTATAGCAACTGATGTACTATAGTATAAGGAACTGTAAACATTACCCTTCTTTGCCTCTACAAGGCGAAAAAGATTCATTAACATATGTCTTTATGCTTCTTTAAAGGTGTTTATAAAGTTAAAAGATAAGCATTTAAAGATCCGGTGTCTATATAAATAAGTCAATATATATTGAAACGAATCCTATACTTAATATAATATACATAATTATTGAAACGAAAACTATATGAGCTTCGGTCTACAGCATACTTATACCAATAGCCGGCCGACACAGGAAAAAAGTGGTTAAGCGATAAAAGTGGCTAAAAAGCGGAGATTTTATGAAGAGAACAAAAAAGACAAATGAATGACGGAAAACATCTTATTATTCGCGCAAAGATGGAGACTTAACAGGAATTAAGCTCCAGACAACACGAAAAACAAGAGTAAATTATCTCTAGACATCAATTCTCAGAAGGACTCTTCCCTTTACGTGATAGGGGGGATTTTAAAAGCGAGTAGAATAATAAACTGGTGACGATCGCCGCCCGAATTGCGCTTAATCAGGACGAAGGAGAGTACGTGACGGGGCTAATGGGTGCTATTTAGTACTCTCTTTCATTTTCAGGTGCTAATATTATGACACGATATAAATGCCATACGAGGTCGAGTTATGTGAGCGCTTTAACGGGCGGGATTTTTATGAGGGAGAGCATAACGTTGGGAATTTCACTCTCTGATTGTCTTCTTTCGTAAGAGAGCGCTAGTATATTTCGACAAATTTAGAGGGGGGAAAAACGTGTGTCTGTATTCTTGCTCGATTGGAATGAATAGGGAGGCACTTACTTAAATGTACGGGAATGGATCTGACTGCGGTAAAAATATCAATTGTGTACGGAATCTCTCTGCGAGGAGGATTACAGGGGACGTTTAGAGAGTAATTAAAAGTAAGTGATGCTCTCGTTTGTTACGGAGTGTTTTGTAGAAGCCAACATAATCCCTGACGAGCGCTAAGCCACCTCGCCGCCACCGAGTGATGTAAATATTTTTGGAAAAAAGCTTAACTCGTTGATTGTGAATTCTGTGATTAGTAAACATCAATGTATGCTGGAGGAGTTTTTTGCATGCATTTCTGCTTTAGTGAGTTAACGTTAGTTTTATATCGAATAAGTATGACTACTTAAAGTACTAGATTTATAAAGAAGTTTATATGAACTATATGCATTACAATTCTTTTTTCTGTTACTTCAACACTTTGAAAATAGTAATAATTAAATTTATTCAATACATTGAAACTCCTTATTTAGATTTTTCCGTTTTCTATCACTTTTCGTGATATTTGAATCGGTATTCCTTTCTAATAATCGTAAACTGTAGCTCTCATTCCATCGCTACTTTTCAATTCATCTCTTTACTAATTAACAAAAATATTTAGTACAGCAAATGCTTAATCATATCATTTTTCTATTCCTACCATTTACTTAAAAGATTATGTTTCATTTCAACACAAAATATCCGAATGTTGAATGAATCTAACTATTTATCTAGTTTTATCTATTGAGAAACTTATTGATTTTTCTAAGATTAATGCTCATTAATGTCTTATGTCATTAATTAGACAATACATCTCTATTGTCTGTTGCATTCGTTTCCTTAAATTATTTCAACAGATTTCTGATGACTAAGATAACGAGGTTACACGTTTTACACCATACAGTGAACATCTAATAATAATAGCTTCTTCAAAGTGTTTAATTTTTACTGATTTAAAAGTTTCTTAAAGATTTACAATTAAAATTGTTAGTTATAGATAATTTATTGCATTTTACAATTTCCTTGATTTCTGATCGTTTTATTAGAACACGATTTGAAGTCGTCCCATTCTGATTGATACTCATCGGCAATCCAGAAACGAAAACAGCTTGCGGAACTACAGCTAATAAAAATAGAAACAGGGATGGACAGGAAGGTGAGATAACGCGTTCATAATAAAGGGATTTCTTATTTACAGTGTGACGGAAATAGGCACAAATTGCGTCGTTCGGTTCAGATGCGTCAGTGAGCGATTATAGAGACGCTGGTGTGCTTTTCGATGTGAAAAGATACGGAATCTACGGATGTATAGGTGATAAGGGGTGACGTCACACTCGGATTTCCTCTGAATTACAAGGTGTACTCTTAAGCGGTGAAGCGGGGGATATGCTCTCTCAGGTATAAATATTATCTTCGGAGCTATTTATGTGCGGACTTTCATTGATAACTTGTCACAAATACGGAATAGGGTTACGCCCTCGCGATATCGTATTATTAATAAACTTCTCGATATATCGTTCCATAACGTAATCTTCTTAATGAAAAATATGGGTTAATTTGTTCTCTAAGTTCCTATATTTAATGAAATACATATATTTACTTGGAGTACAGATATTTTGCACAATATCTGTCACACAGAACTTTTAATGGTTTTAATTATGGTTTTATGAATATATAAATTACAGCTTTAGTTTAATTATTTTCTGACGATTTATACTTTTCGTAAACAATAGAGATTCTAAATGCTGAGTGTATAGATACATGTATATGTATTTATAGAATCTAGTTGAGAATCATAAGAAAATAATACGCTGATAAGATAAAAGTTATCGATCGAGAATATAAATAGAAGAAGGTATCCTATTATGCACTATCCTTAAAATACTTTAGACCCAAATAGATAGAATGACACTTGGCAACCTTCAAACTTGTCGAAGATCTATTTCTTGTTCAATGAGATTTAAATTCAAGGTAACCATTTTGATGAATAGCGGACTCATTTAAAGAGGTCATACTTCAGGTGAGATAATCATAGAGCAAGGGAAGTAAATCGATCGGAGAGTTTCTGGACTAGGAGAGGGTGGTATGGAATAACAAATTCGTTCGAGAACTATAATTCGTTTTCTTAAAGTCGCGAGGGACGAGTTGAAAGATATGAACGACGAGGACTCGGGAACAGTAGAGGCTGTGATACAAAAGGGGTGGCATCCGACAAAATGATTCGCCAATCCAATTTCTATGGAAGGAGTGGAAGAAGAACGGGTGGAAATGATATCCGAGAGATAAAAATCCATCCCTCGGACCGTTGGCATCACAAACCCCCATTCTTCCACTTTCTCATAAACGGCATCTATGAAAAAGTATCGACATCACAAAAATGAAACGGATTTCACAGATATTGGCTTTTTAAAGGAATCCTCGAGATCTATTAACATAGGTCATCTCTCTTATTTTGAGGCTATAAATGATAGAAATATCCACTATTGAGGTTTTTCACGTGTTATTGATCATATTAATAGTCCTTCATGGGAAATGAAATTCTAGAGAAGCTAGAATATGAACGAGTGTCCGTGAAGGGGCAGTAGTCAATGTTTAAGGAGAGCAGAGGAAATAATAGTGTGACATCTATATAACGTATAATTTTGAATGTGAAGATCTATACAACTTATGAAACTAGCAATCTTAAAGTAATATGCACAAGCGTATAAACTCTAATTCATTGCTTCCTACTTTTGTAAAGTTTCTTCAGGTTCAGAACAAATTATGTTTTGTTGATGTTCTTTGTAACCATAACGCTATGTTAATATAAAAAAGCTCTACTTACAAGTATATTCAACGAAATGAAGAAATAATTGTTAAGAATTCTCCCTCAGGTCTCAGCATATGTTCATCTGCAATAAGTAGAAAAAGGAGATTAAAATGTAAAATTTTTTATAAGAAAATTAACATTCGGTTATTACGATATCTTTATTAAATCTATTACCTTCCCTAAAATATTCTTTTAATTCGTATGAATTCCCATATATTCTATTTCTAGTTGAAACAAGCGGACATCTATTTTATAATGGCTACATTCATCCTTATTATCAGTTACATAAAGTTCTTCCACCTTTTTCTACCCCAAGTTTATAGCTTCACAGCAAGTTTCCATGGATACCAACACAATGTGTAAATCCACTTTTTTGGCAGTTGCACGGTGTCTTTTTTAGTTAAGCAGCTTCCTCGAAATCGGATTAACTACTGAACCTCACTTTGGATACACGCGAGAACATTTTATCTAGAATAAGTAGGTCTGAGTCGTAAAATGAAGGGAAAAACATTTTACTTAAAATTATCTTATGATAAAGGCTAAATGCTTTCTCGCATTTTCTGTTTCAAACCTTTATTCTTCAAATAAATTGATAAAAATCATTAAAACAATAATCGTTACGAAATTTTTCTAGATAATCCTTGTTCCTAACTTGTTATTTTGTTTTGATTGCGGAGATTAAAGGTTTTATTTATTCTTGGTACCTTTCATCAAATAATGCGCATTTTGGATCAAATTTTTTTCTTTAAATAATCTACTTCCGTTTTTCATAAAATAACCCTCATGTGATTTATTTCCACACTTTCTCTCCAAAGTTACCCAAATAAATGCAACTTTACGTAACTACTAATCACATGACCACAGCATTGTTGCAACTTGTTTATTATGATTGAATATGTATATATGCGGTTCTTGAATGCTGTTGAATATCTGAAACATTGAACACTAAAAAATATCGAATAAAAGATTCTTTCACTTGATGTAATAAAAATACGTTCATACACTCGTAAAAATTCTCGTACTTTAAGAATCAGAGGTTATAGATTCCATTTGCCGTGACTTGCAGCCATCCACAGCCCTTCCTTTCTGTGACATTATCTCGCGCACTTGAGTACATCAGCTATATATATCGAACGGCGAGGGGCCTAGGAAGTTACGGTGTGCAGCTTATATCTTCGAGGACGAGGCTAAATTGCTTCCTCCGAGATAAGATACAGATGATCCAGACAAATCAAGGGCAGAGATCTTTCCATCAACAGCGATAGTGTACATTTCACCCCACTTTTGTCAAAGGTACAAAAACTTGTAGATCTGTAATGGGAATCCACTCCAGTCGCTGGTTCTATTTTATCAGTCTCTGATCTGTGCTTCTCCTATGACCTTGGAAACCTATTCAGAGTGATGATGAGAACGGATAGCTTATGAGGGCAATGTAAGTGATCGTTTTACATCTTTATCCTGCTATATCTCAGTTATCATTCTTTTTTTGTAAGAAAATCACGTGTTCAGTTGTCTTGTTTTTTTCCATTTATTTGTGATTTTCTTATGATAAAAAACACCTATGCATCCTTTTCAATGAAAAAATAAATAAATGTATTAATAAATCACTCAGGTAAATCAGTGACGTTGCAAAATGAACGTTTTCATTAAACGTTCACGCCTTTGGATTCCCTTGAAAATTTAGAAGTTCGATAACTAATGGTATTGAGTAAAACTTTCTTTTTTCCCAAACTCTATGAATTACAATTATCAGTACATGTTGTTTACTTAGACATTATTGACATTGTTATTCGTTGCTACGAGTTATTATGATTGCGTCATTTTAACCCGCCAATGACCTCATAAATCGTTTCCATTTGTATTTGGAAAATTGAAACTCTTTTCAAAGGGACGCTGCCTATTGGACGACTGCTGATGATTCGGTGATAAGAGAAACTCAAATGAGAAATAATTGGCCGACGATATTTCAGGGTTCCTTATTCGGAAGAGATAAGGGAACGCGAGGGGGAGTGAGCTAATGCATTCCGCGTTATTGGGTGTTTAAAGAAGGATATGATAAGAGATAGCGCTTGCTACATTAAATCAAATAGATTCCACACCTCGGATAAGATTATTATAGATGTCGAGTATGAGTTTCAGTTTTATCTTATGCGTTATTTTGATACCAAAGAGGGAATTACTAACTGTTTTCATTTAATGCATATTTTTTCCCATTTTAAAGTTCTCGTAAATCAACGAATATCTAACCTATATTAAGAGCCTATAAAATTATGAAGAACACTATTTTAAAGTATAAATACTGAAAAATTTATGGTTGGAAAATGAGGAAATTTACATGCTAATTTATAGTGAGAAATTCTACTAAGATTATACAATCAAGAAAGGAAGTGTAAATTTTCTACTGTTTCTACTGTTAGTGCTTGTTATTTGAACCAAGATTTTTCTCATTTACGAAGGATGACAGCTTAAAACAGTACAATAGAATTTTATCAATATAATTCGTATTCTCTGTCTAAAGGAGAGATCTCGAGTAATTACACTGCCAGGAAACATATACATTCGCAGTTCACTTCTTACTTATGAAGCGAGTACAAGACAAACTCGGATTTCACCGGTCACAAATCATGTCGAACACAGGAAAATTATCCATTTGCGAGCAATTATTTTGGCATGATGGGTAAAATTTAATGTACAGAAATGAAATATGAGAGTGCCTTACTGGTATTCTTCCAGCAGTGCCCGAAAAAAAAAGAAACGATTTGGCAAAGAGACGCAAAGTAAAATGCTGCGTAATTATAATGAATTAGAGACATATATATACTAAAATAGGATTTGAAGTCATACGGTGAAATGAACAATCCAACTTTTCCAGAGTGATTCAAACATTGGACGGAATGGGAAGGAAATGAACCCATTGAGAAAGAAGCCAAGAGTCAAGCGTATGTCAAGAAGGGGAAGTCGTAAAGAAATGAATCACTAAGATTTCTCGTAGATAATTCTTATCCTGGGCCAACATTTACAAACAAAGATAAAAATATCTATGTCTCTCAGCCACGTTTTCGAACGTTTCAAGTGAAAACCCTTTCAGTTTCAGTTTTCATTTCTAATCGCTCAAATTAAGTCATTTCAAAAATTTACAACTTAGTAACTAATGTAATAGTAACGTATCTGTTTGGAAAATTTAATACAATAACTAATTATTTAGGTTTCGGGGAATTTTTATTTTCATAAATAATTGGATGATTAATTATTAATGTTCAGAAATAGGTCAAAAATCTATATGGAAAGATAATGGTTGATAGGTGAGTGAACGTAATTTATTAACACGAATTTTCCGTTCGGTCACGATTAGGTCAAGGAGTTCCTTCAAATCTATTTTGCTTTACATTGCGAGAAAATGAGTTTTGGAGTAAGGAATCCTTCAATGGCAATTGCCGTAGGTGGTCGAACATATTGAAGTAGGAGAGGATAGGGTAGCAGCCGGTGGATGACAGCAGTAAAGATGGAGCTTGGGACGGTCCAAAGTTCCTTTCCCCGAAAGAGCGAAAAACGAACAGGAGGACGCGAATGGCGAACAAAAAAACCGAGAAGAAGGGAATGAAAAAATAAGCGTAAGTCAAGGGAGGGGAGGGGGAGACAGAAAGAAAGGGGCGTGGCCCGCGGAGGGAGAGTTGTGGTGCCTGCGTGCATCTGGTCGGGAAAGGGGTTTTTAAGGAGGGGAAAAAGGATGTTTTTTGAAGGGAGAGGTTATAATCGAGTGGATCGGAAAAATCTGGTATAAACGTGAACAAAATTAGATCTATTAAAGGGAAAAATTGGGTGCCTCGATGGAATGAAATGGGGCTATTTTTCCCTTCTCGAAATCGTTGGGATCGACATAGGACGCTTTGGATGATAGGAACTAATGTTGGAATTGATCCGAAGAGTGTAAACAATCACCGTTTCCTTAATCTAGATTGTGAAAGAATTCGTGTTTTCTATAGAAAATATTGGAGTGCTTCCGTTATTTTTGAGAAGATCCATGGCTCATTGTTCATCACGTTTATTCGTAAAATGTAGTTTTATAAAACAAAAAATATTTGAGAGAATAGAATTGTAATTGAGTTAACCTAGGCTGAATAAATAAAAATTACTATATAAGAAAGCAACTGATTATTTATAAGAATTCTCACATGTTTAAAATCTGCAATAGAACATCCAATTGACAGATTGTATAACTTTTAGTTTTCTTGAAAAATCCTATTAATAATAGAACACAATTCAACACGGAAATAATCTGTGTTTCTATATACAACACAGTTCTAATCTTTAAATTTATAAATGACATAATCATAATGTTCTTCAACATCACGAAACAATAGTTTAAATACAGCTAAAAGACCGCTAAATTCTATATTTTACGAATCTAGAAATATTGCCACCTCTATTGTATTCGATTAGCAATTATTTTTATTTCGTTAGACTCATTCTGACTAGGATAAAATTAACGGTAAATTTAACGTATTATAACAATTATTGTCGATGAGAAAATAAAGAAGGAGTTTTCGATCTTGAGAGATTTTATATTCTACTGAATCGCAGTGAAGAGTTGATACAAATAATCATACATAGTAAACAGTAAATACTCTATTGCACTTTTCACTGGTATTTGAAATAACAATGACGGATAAAGTGAGTATATGGAATATTAGTTTCTTTAGGACAATCCATACTCCATTTCCAAACGAAGACAACGTGGAAATTCGAGAGATATGGAGCAAATGGGGAAATATTTCATCGAAGACGCATGAGAGAAAAAAAAAGCTTTTAAAGAGACGGTCAGACGCAGAGCGTTATAGCGACGTTGCGTGGGATTGCTTTTTCCAAAGTCATAGCTGTTCAACAGCCACTCAACGCGACTGAGTTCCAACCGCATGGAGACTCCTAGCGGAGTCCACTCAAACTACGGGGACGTGATTGAGTCGTTTTAAAGGCGGGCAGAACACTGGTAGACCATTTACGAGTATGTAAGCAAGTTAAAAATAGATGAAAAAAGAGAAGAGAGAGAAGCTCTCTGGAAATACCGAGTTTTACGACTAATATCAACGTGCAAAAAAAATTGTGCGATGTTTTCTGCCAAAATTCTGTGTCAATGCGCTCATTCTAATATTATCGGAATCTTTCAGGGAATTCTTCTTTTATGGATCAATGATGTTGTCCTCATGTTGATGCCAAATTGAAGAGACGCCATTGCGGATTTTTATACGATAAATGATCACAAAAAAGGTGACGAAGTCTATGAGTCAATTAAAATAATATTTTCATAAACAGAAATGATTCTCAACAGAATTTCTTAAGAATTATTTATTCTTTATTCCAATAGGAATTTCAATTTACAAATTTTATTAAAATCGCATGTAATGTTCTGAACCTGATATGTATGAGATCTAATTTGTACGAAGTGAATCGGATTTTACTAATATATAGTGCTGATTAACGTAAATGAAGTTGGGAATTGAATAAGCATATTTAATGTCACCTAAAGGAAAAAACATATTTAGGATAGAATAATACACAAGTGTGGAACGTATGAGTTCACTGCCCTTAAATTCAGCTTCGAATACCTATTATAATGATCAGAAGAAGTACGACAATATAAGATGGAAAATAATATGGTAAAATCATTCATGCATTATTCACCACTATAAATAATAAGAAAAGATATTACAATATTTATTTCTATGCAGATTTTGGTTCTATTTTCATAACTATTTCATGCAACGAATACAATTTAAAACGAAATAAATGTTCATAAATACTGAAATATAGGTAAGTATAAAGACGTTATTATAGAAAATGTAAAGAAAATTAACCAAGTTCACCATAAAAGTTAAAAGATTATAAGGTTATTAAATGACAGAGTATTTGGTTATATATATTTCTTTATCCGTCCTACACGCTGATTTTATATCAATTTACTTGAATAGTAAAATGTATCAAAGAAATGGAATAAAATAGTTTTCTATTGATTTTAAAAATGTTAAAATATTGGGATTATGAAATCATCTTAATCTCTATATCATTAAGTTCATTTTATTGAAAAAGTCTAAAGAATATTTTTTAAAAATACGTGAAATGCTGTCTCAATACCTGATTATGTCATTTCATTTGAGATTCCCTTCGTATTCTGTCTTAATTGCCATTAGAGATCCCTTTTTACTTCTTAAAGTTCCACTGCGAGTGTCAAGTCTCCACCCTATTTCAGTGTCAAGAGAAACAGTGCGGGTGGCGTCAAATGAGGAAAGGAAAGATGTGATGGAACATTAGGAAGATCAAGGGTGAATTAGCGAGGGAAGATGCAGAGGATGATACAAGGGTTTTTCTGAGAAGAATGAGCGAGGACTGTAGTGGTTTTTTTTATTCCGGGTTTTTTGGGAGAGTCTTAAAAGAGAAAGTGATTAAAGAAGTTAAGGAAGTAGGTAGGGTGCGTAAAAAAAGTCATAAATAAGGGACTCCAAAACTCGAATCGTGTGAAGTAAGATTGAGGGTATTATTTTATCTTTCAAATCAGATTTTATTGCAAAGCACTTGTTCTGATTTTGATGAATTACTAAATCTGTGAATTATTATAAAACATGAAAATTTTAATGAAACTGAATATCATAAAAAACGGAATTATGATATTGAAATGTGGAAAATAAAACTTTTTCTATAAGAATAACATTTCCATAAGGTAATAAACAAATACTGGAGTTTATGTTTCCCCTTATACGCCTTCAGGTTATGCAACCTTATTGACATACATGCATAAACAGTTGCATATGCTCAAGGATACTGAAAGTTCGAAGTGTGATGGCGATTGCGATGATGGAAAACAGGTGCTTGCGAAATGTAATTTTAAGGTGGTACATGTTTAGTAATCTTCTTAGCGACGTAATCTTAAAAGAACAGTAGTCCAGGAAACTAAGTATTTGGAATTTTGACCATAGAAGCAATTAAATGAAATGGTCAATGCCTGACCGGATAAAGAACCCAGTACTTCAGAGGCAATAGGCTTACATCTTTGATATCCACAATGATTGTGTCAAAGACATTATGCAAGGAACAAATTCTTACAATAATCGCGTAGCTCAGAAAACATTAATACTTTTTATTATTTGACAGCAATAAAATATGAGATCAAGACAGGAATTTAATTTGGAATACATTTCAAGACATTTATTCTCGGAAACAAAAGAACGGAGCGTTGGGACAGGTGTTGCCTTGGAGATGGAAATGCCGTAGAAAGATGAGCTGAGAATAAAATTGCTTTCGTAAGAAAGAGTTGCCGTAGAAGGTTGAGGAACGCTTAAAAGGTAATTGAGAGGAGACTTGGGTTGTACCAATCGACACTTAACATGTAGGACGGCCTCAGATCCTTGAGAAGAAAAAAATATCGATTAATCAATGTCGGAAAATTTTCCTACTTGGCTTTCATTTTTAGAAGAGGCTCATTTAAGAATGGAGACCTATCCTCCTTCCCTTCATACATGATCTTAATTCTGCTCTCGACTGAACTATCATTTTATTAATCATCACGTTATTATTATCACGTTTTATATTACAAGTAAATTCTCGGCATCTTATTTCCCTCTTTTCAAGGAAGAGAAAATTATCTGAAATCTTTTCGTACAGCACATTTCCATAGCACATTATTTTGGAGTAATCGAGCTTATCCTGTAGGTTTTTTCTAAGATTGCAAACCAAGAAAAATTGCTTTTTTGTACACTATTCTTTCGTATATTAATCTTTAATATATATAATAAAAATATTAAATTCTTAAAGAGTAATATTTTCGTTTCCTTATTGTTATTATAACTCAAATTATCCGTTATAATATTCATATTCTGATAAAACATCAATACATATTTTGGTGAGGATGTGAATAACACAAGCATTCACGAATTTATTTTAATTAATTGATAATTTGTGAATATTATATGAATGACGGAAAATATTATCATGTATAGAAGTCGACTTTCAGTTGAATTTAAGGCGAACATTTTGCATTTGATTCTGATAACACGTAATAGTCTATAAACATCTCTTTCAAATCGATCTCCGTTTAAGGAATCTTTCTCAAAATACATCGCGGAAATACAACTCGACTTCGGAACTCATAAAATAGTGGGAAAAATTTCCCAGTAGGTTTGGTCCGTCACCGGAGAGCGTTTCTTATGGGAGTCCGTCTTTAGGGCCGACAAGTTCCTTCATCTCCCGAAAGAATTGAAATTGTTAAGAAAAAGGACGTCCTTATAACCAATGATAATGGGACGGAGGCTTTCCCTAGAGTATATGAAGAAAGGGGAGAGCGCTCCTAAGAATGGCACCTGACACAAGGGTGCTCCTGGTCTCTGCAAAAAGAGAAAGGGGGAGCAGCAGAAATGACGGAAGAGAAAGAAGTGGGATTCGTAATGGGTGTGTTTGGAAGGATAGGGTTGCAGTGAATTGGGTGGAATAAGTCAAAAGGGCACAAAAGAGGAAAGAATAAAAGGGGCGGCTTTCTAAAATTGCGTGATCGTTAGAGTTCCAAATAAACAATAAAGAACCATCGAAAAGGAAAAAGAAATCGACTGGTGTGTGATAACGCCATAGAGTTAAAAAGGGAATTTATTTTCAGTTAATATCCCCACGAGTAGATAAATTTAAACGTGGCTGTAAAATGGACTATTTATATAAAGACTGATAATGAGGCAGTATTCTATGGTGACCCAAAGTTGAACACCGTTTGGGGTGTCCCTATTTTCTGACTGTATTATTATTCTGTATCGATCAGATGGTAAAGGAATTGAGAGATCCGGGTTCCAATCCCTTGAGATCTTTTTAACCTACGTCTATTCTTGGGTTTCCATCAAACAGAACTTAAATATATTCTCAGGGAAATTTCAAATTAGCAATCAGCTACTCATGACTGGCTTTTCGACTATAAATGCTATTATAGTAGGGTAATAGAGGGCAAGACAAGCTCTTGTTACGATGTTTAATATATATAAAAGCATACACACCGTATTTTTCACTGCTCGTGCCGCATATCTGAGGATGGTTAAGAGATCTAATAAAATATCAAGGTATAGAAGACTATATCGTCTCATGATCCACATGGATAACTTAAGACTAGTCTTTCCTGGTAAATTCATTTTAGAATCCATTTTGAAATTCATAGTATGAGAGATCGAAAAACAAGCTTTCACATCCTGTGAAAAAACGAAGAATTCAAGTTTATTTTACTTTGTTCAAATTTACAAGGATATAAATCAAACAGCTTAATTTCAATAATGAACTTCTTAACAATGAAATTCTTTATTTATTTAATTTAACCATCGGTATAAAATGAATAAAAGATTTAAACCATACTTTATATTTTAGGAAGGAACATATTCTTAGGTTTATCCACCAAAATTATATAGAATTTATTTATTATTAAAAGAAATATGTAGTAGCAAATTGTGCTACTATATGGAACTTATAGTGAAGTTAGTTAAGAAAATGGATTTCTTATGCGAGATTAATTATAAAAATACGAGATATTGATAAATACATAGTTTTCATGAGGTCAGTTGAAACCATTATTTCAAAGATAATCAATTTGTTACACTTTTGAAGGAGATGCATATAGGAGAAATGAAGGGGAAACTAATGCTGATACAGATAAATCCAATGGGAAGAAAAATTTTGCCGGAGATGAGGTACGAATATTTCATTTTACGCAAGTTGCTACTCGGTGAATTGGTAAAATGGCAAAGGGCATTCTTGCTGGAGATTCGGGAGTAAAAATATGGCGACGGATATTTTTTAAAGGGAGATATCAATGAAAAAAGGAAAAGAAGCGGAAATGTTACATTAGAAATGGGACGAGAGTTAACGAGAAGGAGTTTGTGAGAGGATAAGGAAGGAGTTAAACAGTCTGGAACCTCTTATGAGTGGGTGGAGAAGAAGAGGTAGGGTTCATTAAATTTCACTAATTTGAACGCCGAGATAACGCCATAAATAACTAAAAAGGAAGAGGGTGATTTAGCGGATGATGGAAAATATATATATATTCCGGGTTAGATAAAAATGTTTCCAAGGAAAAAATTTTTAAAAAAGGTTTCTACTTTCAAAACGGTTAGTTTACTGGAGTGCTAATAACCGGCAAAGTTTTCTCAAGTTCAAGGTCTCATCCGAGGAAATAATTTCTGCAGAGATTATTTTCCATCCGGTTTCGATATCTGAGAGTTTTAAAGGACTTTTGTCAGATTTACGCTTCGACTGATTCTCTATTCTCTGACAAATCAAATCTCAGCAGATGAATTAGTATTGACTTTCTCTATTGTCCCTTACTTGATGGAATTATTTCCAAAGAACGAGAATTGCAAATATTCTTAGAAAGTTTGTTTCGAGAAAAGTTTCCAACTGCCCATAGAGTTCAATTTTTTTCTTAATAACGAACCCTCCTTTTATTGTAACAATGCTTCGATGCAAAGTTTTCATAATATTTTTAATCACTTTGTGTTTATAAATAATTGATGGATAGTAATTGTAAGCCTATATTTGACAGAATAAATCCGTATATAATTTTAGCATCTCTTTAAGAACTGCGTTATGTTAAATAATATCCAAAGTGACAATTTGAATACCTGCATTTAATTTCTGTGTATGCATATTTGAATTAAAAATTAAGGATAACATTAAGCTTACTATGTGATCGATTGAATTTATGAGTGTATATATATATATTAAATTTAATTGTACTCAATGTTTATGATACGCGATTTCTCAATAATTAAATGATATAGACAATATTCAGTAAATTTAATTTGTAAATGAAAAGTCAACTTTCTAATATGTAATTACAAATACAATAGTTACCTAGTTACAATAGAGATTGACTCATATCCATAATCTATAATTTTAACAATTGCAAATAAAACTTAAAAGCATCAAACGAAATACATTTAATGTGATGAAAACTGATGACACGTGCTTCTTAATTGGGAAGAGTAAACGTTTCTCGAATAAACATGGTAATTTGATTTTCAGGGAAGCAAGTCTATCGAAAGGAAGGACAAGATCAAGAAGAGACGGAATGAGAGAATTGTGGGAAACGAACGGTAGATGGAGACGCTGAGGGGAAGTTCGAAAGTAATATAGCAGAAGTGAAAATTTGAGTGAGAAATGAGATGAGGGCGAAGAAAGTTTCAAAGTGCTTGAGATAAGGACGAGGCAAGAAAAAAATCAGAAATGAGAGGGGAGAGAGTCAAAGATGAGTAAAAGGTAAGGTTATTTCAATTATTGCATTTTAACTCGGGAAACGGCCGATTAATTTCGAAATGTCATCCTTCTTGAGTTAATTATTAGCTTCGATCAATGGGATATTGCATAGTAAATTAGCACGATAAACAAATTTAAAAATTATTTTTTCTCACATTGAAACTTTGTGTGGGGTGTTTTTAAATGAAACGATGAATATAAACCCATTTTCTGATTATTTGTGTACGTACATTGGTTTGTTTACATTGTTGCGTTTTATCTTAGGAAATAATAAATGTTTGTATTGCTATCTGATATATTATATTGATATCTGATTACTATATGAATATTATTGAATCGATCTTGAAAAGGTTTGGACGCATTATAAATATAAAAATTATCAAGATTATAAGTTAATATTTCGTATAAATTTCTATTCAAGTGTTGATATCAATTAGTCAAAGCGAGTCATAAATTTACAATGGAGAAGAGCATGTTTGTAAAATATAAATATATATTCTTATCTAAATATGACGATGCTTACCCATTGCTTTTACTCGTTAATTCTCTTTGGTTTTCGATAATTGAATAGTAAGATGAACATTTTGAATTTGAGTGATGGTTGCTCTACATTTTTTTCTGAATTTAGTCTAGATATTACCGTCATCCAGTTTTAATTAGGTATTAAGCGAATTTGCCCAAAAGAATACTCTTATTAAATCAATATTTGTAAATCACGTAATTATTTCAACGTAACCAAAGTATTCTAAGTACTTTAATCAGCACTGGCTGTAATGGGACTTTTTCATGCAAACCAGAATTTAAAGATCTATCCTAAAGGAAAATTCTAACCTTTGAGGCATCCACGAAAATTTTCAAAATCAGAATTTCACAACGACCTCTTACTGAACGAATTCTTTGGTACTACTTTCAAAATTTTAAAACAATATTTCAATAAATTGAACGCGTAACTCAAATTCTTAGCATATTTATTGCTTCTATCGTATTCCGATCGTGTCCTTTTGCATCGGAATTTGTGGAAACATCCCAAAAGACCTTCCGGCTTCATTTTCATCACCCCAAAAAGTTTACCTATCGTCTTAATTCTAAGCATTACGACGCAATAAAAAGGAAGGGTTTTGAGGAAAATGGCTTCTTTAGGATTGATTGAAGGGAGGTGAGGTGTCCATGGGGTGCGGAATAGAGTGGAATTCCCTATCTTATCCCCGCCTTTCTGCGTGTTCTTATCACCTGGATGACGTCAGAAAAGAAGATCGACACGGCGAGACGGAAACAACGTTTGGTAAGGAGACGTAAAAAGTGTGCGGAGAAAAGAGGTCAAGATGAATGTTAAAGAGTAGGAAAATAAGGTGAATGATAAAGGGGAAATATAAATAGAGGAATTAAGTGCGAAAGGGGGTGTATTCTTGGAAGAAGAACGAAAACAAAAGATAGAAGAAATGAGACATACGTATATCAGATCACAAGTTAGAGTTAACAGTCAAAAAGAATGGATTGAAAAGAGAAAATAAGGGAAGAATTGTTTCGATTATAATTATTGGATGAATACATTTTACGTTGAACTATATCATTATTATACTTCAGGAATCTAAAATATCCAAACATGGGAAGTTTGATGTAAAATATAATTTATATAGAATTTACTTGAATAAATATATGAGAAATATATTCGTAATTATACGTATAATATCTTATTTGGCAATAAAATTTGTCAGCAACACCATCATATTAAAATCAGTTCTTATTTAGTAATTCGGAAACTAAAGGAGTATTAATTTTCCTTAGTAATTAATGACGTAATTTCATCTATGTCGATCGTTTTTTTTATTTATAGTTATAACTATGGTTTATAGACATCTGATTATTTCTTACTGTTTGTTTGTTCCTCGATTTGTTAAATTTTTTCTATTACTTTTCTTACCCACGAACCAAATATTAATTTTCAAGAACAAGTTTACAATAATGACTTCATTTGCAACCTGCAATCGTAGGAAAGATTGAATTTCAGAAGACGTATATGACACAGAAGTGTTTTCTCAAAACAGAAGATGAAGATAATAGAAGATTAGACGGGAATGTCGTGCCGAGTGATGCAAACGCCTGAATATGCTTAATTGGGAGATTATGCGCATATCACCGCATCGCTTAATCCTGGAAAATTCGTATCGTGGGAAACAGAAGGCAGAATTTTCCACCTCCGTGAACCGAAGAACGTGCTCAATTTCTGGTATCCGAAAGATTTCCTCCGTTTATTTTTTCCCTCCGAAATTAACACGACGATCGCTACGCGGATCGCGAAGGGGATGATGGGAAGGAAAAATGAAGAACCTCTGACCTTTTGAGAGCATTAGAATATTTCAAGCAGATTGACGTGTCGTTGTTTATTTGCTTATGAAGAAAGAGGATAAAGGACTATGTATTTTATAACCTTTCATAAAAAAACAACTTAAGAAATAATCTCTTTCATAAAGTTTCTACTTTTAAGGATCATTTAGCTTTAATTTTATTATAATACAGACTTTTATGAGTATAGTTAATGTATTCCGAGGTACTTACTCATTATTTAAAGAGCTTCTTATGATCGTATATGGTTATATGAGATTCAATATTGCTTTAAAAAATTCAAAAAACAAAGAGGCATATAGTATTATATGTTATTTATTATCAGAGAAATATTTTATAGTTTCATATTTTCGTAATTGAGTTTTTGATTATTGTAGAATATGATACCCAAAAAAATGAATTCATTGTAAAATATGAGAAATTATTAATTATCGGATCAATATGGATAAAATATATCATGTAGTACGATAGCATTATAACTAATTATGCATAGATTATACAAATATATCATGTTCATGAGGAAATAATTACAACTTTTAATGCAGAGGAAGTCTTGTACGCTGATGTTAGAAGTTAGCCTCGCACCCTACGACTAATGTCCTTTTTAATTACCCATAAATTGCCCCCTCTCTCCACCTTAATCACCGGCTGCTTAACACCCCTCTTCCTGACCCTAAATATCTTTCCCACGCCTTATTGCATCATCCCCTTGCAACTGGAAATCAGAAAAAAGGACATGTCATAGGGCAGGCAATATGGAGTGCTGTTGCTATATTTAAAAGGTTTTTGAAGTTGATCCTTTAGGAAATGGACCCTAACGAGCATATGTTCAACATCCCCTTTCCCCAACCATAAATACCTTTCCATATTCCCACGTATTGCAGTAGAAATCCTACGAAGGGATATAGTAGGTGGTAAAAGGTGCAGCTCGTTATTTCCCCAAATGAAATCCTGGATAACGGTTTTACTAGTCACCGTCTATAGTATAGATTAATTCATTCATTAGGCTTTTTAAAATTCGTTTTTCTGATTGTAAAAGGCGAATAAATAATATTCAGAAATAATAAGAATTCGAGTTTATTAATTCAGTTTATTAACTAATTTAATCTAGACGGAATTTCGTCTAATCAGACCACTCTTACATTTAAACCTTACAAAGGACAAACATAAATATATCATATCCCTGATCAAAAATGCACCAGGACTCGAACCTGGGAACTCGAGAGTATGAGCGCTGTGATGAGAATATGAAAGAAGACACATAATTATCGACTAACTCTTGAAAAAACCATTTCAAAAACTCAGTAATTATAAACCCCCTCAGAAGCTCAAAATATTGACTTTTCATCGCATATCTCATTGCATTCCTTCGGAAAAGGAACTGAGGCAAAGGCAAAAGTAAAGAAACACATTAAAACCAAAAGCTGCTCTCTTTGAACCAAAGAACATAAGAACAAGGAAAATAGAAGGGAGAGAGAGAGCGTAAAACCTCAAAAGGGAGACTAATTAATTTTATCAATTTTCCCATTGAAGGGTATCGAGAGAGAGAGGAGCTATTAAAGAAAGCAAAGAAGTGTATTGATTGGCAATCCATGAGTCCTGAATCAAGGAAGATAATAATTAAGAACGGATTGAAACTTTAAGAACATGAAGACAAGGAAGGGAAAATCAGAAAGCAATGAAAGATATTACTGGAAATGGGGATAATATAATGAGAAATAGATTTCTTGAAATAAAAACAGTGTAAGATTCAATTAGAAAAATATATTGAAATCAAAGAATGAAGAAGCGTCTCAATATGTTTAAATATCAATGATGATTATATCATCTTTATGAGTGGAAATCGTTTATATACTTGTACTCTAATAGGTTTAGAATACTCAGAGATTAGAGCATTTATTCCCTGTACCATCGTGATCAATTATATTTTTCGTACACAAATAATCACTCCATAAGTTTTCGATTATTCGGTTATATAACATTGTATTTCAAGAAAGAAAGAAACTATGCCACTTGCACAGGAATAAAAGTTTCATTTACTTCTTGGAGATGTAATTCCACAAAGTGACGCTTGATCACATTAATTACCATCGTATTTCTTAGATCACTAAATAAAATCATAAAACTTTGAGATCTTAATATGGGGTTCATTTCGTTTCTCATCCTTCTATGACTCCTAGATCTCAACGGAGAGAAAAATTGATCTAATTAACGAATTAAATATTTTTCTCGTTTGATAAAATTCTATTTCGAATAAACTAACCATAGAGAGATTTTTCATCGAGAGGCATTGCTTTTACTTGCTTTTAACAAGGCATGAAAACATTGACAAGAACATTAAAGGAACGGAAAAAGGTGTAATTGAAGACGATTTTAGTAATTAAAATGAAAAGTTTGACAAAATTGTGAGAACGAGCTTTTTGTTCCCATTATCTCCTAAAAATTTACGAAACAGTGATAGCAATTGGTTTCCGAACGACTTTTCATTTAAGAGGATCTTCTTTTTGTGGACGCTGAAAAGCAAAACGCAAAGCTATATTGAGATGAACGATATACTCGGAACGGAGATAATTAAGCAGACAAATTGAAGGTAAGAGAAAAAAGATTGTAAAACAGGAAATGGAGTAAAAGATAATGGGAAGGGGGAGAGGAAAATTAGCAGTTGGATGGGAGAGAGGAGAGAAGGGAAATTTTAAAGGGAGTGAAAAATTTAAGAGGATTGGGGCAAAATGGGTGAAATAGAGAAGGAAAATACGTCATAATATGAGGAGATGGAGGTTTAGAGAGGGGGGGGGGAGAGCAAACTTTAGAGAGATGGGGGAGGGGGGGAGGGGTTGGATGGAGTAATTTACCAAATCGACTTCATTAATTAGAATTTCTGCTCGATGACCCTCTCCCGGACGATTCGTCCGCTACTATTTTTTCCTCTCGAAATAAAAAAAAGGAATGGCCGAGGATACCAATCTGTCTCGGGTTTAATTTCCTTTCTCCGGTACTCCCTATTCCCTGGACCCGTAGAGCAAACCGAGGTTTGGGAAAAAGAAGAGTATGTTTGGACCTTCCGCTGACATTTCTCTTCAACTGCTATCTTTTAGCGATTCATTTCCAATTATGGACTATTTTCTGCCGATACGTATTTCAATGGTGCTCTTCCTCTATCAAGTCTTGAATAAAAGGTTTTGACAGTTGAAGTGCTTTTTAATATTGTAATAACCCGAGATATACAGCTTTTTTAAAAAACAACCCCTTTTCGTATTGGAATTGGTATTAAAATTGATAACAATTCTTCTCGTATTTATAGGAATTTTAAGGGGGAGAATGATTCAAGGTATCTATAATGGAGGGAAGCACTCATGTAAGAATACAGTGTAAATATATAGGATAAAGTAAATCATTACGCTTTATAAATATTTTTATATGCCGTTTAGTGGTCTACTTTATGAATTCTTGCCGGGATTTAACTTTCATAACTCAATAATGCATGTAATCTTATAAACTATGTACATAATACGAGCCAATACGATTTCGACAGAAACGTAAGTATAACAAAAAGTCCCTTGCATATCAATTGCTTTCAGAGAAATAATCAAGTTTAAATTCAAACGGAAAGAAAAAAATTGACTATTTTACGAGAGAAATTTTTGAAATATCTTACGTTAAAATATATATTCTCTAAGAATCCTTCTTTACTGCGAAAGGAAAAAAGGGAAATGATTTTACTCGATATGGATTTTATTTGAGATTCATTTCCTAGGTGTACATCATTTTCACTTTAAATAACTGAAACTGTGGTATTACTAATACAAAACAGGAGAACTTGATTAATAATGAGAAAGTGGTCGAAGTTTCTTATTTTAAAACTAAAGACATCCTTACGATTTGTAAAGGCATTCGTATCGGAGTTCCATTTCGTCTTCTCCGTGTTAGATGATAACAATGACATACGTACATTTTTTATTAAATTCGTAATTATTCCCAAATAATGCTTGAAAAGCTATTAAAATCACACCATACTTTCTCTTCTTCTTTTGGAATGTAACAAAATATTGTTTAATCCTCCGTATCCATGGGTATCCTAGGCTTATTTACTGGGAGATATAGTCAGGTGATAACAACCTTTTCCGTATGATCAATACCAGCGTTCGGTTTATCTTTATGGCAACAAGTATCTGGAAAAGTTCGCCACTCAGGTCCTTGGGAATGCGGATTGAAACCGCATCTAACACTCGAACTCTTCCGCCTTCATCTTCTCCCAGAGTTGGCTGTCTGCCCTGTGCGAAAAAGTTCAACAGCTTCTTTCCTTTTTCATCCATTATTCCGCCATTGGACCGCACAATGCATTGCGCCCTTTTTCGGTTTCTACATCCACCGCAGCGTCTTCAGAGGAAAGGAGGCCACGAGGATTTCCTCCATCTACTCATCGGCCTTTCTCCCCAAGGACGATTGAAATCCGAAAGGAAAAAGATATCACCTTTTCATTTTTTTCTTCTCCTTGGCACGAAAGAGTCATTTTTCCGCTATACGAGTATTTTTCGTAACATATCCATTACCTACATACTCTACTTCCCACTTCCCTTGAGGCGGATTTAAAAGATCCTATTTTTTAACGCTGCGAAGTTTCTCTCCCTCTTCTTCTATCAGATTTTGCCATTATACTGCATTTCGTGGTGTTTATCTTTTTTTCAGAATTCAAGGCCATCAGAGAATATTTAAGAATCAATTTTTTGTTATCTTAACAAACATTGAATAAGTATGATTCACCTATAAAATTGATCGATTGATTTCATCTGGTTTTCATATATATTATACCAATTAAAGAATTATTAAATGTAAGAAGATTCTTTACTATATATTTCGCGTAGACGAAGTCATTCTAATATTACGAATAAAGTCATGGATATATTGAATTATAGTAAAGTACTGTTATAAAAGTAAACTTCTACCTTCTAAGCTACCTATCATAAAATAATATAAAATATTATTATGTTATTATATGACTCTGTTCGGAATGTCTTCAACCATAAAATCAGATGATTTAAGGACGTCAATAAGGTGAGTTATGTGAATGAAGCATGGGTCTGCTGCGCGTTTATATCAAGGTCTAAAGGAGAAAATTGTTATTGTAGTACATAGTATGTGGAAATAAAAATGCGAATTAAAATGTAATTTAGTGCTCTAAAATAGGATATAAACTTATTATTTAACAACAGACTTGGAAGCAATACCTAAACATGAACTTGAACTGCTCTCTTTTACATTCTTTGCTTGCCGATGAAAAAATGTAGTGGAACCAAATTTCTGTACAAAATTTCTCGAATGACTCGAATTCTAAATTTTATTAGGTTTCTATTTCAATAAAATATAGCTTATTCTTCATGATTGATTGATTTCCTCAGATGGATCTGTTTAAAATATCTAGCATATTATCTTGAAATTCATCCCAATAATCTACTGTTCTTACATTATCTGATCGTTTTTGTGATCTCTTCTTAATTTTTCTGTTGTAAACATTTTTCTTTTTTATCACTCCGAAAAATTTTGTGGAATTTTGCTTACCTTTCTCCATCCTCTTATCTTAGCTTCACCTTAATAATTCATTTTCCAAATAAATTTTATAACAAACCTGTTAATTTTTGCACAGAAAACGTATATGGTCAGATAAGTATCAGTGTGAACAAAGCGTGACTTTTTGTAACGCATATAGATTCTGAAATAGAAATAAAATGATTTTCTCTTCTATTTTGAACATATTCAATATTTCCGATTGATCGAACATCCACACATGGGAAGTGAAGAGGAAAAAATCGATTTATTGAAACAGAGAGGGTTAGAGAGAGAGAGCGTAGGGGAAAAAAAAGAAAGAGCGATATGACGTCACGGGAGAGGGCGGTAACTAATTTGGCAGCATCAGAGCGAGGAGGATAGCAACCGTAAATACAGCGAGGAGAAAGGATAGGGTATGAGGGGCCAAGAGGGGCTTATAAAGTTCCTACAAAGACCTTGAAAACCTTCCCACAATGCTCCCCGGAAAGAACACAAGAGGCCGTTTTTTGCCCCACCTACGGTTTTTTGCCATCGGAGAGCCAAGATTTCCCATTTTCTCATTCTATACGCCAACGAGGCAAACTTTTCATTTCCTCCAATCACTTTTGCTTATTTTGCTTTCACGGGCGCACGGATTCCGAGTGAGAAATCGTCCCAAATTAGGGCGAAAGTCTTGATTTTGGCGGCTTTGATAGGCGATGCTAATTTTGGATTCTTCAGATTATATTCTTTTCTTAGTCGCGAATTGAAAGTTTTACTTTCGTTGTTGAGAAATAGATTCATCACAAATAAAAGTAATAGAAATCAATATATTAACTACAGCAGTTCGCATCGAATTTAAGAGATTATTGTCAAATAATAAATGTCCTTAAATTAAGGTTGAATCATGATCCCCATCGTTCTGTTATTTACTGTTATTTAATGCTCTATCAATCTAATTTTAAGATTATGCTTAACCTTTACGTGTCTATTAATCTTTTGTCGCATCTATCTCAATAGATTAACGCTATATTCGCGGAAGGTGAATACTGAGCATATTAAATCAAAGTAGGCATTACGATTCGGAAATTAATACTTGTTCCATTGTATCCTTGAATGTTAATACAGGAGAACAAATGGAAAATGTAATACTTAGTTCATAAGAATAAATACTTCTTGAAACTTGAAATTACAATTATTTTCAGTTATTTTCATTTAATTAATTAAAGTTACCAACGATCAGTACTTTCCTATTTTATGTTTATTTAATAAAAAATGCTAAAATAATTATTCTAGCCATTACAATGAGAAGAATTCGAAGATTAAAGTAGTACATTAACAGATCAAGTTTAAATGACTCGAGCGTGATTTTCTATTGCGATATCTAAGAACAACTGCAAGTGACATATCCGAAAACTATCGAAGAAGAAGGTAGCAGAAGATATCTGCCTTAAAAGACAACGACAACGAAAGGACTTGATATATCGACGTAAAGCAACCTGTAATTAATTGTCGTATAAACTAATAAGCGAGTGTTCAGAGCGTCTTTCCTTGTGCAGAGCGTTCTTCCTGTCCAACTTGGAACGTCAGATGATTTTCCTCATTCCTTAACCATGCTTTTGAAATGCCATATACCGCCTGACACAGTTTCTCACGCTCCACTTACGAGGATGAAACCGTCTCTCCATCATCTAAGGCGACCCACATCAATCATGCGAACCAGTTCATTCCTAACCTTTTAATTTCCAACGTTTCCTCGCTTCTTCTAAAAGAAATGAAAAGAGATATTTCTTCCCTTACACGAGTCGCTGCCTTTCTCTAACCCTCAATCTGCAGCGCCTTCTACAAATTACTCCTTCGGGTTTATTTATATTCGAGTTTTAATTTCAACATTTCCTATTACCAACCCTTATTGCAAAGAAAATGAAGTTACTTCTTAATCATCCTCACCTTGATTCTAGGTCGTATTCATTCTTTCGTAACTGTATGCATTCTAGTTGAAGAAAAATTAGATAGGATTAAATGTAGGCCAATTGTTTCTATACACCTTTTTTCTTAAGATCATCTTACATTATAATCATAATTAATTAAGAAGATAGAAGGATCTTTAACAATTTAAGATTTGCCCATAAGTAAGGTTATATACTAACTTACTTACTCCTTCCGTACTAAGGTTATAGCTTCCTTAATAGACTTCATCGAATCTATTCTCATGGTTGAGCTTAAGTTGGTTCAATTAATCTGAATTAGCATAAAAGAACGCCACAATAAATTTCAATAACTAATGTAAATTTCATGCTACGTGGGGTTAAGGATATTCGCTGAATATTCCATTTTAAATTTCATCCTATTATGCACCGATTCGATTAATTAAAAAGATCACACTTAAGTTAGAGAAATGAGAAGTGTGTGAATCAATTTTCGGACGTTAGATTTTGTTTGGTGCTATACATTTTTGATGCGATAATTTTGATATTACCATTTGATAAATATAGTCTGCAAAGATGGTAGCAAATTCTATTCCTAAGTGATCTGTAGTACGCTTCTTATATTTCAAAGAACCGCGTTCCCTTAAATATAAAATTCGATACGCTACTCCACTATATGTTAAAATCTCATCAAGTAGAATTATAATATTTATTTACCGCAAGAGCCCTGAAATCAAATTCTACTGAATCATACAATCACATTCAAAGTAGTAGTAGAGCTGCTCTCTCGATTTCCAAAGACACACAGCTGTCCATTTAAGGAGAAAGATACTGGCGGAACTGGATTGATCGACTCAGAAATGGATTCTGCGTCCTACTTGATATTCCAGTTCATGGACGTTCCCACAAAAAACGTTAAATGATATTTTCGCCGATATCATTTGCGGGCGTAGTTCTTTCGTCATTTTTGCTTGCGCTGAAAAATTCACTCTGAAAAATATCGGAGGCCGTGGTTGATGTTCTTGGGAAAAATTTTAGATGATTAATATCGATTGGTCGCTTTGGCCCATTTGGCATGTAATTTATCGTTTTCAGAGACTATTGGTGCATGCATTTCTGCTAATAAATATGCACGATAAAAATTAGCGAGTTATTTATTGGCGTATAAATTTGAAATCCGGAGCACAATTTTTTTAGCAAAAATTTCCGATTTTTTTGAAGTTATCAGAATATTTCAACCTTGCTTAAATATTATATCGTTTTTTGATGATAATTTTTTAAATTTAATGATAAATTTCTATCTAAAACAATGAACATTTAAATAGACAGTCATTAAAACATTCTGAAACTATATTACAATTGCAATTTCAACAAAATTTTAACATTAAATTGCATTCCTGAAAATTACTTTTACTCATCTAAGGAATGCTGAAAACAATGAAAAAAAGTATTTCTTGTCTATTGAAGTTGTTTTTATTACTATGGCATTCCACGAAGTCACGCCTTCTCACATTGATTTCATTGAAGTCTCATTTTCTGAGGTGAAACTCAAAGTAATATATTATTCTTCAGCCTTTCGTAACCTTCCATTCAATGGTTAACTTATAATTTTCATTGTCCCCATCACTCTAATCAGTGAAATTAAGAATGACAAAAAATGAGTCATCTATCAATTACATTTTATTTAGATGCATCTATATTAATGCTGTTCACTTTATATCAGTGAGGTAACTGGTGCATTGAATTTCATTGTATACATGAACCAGGCACGCTGAACTATCTGAACATGATTTAGTCTAAGTTTATTTCTACAGTTTAAAGTCATATTGTACAATGAAAAAGGGAAAGGTTAAGCATCAGTAAGCTCGATAGGTTTATAAATGTAGTAATTTGTACATTTTTAATAGAATATGATGGAATTAAGCCTTCTCTGTGTTTAAATAGTGACTCTCCACACTTACTATTTTTTTGTAGACAGATATTAACATTCAAACGCAAATACTTGCAGGATTAATAAACATAATTTGCATTTACATAAATGTACATGACGCACTATACTCTCATATCCAGATTCGGATTTTGAGTTTCTAATTTAAAAAAGTATCATACCTAACATTAAAGATTAACAAAACTACAAAACATTATTTTTGTCAGTTTTCCTTCAAATACCAGCTTACACATAAATATTTTCCAGTGCCATATGCAAGCGACACTACAGCACTACACTCAACTCTCGGTACGTGTTCGTCGGAGGACCTTTTTATCCAATCATTCCACCTCCTATTCCGGGCTTTGTCACCTCCAAACCCTTCTAAAGATCACCACAATTTTACTCCCATTTTTCTTCCACTTGAGCCCCTTCTCTCTTTCAGCTCTCGGAAAACTCATTTCCAGGCGGCATCCTTCTCTTCCACTTTCTCTTTTCCCTTATGGACGCGTCCCCTAACTTTTTTTACTTTCTTTGGATATTCGTTTATCCCTTCCTCTGTTTTTCCTCTCTCATTCATTGCCTTTCCCATTCGTACCGTAAAAATTCGTTATGCGCCCTTTGTTCGACATTGCATTGCCTTCGTGAGAATAATGAAAACCATAGAAGCCTATAGTGTATTGTTTTAACAAAACCAATTCTATAATATTATTACAACTAACTAGTAAAATTAACTATTTTCTTGACTCAATAAGAATTTTCAAAAGAAGTTCGATCAAACATAGTGAAAAGGATAAATGAAAAATTACCCGGCATAGTATCAACGAATGAAAAGACAAAAGATATAAAGTTTGATAGTTATAGTTTTTACTCCTAGAGCACAAATATTTAAATGCATTTTATTCTTAGGATTCACTGAATGCTAATCCATCATTTAAGTTTCGATATTCTTAAATATTTTTATGATTATGAAAATGTAAACTTAATTTTAGAAGAATTTTAATTGAAAAGAGTATAATCATTTTACCAAGTTATATTTCTCATAGTAATGTTATCGTTTTTTTTCAGAGCAATGCATACTACTCGAAGTATATTAGAGTTGCTATTGGTGATAACATCTGAGCTTTCCCAACATCTCAATTCTTCCACTTCCACGTGAACCACCGAAGAGTGGAATGGAAACATTCTTTAACTCTAAACTGGACCTCTATTATCTTCCTTAGTTTAACCTTTGTACTTGAGCTCCTTCTCGTCTTTTCACTCATGGCAAGTCATTCTCTTAAAACATAATAAATATCTAAAATATACATATCGATTAAAATCAGGTTTTACCAAATTATTGCACTATGAGTATTTCTATAGTCCTCAAAGACATTCGTTTCAAATGATTTCGTAATGAGTTTGTACATTTATAATTAAAAACTCAAACGTGAACCTTCAAACTCTAAATTTGTAATGAAAATGTATAGATATTTTGATGAAAAAGAAATACTTTAAGTTTATTTTCCTCGTCGCGGATTTGAAAAGCAGTGTTTTTATGAACTAACGTAGCGCTACTTCAATCGAGACTGAATTCAACATGTGCTCCAGTTTTGATGTCATTCGTACGAGCAAAGATCGCGGTCATATTACACTCATATCTCCCGTTCTATATTTGCTATTCTCTTTATGCTTACAAAACATTTCTCCAACATCATCACCGGGTAAAATATGCTATAACTTAGGTAGAATATCCGAAATGAATATAATTGAATTAATTTGAGAAGTAGAAAGTAAAATACGGATATATAGAATGTTTTCAGAGAAGTACTTTCTGCCTCAAATAAATGAAAGATATTTTGAATTACAGGTTTCTGGTTTTTATTAAACAAATATGCCAAATTTCTTCAATGAAGTCGTATTTATCGTTAATGACGAAACTATAGCTGCCAAAACTTTAGCGAATTACATTCGGATCACTGGAATAAGATGAATAATAAAAGACATTACAAGGAGAGTCTGAAAAGCGATTCAAATCTAAATTAACATTTTTGAATAAGAAAAATTACTGTCATATAACGGAATTTTGAAGCTGATTCTTTAATTTTATCAAGTATTCAAACTCTAGCTTCGAAACAAATATATTTTTGCATTTAAGCTTAAAAATAAAATCTCGTCCCGGAACATGAATATTATTTCATATTTATCTCAACTGGAATAATCATCACCGAAGCAATCATCCTTCGAGAATTTGTGGGTCCATCGAGAGTATATATATAGTAACAATGGAAGAATCCTGTATCATTCGAATAACACGCTGCCAGAAAGATTTTCCTCCCTCAAAAGTAAGCAATTCTCCCCCTCAACCATCTCAATTCGAGTTCCTCCACGAATCACATTCTTCATCGCACCCTTCATTCATCCCTCCTTTGTACTCTTCCCTCGTAGCAACTCTCTCCCCTTTTACATCTTGTTTTTCCCTCGATTCTTTAAATCACACATTGTTGCTATGTGTTACCATATAAATATCTCTTGTTTCCTTTTTTACGCTTTAAATTTCTTAAACATCAACTAGTGAATGAAAGACAAGCATAATTAAAAAGAACGTGAAAAATGAATAATTGATGATGATAATATATATTTGGAAGAGCTGAAATTTACTTCGCAAGAGAATTAAATCATTAATATTTAGAAAACAACAATATACTACGTTATTCAAATCAAGTATTGTAGGTAATATTTAAAACAAATCTTGTCGAGTATAGTTAAATTATGATTTTCGTTATAACTAAATTAATGTTTCTAAAAAGATTATTTTATATTAGTAATAGAAATTACAATAAAATATTTTGTGTGAGATTCAAATGCGATTCATGCAGTAAATATATAAAAGAATTAATTAATGGTAAAGCTGGAACGAAAGTTTTACTGCAAGATAAATTTTGTTAACTTTAAATAATACCATGCGTATCGTCGTGAGCATTAAGCCCTTCTGGAGAGCCTACTTGGTATGATAGTGGGCTACAGAAGCATATCCCGTTCTTTCCTAACCCCATATGTTCCTTTCCCCTCTTATGACGCCATCTCCGTTGGCCCTCACTCATTTCGCCGTCGGCTCAATCGTTTGTCTCTTGTCCTACATCTTCCCATTTCAGCGCTACTTTTTCTCTCTGCAGTCGGAAGCGGCTGAGGACGTCAAGAAGCCACGTCACACTTTCTTTTCCCTCTCCTTTCAAATCACACTTATCGTCTTCTTTTCAGATTACTGCTCGAGGATATGCAGCGTTTCTTCTTAGATACACTCATCTTCATAAACTCGGCCGGTACACGAATGTCTCGGAATAAAATAAAATTACGGTGTCGCTCTTGAAAAGGTTATTCCGATTGCGACAAACACAACATTTTCACCTGTTTTTGGAAGTATATTGAAATTTTCAAGTATTCTGAAACGAAACATGTTTTATTTTACCTCAAAAAGAATTATTTGTTATGATATTTTTAAAAAGTAACGGTAATTTAGAGAGGATTTGTAAATCAAAATGGGCGTTATTATGTGGTACGTAATCGTAGAAAGGACCCGAATTAATATATATCCAATAATTGATAGAGTTTCAAGATGTATTTGCAAATCTTTTGATTTAGTTATATGATCGTATATGGTAAAACTTTCGAACTTGTACTTAAACTTAATCTACATCGGTATTTAAGTACGACAAACCAATATTTTATCCGCATTATAATTAGCAAAAAAGTGTGGATAATAAGTATAAGGAACTGCGAATGCATCAAATACGTAAGTAACGATCTTTATACTCAATGGCTTATAACTACAATCCGATCATGGGTTAGAATAGGAATATTCTTATGTTTGATAAATATATTTTTTTAATGTACGAAAGCGTTTATAATTGTTAAGTCCGTGCGTTTGTATATAGCGTTATGTTTTGAGTGATTCGACGTTGAGATAATACTCTATTACTGCAAATACGGTAAACCGATACCAATGAGGAATCGTATGAAGTGTCTATGCTTTCGAGCATCACGGCGATACATCTGCTCGGCCACACTCGACGACTGAAATTACACTGAGGATATAGCTCGCTTTGTTCATATCCGCCAGCAAATCTGTGCTTGACCACCACTGCAGACCCATTCCACCAATCCCTCTGCATCTCTAGAGTCAATGAGGATGAAGCACGATCAGAGCGAGCATCCAATTCAGAATCGCAATTTTCGTCCACCGCTGAATATCATCCAACGAGATCCATCCTTTAGCAATTCTCCAAATTTCACTCCTTATCGCATTGCACTTGGTTGTTAGGTGAAACACTAGTATTTAAAGTAAACATTTCCTTATAATATATGAATATTTAATTACAATTTAGCATTAAATCTTACTTAGAGTATAATTATTAACAATATCAAATTAGTAATTAACATATTTATATAGTCTTTAGTCGATTTAATGTAATTAAAATTTGATCTGTAGGGTAAGAATGGAATACCATTACCCTTTATAGAATCTAATAGTTTCGTTTGTTGTCAGGGATACGAAAATTATATAGATTGACATAGTTGTTGCTAGGGAAGGTTATTGATATTGATTGAATATATCAAGAGGACATAGTTGTTGCTAGGGTATTAATTGACTATATCAAGAGGAGATAAGAAGCTATATATATATTTCTAGTTAATAAAATAACCTCAAAGTCTGATCTCTCATCGGTTAACTCTCGGAAGTTGGATGGCAAAATTCTAGCGCATACCTTTTGGCAAGGCCCGTGGCTACCACAGTTTTAACTAGCGCGAATCATGAAGCACTCTCGAGAGCGAAGGGAAATATAAGAGGTTTAAAGAACACGGCTGAGCGCTGTTAACCTCACGTAACGCGTCAAAGTTGAGTGGATTGAGAAAATCACTAGTTCAAGCAAATGTAGTAACTAACAATTTATTTCAGCTGTATAATACTTCGTGAAGAACAAATTTAATCCATCCCTAGAGAAATTCAAGTCGATTGATATACGTTTTTATACTGGAATTTTGAAACGTTTTCCGATAATCATTGATATTATTTACTAAATATTTGACTGATCAAACTCGATGATTATTTGAATCGGAGACTAGTTTTGGAGAGTATCATTTGTCAATGAACATATCGTTGCAAAGTATTTTATATTTTTTGCAATGGATTATTATTTGAATATGAATAATCAATATTTAAATAATTTGAATTACGAATACTACAGTACAATAGTATAAATTATAACATATCATCAATGATTTCAACTTTTTTAAGAATCTAAACATTAAATCACGACGAAAAAAGAATGGACTGTGGAGCAAGACTTAAAAGATCTAACACGAGTCTTTAAGATTATAAAATAGATTACTAAATTCACTAAATACTAATGATATTAAGTTGTATAGCATAAAGTTTTCAAATATGAGGAATTTAGGATATTATCTATCCGTTGGAATATATAGAGATTGGATTTTTTTCATAAATTGCTAAATAGTGTAAGTTTCTGCTCTAGATTATGATTCAAATATACTACAGAAATTTACTGATTATTGAAAACGACACAATTCAATCTTCTACATCTACCCAGACCCCAAGATATGAAAAAGCGATTCTGTTTTGTCAAAAGCAGTAATACAGATAAGTTCAGACCAACACCTTATCATCATTATATTAATGATCAAAATATTGAAAGGGGTAAGCTAAAACTATAAAAAATAAAGCACTATTGAGACTTGGTGACAGATATGGGAGTCATCCTTCTTAATCGTAATATTTATTATAATATGATAAATTGAAAGTACCGATAACCTTCCTCGAGTGTTAGAGAAGGAAATTATAAAAGGCAAAACTCCTCTTCTCATTGGAGAAAAGGAATAAGGAGTCCGTAAGAACACAGACGGTTAGAGCAATATGGACGATGAATATGTAAGACCAGAAGTATAGGGAGCAATATGAAACAGAACTTCGATGATAAAAAATGAAAATGCGGAGATGAAAGGGAAGAAAGAAAAAAAAATGGTCACAATTTCAAACTTTATATTTGCCTAGCAACAACTCCGGAAGGAGATATTAACGACAGTCTAGCATATGTTTGAGTAAGAAGGGAATTGGAGAAGGGAAGGTGAGTTATGTAGTTTGCGAAACATTTATAGAGAAGTAAATTCTGATACTGAAACAGAATGCGGAGGGGCGTAGTTTTTCAGACGAAAATTTTTCGAGAATAATAACTATGGAAAAAGAGGGTTGTAAATATATCAGAATTCAAAATTGAGCTATAATACTTTCCTAAAATGATTTAATTGTAATATAATGAGTGATGAAATTCGTAAATAATACAACGAAATATACAACAATTGAATCAATCCGTAATTTCAAAATATTCTTCAGTTACTGTGACAACGTTATTTTAATTCATTTAATTTAATCGAGTCTATTTGAACGAATACAATTCAGTACATTTCACATGATTTAATTTTCCTAGCTTTCGGTATTATAAAATATAAACGTTTGCATATTTCATGATACACCTTTGCCGATAATAATTAGGGGAACGTTAATCGAAGGCGATGTATGTGTATTATTGGTAACTTGAAGGATGTGTAAATCAATATGAAAGTGCCGTGATCGTAGTACATGTTGGAAGGATTGGGAAGTTGCCAAATGCCCCTTCGTCACCGCTACGGCTAGTTAGAGGCTAATGATTAGCAGCTAAGGAACTTGTCGGATTCTATGTTAACTCTTAATTTATGACCTTCGTTAAAGACACCCTAAACTGTAAACAGGTAAGGTGAAAGCTCAGGGCTGGTAAATTTTACCAAAAAAATTACTATATCCATGGAGTTACTATATATATGAAACACACAACCACAGATTTATAATTGATTAAAATTTAACTAGTAATTACTGATATTGCTATTTAATAAAGATATATGCTCGGTACTATAGTTAAAATCCATCATTTAAAAAGCCAATTCATCATTTTAAGTGCTAATCGTACTTTATAACTAAAAGTCTTAGTTCGCCAATAAAAGACAATTACATCGATTTCTTCAAATTTTCAACTTCAAATCAACGATTTTTATTTGAAAAAAAAGCAGCTTCTTCAAATAAAGTATAATTAGGTGAAAATAACAGAAAAATTACTTTGTAATTGTGAAATTTAAAGCGATGGGAAAGAGGAAGTGACGTAATGAATTTCCTCCAAAGACGAGAAGAGTGCACTTTGGAGGAGATGTATCTAACAAACTTGTAAGGTAGTGGAGCAAAATGGAGGAAGAAAAGATGTATTCAAGGAGGGAGAAGAGGGAATTAAGGGAAATGAGGAGGAATATAAAAGAGGTGAACAGCTGTTGCCAAAGAGAAAAACAGAGAAGAGCGATCCGTGGGAAAGAAAAAAAGTATTTTTCGTGAGTACGCTCTCAGATGCAAAACTTTTGGAGGCAATTCTCGTCGTAAGAGGGGGAAATATTTCTATATGAGAACTATATGAACCTCCTTTACGAGGGATTTTTAAAGACATTTTTTCTACAAATTGCTGTCAAATATTTAATAACCAGATGGTTCATTCAGAAAAATGAGTTTATGTCGTAGATACCAGTCGTTATTTCAAGATTTTTCTTAAGAGAGGTGGATTTTTGTACATAAAACACGTAACTCTTCTATATTTTACGGCTTCGATCGAAATATATGTATATAATTAGGTACTTATTGTAGCGAAAGCGTTAATAGTCATTCGTGCACAAATTTAAGCTTAAATAACTCAGGTATTGGAATGGATAATTCAATTCAGCATGAATATTAATCAACTGGAGAACGAAGATTTATTAGCAATTAAGATAATTAGGTAAATCTATTTTTTTAAATAGGCAATTCAATAATAGTATATTATAAACAATGTAATAAAAGATACCCTCAAAGTTACTGTAAAAAAGAAATTAAAAAAAAATCGAAAAATCTCATTTACCCCAGTATATTTTCGATTTTTATCCCGTCTAACGACCAAATGATGGACGAAGAATGGAAAGGTTTTGGGATTTATTTTGTTGAAAAATAAAAGTAAGCTTATATTAAGATTAAGACAAAGAAAAATAAAGTTGAGTTTAGAAAAATTTCTCAATAATCAAGTGTTTAAAAATAAATCATCAGTTTTAGGTGGATAAACCATTTAGAAAAGTAAATTAATATATAATTATATATGATAAAAGTAAATTAAAATAATAGAATCAAAAAAAAAATATAGAGGTTGCGCTCAGAAATATTATGAAATGTAGTAGATTTGATCGAGAATCATATTTATCTTGATCCTTTCAGGTTTATGAAAAGTAATATATCAGGATTATTTTTGGCAATGGCCTGAAAAAACTTTCATTAAAAGATATTATATCCATGTAGTTGCAGATGAATTGTACAGTTAAAAAAGGAAGAGTGATTTTAAGAATAAAACGCACTATTACAACTGATAAACCTCAATCTTATTATCTTTCTTTCACCTTGTAAAAAATCATTATCGTCTAAACAGGAAAGATTAATTTATGTCTATATTTAATTTCATTACTCTTCTCCGGCAGCTCTTTTCCTTCTCCATTAACTTAACAGTTCTAACCTCTTCAGAACTTCCGTGTTTATCTTTTGACCTTTGCCGATTTCCGCGAGACATCGTTACAGTACATCTACCCTTCCTTAATCCACATTCACTCTCTACTCTATAGATTTACGTATATTATTTTCAATAAGTATTTACTATAAATACCCCCTCAAGTAAAGCAGGATAGTTATAGTATAAGGTGATTAAACAAATATAGAAAAGTTATAGCTATCATTATAAAGTACCAAAAATTATTATTTGAACGAAATACATAGGATTCGCGGCAGACCTCGTGCAAAAATACTTATAGAGACATTTTTACCAAGTTACAAAAAGATTCATTTCTTAAAGCACCTGGAATCTAGTGCCAGTCATGTCAACATTTCTTACTTCTGTTTAACTATCCTAAAAAAAATATCTGATTCAATGCAATGACCCTTATAGCACACCAACTTTTATTATCCTATTCCAAGGCGATTTCTTTTCTAGAGATTCCACAACACCCATACATTCCACCTCTAAAACTTAATCCCTTATGATATAAAAAACTTTGATTGGTATTAAAGTCTGCATGAAAAATTTCAATAATCAATCACAGTACGATAAATAAATGTAAAAGAAATAAATGGATTTTTTCGTTACGATTAACTAAAATGTTTTATAGAATTTATTCATGAATATAAAGCTAGTTGATTATTCTAAAAAATCCTACCAGTGTTACTATTCTTTTTCAAGCAAATAATATTGTTTCAAATATCGCTGATTAAAAAATAACAGCTTCAGCCCTCTTAATTCTCTCACAAAATTTAGAAGGATTGGTAGTAAACAAATGAATGACTATAAATACAGTTTTCAAAACTCCCACAAAAGTAAAATAACAAGGATTTTCGGTAGACGGGAAACATCATCAGACTTGTAAATCGATCTTAAGTCTATCGAAAATACCTCAGATTAAGTTTATACAATATCTATAGCTTCAAAAAAGCTCTGCATCCATGCACAAATCGTAAACAAGGTTATGTAGAATCAGTATATTAACTCGTTAGTGTTCTTACTACAATCAATAAGAAAATATACATCTCGATACTAACACAAATCTTGATAAGATCACGGGAGAATAGTTTCTTATCTGTACGAAAAGAATTGATGGATGTTAACCTCTAACAAAGCTGATATGAGATAAAGAATAACAGCCAAATATCCCCTTTATGAATTATATGACTAGTGTTTTTCTTAAGATAAGTTACCCTCTCTTTTATCTTCATAATACCCTAAACCTATCATAGCAATCACGTAATATACAATATAATTGAAGTACGACGGAACGTTCAAAACGCCTCACTATTCGAATGCCCTGAAAATATCTAAACGAGGCCACACAAAAAAACTCTCATTCCCGTGTTCATCATAAGGCGGAATCTCTTCCTTAATCCAGTGTGAATATCAAGGAACGAAAATAATTTATTTAGCGGCGACTTTAACTCCGGAAAGGGGGTCGAGCGATTCCTTACAAATGAACCCCTTTCTGTAGTAAAAAAAGAGGGAGCATTCTTTTGCATGGCGGAGTATTTAAGAAAGCGCATTCTTCCGAGTGTGCATGGTCGCTTCCTCGAGAAGACACCAAAAGAGGAGTTTCCCTGTCGTCCGTCACCACCTCATCTGTTCCAATTCGCCCTCTATCGGTACAGATTGCAACCTCCTATTCCCCTACCCCTCCCCTCTGACCTAGCGTCGCAGGCGTCGTAGTTAAGGATCAATAACGGCGCCCGACGTCGTTTCCATGGTAACCCCAAGGACGTCAATGGAGTTTGGTGGTAGGGGAGGGCGATAAGGGCGGGAGAAGGGGGAGATATCGAAGTTCGAGGGTGCGGGGGTGGTGAAGGGCGGGTAGCTTCGTGCAGGCATACTCCTCTCTCTCTTCCCTAAGCTACCCGCCCACTTCTTTTTTCCTTCTTTTGACCGTTTTTTGGCATTTCTATTCCGTATTGATTTTTTTGCGCTTCATTTACCGTTGGAGTGGGGAGCGGGGTTCTTCGGTGCATTTATCCCCTTATATACTTTTTTGTCAACTGTCTCCACTGTTTATAGAAACTTTTATTGCATTTTATGGGTTTATTTATAGAGGCGCGGACGTGATCCGTACGGACTAATGCACTTCTGGCTGTTCCCTTTAGCGCCACTACTTCCGCTATTGTTTGTTTTGATCAGGATGGCCGAAGGGGAAGGTGATAAAAATGAACGACTCCATCGCGGATTGTGTTTGCAACGGACGTGGATTTCATTCTTGGAAAGTACGTGCGCTAAGTGAATCTCGTATTCCGATGCACTCGCTCCTTAATCGTCATTTTACGATAAAGGTTACTAATGGATCTTTCTTACAGAACTCAAAGTCCAAATAATCATGTTTGAAATTGAAGTAAATAAATGGTAATCTAAAGTAAATTAATGGTGATAAATAATACAAAGTATTCTAATATTGAAATGATATTGAACAAAAGTAATGAATTCATTATAAAGGTAAGGAATAATAACATCTTAATCCTTGGTGCTTCTTTGAATTCTGCAAAAAGTATCATAATAAAATAACTAAATTTAAAAAAAACGCTATTCCAAACCATGTCAAAATTTTGAAAACTTGATTGTGTTTACTATTTACTATCAGCAACTTAAAAGTTATTCTGATGTTTTTTTTTACTTTGGGAATTCGAATTCTTTTCACTGATAAATAATTTTGAGATGAGAAATGAACATGCTAGATTTGTTTTTAGTAAAGTTAAGATCGTTGATCATTACGTGCATCTAATTTTTTTTATCCCGATCGCATGGATTGTAAACCATTCGAACAATACAATTTAGATTATTCGTTATTAAAGACAACTTATGATCAACAGAATGAACTATTTTTTGGTTATTTTTCATAGGTTTCATTCATACAAACTGTAAATAGTAAAAATTTATAGCGTCTTTTATTCAAGTTCAATTTTTAAAATAGTAGAGCTCTATATCATACACCCATGTATAAATGTAATGTGTAATATAAAATATAACATTTTCATTTTAGTATAAATGAATCAAAATTCAAAATTATAACAAGGAAAAAATTAAAAACTTGAATAATTTTCAATTTTAAAAATTGAAATTCGAAAAAAGAGGAAAATTTGCAAAAACTGTTCAATTTCTATACCAAAGTTTAGAATAAAGAAAAATAATTTTGCATTAACGTAGTATTTATAAAGATGTAACACATGATAAAGAACTTAAATTAGAGTAATCCAATAATTCACGAAAATTCCTTCGAGAAAAAAAAACTCGGAAAATCTGCATTCATGCATTAAAACCCATTAAAAGAGGAGACGGCTTTTCCTGATAGGATTAACTCAGGAGAACACGTGACCCTCTTCAGTTCGGAAAGAAAAACAGTGCGATCACAATTGAGGTTCTTCGGACTAATTAAGGCGTTTTTTCTCCCTCTTTGTACTGTTTCCATGGGAAATTATAGGTATCCGGTCACGACCGGAACGTCCTTAGAAACGGACGAAAAAAGAGTTACCATCGCCGTGAATTCCTCCGCTTCCATCTCTTGGAACAATCGAGTTAAACCTTTTTTTTTAAAAAGAATGGCGCTTTTCGAAACTTTCCTTTTCATTTTTCTCTCCTTTGGCTTCCTGCCATTGCACAGCTTTTGATGACATGTTTAGGGCAAAGTTTGTTTCACATTAGTCTCATTCGTCTCTCTCCGTGTGGCCTATATTACTCAGCATTTAAGCCACTGATGGTTCATTTGTTCTTTTGAACTTCGCCAACTGCAACTCCGCCAAGATACGGCTGAACTTCTTAACAATCAATTCTAATTAGCAACTGCAATCCTCTTTTGTCTGCGCTCTCCCCACGCGAAAGAATGAATGTTCCGTTGTGAGAGGAAAAAAAAGAGCAGCCGTGGAAACTTCAATCAATTATTTAATTCGCGCGCCAACGTGCGGGGGAAATACGGCTTTTTTTATATTCCCCCATTCCCGCCACTGTGTTGTCGTAACAACAATAACAATGAGAGACAGAACGCGCGTTTTTGTCATCTGTTTTAGCTCTTTTTTTGACCAACAGATTCGCGTGGTTTGACCTCTCGCGGGACATTAACTTCTAATGAATGGTTCTGCATATTTTAACTCCTTCAACGAAACGGTTTAACGGAACCATTACATTTGGTTAATTGGTATTTAATTATGAATTAAAGTTATTATGAATAAAAATATGTGAACTTCTATTTTCGAAATGAAAATAGGCTTGTACCATGAGTTAGATTTGTTTTGTATTTACTACTAGACTAATTTACCTTCGAGAATCTTACTATAAGTAGTGAATATACGAATAGCTCTCCAATATAGTAATTGGTATTGTATGACCTATAAAAGATCCACCAAATTGAAATCTTATAATTTTTCAATGTTTATACTAGAATTATATTAATAATAAAATAATTATACTAGAAAGTTAAATAAATGTAATTTCAATATCCAACTCTAATTCAAATAAAATGCATGCATAAAATTTGGAAAAGGTAAATTTATATTGGTACGAGAGTTCGTGCAATTTGATAATGAAAGGCGAAACATAAATGTATTAACAAAATCATTATATCGACAAATCGCAGTAGTTTTATACAATTTCAATTTGATATTTACTTCATTTGATTTTCATACGACACATAATCGTCAGGCCAATCTTTAGGCCATCATTTAGGCCATAATAATTATATACTTTTACTGCATTTTTAACGTAAACAAGTTACATTTTTAATTTTATTTAATCTTTATAAATTAAATACTTAACTTAGATACACTTTCATTTATCACAATATTCATGTATCAATTAATATCCGTATCTCATAAAATACGACGGAAAATGTTTTAGTATAACAAGATATTTTAAAGATTTTTAATTTTATTGGAAAAGAAAAATAAATAATGCAGATAACATATGGTGTTGAAAGTTTGAATATGTCATGTCATCGGAGTAGGTATATTTTTTTATTGGATATAAATAGAAAAATAATGTAGTTATAACATAAAATGGTATCCTTTCGGTTAAAACACGTTGCATAAAAGTATTTTTTAGTAAAAATATCTGGAGATAGATCATTTTTGATACAATTGTGAGCGAATTGCTGTAAGTACTAAGATTAACAGAGGTACACGCGATGAGTTTATCCCGAGATCTTATTTTTTCAATCGAAGAATATGTTACAATCTCGTTTTCTTTGTTCATCAACTAACATAATAAATGTATTTATATTATAAACACTATCGAGGAATATTTAGGCAAGTAATTAAATAAAAATGATTTGTCCCATTTATATTAAGAGGAATGAATAATATATATATAATCTATATAACTATATAGATGCATTAGTTGTTTAGTGAAGTATTAACTGAGTGCAAGGAGAGCAAATCTAACGGTAATTCACCTATTGTTAGGTATAAGTCGATTTAGGAAGATAATGTCTTTGAGAGAATAACAACAGTAAAACCGGTTTAAATAATTTTAAGTTCAGCTTACAGGAATGATGAACCAACAGCTTTTGATGAAACACCACATTTCCTAAAGACTTCATCATCCTTCCAGGTCAACTGGGGAGTAATTATCATGCATGTTACACACCCCTAAGTTAGGAAGTAATACATGTACAATGGAAGAGGAACGCTCAGCATAAAGAGGCAGCATAATAGAGACGGACTAATCACGCGCCACCAGACATCTCCGAATCAGGGACGACAAAAGCTTCGTCAAAAACGAACAATTCAGAAGGAACGAATTGAGAAGGGAGAGATAGAGAAAAAATGGCAGACACGGAACTTTCAATTTTTACGAAAGGATTCTCCGCTATCTGGAAATAATAAAGTGGAGACCGTATTTGGAGTGACAACGGCACAAAGAGTGTGCGAACGTCAATATGGAGAGAGGCGGGTCAGTTTTTTTGCCTCGAGGGTTTCGGATCGACGACTGAAAAACGCATCGCACAAAGGCTGAAGCTAATACCAAGAGAAACAATGCAGCGAATCCCGAAGTTTTTTTTTCCCCCGTCCACACCAACGGTCACAAATGTTTTGGCATCCGAGTTTCCTATATATGCTCCCCTATACCAATTATAGCCATTCTTTGTGCTACCGAAAAAAAGAAATACCATCGCGTGCTCTCCTGGTGCTGTTATTTTTAATAAAGGTCTAAATTATCAGTTATCCCGACGTGAAAGGATGTTTCTACATTTTGATTACTTCCATAATTGATGTGTTTATTGCCGGGTGAATTGCTAAATATTTGCGATGGATGCGAATATTAATATATTAATTACCTGGAAAATATTGAACAAATTCATCCCGGTTGGATAGGATTCCATTTCCTCGTATAGAAAATCCTGCGTTTATAATTTTCAGCGGTAATTAATTCAGAAATATAAGCGGAAATAATTTCCCAATTTCGGTACATTCATGGTAATTAACTGTGTTTAAATACTAAATCATTCGCTTGATATATTTCAAGTTAATGAGCTCACGTATTTTTATCTGACTAATACTATCTAATTTCAATAGTATTAATTAGATTGATAATTCCTTTAATCCTAGAATTCATTAGTATGAAATGTTTTATGAAAAGTTTAAACGTACAGATAAATGAAAAATAACATTACTGTTCTTAAATCCTCTAAACTATTAAGAGTAAAAAATACACTAAGAATTCAAAATTAAATCATTATGTAGTAATCTTGCTTACACTTTAAAATAGATGATATCAATAAGTGAAAAACTGTCAATATCCAATGCTCATCATCAAATGCTTGAGATTAATTTCCTTTCGGAGTATCTAATACAATGTTACACTACATTTTAGAAATATTATAGTGCTACTTACTAAAATCTTATTTGTTTCTATCCCCCGCTTGTTGCGGTTCAGTATTGCCATTAAAAATCTTATTTGACATACAATCCATAAACTAATCAGTTCCTATTTATATTGTGTGAGTATGGATTTGTCTAAATACTAAGGGATAGCAAGAGTAAGCTTTGACGCTCAAAAAACTGAAATTTTACGAAATTACTCTTAAAATATAACCTATTGTAATTGAATTGATGAATAGAAAAGTATAAAGATGATAATGAAGATGAGAATATAGGATGAGTAGACAGAGTTATCATGAAGAATCATGTACACATAAAATGATTTTGATAAAAAATGCATTCAATGGTAATTAGAAAATCTATGATAATTCAGTGAATAAAACACGTTCTTTAAAAAAGGAATAAATTAGAGGGAATAAGTTAGATGAGGAAAATCTATTTTGTAAGGATGTAAGGGATTTCAAACATTAAAAGTTTGAACATGCAAGGTTAATGATATCCTTTAAACATCTTATTTCTATAATGTACATAAAATTTCTATGATGCATTGAGTAGGATGCAATTAGATATTCAAAAAACGTTGGCCTATTTTAGAACTTCCGGCACATTTATATGAACCGCTATAAGATCATTTTCTTAAATATTAAAAACCAACTACAGTCATTCTAATTCTTCTTACATGCAAGCAGTAGCACTCATTTATTCGTCTTCGCGAGTGCAGGAATATGAACTATTTTTATCACTCATTCCTTGAGTGAGTGAACGGAGAAAATATTTCCTCCTTCTAAGAGTGCTGAAGGCAGCTTCCATTTAAAACGTCCCCATTCAACTGGCTCGAGCAACTAGAAGATTTCTCCTCGAATGGAATGTTTTTTCACTGCAGCGAAAACCAATGGTTAACGAAATTTATTTTCACCTGACCCTCGTTTGGATTGCCATCTGTCGAGCCGGAAAGCCTTTTTTATTTCCTGCACTCTTAAACTCCACTTGTGCCACAAACTTCCGGAAGGCGTTTCCTCGTACTAACACGTGGCTCCCATTTGACGCCTCCAGCGCCACTTCGCGGTAATTATGAAGAGAAAATAAATGACGTAATGAAATGAGCAGCTCTAAGTTTCCTAGGAAACCTATGAAATAAATATTTCGTTCTATACTAAGGTAATGATTGTCGGTTGGAAATCGATATATTGAATTAATTTTTGTTTGGTTCCGATTATGGTAAGGGAACTTACTCATGCGTCTTTGTCCAGCTGACGTTCGTAGCTTATTTTCGTCCGTACCAAATACGTAGAAGTTCGTGGTTCATTTTTGCGTTTTCAAGGGGGTTATAAATCCGTATCCGGTTTAGTACACTCTCCTTCGTTCGTTCTAAAAAGGCTTTTAATTCCTTCCTCTGCTTAATTCCGCGGATAAAAATTCCCTAGCTACCGAATGCGGTCCTTTCAGAGGTTTCTCAATCCCAGGCGAGGTCCGAACAGCCGTTGCTATGATTTTTTCATCCGCTGCGTCAAGCGGAGTGGAATGAAAAGTCCCGTAAAGGAAGTAAGAAATTTAATGCAATAGGGAAAATATTAGAAAAAATTACCTCAATCTCGTTTCACCTAGTAAATAATATTCCTTCTCTAAGGATATCCTTGGCCTTTGGAATAAATTTAATGTGATAATACTGAGGGAAAATTGAAATTATCCGGTGGTGAAGGTGATTCACTTTAAAAGGTGGAGGGAAAATGTCAATTGTTGCTGAATTAAGTTATATACAATACATAGTACAGAGTAATAAACCTAGCTAAAGGTTCAAGCTGATACAATGCAACATTACATACATTTAACTCAGAAATATTTACCTAGAATTTAAAAAGACGTGAAAATAGGATGACACGATCGGGAGTCAAATCTTGATCTACAAATTACAGGGCCGGTTGCTCTTGTCATTGAGTTATCTTGCCAGAACATTCAAACCAGCCGTTTAGGGATATTTGGGGATATAATCGGGTTATTAAGGGATAAGGCATGTTCGAATGTTCTGCTAAGATAGCTCTATGACTGAAGCAACCAACCGGTTAGTAAGAGATCAAGATTCGAATCCTGGTCCAGTCATACTTTAAACGTCTGTTAAAATTCTCGTTGTATTTTTATATTCTTATCCTCGTTATATTCTTATTCGTATTCTTGAGCTTTTCGCTCAAAATTTACCTTTAACTCTTAATCTTTACGTAATAGAAGTTACAGCGAAAAAAAAGCATACCTTTCCTATAAAATGGAAGAATGAAATCATGCAGTTGCAGAGAAAACAAAAGAACGCCGAAAACTTTCATTCCGGAGTACATGATTCTTGATTTTTTCTTGTCTAATTACCAATTTAAGAAAGATATTGTGTTTAATCAAGAAGGCCTCACAGCTTAACTTAAAATACTCTGATGCATGAAAAATGAAATAATATAATACGAATCTAGAGTTAAAAAAGAATAATGAAGAAGATTACCATAGCTGTTGCAAGACAGTGGTTTCTAAGGCTGATTAATGGCAAAGTTTCACGAGTGTGTGAGAAGACTAGGAATATATGATATACAAAATAAATAATAATAATTCCAATAAATGTGTTCTATTTTAATATTCTGTTGGTGAAATATATAAGAATGACACCCTAAATACGATTTTCATGATCTACCAATAGCTTCTCTCAATATAAGTTTTCAAATATAGCAAAACTTCTTAACCGAAGTTCTGTGTACGTATACACGTAACAATCAGAGTGTATATTATACAAAAGAAAAAAATCGAGATTTTTTTAGGTTTGGTACGAAACAGTTTTAAAACAGCAAATGTCCGAACTATGAATTGCGATTAAGGGCTATTACGATTAAAATTAAGCGGGATTAGGAGATTTTACAAAACTCTTATTTCGGCCCGAAAATTTCTGGGTAATAATTCATGATGGGAATGATTATATGCGTATTACAATAGCACTCAACCATTCAGCCTAACAACTTCCTGGTGAAAGTGGATTTTTAAAAAATTCATGGCTTTGAAAGCGGACATCCTTCAGTGGTGGATGTTCATAATTTAATGCATTTTCGTTGAAAGAGGAAATATCATCCATAGTTTGCGATTATTTATGCTTTCTTTTATAGTAATGATGAATATTGCGATCTTGGGATACCCTTTCTCGTTTTATTTTCATGCGCTTAAAACAGTTTATAATAGTGAATAGAAATAAATTTGGATTTTATTTTATGGAGATAATTGAAAATTGATAGAGATACGAGTAAAAATACAATGAAAGGAAATATTTAATATTAGTAGGAAGAAATGAGATCTTATTTGAAATATAATTATTCGCTCTTCGTTTCGGGCAGTCCCGAATATATTCTGAGAGATATTAACATAATTTATTAACATAAAGATCATAAAATACACAATTTATATTTTAGTTGTCTATATGGTCGAGTGTCGATTTGTAAATTTTTCCTAAGCAAATCCTTCGACAGCAAAACTATATATCGATAAGGAGAATATTTCCTTTTTAACCTTCACGAAGTAGGTTTAAAATATTTCCAGAAAGAGGCTATTAATTCAAAAGCGTATTTAATCTTATAATGATGTGATACTTAAAACTATTTCTTGTATACCTAATAGAGGCGCATCCTTATAGAAGTGCATGCATAAAAAATATTCAATTTTTCTTACCATTTGAAAGAAACTATTTTTTCATCTTCTTTAAAATCGGAACTTGGGGTTGATCGTCCATTTTAGGAATTGGCTTAATTTATATGGTTTAAATATGAGTGAATAGGTAAATAGAATTATAATTCTGTGATTCATCTTTAAACAGATTAATAAATAATAATAGAATTTGAGTACTTTGATTATGGTAATAATAGTTGAATGAGTTAATTCAGTCCATACCCTGCAGGCCACCTATCGGCGTGTGGCAGGGGATGCAAGCTCCATGACTCAATTTGGCTAAGCGATTACTCTCGCGTACTTGTTTGTGTGTTTGTTTTTCTATCTATTTCCCTTATTTACTTATTGACTTTATCTACTGTACTTATGTTTGAATTGTGAGGCAAAATTTACACTTATACGTTTAAAAGTGTATATAAAAAGGATTGTTGAAATAGATCAATACTGTTAAATTTTAATTGTACTGAATATTATTCTTTTTATTGATTACCAAGGTGAAATATTTTTTATGAAAATTAATATTGGCAGATATGAATTCGTACAAAGCCATAGTAGAATGAAATTTTTAGATATTTTATTTAATTGTATGTTAATTTGGAGGAAAAGATGAAATAGCATGGTTATTTCCGCAAAAATGGACAGCCTAACATATTAGTCAACTGCATATTTAGTCTTAACGAAAACTGTTTATTATCAACATAATTATTAATTATTAAAATTATTCCAATAAATAATATCTTTCTACAAATAGAAAATATTCTTAAATTTACCGAATCAAATAGGTATGATATTTATATATTATTTTGATCTTACCAGTGTAACTAATCGCTATAAATTACATGATATATATATTTTAATAAATCAGTAAGTAGTGGTGTTATTAAGAAGGGATTATATTGGTTAATTATTTCATGCAAACTTTGACCTAAATTGTATTGAGTTAATTAACACCTTCAATTTTGGAAAAGAAACAAAAAGTTCAGGAGCTTTCAAAGTTCATGTTCTATTGGTCTGAAAGGTCAGCGCACACTCAGCTCGTAAAACTCTTTTCCCTGGAATTGATAACGAGGAAAAACTACGGCCATAGAGTTTTCAGAGTTGTGTACTTTGACCTTTTCGAAGAAAAGGAGTACTTTCTCGTCAATTTTGATAGAATATTCATAAAACAAACGAATTCAGAGAAATTGAAGATCGTTGCGTAAACAATTCTTTATCCATGAAACAATTCACATGACTATTATTGATTATCGAAGTCATCTCATTAGAATAATACCGTAATGAAAGTGTATTAATTTTAACAATGAATTTGAACGATAGACTCTCTCTGAATAATTGGAGGATCTAATTAATTTATTATTAGTATCTTTGTTGAAAATCCCAATAATGGTCAATTTGAATGGGTTTCTTTTTAGTTACTTCAACTTGTTTAGATATTGTTATAGTTCACATACTGAACCGCTACTTTCATCGCAGTTAAACTTTAAAGAAGTCTAAGCTATCTAAAGGTTATGGAAACATTTCGAGAAAGGAAATTTTTTGAAAGTGTTCGAATGGGAATCACAAACTAAAATTACTCAGCACCTGAATAATTGAGTAAACTACAGAAATGCAAAGGATATCCTATGAATAGAAGAATAAAAGTTTCAAGTTTATTTTAGATAGTTTGGTAATTTTCATTGAAAACAGGCATAATATATTTTAAAATGGTTTCTAAATTATTGAATCAAAAATGAATGATAAAAAATAACTGCATTAAAATATATGCATACATTTCTATTGGACTTTCAACGTAAATGAGAAGATATTCTCTACGAATGGGTTTTATAAGCGGGGAAAGTACTTGCCTCAAATATTGAATTTAATGTTTTGAATCATATATTCCATTTGAAAACTCATAAAAAGAAAACTACACTAATGAAAATATGATGCCAAATTTATTTATTATAACTCTTTTAAAAATTTATTTAAGTGATTCATTTGAATATTTGAAATGTAAATCAATTGAATGATATAGATATTGGAATTCACAGTATAATCGATATAACAATAATCGATCTGCATAAATTTGTAAAATCACTACATCGTAAGGTTAAATAATAGAAAGTTATTTAAAACAAACTTTGGTTGCTACCTCAATAACATTGTTGAATAAACAATTTTTCGTAATCGATAATGTATGTACTACTAACGTGATATACTGAAACCAATGGTAGTACGAGTGTAGAAAGGAAAGTAACGTAGGAATGAATGCAAACTACCCTGAGGTAGATAGATCAATGAAAGAGGGCAGCTATGGAGTTTGACGTTAGCTAAGATGGTAGCAAAAGGCGGGGTCGAACTGAGCTCTATAGAAAGGAATATTAAATGGCCCACAGAGCATGGGTAGTGCAAATAGCGGCATTGCATTTACCGTCGCTAATCAGCGAGGCGTGGCTGATCAACTCTCGATACACACTGCTCTTGACTTCGGAACGCTCACTCGCTCATGTCTAACTAATCCATCAAGGGACGAAATGAGATCGACGCTTGTCCAACCGTTAATAATTCAATCTTACAGACAATGCGAGCGATTGTTTATTAACGAGTCATTCTTACTAACAATATGGACAAATCAAACTAATCAAATTTAAACGTTTGTTCATCTTAAGAGATTTGTCGTGCACTTTCTAAATGAATGACTCTTAAAAGGTCTGTGAATACAAATATTCGACCAATCAGGTAAATTAAATTTTAAAATGCCTCTCTCTTGGATTGAAATGCACTATCGGAATTTGCGAACAGAAAATTTTCGCGTGCAAACTAAAAAAGATATATTTTCAAATCTACTTCAATATCTGGAGATGTATTATTGAAAATTTTAACTCAAGCATAATGATTTCTTCATTAATAATTGAGTATATTAATTTATAGCTTTAAATAAAATCCAAATTAAATTTCCTCGTGGAAAGAGATTAGATAATGTGAAACCGTTAACTCACTTTTGAATAACAACTAAAGAAACAACAAATAAAACGAGGTAATTTATTGTTCTAACTAAAAATATTTTTGTTTATTAATACCTTATACGGTAAGAGTTAGTTTCGGAAAATGTCATGGATAGTGTCCCCTTGCAAAGAACTTAAAAATTCGATTAAATTTTAATATTAGTGAGTGGATTCAATACTCTTCTGAAATTCATCCAAAAATACTCACTTCTACGTACTTTTAACTTTTTATAAAACTCGTAGAATGAGACTGTAAGCAGAGCTTTCTCATTGACGGAGTCATTGCATGTCTACTCGGGATCGTTCTTACAGAAGAAACTAATTCGGGAGAAGAAAGAAGCTCCTAGTCTTATCACAGTCTGCAGCTCGATTTTCTGAATATTCATGTGTGTGAAAACGGCTTTGCATTGAGTCCTCGGCGGCAGGCGTGCACCAAAAATTATTCTTCAGTCCCCGTTCATATTACTCGGCATAGTGTTTATCAGGCGGTTCGCATGATGGCGCTCGCGAAAGGGCTGCTTGGAAATGCGCCGTCCTTCGATCCACCTTTGTCTCACTCGCGACGGGAACTCCTCTTTGAACTTCCGGTTAATATTTTACCCCACTCAAAGGAGCGTTAATATACCTTTTTGGTCGATTCCTTCTTTCTTCCGCATGGTTTCCTCGTGTGCCGCGGGAGGCGCTCTTATCGTTCGTATGCAAGCACGTGCTCTCTTTATTTCGTACGAAAACGAGGGAAATTTTTGAAGCGGTTAAGTATTATGTCGCCAATTACCTTTAGAAGCGTAAAAAGGTTGAGGATATTACTCGCAGATTGTCTAAAGTGACGCGTACTTGTGTATGCAAGCATTGCTGCACCGAACGGTGAGGCATTTTCGCTTTAGAGGCGTTTCGTGGTATGAAAAGTCTTTCGCCAAAGCCGTTCGTGCTAAGAGCGGCGTTGTTCCGCGTTAAATTGGCCTGTTTACTGCTGTTCGTGCACTACCGTCTTTTTTGCTGAGTAATGGCGACGGCACAAAATTGTCGTTTTGAGTCGGAAAATGAATCGCTTCTAAATTGGAACCAGCCATATATTGTAAAGTGGTGAATAGTAAGTTAGGAATGTCTCAGGTGTAGCATTCATTCGACGGCTTGAGTCTTAAATAAGGATAAGAGAAATATTTTAATTCATTCTTTCGGAATTATTGAAACAATGGATATCAATGACTCAGCAATTACTTTTTCATTGTTTGATAAATTATTCCGTTGAATTAAGTCTGTTGATTATCTTCCTACCCCAAGAAGAGACTTCAATTGTTGCTACAACAATTTAGTTTTAAAAATTAAATCAAATTCGATCGCATTCTTGAAAATGAATTTAAATACATAAATAGGTTGAGTATTAGAGTGAACAAATTTACGTACATATAAAATCTATCACTTTAAAATATAATGTACAAAATATCTGGGAAAGGTACAACTACTATTAATGAATAATTCAATACACATCTAGGATATTAATAATACCAACACAGCCTTTAAATGTTTTAAAACTGCTTATAATAATCACAATTTCATATTGCTATTAATTTTTTTGGTTAATAATCGTTCCTTAACGTTTCTAAATGTACTACATTAGCTCTCCGTCCATTAATACCAGTGAATTGTAGCGAACCATTCATGTAATATTCCCTAAGGCTCATAAAAGAAACATGCTCGAAGAAAAGGAAAGGTCAAAGTTTTCCATTCAAACATTTCCTCCTAAAAAAAGAATAAAAAATTCTTCTTTTTCCTGCTTCGTCTTTTAAGGTAGATTAAAATTATTAATTCTGCATTGCCTCATTCATGGAAAGGATTCTGAAACAAGAAATCTAAATTATTTTAAATTCAGATTTATAAAAACGAGTTAATTGCCTTATATAAAACATGAATTTTTATGTTGAAAAGGTTTATATATTATATAATTCCACAATCGGTTTTATGAATTTTTCGAGCTTCAAACTAACAAAATATTACATTTAAAGGTTCAAATAAATAAGAGATATATCCATCTATTTTTCGAATAATATATCGAATAATTAGCTACTTAATTCATACCATAAGCTTCCTGATAATCCGTGGACACCTGAAACCTATATCCGCAAACTTTATCGCAAGATAATCATGGCTCATTATCTACTAATGTTGTAAACATTAATCTTTTTAGAAAATTAATTAATACTTGACTGTGTGGGATAGGAGACATAAAATACATACGGAATATATTTATAATACTATTATTACGGAAAATTATATCGCAACATATATAAAAAGTCTTTCTGAGACGGCGTGGTGTGTAACATATCTTTGGAATTTTTCCAAGACTTCAAAGCCGTTCGTGATGAAACTTTTCCCTTTACTCACTAAATTTTCCAATGATCTTAACGAGTAGTTGGCGGAGTCATTGGGAATTTTCATGAGAACAATCGATAAGCCTTACCAAAAGGTAATTATTCCCTCACAGATGATCTACCTATTTATCAAGGGAGTTTCCAAATAGTTTTAAACACAACTTAGCTATCCTATATCACTCCTTAACATTCAATTTCACCTTTTGTTGTCTTCCCATAAAGATTGTTAATTCTTCTATCCGATTACTAAGGAAAAAGGGTATCATTCTATACATATACAAATATAAATTTTATGATAATGAATCTAATATGCTCAAGCTCAACTTTGAAGAAAAGGAAACTCTAAAATAAATCAATATCACTCATAATCAATACTTTCTATTACTATGAAAAAAAGTTTAATTTATATGACGAAAAAGACAAGTAGATTCGGACTTAATTATTGTCAAGGCAACGACAAATTTGATCTCCTCTCCTTTTATCTTTGAACGCGTACGCTTCCACAGCCAACAGCTGCTTTTCCATTCTTATCTTATTCCATTCATGCCGCACGCTAGATCCTGAATGGGGACATGGAAAACATTCTGGGTCGGATCGAGCACATGTATCCGAAACATTCTTTATGGAAATGTAATTGCCAAAAAAGTGCACCCGAGGGCGAGATACCCCCCTCCGCGTTCCATTCGACCGAATCCTTCCCAAGGTCAATTTTTGTATGCGCGCTCCAAGGTGCGTGAAGATCCCTAGCGACGAGGGAAAATTGAATAACAAAGAGCCGTTCAAAGTGGAATGACAGACAAAGAAAGAGTGAATGGACTTTTGAAGGTATTTCGGTAGGAAGATCCGTGTTTCGTATCGATTTACACTCTTCACTTTCCCTCTCATCCACTCAAAAAAGATTCTGATGCGATATGCTAATTCAGCATGTCAAATGTTTATCCACAGCATACTTTTTAATTGACTTTGTTTTTTCTTCTTTTTTGCGTACTTTCTTTGCATATACACGATGCCTTTTTGTTTAAGCAGTCGGTCGCGAAACTTCCTTTTTAGTATTTCTAGATCACGTAGTAGAATATTACGTTTTCACGTATAGAATTGCAGTGATTCTTTTGATAGTGCAAACTAGAATATGAGAATTAAAACTCGTCATAGTAAAAGTAAAAGGTGAGAGTAAATTTACTTGCAGATAAATAACCTTTCAATTATGCAGGAAAAAGTGAAAACTATGGAAATGATTTCGGGAAAAATTCATGTCCTACACGTATGATTTGTTTTGAAGATTATACTAATTGACAGCTGTTTGTAAGGGTACATCTACACTATACAATATTCAGTAATTAACACTTCAGTTATTAAGTGATATTCAGTAATCAGTTGTTTTAACAATTTGTTGTTGATGCGATATTCATATAAGTACAAAAAGTAGCTGTATGGAGCAATTGTCTATTTGCAAAAACATTACTTCATCAAACGTAGTACCAAATAGTTGGCAATAGTTGTTTTCTAAAATTTAATTTTTCTAAAATATTTAATATTAACAATTTATGAAGTAAAAAGGACGTAAATTGAAATTAAATTTTCTGAGTAATTTATTCGAGAAAACCATCAAAAAAACTAAATAATTCATAATTCAGAGATGTATTCAAAACGATATATTTTCAATTTTAAATATTTTTTCACGTGTTTATAGCTCTATATATATGTAAACTCATACAGATCATTGAATAGAAGGATAGTAGGAAGTAGTGATAGTAGGAAGATCATATTTCATAGTATATTTAATTCCCATCTCTCATTATTGATTCGAGCGACAAGGAAACTTTGAGTGGATATAGGAATTGTGAATACATGAGAGGACCGATTTTTCCGATAGTTATGGATTTATAGAGGTAAATTTCTGTTCTTAAATTCTTTCTATAAGTGCCTATGTAAAGTAAAAAATAAAGTTATATTATTATATGTATCATTAATATAAATATAAAAAAATAGGCGACTCAAGGGCTAAGAGGCAAAACGGGATATTTTTACTTACAAGATACAGCTAGGATTTAATAAATTTTCTCTGAATTCAGAAACCAAGAAAAAGGCTTTTTCACTGCTAAAATTCTCGATGTTTACGGCAAGAAAAATATACGACTAATCATTATAGAGAGTGAAAGCGAAATAATATCGGAACATCTATAAATCAGGCATGTTCGCAATTCGGTTCCTCAAATTTTCGTGCTCTTTAAAACAATCGAGAAATTAGCACTCCGTATTATTAATAATACGAGGAAAGCTTGTAATGTGTAATTTAAAATATGCTCATTAAAAAAAAAACCTCCATCGGAACACACGCCTTTCATCCTAAATGTATCCCCCCTGCGGCTGATACCCCTCCTCTCTTTGGCCTCCATTTGTTAACTTCCTCTCCAGTGATGCTCTCCCACTCATCTTTGCTAAAGGTCACGGCCTTGAAGCACGGGTCAGGGAAGGGGCTATTTCGTCAAAAAAGAACGAAATGAAGAAGGGGTAATCACGCGTGTTGGAAAGCAAAAGGGGGTGTGTAATGGATTCTCTATGTAGATTACATGGTTCGATGGTCTCTTTTTGAGTCCCAGCGACACATTTAAATAGATGAATGCGCCACTAATTTCCCGAGACGGATACGTTTCACGGGAAGCGTACTAGGGTTGAGCAGCTATACAATTCAACAAGGGGTTGCCATGGTGCAGATTCACGTAAAACGACGAGAATTGGTTATTGTGATGGAATGATAACTTTTTACAGAAAAAAAGGATTCGATGAAAGAAGTTGATGAATATAAATGTCCACAGTCGAATTTCAAATGGTTGACCTATGACATTTTTCATTGACAAACTGATTTTAACGTTTTCAATCAACTAAGAGCTGACAATATTGGAATAAGAGGTCTTCAAATAAAAGGGATAAAATCGTAGTAGTTCTTGGAATCAAATAACTGATCCTTATTATTCCATATTCAATAATGAAAATTAAAGGTTATAAATGGAATATCATAAGAGGGCGAGTTATTTGAAACTTATATGAACTTAATTTTTTAAAATAAACAATTTCGAGTAATAAATAATAAATCTTTACTAGATGAAAGCTAATGAACAATAAGCATAATATGAAAGGAATATAGCATTGAATATTTCGACCAAGCAGGTGTTAATATAATATCTAAATCGTTACTTGATAGTCATGAGTTTTCGAGTGAATCAATTTAACGAATCTATCTAATAAATTTTGTAAAGAAATTTTTTATTCAATCGCAGTTCACAATAGAATATAATAGGCTCTTTATTTATGGTTACTGTAATTAGTAACGCAAAAGAGCAACGTATATATATATATATCGGCTTTATCGGACCGATTCCTCATTTCCTTAGTTACCTGGAATATTTACATGTAATGCTAGAATTTGGGACGTCGAAAATATTATGTATTGTGTAAGTTATAGATTCCATTTCCTTATTCTCTTTCCATTGAATTGCTTTAAACTTCCTGTTTCTCTCAACGAATTGCATAAATAGAAAAATATATGACATTATGCATATTACAATTTAGAAAGCTTATGGTTTCAATGTCATATCCATTTCTTCTTCTTTTCTCCCCATTTACGTCATACGTTTATTTATTCTCATCTCGTTCTTTCAAATATTACATTCCAAAAACATCTATTCTATTTCAAAATATTCCCTATAAATTTTCCAGAGTATTTTTCTAAAAAAACTTTCTTCGTATGTGAATGATTTCTTTACAGGAAAAAAATTCTTCAGAATTATTTTTCTGCTACATTTCTATCTAATTTCCTTTTATTTTGATTATCAAAAGACTTATTTGTTCTCTCATATCTTAGCGTATAACTTGTTCCCACTCTCATAAATTATAATACAATGTGTTTTATTTTTTTTGGAGATTAATTTTCAGAAAGTAACTTCTCTATAATTGATCCTTTTTCATTTTAGGCCTTGTGAAGGAATTCGGTTTCATTTCAATACAAAAATAAGAGAAACGCTGTTAATTATCGTATAGAAGCGAATGTACATTAGAAATAAATCTGTGGTACTTCAACTCCCTCACATATTTTTTTCTTTTCATCTTTTTCCTTACAATTCTCTTTTTTGAGTATTTCTTTTTCTTATTTTCTTTTTTGAGCAATTCTTTCTTTTGTTTGAATACATTTTTTAACATTTAAAACGTAATAAATTGGTTCTATAGAGTTTATCAACATGGTAAAAAAAAGTTAGAAAAAAATATTATCTGGTAAATTTTAGTATATTAATAACAAAATACCCCAAACAACCGTAATTCCGTTCACTCAATCAAACGCGTATTGTAAAAATTGTGTATGAAAATCAAAAATCAAATATTAGGATGAGGTAATAAAATAGGAAACATTTTGAAATGAAATAATTTTAAATTATATGAATTTCTTATTATAGATCGATGATCGAGATTGTTGATTTAAACGACTATAAATTTTTATGTACTCCAGAAATCAATATAAAACATTCAAAGAAATCTATAAAAAACTCAAGTTTAATTTTAAGCTTATTTTGATTGAGATGTATATAAATGACGTGATAAATGAGAGGATAGCATTACTTTCTCGCAAACCACAATCTTCATAAGGTTTTATTGTTACAATTGTAATGTTCATATTTAAAGGAAATGATAATAAATTATTGTTCTGAATTTTCTGTAATCTTAACTTCAAAAATCACAACTTAAAAATTCATGACTCGAACATTACCAATGTGTACGATATTATATTAATTTGAATATATATCTAATATTACTAATTTATCTTATATGTACACTTTTTATGAAGCCAATTTAGTGTCCATATTTTAAAAGACTTCGTTTGCATATAAGATATTTATCCTGAAAATATCTAACATTATCCACAGCTTGCTATTCAATTCTTTTCGGTATCAATGACTCCGAAATCATTTGAGGTTTATTGCTATTTTTCTCTCACAATTCATTCCTTATTTGCCGATATTTAATTCGTGGTTTAAAAAAAAGACTTTACTTTGGGACGATTGTCAATGAATGAAATGTAATGACTCAATGAAAGTTTAATCGGTATTTCCTTCTTTTCCAAAGGTCAATTTCTCTTTTTAACGTTGAATAAGAGGGGAATAAATTTCACTCACTGGAAATATAAAAGAAATGGAAAAATATATCCAAAAAGATTTACAAGTTGATTAAACAATAACCGCTCAAATTATTACTGAATCGGAAATCGCGTACATTTTTTTTTCTAACGTTAAATGATGCGTAATATCTCATATTCCTCGGTTGTGAGAGCAAATATTGATGTAAGAAAATTGATACTTTTTCCTCTATCAGCATGTTTTGAGTTTGAAAATGCCAAATGTCATGCAGAATCCACATCGCAAATGTCAGACAGGAAAATGTTGTCTTTCCTGGGTCCCATGAAAATGTCATGACACGCCCAACGAAAACTGAAGTTAACGCAAAATTATTATTATGATTATATAATAAAGATTATAATACATACCAACTGAATTGCGTCAAATATATCTTAAGAGAGAGACCTTACAATAATCTATTCACCATTACGTGCACAAAAACAACAATACTTTTACTTTTTATAACGCAATAAACAAGATAACGGCAACAATGCGTATGAGAAAGTTGTAATTATTACGAAAATCGTCAGCTAATTCTCACCTCAAAGATTTCTATGTGTTTTTATAGTCAATACTGTACTTTTAGAAGTAAAATTTATTCCATCATTCATTTCCGAATTTTTAAAACTTCCACTATAAAGACATTCGGCTTAAAATTCAGAATCTTCGCTTGGAAGAAGTATTAAAATCGCCGTGAAAATAGCGGTATTTGAAATTCAAATGTATCCACTCGCATTCCTACCTTCGTAAAATTTTCGATCTCATTTTAAAATGCTTAAAAACCATTGGTGATTGGAATACTCGCCTCGTACCTCAAAAGTATCTTTCTTCATTTCCTTAATAAAATGTTGGAAATGGGCGCTAAAACTCCATCCTCGCCTGTTTGCCCCGGTCCACTTTTCCAAGAATGCAGATTACGTGGATTCTGAAACTTATTCCGTGAGTTTGAGAAGGCCTCTGGAATCTTTCCGTCGCCAATCAAAGTGCTCTTTAAAAAGTTTCATCGTCCGAATCAGAAATTCTAGGCGGAGAAGCTGTTGGGAGAGAGAAAGATTCATGGCAACTCGCGGTAATTGAGTAAGACCGAAATTAATTGGAAAATCGAGACGAGAATGGGAAATAATTCTCGTCTAAATATCTTATTACTTCATTTAAAACTCCCTCGGATTGAGACAATTATGTATTATTATTCAACCAAGTTAAAGTTTACGGTAAATGATACGTGCTTTTTACTATCTAGGATGATTACTCCTTTCGAAGATAAAATTTTCTTATAAATAATAATTGTCGGTTGTTTTACAATCTACTAAGACTATATACTTCATAAAAATACCAGATTCGCAAATTTATTTTATTGCCCTATATTATGATAATTACATCCTTTAAATTAAAATTTAGTTTATCTTCATATTCAATTATTATAGATATTCTTAGATAAAACATTATATAGAAATTATGCATCCTTGAAATGATTCCCAGAGATTGAATTTCCATTTTTGAGAATTTGAACCACCTTAAATTGCCACAGAGGCAAGTGTATGAATACGCCATAGCGAGGATGGTGTATTTAAAGATAATGATTACCAAGGCTAGATTAATTTTATATTCCGCTCGTGGATATTAAAAATGATAGAAAATTTTTGATAGAAGATTTGATTTGATAGAATTGCCATATTTATATGTACGATTATCTAGAATTAAAGTAGGAAATATAATGAAAATACGGTATTTAGTTAATGGCAAACATTTATTGCTGTCATATATATTACGATCGGAGAGGAAAAGAAAATCAAATATTATTCGGCAAAACCTATTCGAAAGATTGAATGGTGACATAAAAATAATATCATCAATAAATCACCATTTTTCAGATTGTTATTTTTATTGGCAGTGTACCAAATCGGAGAAGATGCGATACAGGTGTTGATTAAAGACATACACATTGTTTCGAGTATCCAGGAATTACGTCCAATGGGAACACGTGACCACTCTCTCCCTCAAATAGATGACGCACGAAAGAGTCTAAAGGATTTAGGTCGCTCTTCTCCTATTTTATGATACTTTGAATCCGAAGGATGGCAATGATGAAAAGAAGAAAAAAGCCATAAAGAGTAGGAGGAAGTAGTCAAACAGAGAAATGACGAAGAATAGGAATGAAATACGAAAAGATATACGTAACACAAAACGAATTAAACAGTTGAACGGGGACGCCGGGGGATCACGAGAAATATCGACTCAACAAAAAAGACACTCGCGAATCCAAACGTTATAAATATTAAATAATATGTGAAGATTTTAGCGGGGGGTAAAAAAGTAAAACGAGAAAGGAAACAAAGAAAAGAGTTTCCACATTTCGGAAGTGAAAAGAACTCGAGTGTGGATAAAGAGAGAGAGGAAATAATAAGCACCCGAAAGTATGTCAGAATGAGATTTGGGAGGGTGGGGTGGTGGGGGAGGGGGTTAAATGTATAAGTCGGGGAATCCTCCGAGAGAATTAAATCCAGTTGAGAGAAGGAAGGACACTGGTAATAATTTGTTTCTCTCTAAATTTACGTCCAATACGTGGTGGTTTCAGCGGTAATTACGTCTGGCGTCTCCGTATAACGAGAGGGTTGAGGAGTAAAAAAAAAAGAAGGAGCGAGATGCGTTTTTTTTCCATGAATAAACATCGCCTCTCTCCGGTCCCCGACCCCGGAGTTAAAAATAGCTCCTTGGTGGAGTTGGGAAGACGTTAACTGCCCCCACCAACGCAGGCGGCGGGAAAAATTGGTCTGGGGTGTAGCCGGTTGATGGCATTAGGGCGAATCTCCTCCTCAATCTCAGATAGAGGGCTACAACTACAATTTACGGCGACATGATGCTAGATTAAGAGAGAGTTTAAGAGGGAACGGACAAATTTAAGGGGAAGAAATATGCAAGACGAATAGGGATATATAGAGGATATGGCGAAAGGAAACACATGGATAGATAAAAAGTTTCTTATCCACCACCAGAGGAGGCAATAATCTTTAATTACGAGATGTCGAGAGAGTTTGTTCCATTAACTACGTAATGTTTTATACGCTCGTGTGTTTATTCGATCTCGAGAGTGGAAGTAATTAAAGATGAAATTTGTGGGAACGGCCGTTAAAAGCCATGGAAACGTAATTGTTGAGAGGATAAGAAAGTGCAGGTGAATTATTAGCACCCACAGAATTCATTGAATTCCAAGGAGGTGGTTGAATTCATAGAAAAATATTTTCCATGCCTTAGTTGAGATATTTTTAACATTATATCAATACTTTTTTAAAATTTGATTAATTCTCTTAACGTATACCACGAAGGAAATATCATAAGTACACCTATTAAATTCGAAACAGTTGAAAATGATAACTCCGACAAACATTCAATAATGTCACCGCATTAATAATTCATTTTCACTGAACCTATATATGTTAATGACAGGAATTTGAAATAGAAGAAATATAGAAAATAAACCAGTACAATATCTTAACAAAATAATATAAATCTTCAATAAATTTTTCGTCATAGAAAAAATTGATTCATAAAATGATTCCAGCATAAATTAGAAGAATGAATTTTATTATTTTTTTAAGGAAGCCAGTTTCCTCAATCACTAAGAACTACAATGACTTTTCCTCCTTCCATTGTATTCTACAGTTACTCATCGATAATGATGAGAAGGCTGCCCACATAAGGAAATTTCCTCCTAAATTGTTCAGCTTCTGTAAATGTTTAAAATTCTTTCGATTCCCGACTTCCTCAAGTGCCTCGATTATTAAATGAACTTACAAGAGAGATACATCATCCTGATTACATTCGCAAGGGATTCTGGGAAGTCAGTCCCTTGAAAGTTATACACTTCATTTTGATGGAAATTCCATGTTCATGGAAGAAAGAGAAAATTAAAAGGTCACAGATGTGAGAATGGAGAGAAAGGAAAGATGTAGGAGGGAGTAATAAATGTGAGGGAAGAACTAATTTGATGATATGTATCATACTGAAGCAATAACCACTGGCGGGTTTGGAAACAGCATTGCAGAAAGTTATTCTTCAATCGGTGATCTTTTTTTTCTCATAGTTATACGATAGTGGAATGCTTACACTCTTATGCCCTTTGTAAGGATTCTCATTGCTCTCCTTCTAAGGATTCCATTCATTTGAATCATTTCTCTTTTCTTCAAATGGCAATTCACCACTATTTTATAGCTTACCCTTTACTCTTGCACTTTTATACAACGTTTCCTGCTTATAGGATAAAATAAATAGAAATGTAAGTCTTATAATGTAGAAACTAAAGGAATCCAATCCGAATATAAATCACATAATCCTTTATATTAAATGAACATAATAGTAGATGAGCTTGCTAAATTACACCGACCATATTTCATAGCATGAGCTACATCCATTTATGGTTGTCGTCTTTTACAGAGTAATCCTCCTGATAAATGATATCAAAAGATTTTGCTTGGATGTAGTACAGCTACAGTATATTTGACAAAGTATTAATTAAGCAAAAATTTCTTAACTCTCACTATTATTATTCATTCATGCATTGGATCCCATTATTATTTTAATTTTTGGGAGTTACTATAACGTGAAGATTGACATTGATTATTACGGGTAATTGAAATTTTTTAATCTGTTTTACTTCATTGTCATTTCTGAATTTCCCTTTTCAATGATTTTTTTTCTTTCCGACAACAATAATGCTTCAATTTTACTCTTCACCTTTTATTTCAGTATTTTGACTATAACTGAATATAATACAACACTGAATAAAATAATTTGCTGAAATCCATCAATTTTCTTTCTTTGATCTTAAGTTACAGTTTCTTTCTTACTCTCTAAATTTAATTCTATTAGTGATCATTTAAAACATGAATTTATATTGTTTATTCTATCATATCTTAACATAATAATAGTGGTCATAATTTTTCCTTGAATGATTCCATTGTTAGAACCACTAACACGGGCGGTCCCAAACTAATGCCTTGTGGTCGCGAAAAAGATGGGCGGATTACAAGGAAGAGATAGCGGGACCGCGGAATGAGTTAGCTGGGGTGGATTTGGGGGGGGAGGAATGAAGATCGTGCGATGGGACAACAAGCTGAATGATGAGTCTGGAATGACGAACGAAGGAGAGTGACATGAGGCGGAAGACGATAAAAGGGGACCACGTTAGTGAGCAAGGAGATTAGAAGCGTCTGCGAGATGAGCTGAGGTGGCGATAAAGTTTGAGATTCGGAGAGGAAAATGGCGGATGGAAAGGGTGTGGGATGATGATCGGGAGTCGTTACCGAAATGTTTGTGGTCGAATGGGACGTTATTAAGGAAGCGCGCGGAATAAAGAATTCCGCTCCTTTTTTGTTTCTTCCATAACGACGCCCTGGGAGACATTATGGCTCATTTTGAGAAGCTGGATACGCTTCGGAGAGGCCTCTTCAAGTCTCTTTAGCCCTTAATCGCCGACGATTCGTATTTTAAATTTAATTAGACGGGATTCTTCGCTGCAGCGTTGAGAGAACATTGGTAAGACTAAGAGGTCTCTATTTAGTCTCCAAATTGTAACGAAGTGAAAAACTAATTAGGCGGAGAAATCAAATTTGTTATACGCGCGCGAAATGTCTAATCCGTTATATTTTCACGAATTATGAAAGATTCATCATGATAATATCTCAATATTTTACACGCTCTACTCTACGCGTTTACACTTTTTATGCTAATTACAAAGCACTTTCAATTGCTTATATGTCTTGCTAATTTTGAAGCAACATTAAATTGTTGATTTAAAAAAAATTATTCATTACTATATCATCTTTCCCATTTCCATGTCTTCATCTTAATTTGAAAGAATGTACCTAAGTCACGGCCCTTTCTCAGTCATTCTCTTAGTAAGTTTTCAACTCAAAAGATTAGTATACCTTTTTATATTAAAAACCTTTCAAAATCAGTGATTAGTCTTTCGTGGATCTATAGAGATTGAATATCAGAGGAATTGAAAGAATACAAACTGATTAAGATAGGGTTTATTTTCAATGTATAATATATTAAAAGATTTTACTTGAATTAGAGTATTATTATTCCTCATCAAATAGATTCTGAGGTAAGAAAAGTTTAGTTCATTATAAAGAAGCAATCGTAACAAAATATAGCATCTCCCTTTTTTGCTATTTCAGACTTCAGAAATGAATGGATGTAATAGCTGGATACATAATTATGAAATAATGAGTTAAAACTCACCTCTAAGTTTAAAGGTTTACAGCTATGGAAAGTTATATCTGTATCCGAAAAAAATTAAATATGAATATGAATCAAATACCATTTAAATATTTCATTTAATAGTTTACTTATATTGTGGCAACGTTACAATCATTATGAAACTGAATTAAACTAGAAGATTAGTATATTAGAAATTGCAGAAAAGATTCAAAACTTCTTATTCACTAAATTTTAAACATCTAATCAGATAACTCCCATAAATATATGTATATTTATTTACACATTAAAAACTTATAGCTACTTATTTTTTAATATCTTTAAAAAATAAATAACCAAGTTTTCAGAACTCTTTACCTTGAGATTGTATATCTTTATGTATCTATCCAAAATATAAATTTCATATACAAGTATTCAATTAGCCACGCAATTAATAACTTGTTATTCTATATTTGTGTGTTTTTACTGAATTAATAAATAATTATTCTAAATCACTTTACTATGGAGCATGTCATAGGCCATATTCATTTTGCAAAATTTTATTTCATTCACGAAGCTCTTTTAATCATTATTCAAAAATTCAATAAAGTCGACATACACCTAGTAATAAAAATCAATGCATAGTTGTTGGAACTTCAATTGTTGAATTTTACTGTTGTAAAATGTGCTGTTCTACATCTACATATGAACTCTGTAAGGGAGGCAGGGATGGAAACACCTAAGCTATCGCGTATCCTATTTTAGCCTATTTCGTCCGCGGGATCCCAAATACTCGATGCGTATTCAAGTTGTGGTCTAACTAACGCGCACCGTTTTTCACTTTTTCGTCACTTCTACCGACAATGCGCCTAATGAAGCAGAGTTTTCTATTAGCTTTACTCAATATATTTCGTATGTGCGTGCTCCAATTCATGTTATTAGTGAGAGTAATTCCAAGATATTTAATCGAGTCTACTTCTGTCATATCTAAATCGTTAACTCGATGCGCTATGCTCTTACGCAACTGCTTTCTTTCGAAGAAATTTACTACGGAGCATTTACTAACGTTAAGGTCAAGTTGCTATTTCTCGCACCAACGTTGAATACGAATTAAATCTCTTGATACAGAAACACGATCTTCTTCGGTGGTTATTTCTCTGTAAATTACAGTGTCTTCAGCAAATATTGTCATTTTATTGTCGATATCGAATATATCTCATAATATATTCTCTCTCAAATATATTATGAATACTTAATATCATTTCCCTTATTCCGTTATATTTTCATTTTTATGCGCCTATTAGTAGATTATAATAGTTATGGTTTTCATTTACGATACTTGTATATTGTAAATATGGGAATATCACTAACAATATGCAATTCGAAAGGTTTTGAACATCCACACAACGAACGATATTGCGCGCGGTGAACGAGAAGATCGCTGGAGCTACCTCTCCCGTTGAAACCATGAACTGCTTGCAGATGAAGAGAGCGGACGGTGCTGCTGCCACTGCTAGGGCGGGCAGCTGCGGAAATGAAACACTCGCAATGTGTATGAGTATTTTAAACGTGTGACGAGATTTGAAGATGTTATTTCCCTTCAAATGCATAAATGAAGCGACAAAATCCCTAATTTATTGCTATGGAATTTTTCAAAATGCTAAAATTGCACTAAGAGTAAACTAATCCCTTATTTATTAAATTGCATCTAATTTTATAAATAATTATATTTTATAAATAGAAATACAGTCATAAGGGTATTTATTATAATAAACTTACCCGTTTCTGAATTTGGTCTAGTAACATTGGATTGCGTTAAAAGGCAATTGACTGTTTGATAGTTAGTATTATTAAATATAAACGGAAAGAATATGCTGACAAAAAGCAGGTTACTTTTCTCAGAGTTATGTAGATTAATAATACAGATTAATAATCATTAAATTTGTATCCATTTGCACCAATATCGTTCCATTGCTTATTTAATGTAAGAAACTGAAATATGAAGCATTTAATATCTTAATTCATGTTAACTGTTCCGCCAGATTTAAACCGATCATTTTCAGTATAATCAGTTGCATCGTTAACGTAATGAATTATGTTACTTATCTATTTATAATATTCATTTTTAAATTGTTTGTTTACAAGCCACCAAATTCGTTCCGCTTTGTACTATAGTACCGAGCCTAAAATTAAGCATATTTATTTGTAGGTTTTTAGTATATTCAACTGAAAAGCTAATAGTACTTAATAATAATAGAATTCTAGCTGTAGTAATAAATACATTTATCTTTAAATAATAATTTCCATCGCTACTAAGCATTCATTATAATCATCTTACCTAATCATTGAAACTAAAAAAAAACTAAATACTAATAAGTATACTTATATAATAATATTGAAAGACTGTGATGATCGAATTGCATTACGAAAATAAATGACTTATCTAACATTTGGCCAGTTAAAGTTACATGTTACAATATTGTAATAGATAAACTTTTTCTCCGAATATTAAAAATGAAAAAAATACCCACAAAACTGGAATAATATAAAGTAAGTTCAATTAACAAAGAAACAAACAATCTTATAAATAGAGCACGAGAACTTTTAGAAAATATGTCAATATTTAATTAAATATCTAAAATTCTATAAAATCTAATCTATCTAAATGTAACTTGTCAATGTCTCTGCTTGCCTTATTTTTTTTAACTTGTGAGTTTCCTAATGATTAAGCTGTGTATACTTTCGAGTATAATTAATAATATAACTTCAAATGTCACTTTGAAAGAACACAAAAAGATATTTTTTCATACGGAAACGATATGCTGAGAGTTATTAAGAAGAAAAACACGTTCCTTTTCGGATGATATGTGTTTGAAGAGGGGCGGAAATGTATAAGGAAGAAAGGGTTTTGACGAGACTAAAGAGGGGTAGGGAAGGAGAGGAGCTGAAATGGAATAATAAATAGATGTAAAAAGTAAGAAGGGGTGAGGAAATCTATACTTATTAAAAAGCTTCCTTATTTCACAGTAAAAAATTTTATATTCTTTAATATTTTGATTTATTCATCATTCTTTTATCTCCCTTGTGACGTAAAAGGTTTTTCAATAACTTATTGTTACAACCAATTCATATTCGACATAAATATTTCCCAATATTTAATTCGTAAACACTAATTCTCCATAAAAATATACCCACATTTCACTATGTTTATAATATAACAAAGTAATGAAAAGAAAAAGTGGATTTAAAGGAGTATTAAAATAATTAACAGTTGTATCGAGTACACAGATTAACTTTAGATTGTTAAAATGTCTATAAAAATGTAAAATTGTAAGACAAGGGATGAAAGTGATTATCATATAAATTTTTATTGTAAAAATAGAACTGCAATTTATAGATTTATTTATAATAATTTAGTTCAATAATAGCATTTTAATAATAAGAGTAATTAAATATTGAAAATTATAATAGCCTAATAATGATAAATAGTTTAGTTATAATAGTTAGTAATTTGGATTATGTCGGTGGAAACAACAGAAATCTTTCATTTATTAAAATAGCTTAGGTTTGCGTCAGATTAGAAAAATGATTCCTTACATCAGAGGGATAAGATTACATCACCTAGACAACAGTATGTTATAATTCGAAAATTTACGATTAATCTGCTTGTACAACATTCACTTGTTATTTAGCTTGAGTGCTGTTTACGTTCTCCTAACATTCTGAAGAATATAAAAGACTGAACGAATAAGAATAAGAAGATAACTAAATTCTTAATAATAAGAATTTAGTTAGCTTGATTTACAATTCCTATCAATATCAATTAAACAGTTCGAATCGATAACTCCGGAATATCAACTCAAAACACGCATCGTATATAATGACCATTAAATGCCCTCTAAAACTATTAAAATACCTTCATTTCACACAAATCGAATCGGCCCGGAATCACAAAGATTCTAATACTATTTCACATCAAACAATAGAATCCGGTGACGTCCATAAGCCCTTCAACACCTCCCCCATTCGCCCTTCCCTCCTCTAAGCCATTAGCGGCCGTCACTCACGCGCTCCCTCTGGACCATTGGCGTAACCCAGAATCGCAGTGACAACCGCCCACCCACGTAACACTCCTCATCAACACTCCTGCGTCCATTTGCTTCACTCCTAAAAGGCCACTCTTCTACCGAAAATCTCAGTATCCACGAGACTCTTCCTTCCCGAAAGCCAATAATGAAATACGCTGCGACTCTCCAACGACATCTGGTTGCTATCGATATAACCCTAGAGACGCTAAAGGTTATCCATTACCCCCTCTATCCATTCATTTCGCTCTTTTCTGAAAATATTCCAAGGAAACGGTTTCCAAGATACTACTGGGAGAGGTAACAAGAAGTTCGACAATGGATGTTTTGATTTCCGCACATTCTCGAGGTCCCTTTTGCCCATTCACATGAACCTGAATATCTTCAAAAATTATCTTGAATATACGAATAATAATATATTACGAATATACTCAAAATAAAGATTTTCTCTGGGTTAAAAAATTAGAATAGACAAAATTATATCGTTTGATAAAGAAGCTAATCAGCAGACGAGCTTTTGTTATTGGGAATATGGTCCACATGTTCATTATATATAAAATGAGTTAAATATAATTATTACAGTAAATTTATCAAAATAAATCGTTTTAAATTATTCGATATTAAGAAAAATATTTCTTAGTATATGAATCACCAAATTTTTATCTTTTCTATGTTGATATCTCAGGGAAAACCGAAAATTTATCGTGTTAAACTTATAATAAAATATTTGAAAGGATATTTAAAATTTTAAGAAATAATAATTTTGATAAGAAATATAAAGATTTTATAACAAAAATCTTGCTTTATAATACATATATTAAGATAAGGCAAGTTTTCCGACTTCCTATGCTTATTTTTACGACAAAATTATCATTTATTACGTATGCAATGCATACTTATCTCAATAGGAGATTAATCTTTTATAAAAGTGTATAAAAACAGACGAAACACTGCGATCAGAACGGAAGAGAGGATGATACTATTTTAATGAAACCTAGGCAAATGCGAGAGAGAGAGTGTGTAAGGCCGAAGAGTTGTAAAAAAGACTCTACTAAAAACCTTTTGTCTCTTTTTATATTCAAAGAGAGAGAGTTCCATCGTCTGGCGTTTCCCGTCCATGTGCTCCATATCGTGGGAGTTGAAGGTAGCAAAAATTAACCGTAGGATTCGGTGGGATATGTTTTTTTGGAGGGAGACGAAAGGAAAGAGATTTTTAAACGTCGGCGCGGGAAAGGAAACAGCCGAGCGGTGTGTGTGGTCCCAATATTTTTGGAGGCGAGTGTTTTCCTTAACCACCGATGACATCCATCAAACTTCTTCAGAGATTGGGACGGCAAATATTGGAGGCGCTGTATAAATAAATTCATGCCAAATGAACCCGGTGAAATACTTCTTCTTTTTCGCCATAGGAAGTTGATGACTGTTTAGTTGTTTGGAATTTCCGGAGTTGATTAAATTGAACGATCCATCTCTTATACAACACTTAATGAACTTTTGACGCCTTCGAACGATTAAGAAGAGTAATTTTACATTATCATTGGTTATAGTGTATCTGAGAAATGGGCAATTAAGATAAATAAATTAAAGAGAAGAATAACTTAAAAGAAGAGAAGAAATAAGAATGTGGGTAGATTACAGTGTAAAGGGGTTCAACGAGTTTTATAGAGCGTTCGTAAATTAATAATATGTAGGATATTTCCACATTTGTCGAGTAAGGTAAATTCATCATCGTTGGTTTTCAGACTTTCGGTAGGTTTTTGATTTGATGGTTAATTGATCTCTACATTATCGTCTATTTTCTACCATAGCCTTAAGATTCTGTAAACTCTCTTTTTTTTTTGTTGGGTCTTCCATTAGATGATACCTTTTCCGACCCATTCATCTCCAAACTTTCTTTCGATTATCTCCTTTATCATGCATCCTATTATAGGAATAGGATGCATGATATATATTCTTATATATCTTCGGGTATCTTTCCTCCATTGTATTTTTTCTATTAGTTCCCTGTTTCCTCCTGTTCTTTGTAATACCTCTTCATTTATGATATTTTCTACCCACTCACTTTTCAAAGGGTTCTGGTTACTGAATAACTCTTTTTCGTAAATGCATAAATACATAATTGTGAAATCTATTATAAGTTTAATTGAATAGAGATTTTAATCCTGTGCGATTAATGGTTTTCGTATTTAAGAGGAAAATTTGAAGACAAGTGCATAAAAATAAATTAATAATTTGAAAAATCCCATTTTTGTGGATTTGCAAATGAAAATAAAAAAATTAAGTATAGAGCCGCTTAAAAGAACATGATTTATCTAAATAGTATTTTTGTTACATCCAAACATCAATTACCTAGCATATAAACTATACTTCTCCACAACAACTAATATTTCTCCATAAATTTTTTTTGTCGACCCACTTTTTATCCAAATATTTATTAAACATTGTTTATGTACGAAATTTCTGGTAATTTTGAAGAACTCTGATCTATTTTATTTCTGTTTCGACTCTTGATTGCAATACTATTCCTATTTGAACCAAGAAGAACTTAGAACCTTTTAATAGTATATAATTATTTTGATAAAAACTTGGAGAATCAAGCCCTGAGGATTGGAACAAGACAGTTGGAAGCTAACTATGTGGGTATTTATATTTTTAACTACTGCTTTTTGGTGAATAATTGTAAAGAATATTGAATTAATCTAAGGGAATCAATTTTTCCAACAAATCCACCATTTTAAGTCTGTACTCGATGATAACTGAACTGATTGAATCCATGGTTTATTTGTTATAGAATAAAGATTTACATAATAACTGTTTTTATCTTCAAGTTTATATATTTCGATTGATCACAAATTGATATAGGATAGTAGATAGATTCATACCTAGCGCAGTACAATATTTTTTTAATCTTAGGAATTCTACCGTTTCCTTTTGCGTGAGAACAGAAAAAAGAAAATGTGGACCAAAGCTGAAGAAAAGAGGCGTCAAATAGTTCTGGCGCCATCGAAAGAAACAAAATGGTATTTATTGACGTAAAGTGCAGTCGGTGGTTTACCGCCAGAGGCGTCAATATCATTGGAATCTCTGCTTTCCGATGGGCTAAAACTTTGTACTAGATCCTATTCCTAGTAATAACAGGAACGAGATGTTAACTATGTTCTTTATTAAAGATTGATTCATTAGCCCCTATTATCAACAGGAGTTTTGTTAAATACCTATTCTCATCAACCATGTGCGAATAATGGAAACGAGTTCCTTATCAATGCATCCTTTCACTCCAAACCTCAGAAGAGAAACCACTTCCGTAGTCTGCAGCTCGTTCAAGATGGAAGTGCCCGAAGCGGCAAACACGTCACCCGATGTTTTGGGGGTTTAACTATCTCAATGAACGAGACCTGTTCATTGGAAATGGACTCATGGGAAAGGGGTGTGGGAATAGGGCGAAAGATGTCTTGGATTCCATCCTCGTTTATGGAATCGCCAATGAGGAACCTTCCAATGCTACACTCTTCACCAATCAAAGCTTAATCCTCACTCTACTAGATGGAAAGATGCTCTATTATGGTGCTGCTGACAAGTAGACATAACAAGGAGCGGACTGTTTGAGAAAGCAAACACAACACTGCTGCTGCAAGTTACGTTCCGAGCGATAAATGGTCTTGGATTTTGGAAATAAATGAAAAATACAGCGGGATGCGTGACGGGAGCTATTGCAGGTAAGAGTGCAAGCATTTTATATTTATTTTAATTAAATCCAAATATTAAAAAAAGGAAATTCTTACTTCTGAAGATAAAGTTTCCTGGTGCGACAATGAATAATGATTGGGACTGATGCAAAACGTAAATGTAGGTTTTAACGAGGAATAAAATTTTATTCACAGAATCAGGCAAGATGCGGTGGAAATTCATCACATGAAATGAAGGAAACAAAATGGTACTTTTTATAATACCCGTGGAAAGGTTGGCTTTCCACGAAGTCACGCCTACTAATATCGATTTCAGTATTTCGCTACTATTATTTTATAAATTTCATAAATATTTTATAACGTATTTGCACCAATTGTGAACATAAAGTCTACTAATTCCTTGATTTTATGCATAAATAGACATTCGCGATATTAAAGGATATTTACGCATAAACTTATAATAATCGCAGATATACTTGACAAAACTCATATGAAACAAATTATACACCTGTAGAAATCTTCGTAATTTTTTATTTTATATCTGAGAAGTTTTATTTCTCAGGTTGAGGCCATTTTATGATGATATTGCCCCTATCTCAAATGCTCGATCTTAAACCACAATTGCTTGGAAAAGAACAAAAGCTCAGGACTTCTTCAATGAGAAAAAAAATCTTGTGAAAGGTTATGTCGAAATCCCTTTATTCTTCTTCTTCCTCATTTTCTACCGTTCATTTTTATAACTCATTTTTAGGAGCACAACACGCCGAAAATATGTATTCATTGCAAACTTATGAAAAACATTACCTCTACTTATTCCGGATTTTAAGCTTAATCAATTATGTTGGTTATTTAATGGAAATAAAATCACAATACCATACAATTTTATCAATCTTTATGTAGTGTTTTAAAAAATACTTAGAAAGGCCAAATGGTCAATATTTTCATCTAAGTATATATATATCGAGATGCTTAGGTGAACATGCACTATTCAAATATATGCATTGGTATTCTATTTTCTAAATATCACCTCAAACATTTAGTCAAAATTTTTACAGCTAATGTTTAAATTTATTACTTAACTTACAAAATATTTACAATTAATGAATTTTTGGTTCCTCCAATGTGCTAACTACCTAAAAATATGGAAAAACACATATTTTTAGGCGATTGAGAAGTCAAAATGTATCCCTCCTTATTATTCTATACTCCAAGATTTTTGTATCCAAGAAATTTACAGAATTAGGTGAGATGTGGTGGAAATCAATCATGCACAATTAAGGAGACAATGTTACTACGTTTCCCCTGGAGATTTATTAAATACCGGTCTAAACGAGTAAACGTCATCTTTAGGATTTTATATTTGTTTTCTGTAAAAAATTGATGCAATGCTTAAAAGATTACTATTACGGATAACTTGTTCTCACTGAAAAATAGTATGGAATCAAACGAAGTTTGTCATTTCTCCAATACGCTCTGAAATGTAAGCGAAACCTCGAAAGATTCGAATAGAAAACGCATCATTTTCATTGCTTTAATGGTCCTTTAATAACCATTAAAACAGTTTTTATCATTAGACGAAGATTTTATTTTTTCCTTCTCTTTATACAACCACAATATCTGCAGTCGTGGCCGAGTGGTTAAGGCGACTGACTAGAAATCAGTTTCCCTCTGGGAGCGTAGGTTCGAGTCCTACCGACTGCGTAATTTTTGCCGGTCACGGTGGCCGAGTGTCTCGCTCATAGTCTCGAGGTCCTAGGTTCGATTCCTGGCGGATCGGATAATTTTCTGACTGGTATGTGATGTATTTGTGTTCGTCCGTAGGGGTTGAAATGAATTAATGAAAGAGTGGTATATGGACTTAATTTCGCCTTGATTAATAAAGGCAATTCATTATTATTATTATGAACTTTCCACATCCACACATCCATCTACTCATTAAATATTTATGCGTAATGTTTAAAATCTTTAAATTTGATGATTTCTATAAGTATAGTAGCATCTTGAATTTTATTATAATAATAACTTCATTTCATTGATATGAATTATCAATATGCATGTATCTTCGTAAGTGAATTAGACGAAACTAAATTCAGTTATTATAGACATTTAATCAGGATTTTGTCAATATAATAGAATATTCTCTTATTTCGTTACCAGATCTGGGTCAACCACGCCAGTAAATAAAATGAAAAGAGGCAAAGAGGAAGTTGTACGGAAGGGAGGAAGTAAAGGAAAGAGTAAGACGGATTGGCGAAAGAAATGAAGGAATTGCCAGAGGGGGATTGTGGGTAAACAAGCACAAAGAGACGGGCACATGCGATTATGCACGCAAACATATAAACACGAACGCCACACCACAAAGATGGCGAAGTTGTCAGTCATTGAAGGAATAAAAGTGATGCGAAAATGGGGAAGATGAAAAGTTGGCCGAATTATAGGGAAGAAATGTGGGAAGCTTTCAAAAGATTTTCATCTCGGGACAGCGATTTTCGCTGGAGGAGACCGGCTTTTCAAAATGCTTTTCTTAGCTTTTCAAGGATTTTCAGAAGATAAAAGACCCCGAATGAAGCAAAGTCCCCCTTTAATAGCGGCAAAACAGCTTTTTAACGGCAAAGTTTGGATAACTCGCTCGAGTTTATTTTGAGAGGATATTGCGGAAATAGCGTATGGAAGGTCGAAAGAAGGAGATTCAGGACGGAAAATGGAAATAATCATGTTATTTTGATAGAGGTAAAATTCATACATTATAGGTGGAAACTTTATACATATATATATATAGAAAAGGAAATAAATCACCCCTTGGTATGCATGATACATCGAATGATTTTTCTCATGTCTCATTGTGTGATCGTCCTGTATTAATAATAATATGCATTTATTACTTTAGGTCGAAATTTAGTCTTTACAGAACACTCTTCCATATAACCTCTACAAACATACATACAAATAAATCCATTCCCAGAACCAGAAATTTTTCATACTCGAACCTTGGACCTCGAGACTTTGAGAGCTAATACTCAATGTATAATTCAAAGCACTCAGCCACCGAGTCAATGTATTGGTACATGTTTGCAAATATTGGTAAATATACAAGATAAAAGTTGTTTAATACTTCTACTGAATCAATTATAAGCCATATAAGTTTAATTGGTCACATATTTATATCATCATTTATCATATACTATTTTGCGTTGTTAATGTTCTGAAAATGCTGCATTAAAAGTTGAAATTACAAAAGAATTGACAGTTTTTTCTTTTTTTTAAACTTCACCAAAAAATCATGAAAATTTCACCATGTCTAGATACAACACTAATTTGCCTGAGTTGGTATATGAATGTCATATTAATACGCTAATTTTCTAGTATGGAAACAGATGAATTCTTTCTAAGAAAGTTCTTTCCCATCATTTCGAAAGTTTATTTTGCAAGTTGAAATAAGAAAAGAGTCAAGATAATATAATCTTCTGTTATATCTTTAGGGCGGATGGAGAATCAGTTTATGATCTCTCGAGGCATTTGTAAAATAATTTTATTACTTCTCTTATCGGTAGCATTATGGTATTCTGCTGAATTACTTATCACTTTCTAAAATTGAAATTTTCCTCGGTATATTCATAGCATTTCGTTAAAGTAAAAGGTAAGGTAAAGTAAGAAATATAACGGTTACACCTAATATACTTCTGTTATGTATTCCACTCGATTTTAGGGAAAATTAGGCCCAATATCAGTGGTACCGAATACTTAAGATTTCTAATCACAAATTAAAATAGTTTAATGCTTACCATCGATTTTTATTTAATTTAATCCATTTGGATCATTGATTTCATATAATTTATGTATTAGTTAAATATTCTCTTAAATTTAATATTCATCGCATTAAATCTTTTAATAAATCGTGTAATATCACAAGAATCTTCCTTATATTTCTTTCGCATCGCCGAAAAAATTAGTTACAGTATTCAAATTCAATTGAGGGTCATCCATCATAAAATGCTCGCCTATCAAATAATATTTTATTTGAAAGCGTAATCTAAGGAAAGAGATAGAGAGATTATATATTTCAATCTCTTCTATGTGGTTTCAATTTCATGTACTGGCTCATTGATAGCTGATAAAATTTATCTGTTAAATATTTAACTGTTGAAGAATCTGATGAAAGAACAAGAGGTTTACAAATAGCTTATGGACTGTATGTTTATTCCATCTTAAATCGTGAAAATTAACTCTTATTGGAAATGCAGCCATCGCTATGAACAAGGATTTGCAAGTTTTACCATGTATTTTTCTAAACTCAAAATTAAACCCTTGCAACTAACTTTACAAAGTTAGAGCTCCAATAGAAAACTCATTTTATTATAATTTTATTTATAAAAACCGAATAATCTTGGAAATTTATCAAAATACGACACAAACATTTATTAATTATTGTCTTTAAGATAACACTATTCCTCTTGTTCCAAATTATTTGAATCGTATATAAAGAGGGAGAATAACTGGGAGCATTACTAAACGAATAGTTCAAATATTTCCAAGAGTATTTCAAATATAGGTGAAAGCTTTTGATTTTATCTTATCATTTGTACAGTTTTATTTACACGTAAAATATAGTCAGTGAAAACAAATGCACTTCTTAATTCGCAAGAAAAATATCGAAATAATTGGACCGAAAAAGGAAGAAAAACAAGTTTCATATTTAATACCAATAAAAAATCTAAATAAAACGCTCATGAAATTGAGAATTAATGCATTTATGTATGTACGTTGACGCTGATTGAAATTTCTCGCAATGACGTCGAAAATATTGAGTAAAAAATTAAATAAAAACTAAAAGAGAAACCGATGCAGAAATGGAGGGAAGTATTGAAAGAAGATGTGGGAGGCTGTAGGGAGGAGTGCAGGATGGAGTTTAGGGGGCGTGGCATCAGTCACGTGGTCCAAATGCTCATAGGTTTCCCACGGACGGGGGTTCGACGGCAGGGAAGGGGTGGGGGGACGAAGGGGCGTGGCCAGGGTTAGATTTAGACACCCTCTCTTCCGGGGGAGGGAGATGGTTACGAGGGGGAGGAAACAAAAGACTGAAAACTGATTGTGCTACACTGGGAGATTAAGGCGCCACCTTGAGTCTCACACACACACACCCACACACGTTTCCAAACCACTGGAGTAACCGGATTCGAATGGGAAACAGTGCTGTTCACTGGCGGCATGGAAGCGCGGCACCGGGATGAAGTGCTTGCGGTGGATTTTTAACGAGCGCGCGCATCGCTCACAATTATTTGACATCTCCTCTCTTATGTGCGCCTGTTCTCTCAAGAATGCTGCATTCCCGAATTTGAGTAGCGACTGGAATTCCACGTACGGAAAATCGCGAAATCGATCTTAATCGACGAGTGAGTCTGTTAGTGCGATTGAGTGTGGTATTGTGCAAGGAACTGTGACTGACTGAACCCTTCACTGACAACCTCACAGGCCTACATTTATAAAAGGGTTTTTGTGCCCGGAATTCCAGGAATTTCAGGAATTCCATCCAATTTCTGCGCAGCTGCAAAGGGTCGCGAGAGAATTCCACGGGTGTGTATACAACGAAGACTCGAAATATCAAATCGGAAGTGGAAAAAACATAGACTTCTTGTAATATGGAAAACGCTTAACAGTTACAGACTTTCCATATGAGCTAAGACTATACAACAAGCAGTTATTGTTGTGACCACTGTATAAAGTGCGAGCGATGAACATGAATGCGGCAGGCGGCGGTGCCGGAGCTCTGGGAGTGGGCAGTGGAGTTCTAGTGGGGATCGGTGGTGCCGGGAGCGGTGGAAGCGGTGGAGGGAGCAGCATCCCTTATCCAACGACGGAGAAGGGTGCCAGGAGGCCAAAGTGCGCTAGATGCCGGAACCATGGCACTATCTCGTGGCTCAAAGGGCACAAAAGACACTGCCGATTTAGAGACTGTGCATGTCCGAAATGCAACCTAATTGCGGAGAGGCAACGCGTTATGGCAGCGCAGGTGAGTTAAGATTGATGGAATAATTTTATGCAAATAGAAAAACTCTCAAGACTATGTAAATAAGTAAACGTACGTTTAAGTATGTAAAGTGAATGTATGTTTAATAAATTATGTATGAATATTTAAGCAATTAAGTTAAATAACGAACTCTATTGAAAAGGAAAATCACTAAGTAGAATCAACAACACAACTGTTGCAACCGGTTTCGTCTACAGATTGACATTATTTGGCAGTATTCCACGAAGTTAAAACTGTACAAATTAATGTTATGTTATATAGCTAAAAATCAAATTTCATGAAGTATTGGTAAATACGATGAATATAATATCTCCATGAAAGTTTTGAATGATCAGTTATGATGATGATAACGATGAATTATCTCGTAGATTACTATGAAAACATCGTGAAATATCAAATATAATAATTATTAGAGTGGAAAGTTAATGAGAAATTGCCCAATAAAAAGTATTCATAATATTATTAATAAATGAGAATCTTTCTCATAGTCAAATCTTCAGATGTAATAAAATTTAAATATGTTTCAGTAGAAGTATCTTAAATGTAACATTATGTAAAAAGAGAATACCCAATGATGTGTAAGTAATAATTATACGGATTACGTCCAATAGATGTGGTCCAATAGAAGTGATATAGAAGGCTATGGGCCATAGATATTTCCATCGTTTTCTCGTTAGCTCCTTTGACGTCATTATAAATATTTGTATAAATGTCTAAACGATTATGAAAAAGCGTATCCGTAGGCCAAAAGTCCTTAGTTTACGCGCCGTGGGCTGTATTCGTAGTCAAGAGAAACAGCGGCGGGCGCCGACCGAAATACGTTTCTCCTTTTGAAAAAAAAAAATATTCGGGTAAAAAACCAATGGTTGCATATTAGTGGGAGGAATTCTTGTAATAAGCGTTTCGAAATAGAATATATATATATGATGACCGTACATTCAAATCTACTTCGAGTTAGAGCAGGGATATTTTTACACGATTTCATAAAGTTATTTAATTGTCTTTATCACCAAATAAAAATTTAGATGAAGATTAATCACAAATATTAGAAAGATAAATTTTACTTTACAATATTACTATAAATTTTCTGAGAAAATCATGAAGAAGAATGAATTTGAATTGAATGGGAAGGAAGTACAGTTCGAGTTCAGGCTTCGTCAACATGATAAAGTCAATATATTGGCTTCATTATTTCTAAAAACATTTATTTTACGAAACTTTCATATAAACCACAATATAAATAAATAATGTTAAGGTCTCTTATCGTGTTTCTTGAATGTATCGAAGCTCTAATCTCCATTTAACCTTTTCTTATTCCCCCATTCTTCACTAAGGTTTTATTAACTAAAACAGAATAATGTATAGAAGTCTAATTCATCAGAATTTTAAATTTACTCCCTTAAGAAAGGTATTTCAGACATTTTTAAAGCGGATAAAAAGCAGTTTCCTCTCAATTTTAAAGAACCCTACGAGAATCTGAGGAGATGAATATGAGTGCTTACTTCTCAGGTATAATTTAACGTGTATTTCACACTAAGAACTTGTCCGAATTTTATGTTTGAAATTTACCTATTAGCACCAATAAATAATTCTGGTCAAAGTAAAATACATATCAATAAAAATTATAAATAATTATCATTAACAAATGTGATTTTCAATTTAAATTTCACAACTTGACACATATTCCCTCTTTAGCGATTCGAAAATAAAATGGCGTTGTTGAGAACCATTGCCCATCGTAGAACTCAAAAATGTCGAATTTCTTCTTTATCAAGAACTGCTGATTTTGCTGAGATTTACTCAAAACATAATAATTTCATTTAATATATAACATTCTTTTTCCGCTAGCAATATTTTTCAATCCACTTTGAACGGCTTGGATATTAATTTCACAATTTCGACTGTTTCGGATTCAATTCTTAATTACTACATACTTGGATTGCTTGAAAAATCTATTATTATAGATATTTACATTCCAATTCATAAATTTAAAAATATTAATTTGATTACAAAACAAAAAGCAAAGTGTTTAATGAATATATAACACTTATTTTTGGAAAAAAGGTTTGATTTAATTTAGCAAAGTTGAATAAATTAATAAGTTAATTAAAAGATTCAAATTTTAAAATCAAACATAGATAATGAATGATTCATATACAATATAATCAACAATAAAATGGTTACTTGTGTGGATTACTGAGAATCGTGTTTCTCTAGACGAAATAACAATGTCCTCAAGCGTGTAAAGATTTCGCCAATAGAAACTTAAAGTAAAATCAACATACGGATACAGAATATAAAATTTTGAAGGCGTTATTCAAGTATAATATACATTGTTTCTTAAAAATGTAACCATTTTCAATGATCTCTTATCCCTAACGTATTTCACAATGAAATTTTGACGATGTTATCTATTTAAGTACTGTTTGGGCAGAGATAAATAATAAAACAATAAAATCATTTCTGAATCATTTGGGTCGTTTCAGATAATTTTAAACTTTGGAATAAACCAAAATTAAAAGTTTCTTAAAATATAAATTTTCTTTTGAAGAAAAATTTACTTATACATTCCAAGTTGATTAATCTACTTTAATTTATCTCTTTTAGAGCATTTTTTATTTTCGTTAATACACTCTTATATAACTCGATTACTTTCAAGTAAAGAAAAATTCTTGTAAAGAGAAAGTTCCTTATAATAAAATTGTTATTATTGTTTCGTGTCATTTACTAATGTCTCTTCACCATGCTAAAAAATACAGCAACGATTCTTATAAAATTAAATAAGTAATAATCAATGATAATATATAGGGATGCACAAGGAAAAGAAGTTTCTGCTTTAACCAATCAATTAGAAACTGAGAAATTCCATATTTAAATCCTTTCTACTAAAAATACATACAATAATCTCCTTAATCCTACAGTTATTTATTCAGTATTCCGGATTTTATTGTTATATTAAAATTGCAGTAGAAATATGAAGTTATTTTTTATTCTAATACATGGTATAAATCTCTGGAATACGCCTGTCACTGGAATCTTGGGATAATATCACTTATTTATTGAATGTGTAATATAATCATAATTCCAGTAATAGATGAAAATAGGATTTATACGTAATATTCCAAACTTACTCTTAAGTAAGATTTGTAATCAATGAATAAGAGGGAACAATCATCCAAAGAAATTGATCTCTGAGATACTAGTTAAGACAATTCAAGATCCACAGATACGAACTTCAGTTCTTGAAGACGTTAAATTATGAACGAAACTAGTAGCCTTGAAATAAATTTCTAGAAAGTAGTAAGTAACAAACAATCCTTTATTTATTTGATATGCGCTTCTTCAAAGTTGAGCATATGTAAATTTCAGATTCATAATGTAAATTATGACCTACTCATGGAAATATTGAGAAGGTATTATCCGATAGGACTGAGGCTCAATTCTGGATCTCCGAGATTTTCGTGTATTTCTCTTATTGATTAATCTTTAAATAATTAGCTATAGTAGTCCCCCCTGTAACACTCCAAAAGGTGGCATAAACGGTATCCACGTAGATAATAGTACTGAGTTTTGGGATGGAATGCATCAACTGAAATAATTCTTAATAAGATAAATGTTTCAAATAATCATACCCATCTTAAGAGTAATGGAAAACTAAGATTTTTCTATTTTTGATCTACTCTCTAATCGCCCGTCGTGATTAATTTTATGTCGAGAGAAAATTAGAATCACTACGTATCCACACACTTCTCCAAAACCAAAGACCCCGCACATCAATTTCTCTCCTTCTATGCGTCCGTCTTTTCTCGGGAAATCTCAGCGTATCTGACCAATTAATCAGTTTCGCCAACTGTTTGCCGTTTCTATTTGTAAGGAAACTTGGGCAGTGAGGCCGAGTCGCTAGGGAGACGGAGAGAACATTGAAAGAAATCGAGTGAGGGAGATGTGGTTACTCGATCTGGAACTCGATGTGGAAGGAAAAATAAGAGGTGTAAATGTAGGAAGTTGGAAGAAGTGTTTGATTGAAAAATGGAGATAAAATCGTAAATAGAGGCTTGATATTATCGCACGGATTATTAGTAGGAGGTTTTAAATATACGAAGGAGGGTTAAAGATTTAATAATGGTATTTTAATAATTGATTATAATCACAATTTATCATCAGCTCCTCAAAAATGAAATCTTTTAAACGCTACGTTACATCTTATTTATCATACATAAATTACACATCATCATACATTTTTTAAATTGGAATATTTAAAACAATCAGACTTATGGAAAATTTACTGAATAATTTCTGGAGCTTAAAAACTGAAAATTTACACATTTTTGGTAAGATAAATTGTTGGCTTTTTCAATCAAGTAAAATTAAATACAGGAATCAGTAAAAAGAAGTTGTTTTTACGATGTATACCTCAGTTGAAGATGAGGAATGAGAGCCATTGAAAGAAACAAATCTAGGGTGAAGTAATCGTATGATTCAACATTGATATGAGCAAAGGAATGTTTTCAATATTAGAACATATAAAGTTTAAACACGTGCATATTCAATTCTACCGCAAATTAATTTTCGTTTTTAAGATCTTGAATATCTAATTTTCCAAACACTCACCAATTAAATGCTTATGGAAGCTTACATCACTCACTCATTACTATACACCTGATATCAATCAACGGTTTCCTTTTTCTGTAAATATTCTAGTCTAGTTTGTAAGAAAAGCATTTAACTTACAAATGGTGTAATCCTTGCAGTCTCGGTCATCTAGCAGTGTTAAGGTGTCTTCAATACTCAGCGATCCAATAAAATTATCCTTCTCTTTATTTATAATTTAAAAAATTCTTTCTTTATGGATTTTATGTTAAGTGTCTATTGTTTTAAGTTGAATGAAAATTTTACTATATGTCCACTACTTTATCTCCTAAAACTAAATGGCTCGTTTGGTTTCAACGTAATGAAGAGTCTTTTCCATGATTTTAAGACGGAAATGCGGAATTCTATGTTATCTTTTGAGCGGATGTTTTTCTTGAATGAGATCCGCAAGAATGTTATATTGGTGTAGAGAAGTTCGCAGAGGGGAATGCCCTCTCCCATTGGCAGATATTGTGCAATCTCCTAAGGAGAGTAAATAATTAAAATGAATAAATGGATGCATCTCTTTTTAAATTTACATGTATAATGACTATATTAAGGTACCTTTAACAACAATATTGACGGAAAGTATTGATGAAATACCTTCTTTATTAACTTTAAAGATTTGTGTACATTAGGCTATCATTGAGCTTCGGTTTGGAAAGAAATATCGTATAGAAAACTTGTCTGCTTTAGCTTGAGTTTGTTATCTCTATAATTTTCCAACTGTCTTGCAGTCAGCAGTTTTCAGCAGTCTCTTAAAATACATTTTCTTCATATTAAAATCTGTTGTTTACATACAAATTAAAAGAATACTTTTGAGAAGAAGGCAATTTATCCAATTTAATGGATCTAGTTGTATTTATTATTTTATGGCTATTACAAATGATAACAGTCCCAATTAGAAAGGTATGAGAGATTTTATTTCAAAGATACAAATTTAGATGATTTTAAGCTTAAAAAAATATAGAAGAATATGAAACTATAAGAGCGAGTTGCAATAATTAGACAAAATTAGTTTTCATTAGAAATTCCCCTATTTTACTGTAAGATATTGAAAGAGCTATGATCTCTACAAATACTTAATTTTCATCGCTTCTTGTTCATATGTTGATATCATACTTACATATCATACTCCTTAAGTCGTTAATTGTTGAACTTACATTATCGGTTTTTGATATCTCAAATGTATGAAATTTTAATTTGTAACTGAAAACGTCTTTCCTTTTGTCATTCAAAACTAAATAATTAAATTAAATATAAATATAAATGGATATAAATAAAAATGGATACTATGATAGAATTTAGAACTGCATACGTAATGATTGTCCTCTTTCATCGTATTTTCATCATCCTTTCATAGATAAAAGTAACTTTTTTAACTTTGGACAGTTCGGTAGTATTAGTGTGTCGATGGAGGAATGAGAAATGGGGTCGGGCATTTACGGCTCCTCGTGGACACGGAGGACATAGATTGCAGGAGGCATTCCGATCTTTAGATGGGAGTGGCGCTTAACGGCGAGGGCGCCGGCGCACACAGCTTCCGCGAGGACCGCGTCTTCACCACGCCCTCACTTGCCTCATTTTGCAGCGCAAGAAATAATACCCGCATTATAAACCGACGGAGATTATTCACATTAATATCTGTTACTATACATTGAGGAATTCATACGATATGGTCTTAGTTTTGATACCATATAATTAAATGATTTTCATGCCGAATATTTATGGATGCATCTATTCAGGATTGTTCGTAATTCTAGTAATTAAAATAAAATGAATGTCAATCGGAGGATTTTTTATACGTTTCAACATTTATTATAGGCCACGTGTAAAAATTATGTAATCAAACACTACATGAGAATGCGTTACCTCGTGGAAGGATATTACAATGAAATAACTTTTCGTGCACTTCCACAATAACGGTTTCTTTCACTGCTGTTTATTTAAAGGAAGAGTTGATTCATTAGATAATTATTATTGGATTTATTTGAATAAATTTAGTTCTATTAATTATAATTCGCTTATTTTTTAAGCATTATAAGTCGGTGAGTCAGTAAGTTTTGATACTGCTAGTGTTGAGTTGTTATAAATTGGGCATCAAATACAATTGGAGTTATATCCCACTTTATGACAGTTTAATTAATCTAGTCCAAACTAATTTGTAGATTTTAAATGCATCATTTGCATATCTAACATGAAATCTCTATTTCGCAACATTTTTAATGAAATCCGTTAAAGTATCATTCAAAATTAGAAAGGAAATAATAGTACAAGATGTCGAATTTTTATTCCACTAAAATTCCTCTAATAAGGACACGTAATTTCAATTCTTTATGGACATACTGTATTAGGATTTTCATCAAATGTATACCCGAATCAGCTCCACGAACAGATTCTTCCCATATTTTGTAACATATATTTCATCATCATTATTTTGGGAGTGAATAAAAATAAATAGGCACTCTGCATGTTGTAATCTTTCTCATGTCCGTCATTTATTTTCTTCTTCTTTGTAAAAACGGGGTTAATTCGAGTATTTTTATTCGCAAAATTGAAAGCAATTGTACCTTCTTTAAGTTATAATGGCTTTGAATTATTTCCAATAGGAATATTTGCTTATAAACTGTTATTAGTCTTGTTATTGTTTGTTTAGTAACTGTTGTTTAGTATTCGATAAAATTTGAAAACCGGCTCACAAAGCTCTGACAATGAATTTCTTTATGATTAGCAATGAATTGGATATATGGGTAAGAGGATCTTCTTTTAGGGTCAATCAAACTGACAGAAGCCTATCGGAAATATGAATAATTGAAAGATATGAATGTCATAATCTTACATAAATACATAAAAACAGGGTATTTAAGAAAACCAAAAGTTGAAAAATACTTACAGACGAGTGTGAAATGATATGTGAATAAAAGATAAAGTTTACGTGATTTAAGATCGAGATGAGTGTTGTAGTTTCCAGTTTTATTTTCCGTGTTATATTGAATTATGATAAATTATATACCACTTGCATCTTCTTTCTAAAAAGATTTCCAATATATCTAGGAAAGCAAGAATAGTATTCGAAAGATAATTTATAATATTCAAATTCTTTTGGATATTAAAATTTACACAGTCAGTATTTGTATTATATTGCAAAGGAAGCACTTTAAGAAAACTATTTTGTTTACAAGTTTGGAAAAAAAACCATTTTAACGCATTCTCTTATGAGTTGTCACAGTTAATACAGACATTGACCATATTATAAAATATTTTACTTATTATAATTACATTATAATAAGTAAAATATTTTACTTATTATAATTATATTATACCTATTCTAATTACACCGTTAAATGCTCCACTGAAATATTGTTTCTTGAGAAAATCAGATGGCGGTTCATGATGTAACTTATATTAACTTATACGTCTCAAAATTTTAAGTAATTACTCTTTCGGCACATTATTGCGCACTATGCCTTCCTTAAATTTAAAAAAATGTTGCCCTGTCTGGCTGATTATTGAAAAAAGCATATTGTTGATAAATGTAATGGGCAAAGTATAGAACCCAGCATTTATTATAAGACCGCTTTTGAAACTGAAGTAGGTTTCAACAGATAAAAGTGATTCAGGTAAAGTGTAAAGGGATACGGATAGAAAAACGATAATCTCGATTTCTATTATGTAGTTATTATGCAAACAAACTCTATGAGACCCTTTCGAAGGCCACCTCCAACATCTGCACAATCCACTTAGAACCGCAATACATTTTAGGGGCTCTGATGCATTCATACTCACAAAGAATATCACTTTCAAACTAAATATGTGCGTAGGCGAATCATGGGATAGTTAATGCATGGTTAAAGGGTTTGCACAGGCGTCTGAGAGGTCCAGATGCATCGATTCCCAAGGGCTACACCAATCGGTGGGTGTGGTGGACCTTTCTTCTAACCCATTGGTGGCTACTCCTCGTTCAGTCCCGTGTAATCGGATCATTGTATCACAAAGTAAATCGAATGCATTCTGAAGCGATAAAAGGTAAACATGTTTATTGTACGGATGGATGGCGTTTCTATATTACAAAGTGGTGTTTCTTAACCACAAACAGTTCCGAGAAAATCTATGCGAGCTTTTGTCACATATCTTTTGATAATTTTAATGGTAAAGGTGAAAATGAATGAAAATGGAATGTTCTTTTGGTATAAAGAGATACATGGATCTGATGCTACTGACGAGATCCGTAGTATCTCCACACATATAGGGAACGGTTTTCATTTATAAGAGATGTACCTCATGTTTAAACTTCAGTTTCTATGATTGTTAATGAAAAAGAGACTGAGTTCTTTACTCTTTGAGTTTGAATGTGATGAAGAGCCTTACTTTTATTGTCAAATAATGGTTAACTAATAACCTGTGTAAACTGATAATCTTCGAATGTTAGAATATTCACGACTTGAGCCTCGATATAGAAAGTAAAGTGAGCATTTTTGCAGATGACACGGTGATTTATAAAGAAATAACTTCCGAGGAAGATCGCGTTTCTTTATTAAGAGAATTCGTTTTCAACGTTGGAGCGAAAATAGCAACTTGACCATAATGTTATAAAATGCTCCGTAGTAAATTTATTCGAAAGAAATTAGTTGTGTAAGAGTGTAGCGTTAAAAGTTAACGAATCAGAAATTAAAGTAGTTAAATATCTCGGGATTACTCTCACTAATAACATGAATTGGAGCACGCACACACGAAATATATGCGGTAAAGCAAATAGAAAACTCGGCTTCATTAGGCGTATTGTGGGTAGAAGTGACGAAAAAGTGAGAGAACGATGTTACTTCGTGTTAATTAGACCACAACCAGTATTTGGGATCCCGCGGACGAAATTAGTAACCGCGAACTCGAAAAGGTACAACGTAAAGCGATACGATTCGTAAAGTATTGCTACGATAAAAAGGTGAGTGTAACCAAATTACTATCAGACGCAGGTTGGAAAACATAAAATAGGTGTACACTTCATGCCACATGCCGAAAGGCGGCTTGCAGGGTACTGATGTAGATGTATCTTATCAAGTTTTCTATTCTATTTTATCAACTTTTAGAATGTCAGTCTTATCAGTATTCTTTGAATATATTTTGATCCTATTTTGTAAAATGTATTTTTAGAAAAGATCCTATATTTAATAAGGTAATTTAAATAATAATGGTGGATTGAAAGTGAAGCATCATCTTACTTTATGATCTAAAGGTAGCATTGAAAAGGCAGCAAGCTGCAGAAGATGCCATCGCGTTGGGCCTCCGGGCCATGGCAACTGGGCAACAGTTCGGATTTCTCCCTCCTGGACCCATATTCGCCCCGGTGCTCCCTCAATCGCATTCTCAAAGCACAGAATCATCGGAAACCGAAAGGAATATGATGCAGGAGAACAAGGACTCGGAAATCATTAGGGATTCAAACAAAGGTGAGATAATTATTGTATAATTAGTCATTTAATATCATTCGATGTTCTTTTATTAATTGAGAAATTTTTAATGTCTAATTTGTTTATGCTTATGTAATCGCTAATTTCTAATAGAAAATGTAAAGAAATTAGAGTATTGCCTAATGATTTTGATCTTATCCAGCGGCAGATTGTAATATATTAACTTGATGGAAACAAATTAATTATGCGTAGTATCTCACACGGTGAATACTATACACAAAAATATACTGAAAATTATGCAAAATTTTACATTCAAATGTAACAAAACAATTGAGTTGAATGTCTAATTTATGCATAATTCCGGATTAAACCTTGCTAAATTATATATTTAAAGTATTTGATATGAAATTTTGAGATTTTGGTTCACTGAAGGCCATATAGAGATAATGAAATATCTTTATCTTCATATACATCCTTCGAAATATAATTATGAAATCAGAGACATCAATTCAAAATTAAGAAAATGTGAATAAAAGACAATTTCTGTAGATTAAAAAATCCAGCATTAGTTTGAAATACATAACCAAAAGAGGAATGAATACTCAGACGAAAGGAAAGAACATTCGGAAAGTGATACAAAAGATTTTACTTTAAATCGATGAATGTAACTCCATACCCTGTTTTTGATTGAGCGATAGAGTATTTATAGACAAAGATTTCCTAATTACCCGTTATTAAATTGATTTAATTTAAACTGTTTCCAACCTTTTATTTAAACGCCACTGACTGTTATTCAAGGCCCAACAATGGACAAGGACGGTCGCGCATCGTCGCTGAGGTCTGATGAGGATGAAGACGATGAGGACTGCGTCGATGACACAGAAGACGATGGCCAAGGTGATGAGGACAGTGTTGTGGAAGTGGACAACGTGGTGGGAGGTGTGGTGACTACAATGGGTGAGGAGAAAATGACTCAAGGAGAAAAGCCTGTTCAAACGACATCGCAGCAGAGCCCTTCTTCTGAACGTTTATCGGCTGAAAGGCTATCCTCTTTGGAAATGCTGTCGAGGGTGTTTCCCGCCAAAAAGAGATCGGTCCTCGAACTAGTGCTTCAGAGGTGTGGAGATGACCTTCTAAAGGTAAACACAGGGAATCACTTTATCCTACATTCCTTCTCTTATGGAAATTTCCGTAAGTGGAGGTTCACTTATAATTGCCTCAGCATCTTCGAACCTTAAACGATATCATTAAAGACAGTAATGCATTAATTTGAAAATTATGCAAAAAATAGACTGGACGGAAAGTATTTTTTAAAATGTTCAAAATTTTATTCGACAATGCTACTTGTTTCGTCAATAATTCAAAATCGTCCAACACATAATGTTTTGTTATAGTTAGAAGTTACTAAATGTTCTTTTTATTAGTACGGCTCCATCCACAAAGTTGAGTTTGACCGTAACCTATCATATCATTAATTAATATGCTAATTAATAAAAATATCTATTATAAATACTTTTGCTTATAATTTAGTTCGATCATCTACATCTCCGAAAGAAAACATTTCTACTTCGTCATGAAATAATCTAACTGCGTAAGGAATAAAACACTCTCCATAAAGTACTTTAGAAAGAGATCATATATTCGTTAATATTTAATAAACAGGCAATCCAGCATTTTGTGGAGACTACGGCTACCATCCGAGGAGGAGTGAATACGATCGGCTGCAGCACTGCGTCCACAGTGCAAGGGGCGAGTGGAGGTGTTAACACTGTGCCAGCGGAGAATACTGGGATTCCAAATGAACGCGGTAAGAAATAACATAGTTATTTAGGTAACTTAGAAAATAATGTGGCTCTACTGGATTTTACTACAAGAAAAATAAACAAATAATGATATCATGTCGATAAAAACTCTTACTTAAAAGATCTTTACCATTTAATTCGTTTCTTAATAAGCTGCTCTCATTTTTTATTTAGGTAAATTCCCAAGCATCCGTGCTCCGATCTCAACCAAAGAATGTTGCCAAGGGAACGCTCTTCATCACTACTTGGCTTCCTATCAATACGCGAGCGCCGGCGGAGCAGTGTCCAAGGAGATTCCATCTCCAAACAACCCGTACTTCCAGCCCTACCAGCAGCAGGGATCTGCAAAGTCGGCCTTCACACCGGTCTCCGCCTCCTCCTCCTCTTCCACATCCTCCACTTCATCAGCCTCCTCCGCCTCTTCGCCTCCACCTCGACAAGGACTCATCCTGCCTCCACCCGCGGCACACCAATCTTTACCATTCGCAGTCTCATTTCTTCGGCCATCTCCTTTCCCTCACCCGTATTTGAATTTCCCGCCTCCTCCTCCCCCTCCCCCGATCCCTCCTCAAGAGGACCTACACCCGCACCACCTCCTCTTCCCACCAACATCCACCTCCGCCCCGACTCCCACCACCGCCTCTTTAGCATTTCCGGGTCCAGGGTTCATGGCTCCCCTTTTCATGGGTGGTGCAGGTGCTGGCGGCGATTCCGTTTTCCTTCCCCCTATATTGACGCACCACCACCACGCATCGTCTGCACACCTCCACCCTCTTCATCCATCTCTGCCCCGTCCTCTGAACGCGGACGTCATGTGCTGTTTACCTAGCTGCGAGGATTGCCGTTACCACGTGGCAGTGGGCTCGGAGGGTGCCTCGCTCGAGGACGGTGCGGAGGTGAAGACCTCTGACAGGAAGAGGAATTGACCCAATGGAAGCAGTGGCAGAACTCGATACGATTAAAAACTGCTTAAAAGTCGTCTTTCGGTGGTGGAAAGGAATATAGTTTGGGGTTGTGATCAAGAAGATACCATTGTGATTGTCTAGTGCTTGTCTGTACGATTCTTACGAATAGATTACGTGATTTCAATGTTCAACATTAAATGTCTCTAATCCAATATGAGTTGGCGAGAAGAACTTCTGAAGGTTATGAAAACTGAATCTAGGTGACAAAAAAGTATTGTTTGTTTTAATAAATGTGTGATCTTATCAAGGACGTAATAAATTATGAGTATACTAAGTGGTTCTTTGAATGGATGTAGAGTTCCTCCTTCCTCGGTAAAAGCCATCGTTTGAGTAAGCGTAAATTAAAAAAAATAATAGATAAATGGTTCCTTAATAAATTCAGGCAAAGTAGGTTCATTATGAGATGTTACCGATCCTATATGCACATGGATTCAATGAAATATAGTTTATGCTTCAGAAGAACTACCACACACGCCTTCTTTCGGCAGGTGGCAGTAGCGGTGGAGAAAAATATGGGTGATTGATGGTGGGTCTACCTCAATATGGAATATATATGTTATCAACCTCAATATTTGTGAATCGAAAACGAATAATAAGATAAATGAATGCCATCAAAATTTTGATTGTTTATTCTCCCCGCGAATCTAACGATACAAAGATTCTCGAGAGAGGATACTAAAAAATAATGCAAGAATATAACAGTATTCTATTAATATATTCCGAAAATATAGCAGTATTCAGACATCTGTTTGAAGGCAACAGTTGAATAAAGATATGGATGAATGAATAAGGCAACAGTTGAATAACAATATGAATAAAATAACATATTAACTGATATTGTCTGTTTTATCGAATCCCATTGCTAATTAGCTATTTTAAGGTTGCTCTTGAAAAATAATTTTCATTTTCATTTAATAATTCATCTATTTTTAATCTGAAATTAAAATTTGTTGATGAATATTTTATTGCTCCCGATATCATTTATAAAAACTATCGATTTGCAATCAACCGTCATCGTGATTTAAAGGTGTATATTCTTGAATTTGAGACGCCGGATAACTTTTTGAGAGAAAATTCTGCATAACAATTTCATGTAACAAGAAGCAAATCATTATAAAAATGATAAACTTTCTTAAACAAAGAAAAATCTCCATATGCCTTAAACCTTATGAATTGAAAAATCCAAAGAAAACCGACCGTGAGGGTTGATGGGTTATTATCAACGAATGTTCCGTAAAAATGGTATTGATTCGAACTCTTTGGCAGTTTTTGCCTTAAAATTCTATTTATGATACTTAAACAAAGGTTGATTCTTACTACATACGAACGTGTAGTTTTAGATTTAAAAATATATGTTTAAATGTATATATTATTGATATCAAAATGTTGTACAGCCCCAATAAAATGTTACAGTGCTTTTGTGCAGGAGTGAAAAAGAATAATTATTTCAATGGATCCACCTATTTATAAGCAAAAAATTAAAAGATAAAAGCTAAGATTTAAATTTCTTGGTCCAGCTGAGAATTTTTATTCACAAAATATCTCTTAAAATGTATTTATTTATAATGCATAAAGCAATTCCAGTGAAGAATGATACGGGATAATTAGGTCAATAAAGGAAGCAGCTGTACTCGATAAGAATATCATACTAGGAAAGGCCGAAGGATATCCACATTAGATAATTCAGAAAGAGATATCCTCATGAATAGTTTTCAAGGAATTTAGATATATTTAAACCAAATTGATGGGATTTGAATCCAATCAGAAAGTAAAAAAAATTTCAATTCAATAGTCAACCAAGTGGTTTATTAAGGAATTTGCTAATACCAGCATTCGTCCAATCAAAGGTTCTATATTAATCGTAGTGGGTTTGAAAATTTTGATCAATTTTTATAAAGTAAGAGCATATGTGCTGTATAATAAGTTGCCGAGTTGAAAATAGGAGATGATTTAAAAACGTTCTTCAAACCATGATTTTCAATGAAGAAAAATAACTTCCGTTTTATCATACAAGAAGTTAGAATTATAGTTAACTAAGGCAAAAGAAAACAACTTGAAATCGCGAACCTAGTGGACTAGTTTATATAATACTATAAATAATAAAAGTTAATAAAATTTCCTTGATCAATACATCTATATAATAATACAATAGTATACATTTTTAAAATGCAGTGATAAAAATTTTTACTGAATACCTAGTAGGATAAGGTGATTACCACCTAGGAGGTGATGATTCTTTACCAACATATTCCAAAATGTATGCACTTGATGTCAAACGCTTTTCACGCAAACCACTCCGCTGCGGACATGGGTAATTCGCGACAAATTCAAACATACCATGAAGAAAAGGCGTGAAGAATAACTATAACATTAGTTTGGAACATACACCTATGGAAAGATTAATTTCACACCATATACTAAGATCAAAAATGATGGCTATACTGGGACTCGAACCCAGTTTTCTCCCTTCCCAGGCAGGTGTGCTAACCCTAAGATACCGCGTCAATTTGGCAAATCAGCATAGTGGGGGACCTGGGTTCGAGTCCTGGTCATCTTGTTTTCCTTTCCGTCTAACCCTTGCATTCAAGTCACACGGACTCATTCTCATTTTCCTTAATGATGTTCAAATCTTATGTTTATGAACAATAATTCATTGAACTTATAACTAACAACAGCAATCAATTGCACACTACACCTTTTAACATAAACCAGTTATATGATTGATATTACTGTTGAAATGAACTCCTTAATCAACTGAATGATTTTCATCCTTCACTTTCAGCAAAAAGAAATGCTTAATTACCAGGGTTAAGCTACGTATGTTTTACGTCGAAGTTATCATCTATCATCTAAATTATAAAATGATATTTTATAATATAATAATAGTTTAGATTGATAATATGTTATAAGATAATAGATAACATTCAGAATATCCTAAATATTACCTATTACGCATAGCAATTCTGGAGCCTTTTTCGAATGAAAATCCGCAAGCTATTGACCTTGCGGATATCTACGGATAAACCAATCCTCGAGATAAGATTAGGAGATTTAAAAGATCGTAGTAATCGAATATAAGGCAAATGAGAAGGAAACTCCGAGACCCAATTCAATCTGTGTATTTACAGGATGAAATCGTGTGCGGTAGCCAACTACCACAAATACGATCTAATTCATCTACTTAATTACTGGCGACTTTCTAGAGAAGCTCCCGTAACAAGTTTCCCTCTCTCATAGTTTTAGCTCCCTCCAGGCCATAGAAACAATTTGTATTCCGGCATCGTCGCCATGTGCCCATAGGGATTTGCAACGCAGGAGATCCCGTTGCCTCGCAACTCGGAAGAAACCCTTTGGGACGGCTCCCTATGTTTGTCGAACCGATGAGACGGGTGACAGCGAACACCCAAAGGCAAAGCGGGAGAAATGGAACGAAAACACTGGCTCAAAATGAAATGTGGTTGTAATGAAAACGGCCCTACGGATATCGCACGGAAAATCAGAAAACCTCACCGAACTCCTTAATGCAATTACGTGAAAGTTCAATCGCACCAGTCTACTTTATTTCCAGGTCTTATCTGTGACGGTCTTTCGACTGAAAGAAAACGTCGATTCTCTACCAGTCTGTTCTTATTTCTTAGAACGAATATCTCCCATGCCCATGTAAAAGAATACTACCCATATCGTTTTGATAATAGACTATGCATTTAAAATCAATCGGCTGTCTTGTGCAATTGTTTTGTTTCCACGCTATGGAAAGTTAACACTGGAAAATGAACAGTTGGTAAGCTAACACATATAATATCAATAGGGTACATCTGGAAAAAAGACGCATATATATTTTTAAAAACTGCTTCTCTTTATTCAACTTGGAACTCTTTGAGGAAACCACTCGTAGTGAACCAGAGTTCCGTGGCTTTTAAATGGCTCCATCATACTTTTGATGGAAGGTTGGATTCCATTATCCTTAGCCTTTTGCATATAGGAGGGAGAAGATCCTGGAACTCTAAGGTTCTCATTTCACCTTATATTTCAATTTAAAAAATCAAATCTTGAAAAAGACGATGCTACATGATCAATTCGTGGACATGCATTCGATGAAAATTAAAGAAGTAAATTAGAGCACTGAATTACATAGGGAAAACATTTCTCTCTGTAACAAATAGTTTTATAAAAAAATTTTTCAAATGTAGAATTGGAAGGATGTGAAAACCCATAGATTTATTTATTCTTCCCTACGAAGATTGGTAATTTCACATCTTTCACATCAAATTATTCACTAAGTTGCAGTATACTGATAATAGAATTACGATAATACTCAATATGTAACGTATGCCAGAAGTAACCTTCGGAATTATATGAAATATCAAAATTACGACCTAAACCTTAACTAATGAATTTAAGCTAAATTTTAAATAATTTTCATCCCGAACTTATAATTAACATGAATAAAAGACCACCTACCTGAATTCAGGTAACGATTTAAGGAATCCGCTCGGAAGACTAATAGACCATCAGTTGAAGATTCAATATGAGATTATAACTACTTTCTCAATAATCTCTATCGAAGAATCAAAAGTTAATCGCAGATTATAGATACTGAAATAAAAATAATAAATATAAATGTTTTAAATATGTAAAATTTCATTAGATTGTTAATAGAAGTCGAAAGCATTGGCACATTATCACCTAAATATTGCGGATAGTGCAGATATATATTCCACTTCTTGGTGTTGTATGTTATCCTAAAAAAATCTTATATCGATCTATAAGGTTTCGTTTTCCTCGAGTACCGAAATTGCAGTAGAGTAAAATGAATGGCTGAGAGCGAATAGCGCACTGTTTATACACGTTTACTCGCTGCCTTTTAGTGGGACACTCACGTTTCGCTGTCAGGATCAGCCTCCTCTATCGTGTTTTCTTGGAAATTCTTTCTTCGACATCCTGCTTCCGGCAATGCCAAGGTTATCTTGCACCGCTGCTATCTTTAGTCTCCCATAAAACGGGGATAATTCTAATAGAAACGACCGCAATGTTTTTCAAGGGCCACAATCGATACGAATTACAATAAAATTATTCTTTAAAAGTTTCAGTAGGAAAGATAATGGATGAGCCAAAAAATATATAACAGTAAAGGTACGAAATATAATGAATTTATATCGAGACAATTAGTTACATTTGCATACGAAGGCGAACGAAGGTCCTCAACGAATTGCAATCAAGTGGCAAAGTTTACTGCAATGACTAGTCTAATGATATAAATAAAAAGTTGAGGATTCTCTTTGTACAACGATAATCATATTATCCCATTTCAATACTGCAAGTTGACCTGTGAAGGTAATCGCACGTAGGTGAATCGAGTAACAGTTGTTTTATATTTCACTAAATATGGCAGAATCATTTTGAACGTGATGATATTCAGAGTAGTTGCTCGATTTTTATTATTTAATTTATTAATAAGTTTTCTTATGTTTTCATCTCTTTCTAAGATGGATAAATATAAGGAAAAATATGACGAAAAAACTTGCAACAGGAATTTTACAATTGCAATTAAAATACCATGGAAATACCCGTAAACAAACCCTTGGAAACAATCTGTATTCGTTAGTTAGATAATGCGGTGACTCGCGCCACCGTAACTGTGTGCTAACCTAGCATAGAACCCTGTATCGTAGTCAAACAAACTGAAAACCCGAACAGATATACCAAAGTTATTCTTACGCCGTCGATTTTTACATTCGTTACATAAGACACACATCTCCAGATGCCAGAGGGGGGGACTATATATCTCCGTCCATCCCTTTCTCTCCATCTAATGGGACCCGTGGCGTAAATGATAGGCTGCCAATAATCTTTCTCCGTTAGCTGCCTCTCCGCTGTTGTTTCGAATTCCGAAACCGAGGCACCCTGCGTCGCTGGGCCTTCCGTTTCTTCTGTAACCTCCTCCTCCTCCACAGTAGCCGAAGTTTCCAAGCTGAGGAACACCCCCGCTGGGAGGCGAAAGGGAGATGACGCCAAAAGCACAAGAGATAGGCAAAGAAATGAATTGTGCGGATAAAATAGATCAATGGAAATTTAACTCGCGTCGGATCTCATTGAGAAGTTAGTATTTATTATTTATTTATTTTCAGATGTATATTTCATCATTTTAGCGATGTACCAGGTCTCTGAAACAGAGCATTATATTCTCGAAATAATTTCCATTTACTATGATGAGGAAGGATAGAAATATACTTATGAAATTATTTCACTAACTAGCACCACAGAGATTGAATGATATCTCTATAATGATTTTAAATTGCTCTATCCTTCGTGTTAAACGAGCCGTTTATGATTTCTGAAGTAGAGGCGGAACAATATTAACTGACACTATATTTCAAATGGTAATTTAGTTCTTATGTTAAGCTACTAATTCTACAGACTCTTTGTCATTTGATATAAGAGTTTAGAAGAAATTAATGCAATAGATTACAGTTTGGAATTAAGTCTTTAAGGACCTTTGGCACTAGGAGATTTCGAAATTTCCAACCCAGTCGATCAATCTTGCGATCCAAAAAGAAAACATTCGGAGCGATAACTTATACTCTAATTGTTTCGAAGAGAACTTTTATAAGCAAAAACAGTTCGCATCAACGGGACGTTTCCCAGTAAAATCGGATCGGACGAAAGCTCGTTCATTGCCAGGAGCGCGAGTTCAGAAATAGGAATGGGCCATCCACAAATATTTCCCTCCGTTCCAAACGAACAATTCCATCGGCTAAAATAATCCTTTTGTTTGATGTAGTTAGGCACCAATTTAAACCACTATTTAATCATACGGAATGATTTTTCTCTTCCGGCAAAACCCACGCGTTTCGGAATAGCCGCATAGCTCTGCGTAATGGCTACGTAGCGTAGCAACTGACCGATTCCTAACAACGGGCCTTACGTCCTTAAGCCGATGCTTAAGCAATTAAAAATGTGTAACAAAGCACTGGATACTGTTTGAAAAAATTTGTGATTAATCATATGTATTATTTGACGTTGTAACGTCACGATCCTCAAACAGATTATGATTCATAAGGAAAAAATACCATCATTCTAAGTTGAATCGTAAACGGCTGTATAGAGAACATAACTCACTAGACCAACCAATTCGCAATATTTTAGAATATGTTTTAGAAACTTCCAAATATAACTCTATGTATATTTTTCAAGACCACTGAAACTTGATTTCAGCTTTAATTATGTCATTCCATTGCATTTTAGTACTTATTCTTTACTATCAACAAATTTATTTTGAATCAAACGAAACTTCACAAAAGTTGCGCTAAGGTCAGAATTACATTCGATATGAATTGGAATAACGTTATCGCGATTAGATTAAAGATACATTTCTCCAACCTTTATTATATCCTTAAGTTTATCTATACTCAGGTGCAGGAAGATAGCTAATTCATGCTAAAATACAGCGAGGTTCTTATAAACTTCGAGGAAGATGAAAGAAATGCAGATCCAAGAATCTCAGTAGCGGAAAAAGTTGCAGCGGAGTAGGTGAGAGTGTTGATACGGTCGGCCCCCATCTCGCGGCGGAAAGATAAACATGAGGAAAGAACAAATGACGGGGTGAAACCATCAGAAGACGTAGGGTGTATACTAAAGAGGGAGAGTGGTGTTCCATTAGCAAGAGACAGCGAGAGCCACGATGGCCCGAAGGCATCAGCGGGTGTGGCACCGCCGGCGTCTCCGTTCGCAACAGACGGCGCCATGGACCTTTGGAACAATGACGTCACAGCTACTGTAGCACTATGGTTCAGGAAATATATATTTTTTTCACTCCCACGCACAATGAGTCAAGTGGTTTTTACATCTTCGGAATGGAGCGTCCGGATTTCGAATCTGAGTGATACTGGATTCGACAATATCCTCTAGCTGTTGCAATGGAATCTCATTTCTGCTATAGTTTGTGAAGCAAAGAATGCTGTTTTTTAAAATTTCTTTAAAAATAAAATATTAGTAATGTAACCTTAATAATTAGTATTAATTATTTTATGTTGTGTTCTCGACAATGGACATTAAGCTCGATAAAGTTAAGGAATTTTTCTGGTTAAAAAAACCGTTCAGAAATATTTTTAGGGAATGTTTTCAATAAAGATTCAAAAATTATATTTGATAGGAAGATAATCTAATAAAAATATTGTATCCCACTTATAATAGATTAAATATAAACTTAAATTTTATCTTATTTTACACAATGATTAGACATTTTATTATCTACGTAAAAGGTTATTAACCAAATATTTCCTAGAAATTTCTGACAGAACCAGACACAAACTTGGTTGTTTGTTGACTGCTTTCACCATCGATATACTTTTTTCACATTAGTCCAAATCTTGGAAATATTCTAAGAGCCATTGAAGTTCACATTAAAAAAATATCTTCTATCTAATTCTAATCTATCATTTAAAAATTTTAGACGGGTCAAAAGAGTGACTCATTTCAATCCTACAATTAACAATAATTATAGCCTTTTTAATCTATATATAAACTTATTTAGGTGTCTGAAAATATAATAAATTAATTTCTCCAATCCGTCTCAGAGGTGCCTGGTAACCTATCAGTTATATAAAGCATTGTTTCTACACGATTAAATCTTACTTTTATTCATTATAATTGCTATTTTTGTTTAAAGTAGTACATTTTTCCATTCCATTAAAGTGTTTCGCTTGATTACCATGTTCTGCATTTAATATTCCATCGCCCGAACTCGAAAGTAAGTAATAAATTATGTATCATATATCACTGCATATCGATATGATTAAATTAATAATAATGTATGCCAAAAATATTTAAAAATCGTTAACGATTCTTTAAATTAATAATTGAGTATTTAATAACAAAATATAAATAGAAATATCGGAGAATCAGAACAAAAATGAGCATAAACTGCGGATTACATTAGAAATGTTTCATATAAGTCGATTTCTAGGTACTTCAAAATAAATCTCAATATCATACCCAACATACTTGTTACAATTTTTGGAATACAAAATAATGTGCAACAACAACTTTTTTTCACAATTCGTTCACAATCTTATCAATCCGTTACGATAAAAAAAATCAAGGGAATATTGCAGAAAAAATAGTCATGGATATAATCGTTCTCTTAATGTTTAAAATACCTTTCTAATTTTCTTGCTAATTTTTTCTTTTTTCAAGTCACGGTATTAGTTTCTAATCCGACTTGTAGTTTATAGGGCGTAAAAGCTATAAAAGTATGTTACGTGACAATCGAGTCGCTAAGCTCGTATATCCAGCCTCCTTCTATCTCTTCCAAATTGAATAAAAAAAAATCCGCGCGTCATAAAAAACGCATGTTTTCAAAAGGCTGTCCCAATTCTTTCTGTATTTTCAAAACCTTGGGTAAACAAAACGTAGGAAGAAAACCATAAATTAGAGATCTCAAATCAAAAATTCCTATAGTTGATGGAAGCACTTTGTGTTGGCGGAGAAATAGAGAGAGGAATGAAAAAACGTAGGGATATACTGGTTAAGCGTTTTGAGGCGTCTTGTGATGTTGGCATTGTCTGTGCTAGGAATGGTTGGTTACGCGAGACAGTTGCTTATTTACTAAGGAAGAGATGGGAAGCGACGGGTTATTTAGGGTCCCCCTCACTCTTTACTTCCAGAGGTTTATAAGGAGAAGAGTTTTAAAATATTTTCTCTTTTGGTCGGCGATGTGTTATGGGATACTGAGCGAACATGAGATTATGACGAGAATTCGATTAAACGTGCGCCATTTCCCATTATTGCGTTTTTTTTTAAATAAACAACTGTCTCTATGGGATCAACACGAGACATTGAGGGGGAAATAAACATTTTATCGCTTCGGTAAAGATTATTTTTGGGAAGATCATTTCGGAGATAGGCATATGAGTTTCACTTGTCCATCAAAATCGCTCCCTTCTTTATTGGATATCACAATGGATGGTCTTAAAGTGGTTGAATTACCGATCATTCCAGACCGAATTGCTTCCACTACTCCGTTTAGTTTTCATGTCGCAAAAAACATTTTATTGCTGAAACAATGGATAAATTACATTTATTTTATATTTCTAAAAGAAGAACTGAAAATTTTCGACCAATAACATGCATGTAGAGAAATTATTTGCAAATTTCTTACAAAAAGATTCTTCGGGATTAAATTCTTCTTCTAGAAGAAAATATTGATAGTAAGCTAGCTCTGAAACGTTTCTTAGCCTTGCAAACGGTATCGTTATTGTAATATTATCTAAAAGTCAGAGTGTTAGCCGGTTGGAGAATGATGAAAAATTGCAGTTACTTCAATTTAAAAAAGATATGATTATTTAAGTAATTTTTATCCGAAAGTAGAGTGTACATAAAATAATTAAAGATAAGAATGTTTACCATAAATAATGCAAATAAAGAAATTTTTCAATGTCCATTTAACCGTACCATTATCAACCCGATGTAAGAGGAATGATTCGGATGTAACAATCAATATTTTAAAAGCTCTCAAATTTTACTATTCCATCCTTCCTTAATTTCCATTTAAAATGAATTTTGTGATAAAGTAAGAAAGTATTTCGCAAGTAATTTTTAGTGATTTATTAAGTAAATTATATCTTTTAAATAATTTATATTTAATATGCTATACTATAATCAATAGATTGTAGTATAGCTTGGAAGAGATAATTAATATTATCAATTAAAGATATTATTGTGTAGACGACAGGGATATCGCTAGTGGTGAAGTAAAATGAGGATATTACTGGGATTCTTTATGGTACAAAGAATTACAAGATAAATTGATAAAATAAATTGGTTGAAAATTCTAAGTAGGAAAAAATACGGCATAGATCGGAAAATATGTACATTAATATATCTTTGATATATCTTCTGATTGACGTAAGGAAAAGGTTCGAACGATTCATAATGTTCCGGTTTGCTTTGGAGGGGTAATAGATTTATTTATGAATCACCTGGCAACTGAGACTAAACATCAGAATAATCCAATCAAAAGAGGAAACAATCCTTTACGATTACTCGCAGTTCTAGCGACCATTCCCGAAATCTCTTCTCATTCTCCTTGTTTTTATCGAAGTGCAAGAACATAGATACATTATGACAATTTTAACTCAGCATTCACTTAGCATTGTAAACAGAGGTAATTGACCATGATATAATATTTTCTAATGATAAACTCAAATTAAAACATCGCCTTCGAAGGTATCGATCGATTCTCATGCTAAAAATCAACGAAAAGCACGATGTTTTTAACTTCATGGGTTTCTTAAATACTATTGAAAATAATTTCTTGTCATAGAAGTACTGAATCTATATCCGACCATTTAAAATTAATTCATAAAATAATTATTTCATCTCTTATAGTATAAACATTCTTTGGTTAAATTTTTCCGGATAAGTTCGAAGTACTTTATTATAATTAGGGGCTATAATATAACAGGGCTGTGATAATTTAATGAGTTATTGAAAGTAAATTAATCGAAAAATCCAATTTTATCTTAAAATATACGACTGATCCTCGGAGGTTAAACTTGAGAGAACATTGAATGAAAACTCTCAAATGAACCTGAAATTTTCGAAGCAAAGAAATGTGTCCACTGTACTTAAAATAAGAATGCAAACTCGTATCTAGAGCGGCCAAACTCTCTTCAAAAAGAAAAACAAGGAAATATGGAGCAGTATTTTGTTTTAAGTCCCCCACACTCCCGTTCCTAGACCACACACATGCATCCCTGTCTTGTTTTCACACACCCACGTCACCATCACGAAACACCCTTCAAAAGTGCCTCACATACTCGAGTACTCGGTATCAGAAAACTCCTTGCGTTCTTCCGATACCGGAAAAGAAGTACGGAACGAAAACTTCTGAGGTTAGAAGTACGTGCCATGAAAAATTTCGTGTTCTCACTCTAACCGAATATCAACGGAGTAAGGACAGGTATTTCATCTCAAGTTCTTTATTTTTATATGGTGATAGCTTTTAAAAGGCTTTAAAAGTTTCATTCTTTTAAGGTAGAATTACGATGTTTGGAAGGACAAAATTAAATTGCGTTGGATTAAAATTTAGGCGAAACACATATCATAGATAAGATTAAAAATTGATTAAAATTGATAAAAAAGTTCATTAATCGATCAAATTGGCAAATTAAATATTTGCAGATGATTTTTACAGGAGATGAGAATTATTCATGGAGTACAACTGAATACTATACATTGGAGGAAGTAATGCTTTAGAGTTCCCCTTTTAGTCCTCGGAAGATGGAGGTTAATTTTGAAATTTAAGAGAAATAACGATTTGTAGAGTATAAAAAATTTAGAGGAATCTAACTTATACTTCAATAGCCCTGGATGAAAATTCATTACAAAATTCTTGCAAATGAATTTTAACGATAATGGAATGTATATAAACTAATGGAAATACATAAATATTATTAAATATTTCAAAACTATATTCAAACATCTTTCAATTCATCATACACACTGTTGAGGGAAGCGAAATTCTACTTTTATATCATTTATATCCTCTATTTCAACTTTTAATTTATAAATGTCTAGTTAAATGCATAGACAATACGTACACCGAGTTATTGAAAAGCTTTCAACAATCATGACACGAATCTTGTTAAAAATTTAGACACACAAGAAAACGATGCTAATAATTGACACTGAAAATCAAAAACATTGCCTGGGTAAAGTCGCAAAGAATTGGAAATGTTTACACAGAGGAGGAGGTGTGCTTAGAGTTGTGAATGAAGGTAGAAGGGGAGTATTTCGGAAGGACTTCCCCCATGAGGTTTAGGAAATCGGGCTTATTGGGTTACAGGAGAAGGATGAGAAAGAAGATGAAAAGTAAGAGAAGCCAATTGGTCCGTAATAAAGTTACAAACACTTATGTCGAATTTTTGATCGAACATGTAGGATTCTATAAAAATACTAACTTACTGACAGTTGTTTTCATTAAAGATAGATATACAAAATCTGTTGGTTAGGCTAAAATTTACTCTGTATATAATACATATTAATATATGAAAATGAATCTGAAAAATGACTTAAATTCTTATGGAAGCGAATAAAAAGGGTTTTGTTTTATATTTTAATACTGAGTGATATCATATGCTTTATGTAAAAAAGATATGCAAGAGTTTTTTGATCTTCCAGAAAAAGTCATGATCTTTTGAAGAATCAAGTGATACCTCAAAATACCATAGATTTTATCTATTTACTCTTCGCTAAAATTTTTGTTAAAGTTGAAGTTAAGCTATCGAAAGATCGTTGTAAAGATTATCAAAGTAGATAAAAATCGTATTCTCGTATTCAGACACCGATGTACTGAGATGAAGTATCTCTCTAAATGCTTAGCTCAGTAGGTTAAAGTTCTCTTCTCTCTATCCATATACTTTATTTTATAACTACTAATAAAATTGCTATTATCGTTTTATTTTCATTTACCATTTACATTACTTTCTTTTCGATATTCCTTTTACCTGTATTTAAAATATCATCTGTTCTCATCTATGTTCACTTATATTTTTTGTTTCTTTCTATCATATGGGGTATATTTTACAATTGAAAGTATAAATTATCTTATAAAATGATTTAAATAAATTTTATATACAAATAAATCTATTTAAATCATGCTATATAAACTATTTTTATGATTCTTCAATATTCGAAATTAGATACCCTTTTAATGGTCAAATTATAGTAACTATGGATATAAAAATATGGACGATTCATTTATTAGATCTTTAACAATTTCAGAATTCAAAAAACTTGGAAATGATTAAAGCATATTATCATGTCACATTCATCAAAAATTTAAATATTATATAGTGAACGAAGAATCTTTCTTCTGGATGAGATTCATTTCTGAATCTGACGAAGTCTACCTTCATATTATTATTCTACTCTACTATTTATATACTATATTTATATAGGTTCATATTTCAATCAGAATGGTCTTTTCTATACAATATACGATACGAATAATGACAAAGATTTAAAAAAACATATAGTTTCCCACTTAATAATCGACACTACAATTACTTCTATTTTTATTACTATGGCATTCCACGAAGTCACGCCTTCACACATTGATTTCAGCTAACAATAAATTTCAGTGCACAATCGAAAACTTCACCTCTGAATGAATTCTCGTTATGAACTGAATATGTGAAAAAGAACGTTTATCTGAAATTTAGAATCAATAACATGAGATTTAAGTATCACTCTACGAGAGTTTAACAATGCATATTAGCTTAAGAAACGGTATGGCGATAACTAACAATAGTCGCCTTCCAATACGAAAAAAGAAATAATGAAAGAAAGAATACGATCGCGAAACCTTTCAGGATACTTCCTCATTGTTTCAAATTTAGTTTCTCAAAAGTCTTGTCGTAATTATTTTCTTTGGTAAATCTTGATGGTGTATTACGCGTCCATCCGCGAGATAATGGAAAGGAGGGCCTAAAACACCTTCTAAATCTGAACAGCAAACATTCTGAATGCAAACGATTCGATAAAATCCTATGCAGCTGCTTCTGCCTTTAGAATCCGGAAATTCCAATTCCGATTCCATAATTTTCCGAATCATCAGCTGTACCATATCGGTTTTTAAAAGAGATCCCGATTTAGCAGGAGTTTCTCATAGAGTCGCTTTCATAGGCGAGCGATTGAGCCTCGCTGTCTGGAAAGCATACTCTCTTCAGCTTTTTTGTCAGCCCCCGCAACGCATTAGCGTCGGTGTCTTTTGAGGCTATCGGGAGATAGAGATGCGTCTTGCCAACCGGCTGCTCCGCATCCAGCCACTGATCCCATTCCCACCTCTTTCCGACGAAGTGTTCCTTTGGATAAAAGCGCAGCGATGACGTACACCTCACGTGGAGGATTTCGTATTTACATAATATTACGATATATGACGTCATTATCATCTTCTGGAGGAAATAAATACCAATTTAGATATTCTTGTTTCGCTGGAACACGTTGAAATGTTATCATCTTCTGGAGAAAACAATATAGATTTTCATGTTACGCTGGAACACGTTGAAAGACATAACCGAAAGGTTACGAAAAAACGTTTTTATTATATTTTGAGAAACTCTTATTGCCTCGGTGTCACAACTTCCGTTGTCGTATCTACAGAACTATTCTTGACCTACAATCATACCAGCATCTTTTCGTGTCATTATTGACATTACTTTCGTTACGGTATTGATTAGAGTTGAATGCATTTTTGGATACGATGATGAGATAGTGGCTATGGATTACTACTTTTTGATTCCTCCAAATACATCGACTTTTCACCGGAACTCTTTTTAGCTTAGCTTAATATAATAAATTTCCCTTCCAATCAATAGTCAAGAATTAAGGAAATAAAAATCCTTGTAATAATTTTTCTATTAAGTTTCTTTATTAGTTTAAAAATATTGTGTAATTCATATTGAGTGAATATTGATATGTCTTTCAATAGAAATATAATTCAAAACTATGTAAACGTAATATGTTCATTTCATTAAATAAAGTTTGTATATTCTTAAAAGACTTAAAGCAATGAGAATGCAACACTTTTAAAATTAAGTTAAAAATCTTCTAGTAAGGTTGAAATTTATAAATAATAACATCCTTTTAGCTACAATACGTAATTGAGGGACATTTTAAAATTATTTGTGATAAAAATTAAAACACAGAATTCTAAATAGAAATGTAACTTTCAGAAATATAACATTATTTTTAGTATCCTCTTCGGTCGTCAAAGTCACTAAAACAAAAGAAAAGCTGACTTTCTTTACGAAACCTTTGAATTATTTACGATAGAAAACAGATTCTGAATATTAAATCCATTATTTCTTTGCCAAAGAGCCTTAAATGGCAGCAGAAGATATTTTACATAATACAAAAGCATTAACATAATATTAACAAATAAAAAATTCTTAGATTAAAGCTTTACTTACATCTGCAATAATGTCGGGAATATTCATTCAGCTACAAAATAAAAGGAAAATTTCCCTTTAAATTCTAGAACCGGAAAGTATGGAATCCATACTCTAGATTTTCTTTTTAACCCTGCGGTTGGCATCTTATTTCTTCCTCTAACCCAAAACCCACAAGGCTCTTGGACCACCTCCGTACGCCGCACAGAATGATCCTAAAGCCACACGCGGTCTACACAGATCCCACTCTCGGGTGGTCCTTCGTCGGCAAAATGGAATAGTTGAGCCAAAACAAAGAAACGGTGATCAGATTGTTATGAAAGCAAAATGAAGGATTAGAAAAACACATTTACTGGAAAGTTGTGCTTCCAAACTCCTTAAACCTACTCTTTGGTGCATGCAAAGAATCTCAGTTATGTATCTTAACAGCGAAGCTAAGATGAAAAACCCGTGATGCAAGCTGCGAGGGAGATTAAGATTCATAAAGAACGAAGTATAAAATAATCAACAATGACATAAAACAAAAAGATTGTTCTAAATACAACAAATAATATCTTTTTCAAGTGTATTCAATTAAATTTTTAATCTATTCGGAAAGCTAATTTTATTGTTTATTGCCCGATTCATTTTAATGACAATGACTAATAAACAATAATAGACCCTTTTCATTTGAAAATTAATAAGTTTATTATACTTCAATGATTTATTAAGTTTTTAAGTTACGTTTTAATATACTAAACCAACTACAGAATGTAAATGCCTACAAATTCGCCGATTAAATAAATACCTCTTACTATTAAATGATTTGCGCTTAGGAACAAAGGACTTCATTTGCCTTTCTCATATATTTAATCAAATCACTTTTAGAAATGTTACAACAAAATTTGTAAAAAACTTTCTGTCAAAGTAATTGAATTTAAACAACTGTATTTATTTTTATAAGTAGTGCTAGATAATTTATTTTCAGGTTGGATATTAAGTATATCATTTAGTTTCGAAAAATATGAGAGCAATATTTAACTTGCATTTTCTATTTTAAAAAATATGCATTTAATGTTTGGATTTCCTTTTTTTATTTTCTAATATTATGAAATGAAATTTTGGAATTGGCAGAGGATTACTATACAGTAGAATAATTTACGCGCCAAGACATCGTGAATCACTTTTTCTAACGCAATCATATATTTAAGTAATCCATCACTTTATCATAAGAATATATTGAAGGAAACGAATTTTTTTTTGTACCTTTGCAATCGTTGTTTCCCTTGTAGAATTTTTACTCTGAGTTAGATGAGCAACATTTGAATTACTTCCAAAGTAAAAAAGGGATTTTAACTCTATAATAGCAACTCAAAACAAAAGCTTGATTTAACCAACGGCCGCTAACATAATGTAACTTTAAACCATCTTTTTTTAAATCGAACTGTCTACCTACCCAAAATTTTGAAGGCAGAAAAAATCCATTAGAAGGCGAATCTATCAAAAAATGCATTTGAGGAGACAGAAAGAAAGCGAGAAAAAAATCCCACCTCATTTTTTCTCGCATTAATAGTGATGTGATATTTTGTCGGAAACGTTTGAAACTCTACACCTTGGCAACAGAAGAGAGCTACCACTCGTCAAAGAGATTTATGCGGTGACGCATTACGAAGAAAGCTCCAGTGTTGACACTTGCTAATACATGGAAAAACTCTCTCGACCAACTTGTGACGGAGGATGGCTTTCCTTACCACGCGTGGGTGTGCATGCCCGATTTCAAACAGTTATTCATCATGATGGAGAGGGTGCTCTAATAGCGAATCGGAGGCAAACTGGAATGAGCGCTTCAGGCGCTGGGTACGGCTGCTGTGTGTTTTACGTCTCTAAACCGTTTGTTTTCATCCCATCGTCCGGGTGATCAATCATTTTCTGAAGAGGACCGTGGACTGGATCGGAGATAGATCGGTAATAAAAGACCAGTGTTAGGCGGTGAAACGTTCTCCCAATATCCACTATCTCCTTTGTGGACAAAAATGAGATCGTTGGGGGTCTATCATCTCCGTCGTGGTACGGTCGCATCGATACATGTCATCCATTTGGAGGGATCGGATGGCGAGAAGATGGCGGCGTTGATTACTCGCCTAACGCAAATGCAAGCTGTTTGATGGCAACAATGTCTGAGCGCCGAAGTCAACAGAAAGACATTACCGATCGACCTCTTGGGTGTTTGGATAGTCTGAAGATATGGTTGAAAGGAAACTCTAAGATCGTTATATTCTTCGGCTTTACAAAGTAATATTTTGGGCAAAGCTAACACGACAGCATTTACTTCTTAAAGGATAAGTAAATTTTCACATTATATTATTTGTTAACGAGAACTTAATAATAGTCATCCGAATAATATATTGAATGCATTGAAAACATGATGAAATTCGGTCGCTACTTAAAGTTTGGAAACGTTAAATTTTTCATTACTTTAGTATTTCTACCCATGATACCTAACAACTACCTTATTAATTCTAGTTCCTTCATCTAAATAAAATAATTGTTTGCACAACCGAAATATAATAGAACAGAAAAAATATTATTCCATGATGTAAGTGGAGCATATGCATTTGACATTTTGAAAACAATATTTATAAAAATAATTTTTTTAGAAAATTCTTGCTTACTCTTTATTGTACATCTATATTTATATACTCCAGTTTAATTTTTAGTGGGTTTCATTATTATTTGAAAATTTTCTATAAATTTTTCATAATTTTATAATTTATTTTTATTTTTTATAGTTTTCTATTTTTCCTCTTTTTATGAATTGTATAGTTTTTTCTTATTCTAGACAGGTTAGTAAAATACTTAGACTATAATTTTGTAATTAATGTAAAATATATTTCACCCTACGAAATACCAGCCCCCTATGCTTTTATAGTTATTTCTACTATTAACTAAATTTTTACTTAGTGTAAGATAAAATGCTGGTCACATATATCCCATTTTACGTGTACCAATATCAAAGTGATGAAGAAATACAAATAACAGGGATGAGAAGAGAAAAAGAGTGGTTTGTAGTTTATCATTTCCACCTTTTAGAAATAATCTTGGAGAAAATTTTGATGATTATATATCAAGATTTGAGTTTTTGAATTGGTTGGAACTGTCTAATGACATTTTAGTTTAAACATACTATATTATACATATCATTCTTATTACATCCTCTGAAATTATGATCGATAATATCTGAGATATATGAAAAAGCCTTAGGAATCTGAGATATGGCTTAAATCAAAGTCTTCATAATATTAATCATGTAAAATGTGCTCTCATACGTTTACACATAGGCTTATTATGAGTAGGTATCTCATCTCATCCTATCATAACCTCCTTAAATCTCGAAATGCCTCCAATCTCGCTGGCCTCATAGGCGGAATGGTTAGCATGCTATTCTTCTTAAGCTGAGGTCCCGGGTTCAAATCTCTCCCGGCTAAGGAGGATATTTTCCTATCTGGGTCTAGATGTCTGTGACGTCTGTTATTAAGTTTATGAAAACACTGTAACTGTCCTGATAGAGGATTTTTGTGCAGTCTTTGAAAATAAATAAATAAACACTAAGCTAACCACTTTTGACCATAACCCCTGCTAACCCTACCACCAAAATGTATACAGCTTTACAAATAATAATGAGGTAAAATATACAAAACTCATACAATTTAACAAATCTTGACACCACAATTTTGTTGAAGAATCTATTGGAAGAAATCATATTCCAAATCAACAACGTCATGGACAATGATAATTTATTAGTATGTCTCTCAAAATTGAATAATAAACTTGTCTGACTTACAGTCAAATACTTTTGATTGACAAAAATTTTAAAACACTTTGTATTTCATTTACCATTAATCCGTTTAAACTTTATTTTTTGCTTAGTTTCATTTGACTTTGACCTTCTAATACAAGATATTCAAGGCTTAAATGGCATTCATCTGTAATTAATCGACTCTGACAAAATAGATAGATTTTTCCTTTTTCTTATGAGGATACTTCTATCATCAAATTTGATGCAATGTCTGAATTGGGAAAAAAGAAGATAATAAAATGAGGAAGTGATTTTCTCAGAAATACATTCATTCAATGGAAAAGCACATAAAGAAATATTAATCAGTTTTATTAGTATACTAGTATAAATTGACGTTATTTCAATGTTATTAAATGTATTATATTTTATTTATTTTATATTACCTTTTGTTTTAAATTGATTGTTATGTTTGTATTCTATAGAATCCTAGTTCTTATAAATATTAAGGGCAATGCAGTACCTCATAGAAGGCTAAAAATGAATGAATTAAATAGAATATTAATTTTCTCTAAGCCCCATGCATTTAAATGAATTTAAATAATAAGTAAAACATGCCTAAAATAAGAGGCAAATTACTAAAGTGTTCTTCAAGTTATAAAAGTTGCAAGAACAAGTTAATTTTCAGATGGAACGATGTGTTTGAACATGAAATGAAATACCCTCCTCAATCCTAGAGATCACAAATGTGTTCTCCAAACAATTCTATGTACCATCCACGTTATAGGTATTAGTATACTCCAACAGTTCAAATTTTTGTTCATTTAATTATTCTTTCAATCATAATGCAAATCTCATAAATATAAAAAGGAAGCCTAAAACAATAATTATTGATATGCATGACAGAATAGATAAATATATTTTCATAGTAAGGAGCTAAAATATGTACCATTGGCACTCACATAATACAAAATTATTTATTAAACTTATCAGAGAAATATTAAAACAAAGCACAGGAAGCATCAGTTATGAATCTTTTTGATTCACTGCTGTAAATTCAAAATTAATTTTCAACTGAATGCACCTCTTGCGGCTCAGTTAAGAAAATGTAATATTGAGATCTTTATAAGGCATTAATATCCTTGGTATTACTTATACTTGCAGAACAATTCCCTCGGTTTGCTGAACATGTTGATCAACAACTGTTTAAAACAGAATCATATGAGTCAACTCATAGTGAAATTGAAAGGCTGAGTTGTTCCTTGAAATCATTCATGTTTCCTAAGTGATTTTAGAAAGTGCACAATGATTCTTGTTAAAGGTATCTGCAATGCTTCTTAATTGTAATCTTAATCTCCATCCTATTGAATACCACTTCCAAACTTCTTCCTCAGGTCACTAGTTTTGATTTCCGCTATAAAAGTAAATCTCTGTTTTAGTCAATAAAGCTATGATAATGGATCATAAACACATAATTTAATCAAAACTGATTATAGTTACCCTCACTCAGCTAACATACCTTTCAGGAAGATTTTCCTTTCATGTCTCCCTACCTCTTCTTAAATATGACAATGAACTTGAGATGAACTAAAGTCTTAAGCAGTAGATAATATAGCTTAGATGGGTGAAAATTTTTGTTTATAATTTATTTAGTGAATTGTTTATCCAATATGCTATGTATAAATTTTAATAGAATTTCTATACTTCTTTGCTGCTAAATATTCTTATCTTTTAGATAATCATTATTTTCTAAATAAAAGATGTATTTCAATACTTGCTCAGAATTGAGTGAAGTTGCTCAAGGCAAACCATAGAAGATGTTTTACAGATGGTTGATAAGAAAAATTCAAAGAAGATAAAGAGCTCAAAACCTAATTCATCAAAATTAAAGATGATGGATCAATTCAATATGAGCCATAGACAGACACAAATTTTATACTTTTTTAAACTAAAAATCAATTGCATAATTCATTAGTATAGGACACTCCAAAAATAAGATAAAAGGGAGCATATTCATAATTAAACTATGTCACTCCTTCCACTATCATTTCAATGAAAATTGAATTAGTAAGAATCAATACATATGATAAAAATTGAGGCCCTTAATACTTCTAATTCAATTTAAAACGAACAATAATAAACAGTTGACTCAAGTTTCATTTCAATTAAAAAATATAAACATATAAAATTAAATCTGTAAAGTTTTATCCGTAAAAATTACTTATTTTAAGTATTTGATTTATTGAACCCACCTCATTGTAACATACTTTGTTTACTCAAGAAATAGGGATACTTTTAGTATGACTTATTCTCATGTTGGAAGGAGAGTAATACAAAGCTTTAAAAAATTCATTATTTGTTTTTCATTCACGACCTATATTCTAGAAAAATAAATTGAAAATCACAATTTCAATTTGTTTTTGATGGAGGGAGGTACAAATTTCTAGTCAAAACTTTGAGGTAAGACCTTCATAATTATTAAAACTGAAGAATTATTTAATGACTCTGCAGCTATTAACAAATACATTTATTTATAAAAGATCTACATAATTAGAATCCTTTTATCATTTTCTTGTTTGGTAAACACTATACAATCACTTTAAATCGGAAGCTCTGATAACTTACTTTGTTGAGAGAGGCTTTCTAAGAATTAATGTCATATCTTTTAATCTTTCCTTTACATAAAATGAAACTAATTAATCTTTTCATTTATGAAGGTATCATCATGAAGCAATTACAATCCATCTCTAGCAAAAAGCATGGTTAAATCAAAATATTTCAAATATAGTGATACAGTTTTACATTATAATACTAAATTTTCCTTGATCATAAAGGAGCATAAAGTACCAACATCATATTTTCTCTTAGATAAACTTAAAAATGTGCAATCAATAAACTTTTTAGAAGAATCACTCACATATGCACCACAGAAGCACTCAATATCACAAATTAAACATACTGCACTGTAACAGTCATTCAGAAAACTCTCTTCAAAAAGCTGTCAAAAAATCTATGAAAATCAGAAATAACAATACCAGGAACAATAAGACAGTAGCTTTAGTAGCACCATAATCCAATGCATCACAACTTTCTTTTCTTCTTTCAGTCACAAGGTATATTAACATCACATGACAGTGCAACCTTAGAGCTCAGTCATTTATCAATAAATATATAATGCGAACTAATCACTTAAGGGCTTCCAACAGGGTTTCATTTCTTCAAAGAGAGATCAAACACACATATCCATGATATAGGACTTTAAATGAGAAGATATTCTAAGGAAGGCCATGGATAGGTATATTCCAATGAAATGCAGACCAGTAATCAAGGATAAGGAGGATCATGGACTTACGAACATTAGTTTTATGTTAAATGTGTTTTCTCCTAAAGAAATACATTATTCATACAATCAAGAAAACAACAGAAGACATAATAAATTAATTCTACAATAATTCAATAAGAATTAGTCAGCAAAGACTAGAATAACAGCAAAGCACATTTATAGAAATGCTGTATCTCCATCCCAAAGACAAACAGATGTTTACAAATAAATGCATCCACCTGCTACTTTGGGTCAATTAATCAATTCTCATAATTAATCCAAATACTAATATGATAGTCACATGTACAGAAATTAATTATCATTACAGTGAAACATTCAACCTGTTGGTTTATCTAGAACAAATCAATAACATAAAATTACATGCACTCAACTTGATTTCAAGAACAAACTCCAATGAAATTCCCCTTCATTTGCATATGACAGAACTAATTTGAATATATTCAGGTGTTTTTACAAGGAAAAGGTCAGAACATTTTTAGTAAGAAGCAACAGACATATATTTGACCTCTAGGATTTATCATGATAATGGTTCAACCCATTATAATCACATTGATCTAGGAATAATAAAATATTGTCTATTCCTATAACAAATGCTTTTTAAGCTTCATATATCTAAAAATACAACATTCAAATCCAAATGGATAAAAGTAAGGCCAGACTTTTAAGTCATTATTAAAATTCACATGGACCTTAATTATTTTATTGCCCATTTTAATGGTGACATAACCAACTTCATAAATTTAACTCTGTAATGATTAAAAAAACAGCATATTTAAATAAAATACTTCCTCTGTCAGAAAAGAAGGAAGATGTCAGATTTATAAATGAGTATCTCCAAATTGAAATTATTCAGGCCTTGAATTTCGTAATGTCCTGGTTTTGCTAGAAAATGATATTCCAAGAGGAGGAAGGCCAAGAGGATTCAGATGTTCTGATGCCAGCAATGAAATGCCACTTTCTTTTGGCCCAGAAGACAAACCATCAGATGCACTGTATGAACTATACCTTTAAAAACAGATATAAATAATAAATTGTAGATATAATATGTATTTTATTAAACTACTATTATTCAATATAACTTGAAAAATACCATAAAATATCCCCATAATAAATCATTTTCTATTTCAATAATTAAAAACTTGAAAAATCTAAGATCTTATACTCATTTCAAAATATATTCAAACTGAAAATGAAACATTAATGCATTTGAAAATGAATCTTTGTAATCAGAATTTTGGAAATAGTATATGAATAATATTGAGCTATATCATTTTACATCCAAAAATGATCCTAAAATGAAATTAAGATCTAAACACAACTAGCAATTTCCCTTGAGTTAAGATTTATCTCCCTAGAAACTTCAATTTTAGTAAAGAAATTATCTTCTTATTGAACAAAAAAAAACTATCTAAAACTATCAATACCTATCAAAAACATACAACAAACTCAGCCTAAAAACAAAAACTTGAAGAATTAAAAATTTTCAATGATTTAATTCAAAATGCAAAGTGAAAGTCATCTTATTTGAATATAAAATACCTTTAAATTACTACATGTAAATTGTACACCTACAAATTACTACTACCTTTGCATTACTACTGTAATTTCTGTGTAGAAATTAAAGTATCAACTCTAATATGTAAGGTGACTAGGATTTAAAGTCTTTTGAAATTATAGACAATCTTAATTAGATAAATAGTATTCTTCAAAAGAGTTGTCTTTAATAATTTTTATGACAGAAGATTGAGAGATTTTATGAAAAATAATTAATTAAAGGAATATTTAATAAAATTTTGATGACAATATTATAGAGGATGTTAAATTTTAACTACCTGTTATATTTCCTATGAGTTGGTGAAGGTTTAGTAACTCCATCTGCTAAGGATGCAACTCCAAATTTTCGTGCCCTAAGGGTTTTAGCATCTGCTTCCATTTCATCTAAAGGCTAAAAGAGAAAAATATTCTAAGAAAATTTCATTTGTATCTATTATGAATACATGAGTAGCATTAAAATTGGATTTTACTGTACTCTTACAATACCATTAAAATTATTTTGTATTAAGTCAAGTATTTTAATCTGCAAAATTGATTTCACTCATCTACTCTGGACTAGTGACTGTAATAAAATGCAATAAAAAATATTACAAAACCCTCATGAATTTAAAACAGTAAATAGACAAGCATTTTATTTACCAAAAATGCTAACTTTACTTCAACTTTTATGTACAGTCAAAATTGAAAGAAAATGCTTCTCTTCAAAATCTATGAAATCAACTGAGAAAATCTTACTGATGATGAGAATCCATTGTGAAAAGAATTGCTCATAGAAGAAGAAGGGGAGAGTGGAGATGGAATGTACTGTGCTTGTCCACTCTCTTCTCCTCTTCTCATCCCTGTAGTTCTTATATCTTCATCGACTTCACTTGCTCTGCTGCTACTATTGCTTCGTGCAAGTGAGGTTGCAGAAGTTGTAGCCCTAAAATAAATTTTAAATCTTAAAAGTATATCTCACTGCCTTCTATTCAAAGAATCAACCAATAAAATACTACTGAAAAAGCAAATGTACTTTTTTGTTGGAAATGAAAGAATAAGAATGAATAATGACTAAATGATAAGAACATCATCATACTTTAACAGTCTATTAATAATTTTTCTTTTGATATCTTGATTAAGATGTTCTTAGATTCCTAAATTATTAACAGTTCAAAAGAAAAGTATCCTTGTTCAAAGAAGCCTAGAATGGTATGTATCTTTTTTGGAGAATTTTAGAGGTAAAGTAAGGGAGGCATATAGAAACAAGGGCTTTAGACAAACAAGTTTCATAATCTATATTTTTTATCACCAGTGATATTTTAAGGGGAGAAGAAGAACTACTATATATAGAATGAATAACGATTAGGATGAAAATTATATGGACTTAGTATGCAACAAACTTGTAAGAAAATGACAAAAATATAATAAATTTAATATAAAGAGGATTTGTGTAAATATAGAACAAAATTTTTAGTGATGAATCTCACCTAAAATTTAACTGGAAGCTATTAAAATAATAGTAAGCAATAATTTTGGAGTGCCATCTTAAAATATCTTACCATAATCCAGTTGTTAGAGGAATGGAATGAACTGGGTCTGAAGTTGGAAGTCTGTCTTGATATGGAGATGTTGAAGATCTCCTATAAATTGCTTGAGGGCGGTTATAAGGAATTGGAGGAGGAGAGAATCCATCACGACTCAGGCTTGGAATTAACTCAGGCTTTTTGCTCTCAGTATTCTGAAAGAAACAAATTTTAATATTTTAGTAACTCACAAATGGTTTAAGTTTTATACTCACAATTCAATTCCATAAAAAAATTAAGTTAATAACTTAAATTTCAAACACTAAGTACATCATGAAATTTTTCTTAAATTTTTCTCTGCATTTAACACAATTCCCATTATTACACTTACCATTCTGTAACTAAGTTGTATCAGTGATGAGTCTAGGGAACTCCCTTCCATAGCTGATGCTGGGCTCACTGAACTAGAGCTTCTTCCACTTCCAGAAGATCTACGTTGACTCTTCAACTCTTGCTTCAAGTCTAAAGGAGACTGAGAAACAAAAATGCAGAATTTCTTAGGATCTATTCAATCGTACATGAATTTGAAAAATTCAGTTAACTCCATTTTAAAATAAAATTAAAGAAAATATTCAGGAGTGCTGAAGAATTTTTAAGTTCAACAGAAAATTAAGGATGAAAAGTCAAAAGAACACTAAATTCATATATAAAGATATATTATTTTTTCAATAAAAGCCAATATTAAACAACATGATAACAAAATGGTATCTTATGCATGAGACAAAACATTAAAAGACAATCATGCATGAATGCATACATCACTGACTTTTCACTTTCACATATTCTTTTACAAGGCAAAACAAGCTTCTCTGTTAATTTCAGTAAATGATTAATTGAATCTTTTGGCAGGCATTATAATTTTTAACATACGTCTTATTTCAATTGAACTTCCTTAGAAAGTAAATCACAATGTCCTTGCTATGCATACAGAACAACCTTCCAAAGCATGCACTGTACATGAAAAATTGAAAGCATATGGCTAGGAGCCTTCCCTCCCATTTCAAAAATCAAAATAGGGTAAAAGGGTTTATCGAAAGATAAATAAGCATGATTCTTAAATCTCTTTGTTTCCGCCACTCACCCAGGAATGGTCAGAGGCAGAATAAAGTAGGGAGGAAGCTGAGGACTTTCGTCCCACTCGACTCTTCCTTCTTGAAGGCACCTCGTTGAATCTGCAGTAGAAGCTCTTGCGCCGAATTCTATCACTGACACTCTCTTCAGAGTCCTCATCCAGTCCTCCCAAATCACCCCTCCCAGAGACCCTCTCCCCTGAATCACTGACAATATCCAGAGAAGGAGAATCTAGGCAGTTTGAGTTAACTGTGTTGCAATTGGCAAAATTCAATGGACTCATGCCTCTTCCTCTTTCCCTGGAAACTTTGACCCTATCCCTTAAATCCCCACCCACATCAGCTAGGACATCGGAGCAGGCTGACCATGAAGAATCAAGGCTGTCCTAATAGAGGGAAGGCCAATCAAAAGGCCAAAGCTCAGAAAATTTGCTGCTCATTTACAATGTACTGTATTAAGCTTCTACAATCATGTGATAGATGAGTGACATTCCAAATAATTAAGAGTGAAAATGTAAGTGTGCCATTTCATATTCTTCAGAATAAATCACTCATGAATGATTGTTTAAATAATTGTATCATGAAGCAAGCTTAGGCAGTAAATATTGTTAGTAAATGGTTGTTGTCACGCAGTGCTGTGGTAAATGGTTTCAATATAATGTTAAAAAGTTTTGATGCAGTGATTTCTAATGAAATAATGTTAAAGTAATCAGTGAAGATGAGAAGTATATTTAGTAAATGCACAGCAATGTGGTAGGGATCAGGTAAAAATAATTTAAGATTAACCTTGTTTTTCATAGAAGAAGAAGGATCTTCTAAAGTCAAAAGTTATAAAGTCGTTAACAATGAGATAAAGAATTTTAATTATAAATTAAAACAAGCAGTCAGTAAATCATGATTTTCATTTAAATGGAAATACTAAATAAACTAGATAATCCAATGCCTTGAAGAAAGTTGTTAATGTTAATAAAGGAGATACCAGAAAACAATTACACAAACTATTTACCTGAGTAGCAGTCCTATCTAGTTTTTTTCCATTTCCAGACTGTAGAAATTCTAAATTTTCCTCTTGCTTGTATTCATTTGGAGGGATGACATGTGAACTAATTTTGCTATTACTAGAGTTATCTTTAGATTCTGATTTGAGCTTAGATTTTCTTTCACTGGATACTGAATTAGCCACACTACTGGAATTAGCAACCAATTCATTGCTTTTTTCAGATGTATTTGAGGTTAATTCATTCTTCGAAGATTTTACGTGCTTGATGGAGTTATTATCACAACTTTTCTCAGCTAGAGAATTAACTTTTATCGGATCATTAAGCTTTTTATTAGAAATTGGTTGAGCTGATTTATTTATCTCATCATCTTTTATATTATCTTCTTTCATTTTTTCAGATTTTACAGATGCATTCTTTTTATCTTTTGATGCAGCTGATTTACCTTTAGATGACGATTTTTCCTTTGGAATTTTAGATTTTTTTACTTTTTCTGTTTTAACTGCAGATTTAACAGTATCAACTTGAACAGGATTTTGTTCTACATCAGTTTTTGCAGCTGGAGTATTTTTATCATCATTCTTGGGAATATGATCAGCAATGGCACTTAAAATATCATCTGGAATAGATTTGTCATAGGCAACAGATTGTGTTCGTCGCAATCTAGATGACTTACTTGTTGACACTGTCTCACCTTCACCCTTCCTGAACATAGCTAGCATGGAATTCACTTTACTACTGAATTTTCCACTAACTCCATTCTCAGTTCCAACCCCATTTACTTCCACCTCCCTACTGAGAGGCATAGGATTCTTCTGCACTACAACTGGCTTCCCAAGCGATGCTCCTCCAGAAACACTCAAGCAAGCTAGTTCACCAGAACTCCGACTTTTGGGTGGACCTCTTTCATTTATACCAACTGCCCTTTTGATGAAACCAGATTCAGAAACATCTTTCTTTCCCTTTCCTTTCTCTCTAAGCAGCAAAGAGTTTATGGCCTTATCAACCCTACTACTACCCTTTTTAGCTCCATCGGTATTTTGATTTTCATTACTACTGATTGATTTAGCCTTTCTCACCTCTGCGGCTAGTCTAGTGGATGTTAGACATCCTGGAGCAACGTTTTCAGGCTCTTCACACATTACCACAGCCTCTGCATCCCCCAGACTGCTCCTCTTTGACTTTTCCCCTCCACGGAGCCTGTCCAACCTCTTCTCTAGTGAGTGAAGGAAACCACCCATCAGATGTTGCTCTTTCTGCTTCTTTTCATTCTCTCTCAACTCCGCAGCAACTTCAGCATCCTTCTTCTTCGCATATGCACTTTCTTCTCTTGGAGTGTCAAAAAAGTCAGGCCTTAAGAATCTGGATATTCGTCGTCCTTTCTTTTTACTCTGCCCCTCCTGCTGTGCCACAGCTTCCTTAATATCCTCCACTCCATTCCATGATTGAGCCAAATTGCTGGTCAGGGGAAGAGACTGAGGGCGGTGGGACTGAGGATGACCATCCCTGGAGCTATCTTCATCTCCCCTAGACACTTTCTTTCTGCCTTCCTTAGATGTAGAAGAATTTTCCCGCCTCTCTTTTTTATGAAGGAGTCTGTCAAGGATGGACTGATCTCCTGAATTATAAGAATTCTCAACACAAGACCCCAAATGTTTTTCAGACCATTCCATTGATTCTTTTGAATTTGCATCCCTAGTCAAGGATGCAGAGCGACATCGAAGATCCAGTATGTTTCTGCCCCCTCTAGGATTCAATGCATCTTCATTTCCTCTAGGGTCCACTGCATCATTTAGGATGGATGCTCTATCTCTTCCCAAAGATGAAGATCTGGCTCTAACTGAGACAGGGATCTCTCTTCTCCTCCTCAACGCCTCCAATGAAGCCATTCTCTCATCTCTCCTCTCAGTGTCACTTTTGAGGCCATCATAATAAGAAGATGGTCTCCTGTCAGCTTCATTCCATGAGGTTTGCCTTGCCACTGCAATGAGAGAAAGTAAAAATCATCAATCTAGATAAAATTATGCACTATTTTTTTAACACAGCAAGATTATCTAATACCTAAATCATTTCTATCATGTAAGCTTACATTTGATGTATTGTAAAGCTAACTGAAAGCAATACTTAGATAATTATAAATTAGATTGGTAGAAATTTTTGAAAGTTATTATTTTTATTCTGACTACATACCTATCACTATCATCTGAACACTCCTACAAATAAAGATTTCCAGGCTTAAGAAAAAAGAACATGCATAAATAAACTATAATTATTAAACTATAATGTAATATTTATACATGATACAATTAGAATTCCTCTAATTCTACAAAGAAATGAATTGAAAATTATTCCTAATTTATGGTTAATTTTTTATTCCAGTGCAAACTCAATTTCAGTGAATTCAGTTTCACAAAAATAATTAAAACACTCCCTGCACTAGTAAATATCTAAGTGAAGATTAATTATCTTAACCACAAAATTAATAAAGGGCTGAAATTTTTTAAGCAAATTCAGCTATAACCTACTTCTTCTTCCAAAGCGCTGAGGAGGATCTTCTTCTGATGGTGATAGTGGTGTAGTTGACTTGTTTGGTAAAGAATCATTCATAGAAGACCCATTACCACCATTTATTTGGGTGTCTTTCCCTACTGGAGGTAAGGAAGAGGCGTGCATATTGGTCTTATTACGGAACTGCTGATGAGAGGAAGAGGAAAACGAGGATGAAAGAGATGATGAAGATGATGATGGTGGTAAGGGATGATTTGGAGAATAATTATTGACTTGCTCTTGATAATGAGACTGCATTCTTTTTGTAAGGCTTGGAGTAAATCGAGATGATGTTGAAGTCCTTCCAGACACTCTTGGTTCACTGAGTCTTTCTGTTTTATTATCCTCTGCTTCTCCGTGATCAGAACCTATTGTTAAAAAAAAACAATGAATAAAAGGGAAAGACATATTAGATATAATAAATAAATCTTGTAAAAAGTTTTAAAATAAATATCATCTTAGATCTTTTAGAATTTACTTTGAAAATATAAAAGCAAATAAAAATAATGAGTGTTCAACATTATTAATATAGGAACTGAAATGCATCACTGTTTAATTAAAATTGATGACAATTTGAATAAAAAAACTCTGAGATGAAAACAATGAATAAACATTTCCTTTTTATTACCGCTATGATACAAATTATGTTTTGCAATGAACTCATCTGTATAGCAGAATAAGCATGAATTACGTTAGTCTAGCAATAACAAAAACTTTAGAACAATAATTAATTTTCTGTTTTGTTTACATTAATAAAATATGTTCAATTCAAAGGGTAAATATTATTAATATACAATTAGAATTAATTTATTTAAATTATTCTTTAAAATCTTAATGGATTGATTTAATGATTTTATTCCTTCTGATATGTAATGAATCTTAGTATTACAATTTTTTAAAAATAATAATTTACAATGTTAATGTAATAATTAAAGTTATTGAGCTAAGGGCTTTTATACAAAAATTTGACTCATGTGAAATGAATATCATAGTAATTAATGAAACAAATTTGTGAGTAAACATATTCTTATGCTCATATAATTATTTATAGTAAAATAGCAAGAATTAAATCTTATTACCTACATTAAGGAAGGTACATAAAATAAAAAGATAATTAAAAATATCGATGAAAGAGATTCAATATACTATAATTACATAATTTTCACATAAATGAGTCTAATTAAAAATATTTTTCATGTATATCTCAAAATAATGTTTCTTGATACACCAAAATGAAAATACTTTATAAGAAAATAATAAAAATAGATGGGATATAAGAAATAATCCTCAGATTTGATTTTAATAAAAACCAACATAAGTAAGAGTTTATGAATAAGTTACAAACCAATTCAATAAAAATTAATTATCAATCGAATTTCTAAAAATGTCCACCAAGATTTAAATTATACTAAAAAGAAAATTCAACAAGGTATCTTCAAGTACAAGTGAATGATAACAAGCTTGTGATAAAGAAATAATTATAAAATGTATTTAATCTTTAATTGGAATTCATTAATTAAAATAATCAAAATTAAAAAGGAAATATTGCAAATGCTTGAAAGTTAATGAAATGTTCAGTGAAACTGAGTTAAGAAAAGCTATTAAAGTCAATGAATAGGAATTGTGTTAAAACAACAAAAGTAAACAAAATGCAATTATCATAAATATAAACAAAGTTATAAAATAAGTGGATATGTGCAACTAATCAAAGGGCAGTATTAGAAAATAATATGCAGGCTTAAACATAGAAACAGAGGAAGAGGCATTCATCAACTGGTTTCATATTAAAGAAATACTTCAATGTGTCATTCAGAGAGAAATAAAAATTAATGCTTTTGCAATCATTCCAACTTTAAAGTATACTATTTTCATTAACTTATCTACCATCCATCCAAACTTAATATTGTAACCTCAAGACTAGTTTTGGATGCAGTATAACATATGATAAATAAACCAAGTATTATCAGAATGGTCTTCCTCCTAATTGTGCAGGCATATGAAAAAAGATGAATCAAGAGAGAGAGAGAGAGAGGAACACTGTACCACAGCATCATCATCGGTAGCAATTGATGTCTCTCTTGCGGATGCCGGAGGTATTCGAGGGTGGGGGGCAGGGCAGGCCTGGGCTTGCAGCACTAAGGGAAAATGGGGATAGGATCGGATGGCAAAGGATGGTATAAGGATTAAGAATCAATGGAGATACTTCCATGGATAAATGTTGAAATAAGTTACAAAAGTGAGGAGTAAGGAAAAGGACATAGCAGGGGTAGACAAAAATGCCAAGGAAGGAACTGTATCTCAGACTTTCATACTGAATCCATGAGGCAACTAAATTATGTTATAAGATGCATATCTCCCATAATTAGGACACAAAAACATTAACACTTTACTATATTAAAATTTCTTCAAATTTATCTAAAATAGTAATTGACATCTAACTAGAAGGTCAATTCTTTCAAAGTATAGAGTGCATTCCGAGTGATTTTTACAGCAGACAAGTGAATGAACATCATGATATGAAGACTTCAATTGAGGTTTTATTTCTAGCTCTTCCAAGTTTAATGCAAGATTGATATAAAATTTGCATGGTAAAGATTTCTCTTAGGAGCTATGGACCCGTTTCCTAATACATGATTTTTTCTCTCTAAGAGTTAATTGCATGGAAAAATATTGCAAAATATACATTGTAAATTTTCTTAGATAATCTGAAATAATGAGTGCTCCATCTACTTAAGGAATAAAAACATTATGAATATATTCACTCATTCACTTCTTAAGCCTTATGCACAACTAACAGTTGATTCACATGCTCATTCTTACAACCTGATTTTTATAATTCCCTTCTCTATATGTCATTTAATCAATCTTAAAGGTAATATCTACATAAAATGACTCAATAAACCCACTGTCCAAATCCTATTAATTATTTCTTCAAATGAAGGGTATAGGGACAGAATGTGGTCAGTATGAAGTCCCCCCTGCTATGGTTGAACGAGGACGAGGAAGGGTATTAGAGGTTGGGGTGGTAGGGGAGGAGGGGTCAGTTGAACCCCCTCTGGGATATCCCCGGGTAGATATTCCCACCCTCATGGCCCCGCCCCCTGGGCCACCTGATGCTGACAGCCGCCCACCGACGGGCACATGCAACGTCACACGCACACTAGAGCCAGGCGGCACTGCAACCAGAGAACACAGACCAGGCTCGTACCATTTCATCCTCGTACATAATCAACTTTGCATACATACAACTACATGCGAGATTTTCTACTTGTGGAATGTCTGTTAAAAGTGTTGGTCCAACAAAATATTACAGTGCTCACTAGCAATTAATAGAGGGCCATTCCTTCTATGACTAATTTAAGACTTCTTGATAAAGATTTCATCTATGAAAATTAAATTGACAGATTATGTAAAGTCCTTTATCCAAAAGAAAGACCAAACTTAACTTTTCAATTATAATGCTTAATAATTAATGTTTAAGGAGAATGATTCTAGTAAACATTTTTAATATTTACATGAAATTAAGACAATTCATGAGCTGATAAGATAAATAGTTATAAACCTTAATCAAAACTCAATAACTTCTCATATTTGATAAAAGAATAGTTATTGTTTACAACAAATTAAAAGACCTAATGTATAAAAGTAGATGGATTTCTAGAGGAAGTGCCCTTAGAAAGAAATTTATTTTCCACATTCCAGTAAAGTCTATAAAATATGAGAAGTAATCATTTCTTTGGCAACAAAAAATAAACAGGAGTTTTAGGTACTAAAATGCCATTTAAAGGAGCACTTGCATAAGAGAAATTTTAAAATATTTGTATAACGATTTCATAATTGAGATAAGGAATAATTATGATGTCATGGCCATATATATATTTATGAATAGGAAAGAATATCAGAAGAAAATGGATGGAGTTACATTTTTGTAACCATGACATATCCACAAATGTTAAAGTCACATTGTGGTCTTAAGGACTATTAGAAACCAAAGTCATTCTCCACATGTCAGTCAGTGGTCAACAGTCAAACAAACACAGAAACTAGCCAGTAACAATGGGCACAGGGGAACACCATTTAATGTACAACATAACTGAAGTTTTACAGGTCCTAAAATGATAAGGCCTCAATTTTGACTTGGCTACACTCACTACAATCCATGCAATCTGAGATTATCTATCTACTCAAATGATTAAATAGATACATAGCTATAAGACAAGCTACAGCAGCAGATGGAAAAATAGTTAATAAAAAATCATAAGAAAAAAATAAAAATGGCATAAAAATTTTACTCACAAAAAATATTCAAGAATTCTTGGTTAAAAAATTTGTCCAAGAAATTTGTTCCATTTAACTCCAGCTTTAGAGGCGATACTTATTTTGTGATAGAATTTAGAACTGAATATATATTTCAACATATGATAAGCCTCCCAGAACCATAATTAAAAATATATTAAAATATTATATTGTGTAGGCCTTTTGTCAATCCCAGGTTTTTGAGAAAAATAATGAGTTTCACATGGAATATATTGTGAAAATTGAGATAAGTTAACTATTTCACCCAAATATTTATCCTGATATCAATGAAATTTGATAAATAAATGTAATTTAAATATGCATGGAAGTGGAAAGGGTCTCGTTTGTCAAAAATGTTCACAGTCCTATTGGTTCATGTACAATAAATGTGTAACAGTCTTATAACAGGTAAATAAAAATCTGAACAATTCAAAAAAAGGTAGGGATTAGAAACAACATAAAAAAACTAGTCTACTCATAAAAAGCATAAATTTTTGAATAAATTTCTTAAGATCATAATTAGCATTAATTAATTTTTATTTTTGAAAGTGCCTTCATTCTTTCAAATCTTAAAATGTATATATAAATTTTAAATGAAGTATTTTGTTATTTAAATCCTCTGAATAAAATATTTAAGAATTTTTACAACATATCTCAAAAGCAAAGAGGAAAAATACAATTCAAGTCTTTATCCAAAAAATCAGAAACTATACCATTAAGTACTTATTAAAATTTCATGGCATAATGACAAATAGTTAAAAATGGCAATTAATATGATAATCTGAAGCCATTAAAGAAAGCATAAAGAAAAAATTAACTGTTGAAAACCTAAAAAACCACGAATGGGAATGTAAACATGAGACAGTGACAGAGGAATAGTAACACGTAAAGATTATAAGCTAGCACATCTCAATGCATACAAAGGAAGGTAAGAGTACATTAGGACTCACCACGAGCAACAAATGTTCCAAGAGGACTTCCACTACTTGTAACAGATTCATCTCCCCGGCCATCTGCACTTCTCCAGCTTCCTGGACTGTGTTTATCTCCTCCATCCAAAGATGTATCCCTATTGAGATTACGTCTCCAAGGAGTTGCACTACTTGCATTGCTAGTGGTGCTGAAACCTCCAGGACTGATACCACCTCCACTCATTGAGCGAGAATAGCGGGACGGATCAGAGAATCGAGATGCTTCAGATAGGCGCCTAAAAATTATTTAAACACATCAGATTGATAAGAAATGCAATACATTGAGACTTAATTATTTTGTAATCATCAAAGCAAGAGATATAGAAAAAATAAATAGAATTTTTCTCAACTTACAAGTACAAATACAAATACAATTAACAAATATTTTTTAAATGAATACAAATGTTAGGAAATATTATTTTATATTGTCTGTAAAATTCTACAGTAAAGTAAGAAGATAAAATGTTTAAGCTAAGTAAATTTTGTCTGTAATTTTAATAAAGATAGAATTTTTAATTCTTTAAAAAAAGTAACCAACTATTTTAATGGCATGTAGAGAGTTCCAGACCTTGATAAAGATTCTCCAGCTCTTGAGTTGTGCAAATTAGACCACAATCCACTGGAAGAGGTTTGATTATGAGGAGACCGAAAAGAAGATGATGTTGAGAACATGCTTCCCCCTGATAATGGAGATGAAGCAGCTGATCCAAGGCTTCCCAAATGATGTGTTCCAGTGTGGTGATGAAGTCCACCACTGAGTAAACGACCAGCTGAGGGGAAGAGGTGAGAACCACGATTGGATATGCTTGAACCACTTCCACTACCATCATCTACATTCAACCTCTGTGTGAGACTCCTTACCTAGTAAACAAAAATTACATAATGGGCTTCAATAAAAATATACAAATAATAATATATAAAATCAACATGCTCCTAAAATGAAGATGTCCAAGATTGATCAATAACATCTTTAAATTAGGTGTATCATAAAGTTGATACAATAGAGACAAAACTAAAAGAAGACCTGACTTCCACATCAAAACCTCAAAAATAAAGATAATAAAGAATATATTCATGCATTTCAATGATCTTTTATGCTTACTCTGGCTAGAAGGGTAGAAAACAAGGACTCAGCAGTAAGGATTTCAAATCCATCATCATCATCTTCTTCTTCAGCAGAACTGAAGCTGTCACTGTGCTCCAAAAGTCTCCTATTAGGCCTTGAGCTCCTGTTCATTGGATAATATAATAGATTATAATGATTAACAAATAACTAAGAACTCAGAAAGTATTGGTAGGTTCCAGTCAAAGATGCATAATATAAATGTAAAAATGAACTGTAAATTCAATCAAAGAGTTTGTATCAATATTAATTCTTAAGCATGCAAAATAAATCAAAATGATAATTTAGTTACTTCAAGCTATAGCTCACCTAAGTCGATGCATATGAAAAGGCTTGGGTACACCAGGAGTTGTACTTGTGGCCGTAGAGGTAGTTGATGCTCCTTCATCTTCAAATGGATGCCCATTAAAGGTTGGCGGTGGTGAAGATAAACTATTTCCTTCATCTTCACTAGCTCCTCCACTTTCACTTCGCATACTTGTGCTATGAATGCATAAATTATAATAATTTTCAGATATGGAAAATTTAAATAATTATCATTTGAATTCTAAAAATTTTAATAACGTAGACTTGGTCTAATATTTCAGATAAAAATTATATTCAAGCAATTTTTATTTCCTATAAGGCTATGCTACCATTTGGCTAAATGATCAAACTGTACCATAATTTCAAATGAATATATAATTGGTCATGTAACTTTCACATAACATTATGCATTTTAGTAAAAGAAATAACTACATCTATAATTTTTTTAATGTAATTTATAATAATAAACAAAAATACAAAGAGGATATATGTCTCTGCAATTAGAGAACCATTCTAATGTTATCATATTCCGAATACAGAACATTTAGTTCCCTTATTTTTTAACTTTACCTCATTCTCTTAGGACGACCTAACCTCCCTGCCCTTGCATGGAACTGTTGCCATGGATCTGCAGAATTCTGCCTTTCCTCTTGTCCAGATGGCTCAAGACTTCCTGCTCTAGGAGTAACATATCCACCTCCTTCTACTGCTATAGGAATAATAAATTCCCGGGGAGATTTTCGAATAGGCTCTGGACCTGGAGTTGGTGCTTGACTTCCTGGTGTAGCTGTATCCCCTGAGTCAGATTCTTGAGTACTTTGGCGAGATAATGCCTCTCCTCGTGGTCCAAAACGTGGTTGCTAAAGCATAGAAAGATAGCATCAAATTTCCTTGTAATAATATGAGCATAATAGTTACATTTGTTACCAATAGGATGATTTATGAGAAGGATATAGTGAAAATCTTTAGTGGCTCTAAAATGAATCTTTCAATCTTTAAAATTTACTATTGAGATGTACTCGCTAAAATAATTGGATTAGAAAATCTTTTATGGTTACAGCTTTTTGTACTGTTGAAATATTTAGAAATTTATTTGCTTACTATTGTAACTCTGACTGATTCAGGAATTATTCATAAATATTGATGAATACTTCCTAATATTCTCGAACAAAATATTTCAAGATTAATTAACATCTTCAGAAATAAGCCTTACCTATTTGTAGGTATAGAGAGTTTAATTTGATATAAATCCACTGTGGATTATATATGGCAATCTGGGTTAGGGTACTTGCATTATAATAAGATCTTATTGAGATAGATTCAAATATAATGAGTTAGTAACGAATATTTAACAATAAGTTTATAAAATTCAAACTCACTCCCTGAGGATGCAAAGGTGGTCTGGTTGAAGTAGTAGTTGATGTGGAGATATCATCTGTTGTAGTTTGAGATGTAGAACGGGAAAATGAACCGGTGTCTTCTCTTTCATCATCCCTCTCAACCTGTATGGGAATGATCCTCTCAACTCCCCGCGATGATGGAGTGGAACGAGGTGTAGGTCCCAAGGATGATGAGCGTAGAAATGTGGCAGGAGCAGTAGGATGGCGAGTAATTGGACGACCGATTCTCTTGACCTGAGGTGCAGGATCCTTTGAAATAATTCAAAGTACTTCAGCAATAAGATTAAGCAATTTATCTGATTTATTTAATGCTATTCCTTCTTCATATGCAAAGAGCATCTATTGTTTTGAATAAAAATAATTAAGTCATACCCTTATATAAACAATTAAGTTTAAATATTATGAAATGATGACAGTTAAGAGTTTTGCTGAAAAAAATATTTTTTTATTTATAATATATGAACAAAAAAATATAGTTTTAATTTTTTCAAAACTTTCAAAAATAAAATTTCCTCAGAAAAAAACATCAGTTATGTAATGAAATAATTCAGTACAGGGCAAGGGGCAAAATTCATAAAAAAGACACAAGACATTGAATATCACTAATAAAGAGATATTCTTATCGAGTGGTAATAAACTGTAAAATAAACATTTAGACTCACTGGAGGTGGTTGGTGTTCAGTATTATTCATGCCTGCATTGTTAGGCATGCCCTGAGAAATAGTGAAGGAGAGTTCTCCAGGAAATCCTTGAATTTCTGGTTTAATAGTATACTCAACAGCTGAACTATATTGGCGAGGAGCTGCAGGTTGTGTTTGAGAAGGAACTTGAGCTAAAAATATATAATATCTTTCATTAATAAAAGAGACATAATTTATGAACTTTGGATTGGATGGAAATTTTCCAAAAATAAAACCTTTTCAGATTAATAATTATTTTTTATAGATATTTTAAATACATATATTACCTGGTGCACTCTGTGGAATCTGCTGTTCTTCAATAACTGGTTCTTGTGGCTTTGGTTGAGGATGTTGGGTTGAGCTGATCAACTGAGGCTGCTTCTGCCCATAGGGAGTTGGTACTCCCCTTAAGCCTGTCCTCCTTGGTAAGGTAGCAGACTTTGCCCAAACAGGAGGATTTTCTACCAAAGGAGATTCATCAGCAGCTTCCGCAGTGTTCACAGGAACATTTTCTGGGGTTTTCTTCATATTTTCAACCTAATAATTACAAGCAAGCATCTCTTATTCCATGAAGCTATTGACATTTCATAAAATACTACCAATGTGTCCCAAATTAGTCAAAATGATGAGATATTTACTATGGATTAAAGCATTATCAATTTCACAACATTTATTTTCAAACATGATTCAATTACTATTTCATTTTACCTCAGCTTTAGGAGAATCTGGTACTTTTGTTGCCACTTCTGCTGTCTGTTTTGACTTAATACCACTTTTCTTTACTCCAGTAGATTTTTCAGTCTCTTTTGATTTTTTAAGTTTATCAATCTTAGGTTCAGTAGGTGATTTTTCAGATGAAACCTGTAATCCCAAATGGAATAAATATTAATAATTTGAACTTTGGTGATACATGACAGACACCACATAACAATAAATAATTCTTAGAGATCCAACAAATCTTAAAAACAAATACTGTCTAGGAAAGTAATTAATTATTTAATTAAAAATTAATATAATCAAAATATGATTTTATAAAGTTTAAACTGAAATTTACACAATAATCTTAACCTTAAGAATGTGAGTTATCGTATATGTGGTATGCAATTATCTAGGAGTAGCTCATACTATACAACAAGGCTAGGAAAGGATGCCTTAAAATTTTTGAGGATTTAAAGGAAATTAATGGAGAGGAAAAAAATAACCAGAAGTAAAATTGAAATTATGAATAAACAGGAAATAAATATGAAATAATATATCATAACAGAGTTTTTAAAGAGAATAAATATAAAATCAATATGCAATAATTCAATCTATAATAATTTTGACAAATATTTATATTTAATCATGTTTGTTATTTTATCCAAATAATAAATATATCATGCGTAAATTGTTAAATATAACTAATGGAATTATTACAAACTTGCAAATAAAACAAATTTAATTTTCATGTATTTAAATGACCAGTCGATGTATAAGTGGAGGAAATATTTCTTTTTGGTGCTAACAAACCTTTTCAGATGATGCAATACTAGTATCTTTGACAGTCTTCTCAGCTGATTCTATAATTTCTGTACCTTGAGTTGGAGCTTTCTCACTTTCATTTTTATCATTTTCTACAGTTGGACTTGCTGAGGAAGACTCTTTAGGCTCTTTAGGTATATCTTTTACAGGTTTTGGGGTGCTATCTTTCTTTGGAAACTCTTCATTCTAAAAATAAGATTGATACTTTATCATTCACATTCAACTGTGACCATAATAAAATAATAGACAAACTTTAGAATCCCAAATTTTTGTCAAAAATAATAAATTCAAGTAATATTTAATTGAAAGATTGCTTACAGCCATAAAATGATGATGATTTTGATTAAATATATACACCTCATAAAAGTTTTGAATGTGAAATGTCTTCTAAATATAGATGGTTATTTAACTACTTATAAGACCAAACAAGAGGAAAATTGAGATAAAATACGGAAAAAATTTAAATATTTACATATGAGATTTAATAAACATTTTTTAACAACTAAATATTCTATGGAATAATTATTGCAGATAAAATTCACATCATTAAAAGAAATAATAAAAATCTTTGAAGGGTTTTATCAAATTCATAATAAATATTCATACTCAATAACTATTTAATTACGACTTGAACAACTTCTTTACTGAAACTAAGAAAGATCTATATGTAAAAATGCTTCAAATACAAGATTGTTATATTAAATATAAATAGTCATAGTACCTTCTTTTTAGCCCCTGGTGAAACAATGTCTGATTTGGATTGAGATGGTGATGGAGGAACTTTAGAGGTTGCTGATGGCGGCACAGGTTTATTATTCACTTTAATTACAGCAGATACATTTGTTGCCTTTTTTTCGAAAGCCCTCTTTGCATCACTGACCTTCAGGGTAAATAGAACAAAAGATATTAGGAAAAAAAAAAACAAACTAGATTTGTATAATACTAGTAACACCCTTATAAAAATTCAGATTATATATTAAATCTGAAAGTTGAGTAACACTTCTAAGAATGTAAGGACTTCATTATAAAGTACCATAAATCATAAAAAAATATAAACAAAACATTTGAGACAAGAATCCTTTAAAAATAAAAAATAAAATGTAATTACCTTACTGCTTTAATGCAGTTCTTTGGACCACACTTATGGTCAAAGAAAAAATAAATTGTGCCAGGGAGGGATACTAAACACTAATCTTTGTTTACAATTAATTACTACCTCTTCCTGTGTGGATATACCTCTTGCTAGGATTCAAAATCTTTTACATTCCTTTGGAGATTTTAACCCATATGAATAATATTAGCATCTAAAACATCTATAACACTGAATGGTTACTAGCATTAGCAGAGGTTTTACAGCCAGTAGTGAGGAAGAAGTCTATATTAGGGCATAAACTATTTTCATTGAAAAATATTTTATAAGACTTAAACTATTAGTATATAATGGATAAATATATAAAAAATTTCAAAAATAAGGGAAAAGCTAAAGGTAAAAAATATGTTTCAGCTGAAAAGCAAGTAATTATTCAAATCGGTAAACACAGAAATGACTAAATACCATAGTGCATTATAAGAGTTTATTATAACCCCTATATGGCCAAGTGCATTTGACTTCTATCTAAGTAACCTCATTTCAAGTCCATTTTAAAACCTAAATAACAGATTTCACAAGGTTTTAAATAACTTTCAAAGATACCTTAACATAGCTTTACCTTAGCTATCACTATTAAAACACATACTTCTAACTAACAGCATACTTCTTAATTGAAGATTTTAAAAATAAATAATTTAAGTATTTAGTGATTGAGATTAATATATTCCAGCTACATTATATGATTAAATGCATTTTATTATCCTGTCACTGTGGCTAGTATGAGAACTTCACGATATTAAAATGCCTGCTGAGAAAGGGACTAAAATATTGAAGACAGAAATTGCTATAAACAGGATGGAAACTGAAGAATGATTCCTGGATATCACTTTTTACATCTCAAAAAATGAAATTTTTTACTCTCCTTTGAAACAAACAGATCATAAAAAATATTCAAAGAAGATATACTATTCAAGTCAAGCAAGTTTTCTTTCTTTAACCAGGACAGTTATGCCTCTCTTTGAGTAGAGATTTAAAATACTAAAATTCTCAAAAAATATTTATAATTTTTTGCAAAATTCAATTATATTCATTAAATGATTTTAAATTGTGCATCATTTGATTAATCTCTTATATGCAATATGGTATGATGTGTTGAACATCAACTAATAGCAACATGCAGAAAAACTGCTTTGAGTAATTTGAGAGGGGAGGATGAGATTTTATTCAGGTATTATTACTGAACAGGTGCTTAAGATTCTGATATTTAGAATTCATGAAAATCATAATAGGGAATTCTGAAAAGACCTTACTTGGACAGAGAAGTGTTTTCACTTTCTTATAATGCAGATTTACATCTTCTTCCTCCTTCCCCATGCTTAATATATCTAATCTTACCTTAATCCCTGGAATGAAGACCTTTTTTGGCTTATCTGAAGAAGGAGAGTCTGGAGAAGGGGCAGAAGCAGCCAGGAGGCTGTTGAAACGCTCAAATGCCTGCGACCTTCTCCTCTCTGTTTTAGGAGCATTTGGCTTGGCAGCATCCTTGTTGGGCACAGTGACCAAGTCCTGTTTTACTTCAGTCACCTTCTCCTCTGGTACCTTAGAAACCTCCTCAACAGGAGGCGCAGGAGCAGCATCAGGAACAGGTTGAGTTACTGGAGCTGGAGCCTTTTTAGGGATCTTTAAGCTAAGCCTCTTCCTTGCCAGTGCTTTCGCTGCCTTCTTTTCTTCATCCTCCTTAGCACGCTTTTCATCGTCAACTTTCTTTCTTTCCTCCTCCTCCAATTCCTTCTTCTTCTTTTCCTCTTCTTCCAAAGCAAGCTTCTTCTTCTCTTCTTCCTCCAATCGTTTCTCCTCACTCTCATCAGTCACTGCCTTAGGAGATTCCTCCGATTTTACTTCATTTTTCAACACTTCACTTTTAGTCATACCTACAGCCTCCACCTCATTCTGCTCTGACTTTACAGCCTCTGCCATTTGCACTTCTGGCTGAAGAACGTCTTTGGCCTTTGCCTCACTCTCAGTTTCTACGCCTGTCTTTTCTTCAGGCTTGACTTCTGATACTTCTATAACCTCATCCTTTTTAGGCTCAGTAGCCTCAGGAACACTTTCATCCACTGTCACTTCATCCACTTCCATAGATTCAACTTCAGGGGCCACAGTTGGAGGAACCACTTCTTTTTCAGGGACAGGTTGCTCCTCTGCCTTCACTTCTTCCTCCTCTTCTTCTTTAAGCACCCCTGAAACACTCATTGATGCTAGTCTCTCCTCCTCTTCCTCCTTCCTACCTTCTTCATCTATCCTCTTTGGAACACACACTCCACTTGCCCCACCTCCTTCGAGTTTCCTCTTTTGAGGTGCTTCCTTTTCTGATGCACGATTTCCGGCCTTCGGCCTCCTCTCTGGTGGAACAAATGGAGGCATCCGAGATGGAGTCCCATGATATTCCAGGTCCATGAAACTTCCCACTGAGTGTGAGCGAGGTGGTACCGGCTGAAATTTAAAATGATAGAATAAGTTCCATTGAAGTCATATGATGCACACATCTTTGAGTAATCATGATTTGTTATATCTTTAACCATGAATGGTATATTCCTGAAATATTATCCCTAACCTCCGACACCCTGAGTGTCTAATTAATGTAAATGAAAGCATTTCTTTATATGAAACAAAAATATTGAAAGTTTTTAATGAAATGATTTTGGTCTTAGAATTCATGTGTGGAAACTATTATTGCATTATGTGTTTCAAGGACATTATACAATTCAAATGATAGTATTAGGGGCCAAGGGAAAAAGAAAATTCAAATTAAAAAAATTCAAATTGAAAGGAACCATTGAATATTGTCAAAAATAAAAAAAGGAAATGAACTTTTCTATAATATCAATAAATGTTAACCATTACGAATTTGTTTTTGATACTGAAACTTAATAATACAGATTTGAAAATGTACTCGTTTTATATAAAAAAAAGTCTCCCCTTATAGAGATACTTGAAGGATTCAATAATTTTAAGTAATTCAGTAAAAGATTTGAATCAAACAAATTAATCTTCAAACAAATCAGATAGGAAATACAATGACAAAATCCTTGAATAACAATCAACTTGTTATTTAAACATGCAATCTATTTCAGAACAAAACTGCTTATCTCTATACTAATGACAATTTACACTGAATATTGAAATTCCTTGGAATGGGGATCATAACAAACACATTTTCCTCACTATCCTGATGAGGAGATTGGTGAAATAAAATTGAATGATTGATGAATGTGCATTCAGGGTCTTGTAATTGAGATTAGGGATGAACTAAGAGGAAATCCTGAAATAGTTAATCATAACTATGGTGCAAGCAGGAGCTACACACACCTGGCACACAACATCTCCATTTCCTATTTCTGGGACACCTGTTACAGCAGCCTCTACAGCTGGTACTTCACCATCTACTGGGGCAACTGCTGCTTCTCCAACAACAAGAGGTCCACCTCCAGGAGCAGGAGGTGGTACAAGAGACAGAAGAAGATCAAGACGAACTGGAGTGCGACTAGCTAGCTCCTCTGCTTCTTCCAGACAGGAAGGAACACCATCACTGGATTCCTCATAGCCCTCATTCACCCACCAGTGAGAACATATGGCTCCTATATCAGCTCTACGGCGAGGGTTCACCGTGAGTATTGCTCTGATGAGGGGAGATGCAGCTTGAAAAAAGAGAGAGGATATAACATTTTAAAGATGCTGCTGAAAAAGCATTTTGTAAAGAGAAAGATTAGAAACTGAAAAACAGAAACTGAAGTCATAAGTATTTGTTTCTTTGGTGAATATTAATAATGACAATTTAGAATAATAATTGACTATATTACTTGACAATATACATATTGTTTTGTAAATATTCAGAACACTATTTACAAGGTTATTGATAAGAATTCAAGGGGAAAAGAAAAGGATAGAAAATTAGAAGTTCTCAGCTTTCTATGAGTTTAGGTCAGCCAGGTACGTTTATTTTCTCACCCATGCTTAGACAATTTCATAAAATGTTTTTCTTGGATTTCATGTAAAACTTTTATGCAAATAAATATATAATAAGATTTTATATACACCTGTTGTATTGAGATATATTTACTTACGAGAAGGTCTTTTTGGTTCAAAATAATCTCCTTGGGAGATCTGCTTCACAAGACGCTTAAAATTAGAACCATCAAATGGCATTGCTCCATAAACTAAAGTATACAAAAGGACACCCAAGGACCTGCAAAAATAATAGAGAATGATTGATGAATAAAGAGGAATTAAAAATTTCAGGATGTATTCTGATAAAAAATTAATAGATATGAAGATGGATAATAAGATTCAAATGCAAATTGATAAACAATGCCAAGAGCTCATACATACCAGCAATCAACTTCTGGACCATGATAAGGAGTACCGCGTACAATCTCAGGGGAAGCATACAGTGGACTTCCACAGAAGGTATTCAAGAGACGAGTCTCATCAAAAACATTTGATAGACCAAAATCAGCTATTTTTGCATTACCATGTTCATCTAAAAGAATGTTCTCAAGCTTCAAGTCTCGATGACATATTTTATGCTAGTGAGAAAGAAAAAAAATATTGTTGACAAGAAAATTGGAAATGAAAGAATATTATTAAAGAAAACTATCAACAATCTCTGTTGAAGGTCTTTTTCATATTTTCATTTCAGTTACATAAAAAAATATTACTTTTAGGTTGAGTGAATGAAAACTTTGATCAAAGTAAATCTCATTGCCTACAGAATGCAGGATTTACTCAAATTCTTAATAAGTATTCTGTATATTTATTTAATAAATATAAAAACCAATTTTTTCAACCAAGAAACATTTAACTATAGTTTGAACTATGTATGAATGCTGCTCTATAAATGAGATGTCATTTTATATGTGATGAGATTTCCTTAGATGTTAATGACTCATTTGAAATCATCTGAATTTATGCTAAAGAATCCTAAAAACAACAGATATACATTAAAATTAAAAAAGATGATAATGATTAATACCTTGTGACAATAATACACAGCAGTAGCAATCTGACGAAATATGCGTCGTGCTTCTCCTTCAGCTAATACTTTACGCTCACTGAGATAGTCATACAATTCACCACCAGCAGCATACTCCATGACTAGAACCATCTTCTCTCGATTCTCAAATACTGAAAGTAAGGCAAAGATGGCGTTATGAAATAGTGCAAAATAATGAAGCTTAAAGAATAGGAGAAATTTTGTAATCTTGAACTGATGCAAAATTTAGAAATAAGTTTGTAGGGAAATCACAAAATAAATAATATTAATTTTAAAAAATCAGAAAATAGGGTAAAGAAAAGATGAACATATGAAAGTCAAATGTAGCAATATATATCAAGATGTATAATATTTTAAAATATACTGAATTTGATGTCATTTTTTAAAGTTATTATCATTAAGTTACTATTATTAAGTCATGAGAACACAGGTAACCTCTTAATAAATTCATTACTCAAGAGTACAGAGAAAAGTTATGTCAGTTAACCTGATACAAATAAAACAATAATAACCTTCATAAATATGTATTATGTTGGGATGCTGTACTGAGGACATGATCTGAATTTCCCTCCGAATTCTTATCAGGTCAGCTTCTGTTTCTATTTTAGCTTTCTTGATAGTCTTAATGGCAACCTGGAGAGTGAGGAAAATGGTGAATCAGATTATAATGATAACTGACTCTAAAATTATACATTGGGTCATTGATAGATAAAAGGCATGTGGATAAAAGTATGGAACTAATTTAGAAATTTTTGATAAAGTATTTCTCCAAAACGATAAGATGGTAATAACAATAAGTAAAAAGTGAATTCAAAAATTAAATCAAATACCTCCTGACCAGTCTCCTTGTTAATGCCAAGTTGTACTTTTCCATATGTGCCTTGCCCAAGCTTTTTCACTATATCAAACCTTTAAGGAAAAAAAAGATATTATACACGTGTAAATTATGTATCTGAAACGTAATATTGATGACATTCTCCGACTTTATTATCATTACATCACATGAAAATCTCCATTTCAACTACTCCAAGAAATCAAGTGTATTTCCACAGCTATTTTTAAATCAGCAACAAAATTTTAAGTTAATAATAAGAATCATACGGAATTCATGAAGAAAAACTGCTAATAAATAATTTTAATTCAATAACACAATTTATATTTCGCTTTTGATGGAGAGTTCTTTTCATATTTTGAATTAAGCGCCTTTGCTATGAATAAGAATTCGTTTATTTGAGGAATGCGGTTTTGTTGTTCAGTTATTTGAGAGAAAAGGCCATATACCTTTGTTTGAGTTTTTTCCGATGGTTATGAAGACGCACTCCTGCAGTTCCCTCCATTCCACCCATTATATTGTGTATGTTGGGCGGAGGAGGCTGTTGTGTCGCTGCCGTGGCGGGGGCAGGATCACAACCGCCCACCGCCCCGGCCATCTCTCCCGCCGTTTCTCCCACCACCATCTTAGCCACACCTTCCCTCGTTAGTCAACCTGAAGAGAATAATGAGAAAGATGAGGAACTTTCCAAAACGATAACAGAAGTAAAAATTTGGAGAATTCAAAATCTCGATAGAACTTAAGAAAGACAAAACTCATCAACAGTAAGAAGATCCGCGACAATAAAACTTACGATAAAATTTCTCATGGCTGTAAAAGGATTAAGTTATTCAAGCCAACAAACTCGAACAATTTACATTTTACTGTCATCAGCATATTTTAATTTTCCTATCAAAATGATCGATTTATATTTTAATGCATTTACCGGCCTATTGATTTTTAAGTTATAATTTCTAAACAGTTAACTTGTAGTTAAATAAATGCACCAAGAAAAGTATTCCATATGAATCTTCCAACTTCTCAGAATATTTTATAATTTCCGTCATCGATCACTTAGAAAAAGTAATATTTAAATTGATAGTTCAATTCAAAAATCTTGTGGGGGAAAATAAATGGTGATTGATCATGCCATTTAATTACTTTCTCCATGATTTACCAATACAACGCTATAGCGAAAGTCGTTGATTCTATATAGAAAAATTTCTCACACAGTATGATGAAATAAGGAAAACAGAAAATTGAAATATAACACAATATGCTCGAATTATAGTAAAATAAATAATGGATAAAAAGAAAGAGAACTAATTACAATACAGTAAAATGAAACAAAATTAAATATATAAAGGTAATTGATAAAATATTATTATAACTGGAGAAATATATCGTGTTTTATTAGACAGCAATAAAAAATATTCTCCTTAGTATGAGAATACATTTGCTTGGAATGAATATGTATTTCAAAGAACAAGTAATTTGACATTTTTTTCTTATCTTTTTCTATCATTAAAAATGATAATTTTCAACGATACATATTATTAAACGTTATATTTTCTTTTCATCCTTGGAAAACCAAAAGTTGTCGACTAATATAAATACGAAAGACAATGCTAGGATACATGACAAAAAAAATTATTCGGAAGACAAAGAGACAATATTCAAAACCAAAAATTTGTAAATGAGAGATACTACAATCATTTCTTCTACAGCGTAAACATGGAATATCGAAGAAAAGCTTTCCAATAGGTTCAAAATAATCTTTACAATTACACAACATCAAAACTTTTTTATCATCCATAGAGGGAAATAACTATTCGGCGATTTTCCTAACGCCATAAACTATTAAGTCGTGGGCGCATTCTTAACTTGTCGATTGAACTTTGCGTAGAGTCTACATTTTAAAGCACTTGAGGCATCGCCCTCATTTCCATACAAAAGCTTCGAGAGCGCGACAAAATGCGATCACGGAAAAGGAACGCAAAGGAAACTTTCATATCGACCGAGTTGGCGGGAAAGAAACGAGAGTATCGACCGAGTTGGCGGGAAAGAAACGAGAGTATCGAACGAAAAACTCGGCAGGTGGTCGAACTGCACGGAAAAGAGAAGGGATGCGGGAAATAAAATCCGGCACCGCGTCCGTGCATTTTTTAAGACTCGCAGCCGGCAAAATTACGGTCCATTCACATCCATTTTTCGTCTCCTTCATAAAAAAGCTCTATGCGAGGGTAAAGGAAAACTATGAAAAGCTAATGAATGAATTCCGTTATTTACCATCCCTCGAATATATATCTTTATTAATTCGGTGCATTACCAATGAATGAATAAGTTGAAAAGAAAAAGATTCACTCATTCGATAATAGTTCATATCGTACATCACACATCGTCGACAAATGCTATGAAAATAACTTTAAAACTCCATCTCTATTTTACTATCACATCATACAAAAAGATGTAAACGAATTATGAAATCAATATGAGAAGGAGTGACTTCGTGGAATGCCATAGTAATAAGAACAACTTTGTAAGCGAATTAGTTTCCAAAATACCAAGTTACCAATTAGTATCATTAATGTTATTTTAGAAACGATACTACTGTAGTTACATGAAATAATTTTCTTAACTATAATATTCTAAAAAGTTTAACAACGATTTTGTATTCAGGTATTTTAAACCTAATTTTAAGCGTTTTCATAGAGAAAATTTAGTTTTTATCACTATATATTCGCAAGTAGAAGTGCCAATGCCAAGCTTTAAAAAATATATTAAATGTTTTCTCGAAATATATATGGAATGGCATTGTATCAATTAGTTCAATCTAGTTAAAAATGATTTTGTCCTAAATAGGATAAAAGGGCATTCTTTACGAAATTTAAATCAACAATGCACAATTAACAATGATGCAAACAAGCGAAGGATAAATGAGTGGTCCTCTTAGCCTAAACCTATAGTCCAATTACCTCGAATCACGAAAATAATCATCCAAATATACGAATTTGAGACATAAATGCTTCTACGCCGGACTAATCAGCAATATGTAGTTCAAGGTTCGAAACTAATTCAAATATTACTTAATATAATTTCTGAATTTCGCACTTTTATTCATTCCTTCAGCAGCAGATTTCTTCCGAGACCCAACTTTTATTAATAGAATTCCTCTAGAAACCCTGCCTTTCCCAGAAAAGGAAATTTCACTGAAATGATTTTCGTACGAACCGAGGGAGATATATCGTGAATGACCACGTAGTCCCAAGCTTCGGGTGAAAATGAGAGTAGGATATCACTTTGTCTCGCATTCAAAATTTCAGCGTAATAATGGAAAGAGATAGGGATGGACGGAAAATATAAAGTGGCATCCTTTTCTCGGTCCCATATTGGAGACGAAGAACCCATTCCGACTACGTAATGGTGAAAACGAAACGATTTGAAGCGAAGTATCCATCTTTTATTTTAGACCAAAATTGACTGAAACAGCTCCGACCTCAATATGACTTCCAAAGAGCCAGCAAACGGTTAAACACAAAACATATGACAACAATTCCCACTCGCAATCGTTAAAAAAGATTTTATTGTTAATTTCATATTGTTAATTTCATATTGTTAATTTCATATTGTTGATTTTATTGTTGTATAATTTTACATTCATGGATTTTCTTCGCGCAATAAACTCCAAGAAGCAGTAATCGACAGTCGTAGTAATTGAGTCATATTTCTTAGACAGGCTTAAAAACTTCAAAGAAGAATACCGAATACTCTTTTAGATAATATAAAGTATCTCTTTAAACCACAATGTCTATCTTTTACACATACAAAGTCTTAAGATGTCATCATTACTTTTTCCTTCGCACGCACTTGCTCAAAGGACCTGTGGAAGTGAAAACGACTTGAAGACGCCAGTTACATCCAGTGGAGAATAGAAGAAACTTTTTATTGCCTTTTTATCTCTATAGGTCTTTGTTTTTTTAATCCTTTTCCGCAAGTCTTGAAAGAATCTATTTTCGATGCCAAAAGGTATGTATTAGAAAACGAGAGGGACCCTTAAGAATGATTTAGTACAGCAATAAGTAAAATCCATAAAAATTTGAAGAGATAATTTTTTCCTCAATGTGACTAACAGCGAAGACTGTTGAGAAAGCAAAGATACCCATTATTTAGTCTCAGAGAGATGGTCCAGTGTCCAGCCTCTTTCATATGAGGAGAGGTCGGATTTTATGGAAGCTAAGCCAGAACTAATGGAAACGCTAGTAAGAAGATCACATTAAAATGGGAAATTATCCTATAACGCTTCTGAAATTTGAAATAACTCAAAAGAGATAAAATCTTCAGTAAATAATTAGAGTATTATAATCTGCTGAGATTAATTAAGTTTCTTCCAGCTGAGTATCAAGGAAGGAATTAAACGCAATCGTTTTTGGTGTTATTTAACCTACGGCCAATCACTTTTAGTGTCTCACCGAGTTTAAGTCTAAACGTAAAATGTAGAAACTATATTTAATAAAGAAAAATTTATAGCTCTTACTCAAATAAGATTTTTAAAAATCAAAAATATATAAGATTAAGTTTTTAAATGATACCCTTTTTCTGTAATCTGCCTCAACATTAAATCCAGTATCCAGTACTTTTAACTTGAGTTATTTTTCCCATATACGAAAAGCTAATTTTATTTCTGATTAGTTCATAAAACCTTATTTTAAACACTAGATACAGGAAGAAGATGTAAATAAAACTAGTAAAGAGCTAAATTAAATCTTCTTATCATCGATAAATCTCATAGAATTTCACCCTCTGTAAGGAAATGTTCGAGCTTAACCCCTTTTAATTTAATTCCCTTTGCAGCCACCAGAGAGGGAGAGTCAAATGCGCCTATAATCACCGAACGAATTAAACGAAGGAATAGAATGAATGATGCGCTTTTCCTCTGGACATCATCCTCCTTGTCCGAGGAAGCGACCAAAGAACACGCCAAAAGACGATCGGACGTTAAAAAACATTTGCTGACGTTAACACGCAAGTCGGAATGGAAACTACGAATGTATTGCCTTCCTTATTCCGTCGACGGCTACAGAAGATGGTGTTCGAATCATTCGTACACCAGAGGGGGTGCTTTTTCACCTGGCGAGATCGCGCGTGGGTAGATTATACCGATAGGTACATGGACCGCGTGGGAGGAATTCAAAGGAAAATGTTGGATGGACGGCTTGTTCTGATTTAATTATTACACGACAACGCTCCATCCGCAGTTCAGAGGAAATTATTCCCAATCTAAAGCGTTTGAATAAATTACGAAATACCGTCGACCTGTGTGTTCTAACATGAACGATAGAGAAACACATATCTAAACTTTAGTTCTATTGAAGGACTCAAAATATCCAAAAATATCCGTATTTTACTGATTCATAACAAACTATCTCTCTTGCAGAGGCCTCTGAAATCAAAATAAAGTATCTCATAAAATAATATTAGTTAGACTGAATTTGAGAGCGATGCAATAAAAAGATTCTAGAATTAATATCTCACATTTAAATTCAAATTAATGAAGATAATAGAAACTTGATCAAATTAAAAGTGCATTTGAAAATAATCAAGGATAGTTGGATCTGCGAATACTTTAATTGTTGCTTGCATGGATTCTTGTTTCTTTATTCTTAGAATAGGAACAAAAACTTGTAATCATAACGGAGGAAATATTTCGTGCATAAATACCAGAAAATTACTTCCAGCCACATACTATGTGAATGTTAATAAAAAATAGTATTTTGCAGTATATAATTCGCTAAATACCGTATGATAAGAATACAACTCAATATGACTAAATTCAAATCGTCTTTACACACCGAGATAAACTATATAATTATTTTCAAAAGAAAAAATGAACATCCAACTAACAAATAAGAGAATTTGAGGTTTAACGTAAAGATAATCACCAACAGAAATTTTCGTTAAGGAAAATTATAAATCTAAATCTGATTATATTATTCACGCTACGACATAATTCGTATTAGCAGTTTCCCCCTTCACAAGCACTGTACGTAATCGCGTTGCACTTCGCTTTCCACTGAGGCTTCGCAGAATAGCCTTCGTCCATCAATTGACCTTTCTGGTTCGGCTGACCAAACCTCCAGACAGTTTTAGATCAGTGGGTCCGAGGAACGCGAAAGCACCGTGACTGTGTCCAATCGGCGAACTGTTTGAGCCTCTCACCAAAGCAACGCCTTCGTGAATGCAAATAAATAGCCACTCGCTGCCAGAGACTGCGTGCTTTGGAAAAAAACTTTTTTACAAAGGAAATTAGGATTAAATGAGAGGAGATGCACGTAAGAGGAAAATCCGTTCCCGTTTCCATGATAGGCGGATTTCCTGAGAACTCCCGATTGAAGTCCAATTGAGTGAAATTCGAATGGACCAAAAATCAAACGGATGTAGCACACTAAAATATTACGATTCTTTATGAAATAAAAATTAATTAAGCGACGTCCATTGCGCACTGATTTATTTAATCCTGATATTAAGACTTCATTTTGAACTAAGGTAGCACGCATAAATGTTTATACGAGGTCAAGAACAAATAATGAAATAGATGTAAGATGATATTTTATAAAAGAAACATTCCCAATCCATAGATATAACATAAATAATTATGAAGTTAAATATATTCCTCTTTCCAATAAAGTTAAAACTATATCGTTATATTTTTCCTTTAGAAATAAATCCTTTATAAAATATAATTATCGAATTCCAAATAGCGATACTCTAAGCTTAAAATTAGTTATTAGAGTTTAGAAATTCATTGACATGAGCTTTATTAATTATTGGTTAAATCAATATGTCGTCACACGAGATTTTGAAAAAGTTTTAATTGGAAGGACTTGATTAAATTGGAACGTTATTGAAACACATTTTAATTAATTATCCCATTTTCTAAAATTCATTTCGGAAATTAAACGAAAGACAAGCCACAGCGAACCAAGTTTCCGATGCGATTTAAAATAATAATTGGTAGCTATGTGATGAAAGTAAATAGCAACACGTATCGGTAGATCCCAAAAATAGAAATAATTACCAGTTTAGTTGGTAGCTAAAAGTAGCGAAACTATTATATCGTCGATAAAAAAATACATCTTCGTATTCACGAGTGTCAGAGCTGTTAACGTAAGACAGATGTGACGAGTAAAAAAAACCGTCTTCACTTTAAAGTGTACTATCTGATAGCCAACCAAAAGTGAGGACGCTGTGTATACAAGGAACGCGACGTTCGATAAAAGTCCCTTTTGCCGCGAGCAAATGTATTTCCTCTTCCCTAGCTCACGTTTTGAGTAGACGTGTGTAATGGGGATGACCGAACGCACAATGAAGACGGGGATAAAGCTACCTTTTAATCCAACCGCGGAGGAATCAAGCGTGAGATAAAATTACAATCGTCGCATTTAAAGGAGATCGTTTCGAACGATACGGCGTATGTCAAGAGAGAGATGTTTGGAGAACTGCATGCAAGAGCCAGTTTTATGGCATGGAAAATTTCCTTATGAACGATCCAACAAGAGGATTGCGACTTTCAATTTTATTGCAGAGATTACAGATGATGACTGATATTTTCTCAAAATTGAAAAAGGTTGCCCTGAGACAATTCTTTAAAGAGATTAAATGTCTAAGAATCAGCATAAATTTTAAATTAAATTATTATCTCAAATGCGAATTTTTTTAGTGAAATTAAGTAAGTTATCGCATTCTAGTTAGGATTTTACCGTACTAAATACTGACATACTATATTATTATAGATAATTAGATGCGATTACGTGCTGAGCTCCTCTATGTATGAAATGTTTAATCATGCGATGTAAACAAATTAAATAGATTTCGATATCAATTCATTTTTCAGGATACAATGAAACTAGATTTTCAATATTCCTAAATGCGAATGAAGACTATGAATAAAGTAGACCTGAAATAGTAAATATTATTGACGCATGTCTGTTAGGAATACAAATAAAATCAAATACGGTTTGAGAACATAATTCAATAAGTGCTTTTGATGGAAGTAGTTGATGAAGCTAATATGCAATCAATTTAAAACGCATCGAGTTTGTTACGATCATTTGAAACAGACCATTGTTGTGCTTTCGAGCTCGCTCTGTTTGTTTATTGAATGAGAGACGAGAAAACAGATGAACTCTTCACAGTCGTCGGCGATTAAACATTTGCAAAACGGTTCAAAGGAAATAGTAAAAAAACTAATTATGAATATATTTTTGAAACAGAAGGTATATATAACAGCATACACCGCAAAAATTAAGATTGAACTTGAACAGCACTGATTGTTTAAATGAAATAATCCTACTAATTAATATAATTATATAATTTCCCTCGATTCTATCTTTGAGTGTCTACCGAAATCGTACTATCTATCTTTAAAATATTTTCCGTGCCTTTTAGAATAGATATCACTTTTCGAAAGAAAAGTACAACAAGTTAATTACTGATTGGAACTTGGGTATGAGACTGCATACCGTATCTACAAATCTTTTATCCTCAAGATTATCTTTCATCGATATCTACTTAATTACGGGAAATTTTATAGATTTTCGAACGCTTACAAAACCAATTATAGGTTCTCAGGACGGATGTATATTCGTTAGAAAGGCACGAAACGAGCAAACATTTATCGTCGGTCAAGACAACTACGAAGAAGGTAAAAAGCAAAAAGGAAAGAGCGTACCATTTATAAAACCCTGAATCATTTAAAGAATCGGCTTCATGAAATCATTCCATTGCAAAGCAGTCGATAGTGAAAGCGATAATCGAATCTTCGTGCGGAAAAGACACGGCGGGGAATCGACGCTATCTGCGCTCGAACACGACTCACTCCGCTAACGAGCGGAAAGACGGGAATTCCTAAAAACGCAGCCGATAAAGAAATACTTGGATCTTTTCCGCAACGAATTCAAGTTCCTCACCTTATAAGACCTTCGGAGGCGATTACTAATCTTAACGATCGCATTCCGCTGAATGAAAGGTACCACGCATGGTCGATTGTTACGCGGAATATTATAACAATGTGAGATGTTGCCACGAATAACGAGTACGTACTCCCGCTTAAAAAGATAACTTTGTTGTAGCAACGGTGTAAACATAAAAAACGTATAAAGACATGAAAATGATCATTTCTGGATATATATGTGATCTTAACAGTAAACTATTACATGATCTTAGAAATAAAATAAATAAATTATGAAATTTTATTCTATTTTTAAAATGTTTTTAATTTATTACTTTATATTTGAATGTACGTTAAGAAAATACATTAGCGTTTCCTTCTAACTTAGAAGCCGGTCCTTCATCACGACAGTTTATACTTCAACAATTCCAGTACAAACTTAAACGTTGGTATATAATGACAGATTTAAATCGTCAGAATAGGTGTTGCCTTGTCTCTCAAATCGGTTACAGAAATAATAGGGTCTGACCTTCCTCAAAGGTTCGAGGTAGAGGAAGAACGAAAACGCACTTAGCTCATTCACCCGAACAATCAATCTCCGATGCAAATGCAGGCGAGCGGTAGTTGGCAATGTTTTCGGTGAGGAAAAAGGAGGAGATGATAGTCCAAAAGATTTCGACACTAGAAAGGACGCCCACGTTCAGGCGCCAGCGTCGTCGTTGGCCGTCTCTCCGAGGGGAGGGTTCCATCCACCGCTCGAAGGACGCAACAGAGCTCGATTATACTCAAACGATTTCCAAAAGCAAAGCGCATAACACAACCACCAATTGTCCTTTCGTCGATTGTCCAACCAATGTAGAAATAATTAATTTTCAATCAAAGATATTTACTGCAAGGAAAGTTATTTATCTTATTAACCGACGAAGGAATAAGAGCGTACCCGTAGTTACTAGAATAAAAAAACCCTTCTTAAAACAAAAATAGGAGGTAAAAACTTATTTACTCCAAAAGGGTTCATGTTTATCATACATATAAATTTTATCTTAGAATTTAAATCACGATCATTTATAAAGGAATTTAATAACTTTACATGTTTACCGACAAAAGAAAATATCACTCATTTCCGTTTAATTTAACGACAATAACCAATTTATTCTTACAGTTAAAGCGAATAAGATGATTATTTATACAACAGGATATTTGATATAATGACAATATAATACTCTTCCATTGTTTAGAAGATTCGATTATCACAAAAAGCAACAATGATCTACTTTTTAAGAATAAATAATTTTAATTGGTAATGGGGGACTAATTGTCATTCAAGATTGGCAATCAAACGAACAATATAACGATATACAGTCAAATATAAAGTGGGAACGTTTAGAAGACTATAAAAGAATTCTAAGTGAATTATTAAACACTAAAGGACGATTGGTGAAGGCGGTGATGGTAGCGATATTTATGTTCGTCTAAGTCGCCTCAACCTCAACTGGAGAAGCCGGTTATTGGGCCCCAAGATTCTTCTCATCCTGATAACCTTTTGCAGAGAGAAGTGCATCCTGACTCACTCATGGTACTGTTGTCGAATGATCTCGAAAATAAAACATTCGAAATCCATTCTAAGCCATGAAGAAAATTAAAAAAAAAAAAGGATTTACGAACCAGAAAGTAAAATTGAAAGGTGAGAATGATTTATAAAGTTGTGTCTTTAGAGTAGCGACGCTTAAATCTTTGAAACTATTCTTATTTGAATATGATCTCTAACCAATTAAATCCTCGACGCAGTTATACATATGCAAGCTAAGGAATTAATTAAAGCAGTAGATTAGTCTAACTAAGCTTTATAAAATGTATATCACAGATATATTCCCCGTTCAAGAACTGCCGCTTTTTATTTGGAAAAATAGTTTTAAATTAAGAAATGCAAAAATGTGATAAGTTAATGCCAATTGTTGTATGTGTTACAATAATTATATAAGTTTAGAACGTTAATTACCGAATTCTCCGCATAAATTATAAGACCCGAAGATTATTCTATTAGAACCGATGTTTTTCCTATGAGAAATAAATAATATAATAGTAATACAGGATTTTCTAGAATTATAGAACACAATTTAGAAAATTATTATCCATAAACTATAATTTGTTATGGCTTTTATTTCGATAATACAAAAAAATTATCCGTCAAATATTTAATACATTAACTATGCCACTCAAATGTGCTTTATTACCTAGATTGAATAGAATTTTTAAAAATCAGAATAAATTAAATACTTTTATATTAATTTTTTCTTACTCGAGGACTCTCAGTAATTAAAAACCTTCGGCAGAAAGCAGTTCTGGAAGTAGGAAGAGGATGAAGGTAATTATCATTTTAATTTTTCCTATCTCCTCTTCATTATTGCTATGCAACGAGAAGAGTGTTTTCAGATTAAATTATGACGCGACAGGTCCACAGTGATATAGTTTCCGTTGCCTTCGCCCGATATGGCCATAAATCTAATCTTACTCAATGGGTAGATTAATAGCTTATCTCTCTTCTCATTAACATTGACGTTATTCCCGCGTGAATCATATTATGGCCTCTATCTTAGTAATACTACGCCAAAAATTGGACATAAAACCTAAATAATAGGCAATTTTAGGAGGGGTAGTTTCAAAAATCTTAATTTGAAGCTCGAATGATGTTATCACCGAAAGATTCAATTCGGAAGCATAACAGGTCACAGCAAATCACACATATAACGATAAAATATTACTGAAATCTATATCAGTCCAATGACATACATATGTATACATGAGACACATCAAAAGCGTAAAAAATTTCCCATGGTTCGTCATAAATTATCAAACAATAAAATAAGACGAATAATAAAAACAAATATGAAAATGTATTCCTTATCCTTCAACGAAAGTAACTGGTATTCTTACAAAGGGGGCAAATATGAAAATTAAAAGGTGAGAGAGAAAGCTACCAAAAGTCACTTCCCCATTCCAATTATTGTTAAAAAATTAAGCGTATCGAAGCCAATCAGGATTGGTTTCAATTAATGTAAATTAAGTGAACGGTGAGGTTAATTGAGTTCATTAAAGATTTGACGAAACCGATACAATATAGACGATCGAACCGTAAATCAAAGATATGAAAAGACGGACCATTTGATGGAGAATCGATTTATTTGACACGAACATCCAATCGATAGCTACTCACATCCGAATTCAACAAGTCAAATCAATGCCGCTATCTCCTATCGTGTGTGGGAGGAGCGAAAATATCTGTCATTACATAGAGGCTGATATAGAGACCACCCATCACGAAAGAGAAAGGAGAATGAATAAGCAGAAGGGCGAAGATTCATTCAAATTTAACTACAAGCTGACGACGTGTATCCCGAAAATATTTACATTCTTCCATCAACACTTTTATTAATTTAAAAAGCATGAAAAATAACCCACAAGTAAAAGAATGATGAAGGATATTACGGTAAGAAATTAAAGGAAATAAGAAATTTTCAGGAAATGATAAATCAATATAATTTTACCGTGAAAATTTGATAGAAAAGATGTTATGACGTTTAACCACAACTGGTATATGATATCCCGTTATCATCTAAATAAGCGAATTGAAATGCATACAATGGACGTAATTGTTTCCAATAATTAATTAAACTATCAAAATAATTATATACGAAGCATAGGAGTAATTGGATAATGGGAGAATAAAATAAAATAAACTGTGATCAGTAGCATCAATCAAATATTAATATTATCTAGAACACTGAAAGGTATAGTATGCGGAATCAGTATTCAATGAAGTTAACGAACCCGAGAATCGTTGGGATGGTGACACAAACATCAAAATTTATTGTAGTTACGAAATGTGACGCATATTAACGTAGTAAACAAGTGAAGACTTGAGGAGCGTAAGAGGAAAACAAGAGAGTATGATGAAGGTAGAATAGGCATGTCCAGTAGATAATGAAAGTGCACTTGGAGGCAAATGAACATACAAAAGGAAATACACAAATGCGTAAGGCCTATAAAATGGTATAATGACAATAAACGAAACGAAAATTGAAAGCAAAACGAGTGGATCTATAAACAAATGAAATACGATAAATATAATTTAAAATAAGGAGCAACTAGAGGAAAGATCTAAAGGGGTAGGGAGGGAGCTGGATACATGGAATGTAAGGGAAAGAGATAAACCCGAAAGAATAACTAAGAATAGAGAGGAGAGAGCGTCCGTTGGAGAAGCGAATGGGGTTCAAAAGGAACGTTGTAAGAGTTGTGAGAGACAGTTGCAAAACAAAAGGCGCCTCCATTCTGTTTCAATGCACCCACTCCGCGTTGCCATTGCGACACGTGGGCATTCCTAAACGACCGGCTCCATCGTTCGAGAGAAGTCCTTTATAATCGAGAAGTAAAATGCATTACGCTCACAAATGTGTGCATCGTGGAAGTGAGTGAGAGTACATTTCGAAGCGAGAATTATTGTGAGCGAACGACGGCCGTATATATACCCGGAATACGAAAATGTGCGGGTTTTTTGTGGGAAAGAAAAGGAAAGGCCTACATTTCGGTGAATTTTTCGTTTTCCCAACCGGTAATTCCAGGAAATCCTACATTATTTCAATGTGTAAACCTGCTGAAAATATAAGAGAATAGTATTTCGTAAAATCTCCTTCGATATTCGTCCAAAAATTCTGTGTTTCAAAAGGAGTTTCCTCTTCTAAAAATTCACGAATTCAAGATTCATCATCACCATGGATATCATGAATAAATATGGGGCTTCATTTCGAGAAGACATTCATAAAACGTTACATAAAGAACGTTTAGAGATACAGCCCCCGATATACTTCTTAGAAAATATATAAACAGGCTGGGATAGCTTAAAATACATTACATACTTTGCTGCATGTCAAAGGAAGGGATTAAGTATGGTAAAATTAAATCTTTTAAGTTTAATGCCCTGATGTCTACGAAATCTGAGACGAAATGAAACGAGATTAAAACCACAAAATAGAAATCCAGCATCTGTGTAGAAAGAAGCCAACCCCAAAGACTATTTTCCGAGAAGAATATTACGAAACAAAATAAAAGTCGAGGTTGAATCAACTTGGATATTTCGTAGGCGTGTTTAGCAAACGAATCCTTCCAACCGAGGCTTGACTTGATGATACAAAATACTACTCTTGAAAACAAACATTAGAATTTTGACCACAGATCCTTGCAATGGGAAACGCGAAAAGGCGTACTAAAACTCCAACAAGGAGCGGACATAGTCCAACAGCTTCAAGTAGAAGATGAGAAAAGTAATCCCCGAAATTGCACTGACCTCTAAAATCGGCCTGCAACAGAGTCGACCTTTACCCTCTCCTCGCCATGGCACACCTCTTAAAGTACTCATCGCGTCGGTGTTTGGGAGTCGGACAGGAATCTTCCCTCTTCAATCCATCAACCGCTTTTTTTTAACAACCCCTTCCGCGCGTCCTTCGGCTCCTTGACCGCGGCTCTCATGGTTCCCCTTTACTTACCACCTCATTCCACTTTTTATGGCCTCCTATCCTCCAACTAAGTGTTCTTCCATTAGAAAATTACTCCTATAGGGCGCAGCACTTAATCCTCAATGTTTTCTTCGATATAAATACAAGTACAATGCGGATTTTGAACAATTATACACTACTCAATGTATGGGATACATACAACTAACACGCTCATTATTGAGATATTGAAGGGTTAGATATAAAAAAAATGTTATCTGAAGTGATTTTGAGTTCGTAAGGTTCATTAAAAGTTCATTCCTCTGCAAGTTTAATTCAGCATTGAAACTTTGGTAAGTCATGATAAGTTTTCTCAAGCATTACCCATCAGGGAAAATAATGATTGACAAGGATTTATTATGATTGAAAGAGAATGATAAGGAAAAAATGATGAATCCTCCGATATTTCTATCGGTTCCGAAGTGGAAAGCAATATACAGTTATAATAAATGGTACGATAACAATAATGATAAATGGTAAGTAATTGTAATTGCAATGAGATTGATAATTAAAACAAATTAAACTGAATAACGCTAAGAGGATTTTGATACCAGAATTAAAAACGAACAACATTAAAAACAAATTACATTACTATTAAAATAGTCGTAATGAATGAGGCTTAATTATAACTTCAATTACCATATGAGCTTTCATTTAAAACCCTGTCTTTGTTTTAATTTAATATCTTTTCTGTAAATGTCCATAAAATATTCTTAATTAACTACTTTTATGCGTTATTCTTCCAAAAATACCGACTTATTGATTAGCAAACCCTTTCAAAATAATTACCGAACACCTATTTCACCTTATCCATCAATATAGTTAATTTATTCTGATGCAACAATTCATTCTCGTTAGTAACGATGATAAACAAGACATAGTAGTTCTGTAACTCTAACGACATTCTTGTAAGAATTTCAGATCCATTATAGTGATATATATAGTGTCGTACAATAGATACTAAACGGTATAATAGCTACCGACGGAGAATTCTCCGACATTAGACGTTGCCACTTTTAATCGATCGATACCGATTTCACAAACCTAAAACCGTTGATACTTCATTTCGAATCTCTTTTTTTTTCGATGGCATCGATCCCAGATACCGAACGGGAGACAGGATCAAAGGAAGGAGAAGTCAGTAAATGTAGCATCAGTCTAATCGCCGCCACTTTGTAAGATGGCAGTTCGGTCATCTCCAATCCTCGTTTTATTTCTTCAGCCCGTGAGAGAGGGTGTCTGCGAAAAAGTTACTGCTCGGTGATAAAAATATAACTTGCCGTTCGGTTGTTTTGATCGGCAGAATTCGAAAGGTCTCGAAAAAGGAAAATCCCAAAAATACGTTTCTTGTTTACTAAGTAACGGGCAACGCGCCTATTTTGTTTTGAAAAGGAAATTGAAGTTTTTTCTACGAAAAATTCGCATGATGAAAGAATGTATCAAACGGTAATAAAAAATTACATCCAATGAACATTAAAAGCTTCATAAGGATGATACTGAATTAAATTTAGTTAATACAACTCAATTACAAGTAGAACTAACGAATCGGTTAAAAATCCATCACAGAAAATAACTACTAAATATAGCAACATTTGATGTTCGACAGCCTATCTATTCTAACTGATAACATGGCGCCAGCCGATCCGGTAGTTAAGTGAATCAAGCTTTATAAACACTGCCAACTATTGTTCTAATTCTGATCCCGAAGATTTGATTGGCTGGTCTCTCATTCTATTCACCTTTCTTTCCAGTAACATTCATTCGGACTCAGCATTCGTATTACACATTCAAGTGAACTGAATTTACTAGATACATTTTATCGAATCATAATATATGAAATAACGTCTCGATTAACTTCATAATCGATAGTTTATATGAATATAATTATTTTATATAATTATTAATATATTATTATAATATATAATAAATATATATTAATTATCATCAATTTAATATATTCGAAAATAAAACTTAGTTTTAATGTTTTTGATAGATTTAAATAGGATATTTGCTTCAAAGTTCTTGGACCGCACAATTTTCATTGCTCGCATGGACAAACCTATTTGTGCCTCACGAAAAATTATTGTTATTAAGTTTGCTTCATTGCGTCGCATTATATTTTGTGACAATACTTAAACTGGTAGTAAAATCATAGTTCAGACATAGATATGTATTGTAGGGTAAAATTCATCTCACGATAAAAGACAGCACTTTTGCCGATGTTTCTCTAGAAAATAAGAAGAAATCCTAATACGTTTGCTCGAGAGTAAACGCTAAAATGACGAGAGCAGCAGTAAAATCTCCCTTCCAAGGGATGGCGGTGATTGATTTGCAAATGTTCCGATGGAAGCGCTGCGTTCACTTCGATTCGTTGAATAGACGTAGTTCTTCTTAAGCCAACTCGAGTTACACGTGTGACATACGCAATACCTGTTTCACCGGTCTAATTTACTATCTCAGAGCAGTAAATAATCAATCGATCAATGTTATTTATAACTTCGATTAAAGTGACGTAATCACACATTTATAACCACAATGAATAACTAATTCCATGAATAAATAGAGGCCTGTGGTCGAGAACTTGATAACGAAAATTTAAAAAAATGTAACAATGAAGATCTTCAATTAGTACAATATTGAATTCATTGAGACATTATTGAGGAATTTCAGAGAGTAAAACTGAGGTGTGATCTGAATTTATGCATCACGATTCTAAATGATAATTGTTATACACATTACGAAAATTCCGAAAAATATTATATCCTCACCTCCAATGACTTTACAAACTGCCCGATTTTAATGCTCTTCTACAAGTTTAATTTTTTAGGTACTGCTTATTTGGAAGACAATTAGATATAGATAACATTCTAAATTAGATTCTACGATTAAAATGAACGATGAATTTAAAGTAAGAAAATAAACATGAGAGGATAACTTTACGATGGGTTACTTTAAAAACCTTCATCTCATCTCAAGATAACCTTACAACTCTCTGAGAACTCGTTATACGTTCAAAAACACGAATCTTAAAGTTCGACTGAATCATGAATGATGGTGGAAATGAAAGAAAGCTTGCCCATGTTTACCATGGAAGCTGTATGCTGTTTCCAGATGCCCATCATTGCAATTGGCAGAGTCATTGATTGGCATTCACATAAACGATAGCAGACGGATTCGATTGACAAGTGTGACTTATATATATTGCATTTCTAAAAGAGTGTACACGTCCACTGTAACGATTAATGGGCTCAAGGCTTTTGGACAACCTCTATCACTGCCAAATGTTCTCAAATGTCAAAGGAGTGCTTCATCTGATTCTGTCGAGACATTATAAAGGGTGAACAGGGTTATCCACACTTGAATCAGCTCGATTGACCATATTTAATACGTCCTTTCACATTAAGAGAGTACAAAGCACAGTACAATACAAAAAGAATTGGTTCTTCCAAAACTCATTCAAGCTCTCTCTAAGCATCTGGATATAGTTTACCCTGTAAATTTGTTATTGAACAGAGCGAAAAATCTAAAAGACCTCAACTATGATTACGACAAAGTAAATATATTTTAGGTTTATTTTGTAAATTTAAGTCTCAATTTTATCCTAAAAATACTTATTAGTCGTAGAGGAAAGTTGCAAAAATTCCCATCCAAATGAAATTCGGCGAATCAAAGTTCTGAGATATTACGTAAAAACTAAAAGAAAGATGAATCAAACAAGACAGGAAATATACTTTACAGACCAAGTATACATAGTAAACTTGTAAAAGGAAAATGGTTTATGTCTTGAATCATTTCAGTTCGTAACTCACCTTTTCCTTAACCTTTTCAACCCACTTTCAAATGGATCTTTCTACGAAGCGCCTAATCATCCACTTCACGAAATTCTCAATGAATAACAACCAAGGCCTGACCACAAATAGGGCATTAAAAGATATCTAGTGGTTATCTGCAGAGTGGTTTTCATTATTGTGTTGCTAATTACGATATTATAAGTATATTAATAAGTAATATTTTCCACCTATCTTTTATAAAGGACGATAATCATTCCTTATAAATATTCAGTCAGTATTAAAAACTACCATTAGAAAAACTAACTCGTACAAACTAAGAGTTCAAGTTTTTATTCATTAAATCTCCTGCTACTACTATAAAATCATAATAGATACTAATAGAGGATTGGCAGCATGTAACTTCCTTATTTGAAGTAACAATAAAACAGCCAACGTAAACCACGAAGGTTAAACAGAAGTCATACAAAGTTCTCGCACCGAAAACCACTCCTTCAACACCTCTTCGACGACCTCAACATCAATGAAATGAGGAGAAACTGCGGCACAAGACAAACAATGGAGTCGCGTGGGCAGACACCGCACTTTCACAGTCCTCGAAGCCAAACGACCTCCAGCGATTACATCTTCTCAAATATTTCGTAGACAAAATCACCTTCCGAAGGCCGCGCAATGACTCATGGGAGGAAATCTCTCCGACGTGGAATAATTTTCCGGGAAAAATCACGCATCCGAAATTCCCGTGCAGAATTTTCCCGAGGTGCCGTGACCTCACTTTCCCGGTTGCCCATTCATTCCCTCCACTTCCTGCTCCTTCGTATAAAAATCCGCTTTCCCACGCTGCTACCCACCTGAACTCTTTTTTACCGGCACACACCATTTAATCAAACCAGATATGCTACCGGAGACTGGGATGGAACAAATTCTGACATATGTTCCGCTATAAGAATACAATTGAAACATAGAAAACGGAGAAGGGCAGAATGATTTTAGTCGTTTTCTTAATCTTTATCTGTAAATAAATCATTCACGAAAAACGCAAGCGTGTTCCATATGCTTCATCTGAAATTCAGCATTAGAATAAACGTATTTTGTGTCGTGTTTATTGAAAATTGTGACGATTTAAGCTGCATTTTTTCAATTTGGATTAAATAAAAAGATCAACGATACACGGAACTTTAAATAAGACGTAAAGCAAAGAGAAAAATGCATGATAATTAGATACATTTTAAGCGAATTTTTTCTTAAAATAAGCATAAAAAACAAAATATTTATTACACAATAAGAATATCTCTTGAATATGTTCGGATGAGACGAAATGGACACGAGTTCACATCCGATCCATTCGGACAACTATGGATTTATATTTCATTCATTAGTGTGCATCGCTTGGATGGAAACTACCATTGAAAACACTCATAAATTTAACACAATGCTCAATTAGAAAAAGGAAACGGAAAAATAAAAAACAGCCCTATGAAAAGGGAGACAAAAGGAAGAACAACACAAAGAGGAAAACTGGGCAGAGAAAACAGGAAGGGTGAGATTTATATTAGGAGCTATTGGCCAGTGGAGGAAGGTTGAAAAGCTAATGGAGTAGGAAGGACAAGAGAACGGAAGAATAAAGGGTTATAAAGTTTAGAGGCGACGAGAATACGGTGCGAAGGAAATAAGGAAAATGTGACGAAACAAAAATGAAACGAAAGGTAAAGAAGATTCAAAGTTTCGTGGTAAACGAGGAAATTGGCTCAAGGATACTTTGAAATAGAATACAGGAAAGAAAATCGAATATTATGACATTACGTAAAATAAGGATGAAAAATTTTAAAATAACGACTATAAATACATATTTACCGCATAAAAAAGCATATGATCGGAAAAATAATAGATAATAGGTTCTTAAGATTATGAAATGCATTGAAAGAACAATGTATGCCATGTATTGTCCCAGGCCGAAAAAAAAGAAACGACATATATTCCAATTAGTTTAAAAATCCATTAAAAGGTGTTGAAAGTGAATATTTTCATCTTCTTAAAATGTTTTTTAGCAAAAATCGTGAGGAAGTGCTTTTTCTTATGATTTGCGATATTTTGCAATCAAAATTCAATATTTTCCTTGCTTACGATTATTAAATTACACTGTAAATGAATTCGCAGAGTTAAAGCTCTCATTTACGCAAAATATATGATTTTTAAAAACTTGAGTAAAGATTGTTGAAAGGAGGTTATTGTCACACCTTCTTAGTACATAATGTTAGTGGTAGATTAAACTAAAAAAACTATTAACTGGCAAAAAACAGGTTAACGCTATATTTCAGCCATTCATCAAATCATTTGTGTTGCAAAATAGGATAATAATAACTCGCAACAAAACAGACAATGGTTCTAAGTAAACCTGATATCGCACCATGACAACACCACGGCGGTAAACTCAAGCTATAGGGAGAAAGGGAAGGATAGGTAACAAGGAACGGCTTCAAAGGGACGTGTGCACGCATGACCTTTTCAATTCAATAGCCACGTACCGAAGCCTATTTTTTTCCGCGATAAGAGCGAGGGAGGCTGAACAGCTGATCTTTTCACGAGGGATCATCTTGAAAGCATTAGACAATAATAAGTGTTCGCCTTCTTTCCCGATTCTTCTTTGGAGCGAGTCCATCGTCGAAATAAACCGCGAGGTCCTTGAGCATCGGAGCGACCTTGCTTCGCGAAATGGGATGAGAGTGGAGAGGGAACAAAAATCGCATCTCTCATGTAAATGCTCAGCGTAATGAAAATTCAGAATTCTTCGTAAGACATTCTCTTTTTCCCTCCTTTACTTGGGCGGAGGTAAAAGTTTCCTCCGACTATATCGAGGGAATCCGCTGAAAGCTGCGGTCGAGAGATTTTCGGGACGAAGTCGTTACGTAACCGAAGTTTAACGACTCTCTAAAAAGTTTGAAGGAATTGCGCTGGTGAAGCAATGAAGAGCGAAACAAAAAATGGTTTAATTTTTAGATAAAATAATAAAATTAAAAGACGAAACGAGACGCACGGTTTTTTCCTCCAGAAGATGGTATGCGGGGTGAGTAGGATTTGAGGAATAGTTTCGTCATGTTTTTATCTTCCACGTAAATTATAAAAGCTTTGATTGCTCTTCTTGAGAGTTTCTAAAAAAATTCTGCGTATTATTTTCGCCAATTACACCAAGAAGATATTTCAAGTGGTTCAAAAAAAATATTTCTGATTTTTTTAAACAAAAGATAAACGAATTTAATACGATAAAAATGAATGGCATTCGCGATGGGTACTGAGAAGAAAGAGAAATTTATAAATTGAATAAATCACACATAAGAGCAGATATTTTTACTATTTTAACGATAATATGCTCAGAGTTTAGTTTTTGATGGAGAATTTTACAGTTCATTAAAGTGAATAGTCAAATAATTAACTTGTTCTAACGGAAAACTACATTTAATGTGATTCTTAAGACATTAAACTAGAGTAAACCTTCAAATATACACGATTATTATGCCTATTTACCAAAGAAAACACCTTTCGACTATTATGTGCTGCATAGAAACAATTAAATTTTTAATTTTTTCATTTCCCAGCCTTATCTCACCCATATAGCTGCAGAATTATTTCTTTACCTGAAATATGCTCATAAGTTGTGGACAGAACAACCTCAAATAAACGATAATTAACTAATACGGGTGATTTTTTAGCATCATAAGAAAAGTGTTAGTTTTTCGGAGCTGGTTCATTGCAGGTAGCACGTTCGGGTGTAATTCAACACAGTGCATCGATCAATGACAGCGGAAGCACTGGAAAGCCGCTCGTCACACATTGAAATGCCCGCAAATGAAGGGTATGCCAACGCATTTGCCAGAAACTCATTTCCCCGCAATTTCCGAACGCCATGAGGATCAAGGCACCAGAGACGAGCATCAACCGAATCATGACATACAGCGACGATGGGATGGACGGAGCTTGGTCTAAAAATATTACGAAGAAAAACCCAAAGCACTCGTAACGTGGTCCAATCTAACGATTAGGGGAGGCATCCTTCCAATCGACGGCTACCCCCCCTCATGGCCGAGAATGTAACTAAGGCATAAAAATACCGATTGTCATGCCATAAGGTTGAGAGGGGATTAAGCGTCCACCCCATGAGAGGAATGCCAACCGAGCTATGCTTACCAATGACAATTTACACAGCTCGGAGACCATTTCGACCCTTCTCGTGTTTCGGTAGTCAAAGTATTAAAAAGTTTTTATCGACTCTCGTCATCGCGAAGGTATTATTCATCTTTCGATGGGTCGTTTTCTTTTGAGAAACGATTGTCCACGCACTTGCTGATGCTGAAGTGTCCTCATTCGGTTATTTATTTAACTTTGAACTGAATTTTTAAATTCGGGTATTTATGAGACCTCTAAAAGTTTTGGATACTCTTGAGGGTGTACTTATTATGCCAAAGTCCTTCTTAACAAGACTAAAATTAAAGATTCACCGAATTGAATATAAATTAGAGAGATATTTGTTGAGTAAATTGGAAGCAATCTCAAAAGCATCAAACAATAATAATACCTTTTACACTACTAAACACTATTAATACTTGACTACATAAAATAATTTCTTTTTTAGAATAACTACAGAAGAATTCAGAATATTATTCGAGTAAATAATGATTTAACAATGGCTCAAATTAATGCTACATTTGGTTGCAACATGTCAACAATCGTTTTCTATTCAATCACGATCTAAAACTTGTTGTCCTCAACAATTAAAGAAACTATAAAATGAATTGTTACAACCAATCATTCGTATAATTTCCTCGGGTCAACAAATTCTACGTTTTCTGTAAATAACCAGACAAGTTTTAGCTCACGAACAAGTCTGTTCGGCAATTCAGCAAATTTTGCGCTGCAGAGGATCAATTAGAATCCGCTGAAAAGGCGAATCCCCCGCAGCGTTTGCACACGCCGATAAAAGCCACGGGCAACAAATCCGCCACAAATCTCCCTTCGGTAACAAATACAATTTTCGCATATTTTAGAGGAACATAATTCGCAGTCTCACGGCCAACGAGAGCCGATTGGTCAATCCCGTCGGCCTGAATGAGTCTGACGAAGGGAAGGGTCAATGGTATTAAAAATAGGATAATCTACGAAGAGTGACGCCAAGGGTATTAAAAGCAGTGCATATGGTACCGAGCGTGCACTGGCAGAAGGTCTGGGTGGAGTAATCGCTAGAAGAAAATGCAAAGAGTGATAAATGAAGTCATGGACGTTAACATTGGACCGGACTTCTCAATATTTTACTAAATTATTTACCATAGTAACCTTTAAATATTGATGTAAATAAATATTGATATTATTTACCATGGTAACCTCTAAATATTGATGTCGATCAATATTTAGAGGTTACCATGGTAAACAGCGTATATTGTAACGTTGAATATTGGTCATCAAAATTATACCATAATTTGATTTCGAGAGCGTACTTAACAATATACTTTACGAGTTATTACTGGTGCCGAAGAATATCATGAGAAATCCGCAACCGCAATGACGGATGGCTCCAGCTAATTCTTAAACGATATGAGCGCCCGCCGTCCGTGTTGTGACAGACAAAAGAGATATTTATTCTCGACGATGATTGGAGTGATGTAAGAGGAGATGAGACGTCCTTGAAGGCGATGTTCGAGGAAATAACCGCGAATTGCAGCTTTACATTGTCTTCGGATGAGTGGGCGACCAAGAGTCCATAAGAAACGGCTCCTCCAATCCTCGTGATATAATTAAGAATTGAACTCGCAGCCAAGAAACTGCTACAAAGGACAAGTGGAAACACTCTCAGGTATTTCTGGAGGGATAAATACCGATATATCGCTGCAGGTGAAGCATGCTGATGCTCTGCAGATTATTAACTAACCACTGCTTGGTTTTATCGAAAAAAGAGATGTTGGGTAAACGGAACCGTTGAATGAGCGATATCATGAGTTTAGATTTGAAATGCAAACGAATTTTACCAGTAAGTTGAATGAATTGATGTGGCGTTCCTAATAAATTTGAGATTGATCACGTTATTATAAAAGAATCGTTTAAAATAGGAGCTTTAAAAATAAGAGAAACTATTTCGCTAAACGAGAGGTTTAAAATAGAATAAGCTTATATTGATAAATTAAAATTAGAAAGCTACTCAAACAATATCAAAATCAAAATGCAATTACAGATACATTTAATTATTATTTTATTTCGCGATTCTTTTATTTAAAATGCTCTATATTCGTTATTCGTAAGTTGGTCTATCACGTAAAATTTAATTACTGATTATGTATGGTGATTAGTCATACACTTATATTACGACCAATAATTTTACCATTACGCTTCTTATTGATAAATTTCACGATGATACAGAAAGAAAAGTAAACAGCTAAATGTAATTCGTTGCGGGCATGTAGCTAAATAACCGAATGCCGATTGACTCTATAGGCAAGGTGATATTTAACTAAAGAAAAACAGTCGATAAGGGACAAAATTTCGTCAGGATAGAACCGCAGTAATGAACTCTAGGACGAAATAAAAGACAGCGTCTTAATATAAAGTTTTTACTCGATAAAAGCAGAGCAATAGATGCGATAAAGTTAGAGAAATTTTCTTGGCTGGTACACCGAGACGAGGCGAGTACACACGCTAGATAAACTGCATTCCTCAAGTAGCGAGCTGTGTATTAGTCTCAAAGAAACTTCCAAAGGACTCGCAGGCAATGAAATTTGGGTCAGGTTATCGTCCTGCAGCATCTCGGGAAGTACAGAAGAGTAAAAATAGCTTGAAATAAGGGAAAGATGTGGATTAAGAGAAAATATTTTCACCTGGAGCCAAAAATAATGAGTGAATAAATGAAGTTTCTTTTCAAAAGAGTGACCATGTGCTACCACAGGGAAATCGGGGAGGACAAATTAAAATTCGGACAAAATTTAAAAATCACGTCTTAAAACAATCTTCTGATGGTTTGGAGTGCAGCCAAAGAATATTAATTTTTTTCCGAAAAGAAAATGGAAACTAAAGATGGATTTATTCAGAAGTGAAACTGTTACGAAATATAAAAATTTTACTTTCATACAACTGTCATTTATTTGCGAAAAATTTAAAATAGAAACAATACAAAACATAAAATTTATGAATTATTTATATACATTACCGCTTTGGAAGGTATTTTTCAGCTGCTTCTGTTACACAGAAAATGGAATGATGAGGGCATATTCCATTCTGCTTACCTAGAAGATGGAAAGAAAAAAATTGTTAATATAATATCTCTTAGCATTAGTATACGTAATTTTAAACTTATAAAATATGCGGTTTTAATAATATGTTTGGTTAATTACAAATAAATATAAAAATATACAACATAAAGATTTAACGGAAAACTAATAGTTAAATTTAAAGTTTTTTATAGAAAACACTTGGAGCTGAATTATCTTAATTGTTTTTAATCTGAACGATATCTCGACCAATTGTTGATAAATAAAATCACCAGAAAGGAGACAGAATTCGGTTTATTCTTGTTCACTTTTCATATCCAAAATATGAATCTTTTGCTTAAACGTCATTCACATTTTAAAGCCTTCATACTCTATTTGAGTGCATCTTCATCACGGAGAAGTCTTTGAAGTGCCATATTTTTCATTCTTTTGATCTACGGCTGGGAATATTTGAGCCGGTGTTGGAAAATATTAAGCTTTAAGTTTCAAATGCATCACGGGACAAAGAGAAACGAGAGCTTCTGGTTGTGATATTCATGCGACCATGAACGAGTATATATATATTGGTTAATGCAGCTAACTCTCCAACTGGCTTGGCTGGAGTGCTGTTTTGGAGTTAAAAATACACATGCTTCACACCACATGTGCCTCATGGCCAATTGGCGACGAAATCGCCTTTAGACACCAAAAAAGGTATTTGATTTCTCGGGTAGCTGCAAATTAACCTGAGATACGGAACGAATTCCAAGAATTTTATATAAAAAAAATCCCAGGATAATAGTCTTTTCTCGAAGTGTTCGGTAACGATGTTTGGAGACATTCAAGATCTTGTAGCACATCCAAGAGCGAATCGGCAATATGTGGGATTTTAAATGGGTGATTCACGGGGCAAACATTCCTCACGTAAAAAGAGGTGCAATTAGTGACATAACCTGCGCTTATCACCACCTAATCGGTAGACCAAGAAGTAATTAAAAAAAAAAGGATTGAGGTTAGAGACGGTGAGTGATCCGACCGAATTGGCAGGATGTGGCATTGGCTGACATAACGCGAGCAAGTTCCGCGGCCCAAAGATAAACAACAATGGGTTGGGCAAAAACCACCTTGGCCCTATGAGATAAAAGAAGCATGACATCAATTATGGTAAAGCCATTCTATTTCCAAGTCGTGGGTCATGACCGCTTGGCATAAGATGGCGAAAGTGAAAGTGAGCTAGCTGAAGATCAACGGAGAACACGCAAACGATCTACTTTTGGATTTTTAACCAATTTTTAGCAAAAGATGATTATTTACGATTTAACTTATATTACACGGAGAGGAAACGGATAAAAATTTCGGAGAAGTATCTTTCAACACCTATTAAAGAGGAAATTATTAAATATATTTATATGTGACTAATTTAACTTAGTAATATCTAGTCATCTTTTAATTAAAAGTCACATATCAAGATAATATTCAGTTATGTACGTTATTTATGGAAATATTAGGAGAGCTTAAGGAAAACAGCTTTCGAGTAATGAGCCACACAATACCTAGCATATTATTACATTTGCAATGGAACTGTGCAGTCATCAAAGAAATGTTTCAGTATTATATAATGCACTTCACGTATCTGACCTAAATAAATTATCTGCAAGTGGCTGCACGATACGATAATGATATAGCGGCACTGGAATGTCGAAGGTTCGACTGAAATGACTCTTTCACATATGACTTCTACTTTCTACAAATACATCATTCGCTATTCACCCCCGTGATTGAAGATCTATTTTCTACTTCGGTTACCAGCTAGGAATTAAATATAAAGTATAGTGATTAATTAATAATTAAAGTTAAAATGCAAACAAAAAACAAATTTATCGTTACATCATTTTCTGCCATGGAAATAAACAATTTTACAATCATTATGAAGGACGGGAACGATTGGCGCAGTGACCACAATATCTCTTTTTTTTTAAATTCGTCGAAGAGGTCCTCGACCCTTAACACTAAATTACGTTAAAATCTAAAAAAAAATGGATGTCCTTTTATCACCGGAAAACGCAAACGGCCCTTCACATACCACGCCCTGAGTAGGGAATCCGTAATTAAAAAAGCTTCACCGAAAGACACACCCATTCGGAATAACAAGAGATATTCCGCAGTAAAAACAGGGATCTCATTAAAAAATCCTCCACGACGACAATTAACATCCGAAATAGAAATTTCCATTGTAAAGTTCCGCAAGGATTCGCGATTTTCGGAATTTCCTTAAAAGAGATGAAAAGATTTAAGGTTGGAAGGGACTCCAGAAGGATATCTAGTTGTGAAACACTCCATCATCTGAACTTTAATGAAAACACGAGAGAAATTTACGACAGTAAAAAAAGAGATAGTTGACAACATCGTAGAATCTTACGTAACTAACGGTAACGTATGAATAATTAGTGTTTCAGAAGTATATCAAATCAAGAGAAAGTTAAAGTATAAAAAGACTAAATACTAATAGGAAGGCTTTTAAGATCGATGCATCTTATTTTCATCTTGCAGAGAGGAGGAGGAAGATGGATAGGATTTGGGTGCTCTTTTATCATCCTGGATTGATTCGTGCGAATGAAAGATGCTCTTGATTCTTGGGTCTCCATCGTATATCGATTCATACAAGAGTGACTATCAATCTTCAGAACGAGAGCAGATACAGTTCGTTAAACAGATGAGGAATCCAAGGAGTTACCGAATGGGAATCCTTCCTTCCCTCCATTAGTTAAATATACTTCGAGAAGAAACATTTGTTTTTCGAAGGTTTAAGGAGAAATTCGAATGAATTACTTCTTAGTCATTCATTCATTAGGCAGGCATTCAAAACTTCCTAAAGAAATAAGTTCGTTAAGTAATTTTCTAAGCCTGCAAACTTTGATTTCACGCATTTCACACATCAAAATCTTGTCCCACTTTCATTCATTATATGAGAAAAACTTGTTTTCGGAGAAATTAATCCTATCATTACCGTAAATCTCCCGTCATTGCTTCATGAACGAAACCCATGCATTAATTAAAAAAAAGAAGAACGGAAATGAAAATGGCGTGACTTCCTCAAGAAAACCCAATTTTTCAACTGCAAAATCCACACGCGCGCGCTTTATCCAAACATCAACGCTTAGAAGAACTCTGGCTATGTTAGTCCTGCTGGAAACCGAATGCATATAGCGTCACTCATTTGTTTGTTTTCTTAATTCGAACCGATTGAACAGAGCCCCAAAGTCCGGGACGGAATCATTCGTCAGAAAAAAAACCTTTTCCTCCAGAACTGGACTCGTCGAATTGACGGCATCCCTCCGCAACGGATTCTCCATTCCGGTGTTATATTTATAGCTGCAGAGGGCGCACGGCACCACGAAGGAATGGCGGAAGGGCGAATTTTAATATAGGAATTCCCTCTAAAATACGTGGTGACTCGTGGTCCTGGCGAAAGTAATATGACCAGAAAAGTTTCATCGGGTCTTTTTCAATTTCTTTGAGAAGGGCGTTGGTCTGCGGAAGGTGCGGATCATCCATCCTCGAGATCCATGGAGGGGAAGAGGATGTGGGAGAAAGTGGAAGACTCGAGATATTGCGAACTCAAGTTTTCACACCACGGCTTCGCTTGAAATCCTTCAGAAGGAAGAAGAAGAAGTCCCCTTTAATTCGCATTTGGGAATTCATTTTGAACGGAGGCCTTTTGCTCCTATATTTTATAGCCAACGATTGACGTATCGTATGTACGATATCTGCAAAACATCAGTCTTTAAATAAAAGTAGAAGAACATACAATATCTAAATACTAAAATTGTAGGAATAACATTTGTTAATATCGTAATTAAGTAGGAGTTTAAGTAACAAATAATTATTCACTCGTACAAATGGTATTATTTAAACTTTGAAATGATATTGCTGGGAAGAACTACTGACTGGAAAGTAGAGGAATCACAAGCAACATGTAAGATAACAACTAACATTTACAATAAATCATTGTCAAATATATAATGATTAAAGTAAAAAATAAGTATATATAAGTATACATTCAAAATTATACGCATATAAATATATATACGAATACAAGTGTAGATAAATGCGAGAATGAATAAATATTATGTAAGGAAAGAAAGATATAGTTGACGAAAAATTTCTCTATGAAGTGTTCGTCCACTTTTCTGAGGGATAATATCTTTCATATGAACAAATCTTCGGAGTTGAAGGAAACTTCTTCTTGAATGCGATGCACTCAACACACATTGATCCAAATGCGATTCAGGATGACCTACTGATGAAAGTGGTTCGGAGATTGAGAGCTCATAATCAAACGAAGGTCGATAAAAAAAAAAACTCCCCAAAAGTAACGAGTGAGAATATATTCTTTGAGTAAAATTTACATGCATAAGAAGAAAGTGTAACATTTTGTACAAACAACATAGATAGGAAATTAGTGCAAACATATTATTACAATCTGATATATTTTATGGAAGATGTGTAAACTCGACTTTCTTGAATAAATGCTTGCTCAATATGTTAAAATTCGGAGAACTTCCGGAGCAGTATTTCCATCTAATAGCTAAACACATACGATAAATACACAGTCTAGATTTGACTTGAGACAGAAGTCAATATGGAGTACAGCTTAGAATAGCCAACTCTTTGGGTTTGGGGATTCAGCGTTTGGTTAGGGTCGTATTTTCTATAGCACTAGATTTGGATCAATACCTTAAGAGTAAACATGAGAGTTGTCATGAGAGATTTTGAATTCGGCCTGTTCAGTATATTACAAGAAGAATGGCCGGTAATAACCATAAAATTTATAAAAAATAATAGTTAATAAAGTGATTATTCAACGTGAATCAACAATCTATCGAAACCTTAAACATATTATACTAGTTGTCCACTTATGTATTTTACTTAGCTTTTAATTTCCAAAATGTTAAATTTCCTTAAAAAGCGTTCACCTCGAATATTGGTACAAGTATCCTAATTCCTTAAATAAATGTTCTAACAAGCGTGGCGCTAGAGTCGAATCAGAGATTTCTACTTGCCAATCAAGACGTACGTTGAGAAGACAAAACTTGGTAAGTTATTTTCTCTTTGCTCCTTTGCAAGATACGTATAAATCAGAATCGTTTACAGAAGATACAAGTTATTCGATTGGCATTTAGACCACGTGTCAATAAAGAAAAAATAATCATACGCAGAAAAATCGAAATATTTGTAAAATGCAGCTGAAATTGGTTGGCAATAACCACAATTAAATAAAATTAGTTTTTAACGCTTTATGCTATGAATAGGTTTACAAGCATTGCTCTAATTGCTCGCGCGGATTTCAGAATTTTCCATTTGGCAACCTTCTTGATGGAAGTAGTATGAGAGAGGTCGTCAGAGGGCATACAGAACGTTTTTCTTCTTCGTGCAATGGGATCTCTTCCAGGAAAGATTAAACTGGGAAGTGCATAGAAAATTAGAGTATACATTATCCACAGTACCAACAAGAACATATAGCATATAAAGCCGTATAGGACTGTTTCGAAATTTCACTCTTAAGATCATGGAGTGGCATAAATTAAACTGAAAATTATCCTACTTTCGTATATTATTTGGTAAATGGTCAGTGAATAATTATTTTGAATATACCTATTCTTAATTAGGATAACGAAAAGATAAAGAAAAAAGAATACGAAGAATCTGAAAAATACCAGAATAAATACAAATAATTTCCAGTAGGAGAACATTAATTGATGCAAAACAAACCTTCAGAGTAAGAAGAATGTAAAACTTTTCTTCATGTCTATGTGACTTAAATAACAGCACTCAAATATTTTCAAAGATTAGAGCATATAAATATTACGTGTCAGTTATATACATAATACATAAAAATACTTTTGACAATACATAAAACTATTAATCATCATCATCTTGAACAAACGTGAGTAAATCAAACATTACTTTCGGTGGATATTATTCTTCCAATTTTCTTTGCCTATTCTTCAACAAAAAAGTAAAACACGGATATTTCGATATGGGGCAATATTTCAGACAAAGAATTTTAGAAGAGAAGTTTGTTGTTTAATACACACGAAAAGGAAGGATAGTCACGCATTGAATTCATCGTTCAGTCGGTAGAAACAGGTAGATGGGCAAGAGGCTAAATACTGCGTTCGAAAAATTTGAACAGCTAGGAAAATAAGGACTTGGAAGAAGTTCAGGAAGTAATCTCAACGAATCATAATGGATTAAGGCTCCTAACAACTCAAACGTGAGCGAGTGCAGAGAAAAACATTGAGAAAGGAAGGAATCAAACGGAATTTAGAGAGACGAAAGTACGAGGTCGCTGAAGATGAACGCCCCAAGACTATTTCTGTAGATCTGCAATATCGAAGCTCTCTTCCGCATGAAGACCTAAATCAGACGCCACTTTCGTGGGAAAGTAAACATTCATGATTTGTCGCGAATGTTCGCCCATCTTGGTGAAAACGTGTAATGTCAAATACGTACTATTATTGATACGTATGAGTTATGACGTGACTGTTACAAAGAAAGATTTGGAGTTGATCTAATCCGTTCTTGAATTTAATGATTAAATTAATTGTGCTAGATACTTCTTTGTAATATTATTTGCCACTCAAATATTCACGATCAATAGGAGAAAACCAATCAAAATATGTATCTCCGATTACGTATGATGGTTATAAAATCTCCATTAGAAGTAAACTACGAACTTTGAAAATTATTCCTGTAGAAATTCTATGAAAAAAAACAAAGATTTTCATCATATTATACTTCGGGATTCTTGCCACAACTGGAGCAATTAATACTGAAGATAAATTATTTAGTTTCGAGGAATAGCCTTTAAAGTATTTCAACTATAATCTAAAAGATTAATAATATGTTGACGTAAAATATGAAAAGATTAATCTCACTCGTATCATGAATGAGCGAGCTAGCGCTTTTGTGATCCATCCTTCGTCTCTGGGAACATATGCATTAGAAACTAAATAAATCAACGGCAAAGTGACATGAGTACGTTTTGGCACACTCAGGCGAGCAGATGAATCAGTCTTTAATCGCTTTTATGTTAGCAAATCCGCACCGTCCTTTCACTTCGTGACAATAGAAAGTTAAACTGTCCTACTAAGGCTTCCTTCCCAAAAGAGCTTCAGCAAACGAGCAAACTCTGCCTTTCATAGAACTTCAGCTATGCTAATTCCATTAAATACTCATTGATTTCCATGTTTCCAGATTAATTTTCATACCTAGGAAATGGTATATTCGAAATTTAATTCGTATTTGATTTAAATCTAAAATACAGACGACGAACACACACATGATTTATTCGTCGCATCTGTGATAGTGCAAACACCTCAACAGTAATTCATTCACATTCACAGTCCCAATTATAGCGTAGTTTTCTTTATCTGATTGGGTTTTTCTCGCATTACGTTGTACATTGAGCGTAAATACAACTGTAAAATATATATCAAACCTATAACGCCGCTCTTCGTATATTATTTACGAGCATTGTATTAATTAAGTACTGAACCCAAATTTACACTAAGAAAATAAATAATAAAACCAAATGTTCAATACAAAGAGATTCGTAAAAGAATAACTAATACGGCCAAAGTAAAGTCAAAATTGAATATAGCTTAATCCCTAAACGATGTTATACAATACTAAAAAGTACTTTAAGCGCATTTCTTGGACAGAATTGGATTCGTGGTCAAATATAATATAAACTTTTCTTTCTTTGAGTTGCGTTAGAGCATAAAATCTAAAAAATATCGAATATTTATAAAATCATCAATTCCATTGCAAAGTTTCGACCATTTTGTTCAAAATTTTGATAATACATTATTGTTATAAATTTATTGAAATGAGAAACGTTATTGTATATTTCGCAACGAAAAATTGGAAGAGCAAAATTTCAGTGAGATAAATACGGAAAAAAATTAATTTCTATCCCAAAAACGAATATCTTTCAAACTCCATTTATATCTCACTAACGAGCAGATGCAGTTGTGCAGATGACGTTTTGTATGTGCCGACCTCCTTTCCCAGATATACCGAACGGAGAAGCATCCAATGTCCTATTGAAGTCCATTTTCAGAACAATGTCATTTCCCTCTTGTGATCTCTCCATTTTTTTTTCATTTCTTTAGAATAACTCTCTCAACGCTGAGCTTTCATCAAACCCGTAATGAACACGTTTCGCCAGCGTACGTTACTTCCAAATCGCGGTGAAACAGGGTCACGCCTCATTTATCCGTCGATCCCTATGAGAGCGTGGAAAGCAATATATCGCACGAGCAAAGTTTTGGAGACAAAGCCAAAAGGGAGGCAACGGAGCCGTAGTGCGGGAATCCCTTGTGCAGAGTGCGCTGTGGAGCGACTCTGTTGATCCGGGACGGGAGTGTTTTCCATGACGACAGACGGAAACAAACGACGAAGGAAAACAATGTCAACAGTTGTTTGGGAAAGTTACATGAATGGTAAACAGATATCAATATGTGAAAGTTTCCAAATTATAGATTTTCACCAGTAATAGTTATAAAATGAAAAGAACTGTTAGTTTCTACACCATCGAATTTTATTGAATTTATCATTAATCTTAGTCGCCGAACCGTAGTCATGTTTTACAATACGGGCTTAATTTCATAATTCTATTCTTCTTTATTTTTAGGGTAATGTTTATGGTGCAGTGTCCGATTATTTTTCAATTGATCTTCATATTTTCTATTCAAAAACAGTTGGAAACAACAGTAGTTTACAGTAAAATAAAAAAACGGGTTTAAAAACAAACAGGTGAGTTTATGAGTGAATAGGAACACCACCTTTAACGCTGCACGAACGGGTACTCCGTAAAACACAATTTATCAAATTCTAAAGTTCCTTCGTTCCTACAAACAGTATCAAAAATAAAGGGAAATAAATTAAACTATCCAATGGGATTTAAACATTCCTATTCTAGCACATCTACAACTTTATTTAATAGCATGCAAATACTTCAGAATACGAGCAAACATAATTCATTTTCTAAGATGCAGTATAATTGCGAGAGACAAGACAAATATTTGTAAAACGAGATGGAAAGGAAGAATGAGACGTACAAGAAAGAATGGTGTCCAGAAAGATTCCAGACAGATTAAATTCATGCAATGCAATGATTAAAGAGGAAAAGCAACGGAGTTGACGCTTCCTACTTCCTTGTTTTCATACCTTCAAACATTCAAAGCGGAACTGTTTTAGGTTTTCTTGAAATTAATTTACGCTACCTCTGAACAAGTTATGAATAAAAAAATACATCTCAATTTCACGAGAAATTTAGTATAACGAAACACGTATCGATGAATTTTAAACTTAAACGTTCTTCCATCAGGTTTTGACTCTTCTTTTACGTTAAACATAAAATTCTTCGGAATATTAATTACGGGTCGATTTATTCATTAAACTACACTTTTCCTTTTCAGTTAATTTATAAGTATAATATAAGTTTTAATGGTAGGAAACTTTTGGATTTGCATTTGCAGCCACTCTCTCGTCTCATCAGAGGACGAGACGAATCCGGATTCGCTGCCAGACATCGGTGCAAGAGGGAATGCGCGAAGAGAGAGGAAGTAGAAACATAACAAGGCCCATATCTTTCGTCTCCTTTCGGGACGGCGGCTGCACATTCGACCCACTTGGAAAGGAGGACGTCTCCCTAAGACCGCACATCTCTTTGAAGACGCTTGAGCGCATTTATGGCTCAGTTCGTTGAAGTAAATCATAATTCCTCAAAAGAAGGCTTCTCTCTCGCGAGAGTGAGAAATATACGACGATAGCCGCAGAACCGGATGTAATCCTCTGAAAAGCGGATAGAAACTCACCCATCGCAGAGCGTAACCGAAATCTCTCAATTACCAGACGATGGTTTTATGTTCGAGGAATTCGAAATAATTTATCCAACGGTGCGTGGCGATACTTACTCGTGGTATTTATGAGGGTGGCTCTTCATTGGGAATGAGAAACTTCGACAAATACAAGAAATGAGACTTTAAAGAGGCTTAAGATGTAATTCCAAGCAACGACCCCACCACGTTTGAGAAAATCCGCAAACAGCGAGTGAGAGAAAGACTCCGGATAGACTTCGAACTCTTAAGTCTTAATCGTATTAAATTAAGACCGAGATATATTAAGAAAATTAAGTCACAGTTCATAATTATTTAAAATACATTTCTTCAGGGTGCGTAGTATTAAGTGAAGTCGTAATATTTAATTACCCATGAATCTAATTCCATTTATAAGGAAATTTATATATTTACATTTAACTCGAAATATTTTCAAAGATAGGCGGTCGCTATTTCGTAAATATATTAATAAAATATGTAAGACTAACTATCGAGAGAAAAAGATGCCTGAATATAATTTATATATACTATTCATCGCAAAACGTTTCATTCCAATGATGTTAATGTACAACAAAAGGTTTAATTCTTGTTTAAAGTGTAGCTAAAGTGGTTCGAAAATTAACCTCATACCGTAATTAAAACAGCCACAGAGAATTGAAATCCAATTCTATCATAAAACACAATTCTAACTTATCAATCTGAAAGCCATAATGAATTCATTTAATTGCGTATAATATTTTAAATACAAAATAAGAACACAAGAGTAATCAAAACTTGAGGAGCTACCATTAAAAGCATCCTTTACTGAGTAGTCAAAGTAGGGAAGTATCGGAGCCAAGATCTAAACTGATCCAACCATTTAGTCTGAGGCTTACACCGGATTTTAAGCAAAGCGATGGCACGAGATCTGAACGCTGGACACATCGCTGAACCGATTCTCTTCGCCAGCCTTTCCTTAACTGATTTGGCCTAGAAGAACTGGTTCTTAAAATATATTTACGATACAAATACGTGCAAGCCCATCCAATGATTCATCTCTATTCCAAGAAGAATACCCGTACATTTAACTCCGTTTTGAATACAGACGGATGCTATTCTTGAAATATCCAAATTAATGTGTACAACGTTGCCCCTATCCAGCAATCTATTCGTACTTAAGCTCTGCCTACTTCTATCTATAAAACAATTGCGTAAAAGAAAAATGAATAACAACTAAAAGGAAGAATGTTTAATCATCAAATTTGAGCGTTAAACTAACATAAGTACTGAACTGAAATCAACAGTCATAATTTTTACATGAAATTAAAATATGCTTAATAAAATTTTCCTTAAACATCGAAAAGTTAAATTCTTTATCTAGTGTATACTAATAAATAGTACATAAATGAACAAAGATAGAATCTTTTCATGGGCTAGGCGAGGATTTCAACACGTATAATTATATATCTTGACAAGTTTCGTTTTATTTCAATTATAAATTACCTAAAGGATTGTGCAGCGCATTCTTTCCCAAACGAAAATTATTTTCAATCACATGTAAAAAATGATTTTTTCTTCTTCTAAGTAACGAAGATGTTTATTAACCTCTCACATATGGGTCAAACACGTCTCCAAGGTGCTCCTAACTACGAAAATAATCACACCGATATATATAACTTTAACAGTTTTGCGTACCCTTTACGATCTTTAATCTTCGGCCGACAACTATACCAATCTCGCCATCCTTAATTACATCGCGGCGAAGATTAGAGAGAGAAAAAAATCCAAAATCGGAATATTGCCAAAGATGCACTTAATTTCATGGTTAAAAGGCAGACGAGTGTCCACTCCAACACCTCAGCGACCAATCTCACGCAACGTTGGACCACTTCAAAGGACATTCAGTGAACCGACAAAAATCCAATTTTCCTTCAAATCGATCGTTTGCCAATAGATCGGCCTTCATCAACGTTTCCTGGACACCATATCTGCACCGTCATTTGCCACACCAATTGTTTTTTTTTACTTTCACATTCGCGGCACGTGGTCACCACTCTCATAAATAGTCTACTCCAATGGGTTCGTTGGCTCCAAAAGTGGCCTTCTTCTTCCATTCCAATAATTAATGTCACTGTTCGACGTTTCGACGTGATTTATATTTCGCTCGCTAATGATGCGGTTCATTAATTATGGATTCGGAGCGGTTTCTAATTAATCGTTTCGATCAAAATCAATTATGAATGATAGATATTTATAATATCGTTTTTGAAGTGCCGAATTTATGTCGATATTCTCCAAAAGGGTGATTCTCTTTCATTTCTCACGGTTGTTCGAAAATTTTACGTACCAAAAGTTAAATGTGTTTGTACACTTCAAAGAGAATCCATTACAATTTAATGACAGTTCACAAAGGCATGATATTTCGTTTATTCCAATGCTCAGTTTATTCAAATTAGTTCTTCTTTTGACTCCATACTGTTAACGTTCCAATAAAGTGTCAAATTAATTAAAGCAATCAAAATAATAGATTAAAGTACGAGTATAAATAGTACGAGTTAAATAATTTTAAAACTTTTTACGTGTAATTTAATTTTCTCACAACTAAAAACTGGCTTTAAAAATAAAACTTATCGTATATATTCAATCTCTAAGTAAATTAAATGCTCTAAAGTCTATTTTTATAAATTTCCACCTAAGGTGAAGGCCCTTATTTATTAACTAAATATATAACTTTACGTACGTAATTATTCATTAATAAGTTTCAGATATGTATCAATATGTTGACGATAAAAGTCCAAAAAATGTTAAAAAATATATTCCAAAAGGTTCCAAATATAAGTATCGTTTTAGAAAAACATCAATTGCAATTCTACCCATCGTATTACTCATCAATTACAGATTAATTCAAAGTGAGATCCAATTCTTTTCCTTTCCCAAATTTAGTGCCGAGATGGCGTAAAATGACCGCTCCAAAAATGAGTCAACTCTATATAATTTACTGAAAGAGAACGGTTTCCTGAGAAATGGACACCGAAGGGATGTCAAGCCATTGTACTCTTCTACACTTCATATCTAACTAAATATAGACTCCCCTTTTCACCGTCAACAGCGGTTACATCCACGTGCGACGCTGGACGTCCGGTTCCGAAAGACACGTGACGGAAAGCAGTTTCCGCTTCTTTAGCGATGTTGCGCTGGTTACTAAACGTTCCGAAACATTTGCTGCAATAATTGTTCTTATAAACAGAAGGGAATCGATGCTCATTGAGCGCATCGATTGTATGGAACGGTTTTTCATTAGAACAGGTGCAATGGCGGAGGTCAACGCCTGATTAACTACTCAGTAGAGTTTCGCGCTTAAAGTTTAGAGAGTCAATTAGCGAAATTGCCTTTAGATCGATTGGCGGCGACAAATGGAAACTTAGGGGGATTCGCTTTTACTAACGCGAATTTAATCTGCAAAATGGAAGATAACGATGGGGATAAGGTTAGTCTATTTCCATGGACACGGATGAGAATTGATTATGCCATTAAATTAAGAGAAGAATGGACATCGGAGAAGCTTCCTAGGTTCATATTATTAGAATAAAATAATTAACCTTTTGAAAACGAATAAATTTTGCTGATAGTTGCGCAATGCAGCTTATTGGACGACAGGCGATAGATGGACATAACAAGATAGAAAATAAAAAAGTACGAGATACATGACGAATTTTCAAAGCAGTAATTGAATGAATCACGTTTAAGTCTACAACATCTCACCTTAGCTATTCTTTTACTGATTATATTTCGGAGCAAGAACTTTATAAATAAATACAATTGGTTCAGAAAACAATGATAACAGTGTATTTTTAATAAAATCTATAACAGTGAAAAAGAAACATGTGTGACGAATTTCTTAATTTTTTTTTTCGTTCTTGCATCCTTGAAAATACGCAATTGTTATCGAAGACCTAAAAAGTAGTAAGGAGAATGATATATTAATTTTAATGATACTTTGTCCATTAAAGAATTAAAAAATATAAACGCTACAGAGAAATAGAACACATTTCTAAGCTCGATTATTTAACGTACAAATTAATTATTTAATTCTATGTAAAAATCTATCCCATGTTCAGATAAACCCTAATTTTAGATATATAAAGTTTTACTATCAATAAACCGTCCTACTCGGTATCATCCCTTAAAAGAAACATTTCGAAAAGCATTCCTGGAACATCAAATTTACGTCCATTACAATAGCTGAGATTTTAAACTCCGCCTTTCACCAATTCTACTTCGAGAGTACACGAAAATGCTTTCTGCTGCTCAAAATGAAAGGTTTAATCAAACAAAACGCCACCCAAGAAATACCAATAACGGTAAAAAGAAAAACAGTTGCAGAATTGGATGATGTTAAAATGAAAGGGAAACAACAGAGAGAAGTCTCTCTTGATGAATAGCTGCGATAAAGAACGAAAGGGTAAACACGGGAACTCGTAGTATATTACTTAAATATAAATCATTAATAAATGCAATGAATAATATTAATGTGAGTGTGCATTGAAATTTATCTAATGAGTAGATGTAATAGAAGAAGATACCTTTGTCTGCCTAAATCCAATCTTGAAAATATCTCTGAAAGTTTTCCAATTATTTCCGAACTCATAGACAATTGTATTGAATTGTTGATAAAACCATGGATTATTCAAAGGAAATAGAGTAGAAATAGATTTATATATTCTTCGGTGATTAGCAGGGGATGAACTTGAAGTTTTGGGAAACAAGATTTTTCCCCGTAACATAGAAAGAATACATGAATATTCCACCGCTATTAATATCCGTTATACAAATAAATTACCTTTTAAATTATATACGACTTTTGAAAAATTATTTCCAATTATTCTCTTTCGAAAAGAAAAGAACAAGAAGTTTGAGAACCCGTTGAGAACTGAAGCCAAATTTCGCTCCCAGGCTTTTCATCGTATCCTTGGTTACCAAAACGTTTAAAAGGTTATTACACCTTCGCAATCCGAGTGGTAAAATGCATTGGAATTACGGAATGGCCATTGTATTTCCAATGAATGCCTCTTTAGTTTAAAAAGCATTATCGATTTGAATGCTATTGGAGACCACTTTCTCCCTCACGACTAAAAATACAAATTCGCCATTAAAGACGAACATTCGATTCGAGATCGATTAAGTACCTTTAGGGGAATGCGAATCGCCAATAAAGCGATTAGGATAATGCAGAAAAGATGTGAGAGGTTTGAAATATTCGAGCAAAGGTGCGAACCATCAAAACACTTCCAGGTAAGAGTATTTTTCTTCCGGTAACACTCGTAGAGGATAATCCTATTTAACTCTTAAGAGATAATGTTATGATATGCTTCAGCAAATGAAATTAAAGGAATAAAGATACCATGAATAATTGAAGAGAACCAATCAGCTTGTGTAGTATTAAGAACATATTTGATTTATGTTTGCCAAAGAAAAAATTGCCATAAATGAATTAATGAGTCGCATACTTTTGCTTTCACAATATTTGACTTCAATAAACAAAGTTGATTGAAAAAGAAATAAGGATTTTATGGTATTCTCCTCCTCTTTAAAAACGTAAACAAGTACATTTATAACTAAGGGTGAGGATAAATTTTTGGTCGTAAAAATTCAGTGACTCATTCGTGCATTTTATGAAAAATTCAAAAAATAACGAAAAAATTCCATTACACCCTCCTGACGTTACTCTTCTTTAGAATCATTTCATTTGATTGCGGAGAATGAAATCCAAAGATGACGCGAATAAAAAAGCATGTGAAGTACTATGAAATTTATACAGGGTAAGAACGGAACTGACATTTTACAGCCAATGAATCACATGCCCAATCATGGATCAATGACTCCATCACAGAATGCTAACTCAGAAATATCTAATTCAGCAGAAGGATGTAAAAAGAAAATCTCACTTGCGTCCGTCAGTGACATGTGAAAATCGATGTCGAAGCACTGATAAAAGCACTGATTCGGACGATTCCAATGAACGAGAGAATTTAACACCCTCCGCCGTAAAAGGAAAGTGAATGAAGCCCCTGAGTTTTATACTTCCCGCTCAATCACCTTCGCTCCGTTCACTATAGGAATCTGGAGCATGTATCCGTGCATTCCCACGATCTTTTGTACTATTTTTCTTTCCCTTCACGGAGATAGACAGTATGCCGATATTTTGCGTTTCTTCTTTTTAAATCCTAAACAAAAGTCATCGATCCGTAAGGCCTTTTTTATCATCCGCGAAAGCTATCAGCAATTCCAGCGGTGCGAGTACTAAGCCTTGGAGGATTTAAGGTATTAACGATATATGCTAAACGGAGATGTATAAAGGGACTGAGAGCAGATCAGTCAATAACCTCCGTATGACTATTACCCTTTACAAAGTACACGTTAATCGCCGTACGTGGAGAAGATAAATTAGAGCCATTTCGAATTTGAGTTGTGGCCATTTTCAGCGACATCTGTGCTATGATCGGATCGCTCTTGCACGATCCAAAAAATGTGGACGAGGCTTCTTCTAAATACATCTATCTGCTCCACCGTTATCAAATTACATCTCCAGACTCAAGAGAAAAGACATCTGTGATGCAAGGAAAGATTTTTATCGTGCTTTAGATGTTTGAATTAAAGAAACTTACTGTAGAGTGTTCATCGCCTCTAAAAATCCCGAATTTGTTTTAAACTAATAGAATGGAGAGTAATACAATTTTAGAAAACGCTTTGATTGAGCCAAAAATAAATTAAATTCTTTTCCAAAAAAATAAAACAGTTTTAATTTAATCTTTTTATTTTATTCTTCTATTCTAAGTAGCTGCATACGTAAGTTTATATCGATAATTTTAAAAATCTTGAGAAGATTTTCATCAATCGTTGTTTGATCAATCTCTTCATAAAATCATTCATAAATAATTCTTTGAATATTGTTAATCTAGTAAATTGGCCTCGACTTTGTATTAATCTTCCATCGGGACGATTAAAAAAAAACTCATCAACTCTATTGATATGATGTTTAGTAGAATAAGGTACAGCGTAAAAGTGTTTATCTATTTCTATTCTTAATGTTCTCATTCACGATAGGATTGGATCATAAAATCAAGATGATAGTCTAGCTGTTACGATTACTGATAGCAAGATTGAAATGTGTCTGGGCCTATAAAAATGGGGAAGAATCACAGACTTCAGGGAAGAAACGAGTATACTACAATCTTCATTTCAAAAGAATTCACAAACTGAAGTCCCCTAAAACATTTAAAAACAAAAAAACATTTATTTATATCCGATAGTTAACAAGTGAATCCCTTCAACGTAGTTTTCTAAAGCTCTAGAAGACCGTAATGGATTTTCAAATTGTTTTCGTCGGAGTGTTATTACCTGCGATCGGAGGCAGAGGATTTAAACAGGGGCGTGCTTCAGTGAACCGCAGTCACGCAATACGCGATCCGCACGCCCTCTGCAACGAGAGCTATCTTTCTCTGCACCTGACATACGATAGTCATTTGTCTCCATCCTATCAAGCGGAGGAATGGTGGAAAGGACATCGTTCGATCCTTTCTCAGTGTCTACTCATTTATCCCTTAGTTCATCCATCTCTCATGGGATTTCTGAAAAAGGGCTTTTTTCTAAGGTTTCTCTCCTGGAAAGAGCTCTTTCGTTAGTGTCTTAACATCTGATACCGAAAGTTTTGCTCAGCTAATTCGGGTACAAGGATAAACTAACTTTCTATCCCAAGGGATTCGAACAATTTGAAAAGTAATTAAATGTATACTGCAGATTACTTACTGAAGTTAAATTTCACAAAGTTTCGACAACAGTTCTACAATAGTTCTACAATAATTGAAGTTATAGAGAGTACTCCGAACAATCCTCATTAACTTAACAATAGTCTCAAAATTAATTATAAAATCAAAAGTTAAACTTATAATAATTTACTTGCAACAACAAAAAATAACAATGAGTATTATTAAAAAAATCAATCTAAACATATTGTATAATTACAAATATTTTATGAGCATTTTCAATCCTAAAAATAAAAAAAAAACATAAATTCCATAATTTGAATACATAATTATATCTGATTTAAATTATTGCTTAAATTTGATAGCCACTAACTGTAAAAATGAACTTAATTTTCTATTTTCAGATACTGAAATTTATATTTTCTTCTTGACTGCTTCTCCTGCTTATGTGCATATTTCTTTATAGTATATCAATCCTGTATATTTTTAAAGATTAAAATTATGTCGATTACACACAAACCGTATAAAAAATTCTCATAATATTTTCGCGAACATTTGTCTACACATTTTGAGCGAATTTTTCAATTTACCTAATTATTTTCGCAACAGGATTATCATTCATTTTACCCAAAAAAAGAATGAGCTGTATAACGTAAATGTAATCCATCCTCTGTCCTTTTGAAAACAGATAAATATATTAAATACCATTGAAAACATTAACTTACTACATACTAAAACTAAAATAAAACCACTTTCACTTCCACGTTCGTTTCCATGCACTCTTAAAGAGAGTAAACTTCCCAGCGGCACTCGACTTAATTATTTACATCCACCTCTCGTGGAGATAACGGTATCTCACGTGTTTCCCCTTCATTGCAGAAAGGATTCGAAGACGCTCTTTGGAACCTAAAAAAGAGCCACGGGGATTAACCCCTCCGACGCGGAATAATCAATTTTTCCAGACGCGTGGTGGTGGCCAGGTAGAGACAGAGAAAATCCGCTTTACCAAGTCCTCTTTCGTGGTTACGCGTCTTACCCTTTGTGAAAGTGGCTCTCGTGGAAAATTAGTTCCCTCTTGTAGCGAGTAATAGTAGCAAGGCGTCTGGGGTTTTCTTCCCTCAGAGGATACAACTCATATCCGAGCTAAACCAGCCGTACTATACCCCCATCAGGAGTTACCCCCACTTAGCTAAGTGCTGATTTCATTTACTACCTGTCCTCGGTAAAATTTTCCACTTCAAGACTTAAAACTCCGAGCTTAAAACTTCAATTAATACTACCGAATAATAATCTAATTATTCCACCACGCTGGTTGCTAAGAAGCATGTTACATAAATAAATAATAAAGGCCACGTAATTTTTTCATTTAAAAGTGAAAGAGAAAACTCGCGCACGTTCATAAATGATAGCTTTTAATGGAAGTATAAAATATTCACTCGTATCCTTGACAACGTAAAATAAACATTATAATATAAAAACATCGAAAACTTAAATCGGAAGACCAATCCACCGACATAGTGTTTAGTAATGAAAAATTACATATACTATACATTAAACATATTAACGATATACAGCGAAAACTAAATTTTTAAATTATCTCCAAATATAGTCAATGAATGCACGATTGTTAATGGATATTCATAGCGCCAACGCACAATAACTTTAATAATTAAAGCAAAATTCCGCGCGGCTTTAATGACTATCCTCTCAAACGCATTAACGCCACGAGAATATCACTTTCCAACGAAGTACACGAGCGAACGGCACGGAAAAGGAAGCTCTAATTTATTTCCTAATTTAGCAGCATACAAAAGAAATTACGATCTACTCGAGAAACGGGCTGGAAGCGTAATTCGCATTACGCTAAAACCATCCTGAATGCGCGGCTAATGCGCACGCCCCAATTCCGAGAAAGTGATCTCCGATCCTTAAGTAATAGACCATCTCTCGTCATTTCCAAAGAAGCACGACTTATTTTCGAAAGAAAGAGCACGAGCGACTTCTAAGGATTCATTGCCAGGCAAGTAGTAGGAGCATACTCTGCGAAAACTTATAACACAATTACGGATTTTTTCAACATTCCACGTACTCATTAACTCTCCTATTACACATCGTACTTCTAAGGTTATAGTTAAAGCATTACGAGAATTACTCAGACTTCAAATTCGATCGTTGAATGGAAAAACAAAGCGGAGTCCTCAGTCTCCTTCCTCCAAGGTCAGCATCCAGATTCCGCTATGCATTGTCGTTTGAACAAATCATTCAGATTCATACGTTCGAGTTGGAAGCCGGAATTCTGTCTCTAAAGACAGAGAAGACTGTATCGGAAATGAAACGTTCTTCCGCCGGATTTTGATCCCAATGAAGGAAGGTAAACTAGAAGACAAACTCGGTAGAGATGTGTCTCGTGTCTGTCTGGCAGAATCTTTTATGAGGTTCCTTCCTTCCCGCTTACATTACAAACGCGATGTCTCAAAGCGGTTTTAAACGAACGTGAGGATATACTGTTCGAAGACTCCTTTTTCACCACGTTAAATTACTTTACGAAAGTTCTTCTTGAGCTCTTCTATCACATTGTAAGATAAAGGGATTCACGGATTCGACTTTGTTAATCATTCATGACGGTCTTCTTTGAGGATGCTTAAATCAAAGTTTGAGAAAACGGAAGGCCGTTCTTCAAATTGACACTCGTTAAAGTCCTTCTAATTATGTGATACCAACAGGTTAAACTTCTAGATAGAGAAAACTTTTTCCTTATTTAAGCTTTCTAAAATTATTGTGAAATACGAAAAACTCAGGAAAATATTTCAATCGAAAATTTTGATGAATACTTCCCGAGCAACGACAGATCATAATTCACGGAAAAAGAGATCCTTTTCACATTGTATCTTCACTGATAAACAGCTAAGATATAATTGGAGAATACAGAATAAAGAAGTTTCTCCCACATTAGTTTGCTTCCTTCCTTGTCATTTAACGGAAATATATTTATTGTACAGTAGTGCCCCTAAGTTAGTTCCATGCATTATATTATTAGAATTGTTATATATATATATATATATATATATATATATATATATATATATATATATATATATATACTAAACGTAATGGTATGAAATAACAATTATTTAATTTCAATAATAACACGTTAAGGATTGTTTCTTGTCTTATATCAATAATTTTAAGGACAGTATAATTGGACTAAATATCTGTATTTAATGATTTAAAAAAATTACAAAATTATCCACAAAAAAGTTCAACTACTTTTTAAACAAAGATATAAGTATGAAGAAATAGTTCTTGTGTCACTTCGAGAACTACTTCTTCAGCAGTTTCGCCGGGAAAAACAGAGATCAAAGATATAACAATATATACCAGTCTTAATATTTAGTGAGTAGTTTAGTACAGTAACACTCGTGCCCCGAAATCTCTCCTAAAATTACAGCAATAAATAATTGTAACATAAAACTTAAGTTAACTTTTCCGGTTTTCACTATCTAATGAAAACGGTAGTTATTCAGTCTCTACGCATTGGTGGAGATTGAGCAACCATACTTCGCAAATGAAAAGCATACCTAAGAAAACCAGCGAAAAAGTTTCTGTAATGGATGTTCGGTATCTGTCAACTTCACAACAAAGGCAATAATTATCAATCTCTGTTGGCCTCTCAGCGAGGATTATTCCTCCAACGTATCGATCAATCTCCGCGGTCATTGGTTGTGTATGACAAACGTCATTCGACCAATCCGATAGAATCCCACGACTTTTTCGATCCTTTTAATTTCGGAAACTCCGCGAATTTCCGTGAATCTAAACGCGACACACTTTCGCCGCAACTGCTATAGAGAAAGACTCGTCGCATTTCGAAGCATCCTCCAAGCGCTTTTAGCACCGGCTTCCCGACGCTTTGGCAGAAATATAGAACTCTATTAGTGCTATACACACGCGACTCTATCTTTAGATCGGTGTCCCCACGCTCCGGGAAAAAATGCGTTAAGAGTGGCCTCATCGGGAAATAGCTAATAAGACGCAAGGGACAAAAAATAACTAGGCTATGAATGAAGCCCTTGAAAATTGAAAAAAGAGAAATCTATTTATGCCACCGAAGACTGCCAAAGTGATACATTACTCTTGCTACATTGTTTCGTGCTCCGACGGTTCTTGTTAGACCTCTTCAAGAAACGCGAGGAAAATTTACGACAGAAGTAAATCATTTCAATAGAATTTAACTAACTACTGTTTTGCGGCCAATAGATACAATTATATAGGTTTAATAAATTACTCTATTACAACAAGAGTTATTATAAACATGTTTAAAAAATTAATGCAACAACTAAAAATCGTTCAAGGATGTAAGAATATATTCATTCATTATTTCATTAAATTACAAAATTCGTACCTAGATTACCTAGCATGGACTATTATAAACATCGTTATATAAATTTCCTTCATAAATTTCAATAACTAAAATTAAAAAAGGGTTGCCATAGAGAAAAGCTTTAAGAGTAAACAGCAAAATTCGCAAATACCTTCGTTTCCGGATCATCAAAACAGATTTTGAGATCTAAAAGTGTATTTGCGGACACGTGGTTGAACTCGATTCACGCATCTGTTTCCCATTTGGCAAAAAATGTAGGCCAACGTATGATCAAAAGTAAAACATAACAAACAAATGGCGTCCTTAATGAAGGTGCGACGGCGACACGTGCATACCCTCTCTCGACGCAGCAGCGACCTTTACCGCTCCCGCATTGCCGATCGCGAATTCTTCTCGTCGTTTCCGAGAAATCATACCTGGCACCAAATTAGATGCTCAACTGACCATTCACCAGGTGATTAAGCACTCATATGATCCCTGTTTAAAATTAATTGAACTCTAATCTATCGGATCCATCTTGGCGAACAGGATGAAAGTAACGTTATGTTGCTATATCACGTCGCTATGTTGCGTTGCTACGTTACGTTACAAACGAGTCGAAATTATGATCCAATGATAGTTGGGATTGATTTTAATGCTTAATCGGGAGAAAAAAGCAATGGAATTTTAAAAAAATATTCTTCAAAACAGTATGATTATTTTCTTGAAGGATAGCTTTTGAAGCTTCACTGAAAGTTGCATCCCCAGTGAACCGCAACTAGACTCTCAACAGCAGAAAAGCATGAAATCAGAGTTCAAAAAAGCTCAGCCAAAAAAAACTGTGATTATTAAGACCAACTTTCATTAAATTTCAGCGACAATATAAATGCTGAAAAGGAAGTATTCCGAATCCAGCTAAGCGAACTGACCACATAATGTTTCATCGGCAGTCTTAATTAGGTCTACCGTACCGCAAAACTTTTTAAAACGGACGAAAAGACAAGGGTAACAAACAAGCGCCCCTTTTCTGTTGACCTTCCGCAAAATTAACCGAGAGAAATTAAATTTCCAACAAGGCTACCATCCCCGCATGAAGAACATCCAGCAGACAGGAGAAAAAGAGTATACCGCACAATCTCACCCACGCCTCAAAAGACTTAACGACCTCTCCCACCCCTCCCCCTTACGACTTCCCCTCAAAAAACCCCACACCACATGACCCCTTCACCATCTTCTCTCCTCCACGTTCCCTCAGTCGCGCTGGGGATGTGATGCGGTTATTTCCGTCTCTTGTTCAGCCCCCTCTTCTGAGGCCCCCGCTAGGTTTTGGCATAGCTCACTCGGATGGCCAATGCGACCCCGCCGCTGAAACAAAAGAAACGCGGGTTTCGCGAGGCTGGACAGCGTCTCGCATCCACGGGGACTTCCCATCTTCTGGCAATGCTTTCTCCACACTCCACGGTGTACCACGGTGCCTAAATCTGCGCGAATCAAAGTACTGCCCGTTGGCTGAGCACTCCGCACTAAATATATGCACCCATACACGAATGCGTGTGGGCGGCAAGTGACTTGTCCTCTTCTATTATGATTCTCCCTTTTCAAAAAAAAACCTTCTGGCTAAATGTTCTCGCTCCTTCTTGTATTCATAAATTTCTGCCGTTTAAAATACTGCCAGCTATTTAAATCAGCGGTAGGAAGTTGGTTTCGCGTACGGGCGTTTCGCAACTTCTGAATCAGACGCATAGTGAAGAAGTATTGTACCTTTCTATTTTAATAAGGAAAAGTTAAAGATAAATTTCGATGTGGAAGACTCCGATGAATCAAGTGATTTAAAAGAAAAACGTATAAAAGTTTAATTCGATGAAAAATCCGCTTCATGAGATATCGAATTTATTCCGAAACATAGATAAATTTTTTAGATAATACAAGTATAAATAATCAATATGATTAGGTCAAAAAATATCTTAATATAAAGTTAAACGGAAGTGAAAAAGCGCACGCTTTAACGTGCTAAGTAATACACCCAAAATCCTTTCATATCTTAATGAATTTCACAGAGGAAGGCGTTGTTATTTGGAACTCCATCCTCAATACAAAAATGAATAACTTAATGTTATCTGAAACTAAATTCACTGCTGACGATAAATTGCTTAGAAACGTATTCATTTGTTACTTAAAATCTACACTGAGTACGAATTTCGTTTCACAATCCGTGTCCTAACTGGTGATGACACCAATTCTTCCAACATATGTCGGAGACGCGACATGGAGGAGGACTTTAAATAAATTGACTCTCATTCATAAAAAAAACAACGGAAGGAGTACAGCTTTCTAAAACTATGACGTAAGAACAGCCTTTGTAATATGTAAGACATGATGGACCGAAATTTTAAAGAGGAGAGGTTGGTTAAAGTGTGCAAAAACTATAGCTTCAACAATAGCAAGGGCTAAAATAATGGAATACACACAAATGCGAATCTTCAGCTCAATGCGATGCCCAATAGCGAGAAGGAGGAATTCCGAAGACAGATCTCGATATCAATCAATTGGCAACACTGTTCCGCTCCATTTACAACTTCTCGGTGCCGTATGAAGACTATTCTCTCTCTCTATAAAGGGTGTATTGGAGATGGATAGGGCAGTGTCTGCATTCGCAGTCTCTATCCAGCATCTTTTTTGCCTCGAGGTGAGTCAAACTCTGGCTTTGGAGTCGAACGAAATCTTCGCTCGGCTGCTGACTCATAATTTTTCCGAGTCCACGATACGAATGAAATCGGGTTCGGCGTTCCTCCGAAATAAAAAGAAGAAATGCCAACCTGAGACGGTCAGAGAAGAGGATGAAAAATTCATGAAACATGTAGCCACGTGCGACGAAACGATCTGTTGTATTTGATATTTACCTTGAAAAATTGTGAGGGATGAAAGCAGCTATTTATTGGGTAAAGATGACATTTATATCGAAGTGAACGGTATCAAATACGTTTTACGCGTACAAAAAGACAATCCTTACCTTACATAACCAGACTTTCGTGTCCGCTTTCTCATCTAACATTACTATAGTCTCATCTACGGCTTCTAAATTTAAGTATCTTCTACTGCTTATTATATGGTATAATTTTATTGGCATTGAAATTGAGATGTTTAAACAAATGAACCTCACGACTATCAATATACGAATAGACACTTTTCTCTCAGCTAAAGCTTCGTTTTAAACGAAAGTTTAAAACGAAGCTTTAGCTGAGAGCTTTTAAATGAAAGGAATAAAAGGGTGTTCACGATTTTAATCCTTTAATTAATCATAATTTACGTAAAAGAAATCGTTGACACAACCCTATAAATGGTTTCAAAAGTTGAAAAAAGGAAATAAGCTACCCAAAACTATTACTTTTTAAAAAAATTCTGAAACACAGATGATTTGCGTTAAAGATAAAATCGTACACAAAACTTCCATCCACGGTGATTCCTTGATTTAAAACCCGATAAAGAATCCTCGTTCCACTCGCGCACTGGGGATATAATCGTTTGACATCGCCGTTTCATCAAAGGAAATCCCAAAGAAACAAAGACGAACTCTCTCTCGAAAAGGATGGAAATTCGACATGCGGGAGGGATACGAAAAAGGGAAGTCTTCGACATATCCATTATTCAAGACGCACACCGTGACGTACATGTCCCGACGTCTGTAATTTTCGGCCGATGCGTCGGTATCTCTCGCCCTTTGATAAATGAACGCCGGAGAAACTTTCGCATTTGTCCGAAGGGAAATTGCGTATTAATCTCAATTCCGTAGGACAAGGGAAAGTTCTCCTCCGATCCCATTTTGCAGAAGGATGCAGATGATTTAAATGGAGCAGAAAGATGCTGTCGATATCTGAGGTGATTGAGCTCTCCCTGGAGAGAGAAGTGTGTCGAATCGATGCAAGTTTCAGCGATAGATAGTTCACCGTCAGTTACAACCTACGTCTATCGTAAGCTTAAGATACTACGAAATACGGAGCATCTATATTAATTTACGTATATTATCGTCGATTCTATAAAAATCTATTTTAAACGCTAACTTTTGGATTAATATATTTTATTTTAGAAATAAATCCGATAAAGCAATCTTAATTAAGAATTTTGTGTATTTTGCTGGATATAATTTTTGTCGTCTATTCACATCACAAGTGAATTAATATCTAGTAAATTTTTATGATCTCCTCCAAGACTTCTAAACGAAAATCATATAATTTTAAAAGACAAGAAAATAACCATATAGAAAACAAAACGATTTAGAAAGATCAGTTAAAACTACAATATTGGCCCTTATTTAATGAGAATGAAATAAAAATAATTACTCATTTGGGAGTAAATACAATCATTCATGCTTCTTTTATAATACAAGAAACATCATAATTGTTCTAATATTAATGGTAAAATGAGAAAAATTATGTATAAAAAGTTAAAATTTATAGCGTTCATGGAAATCTTTAATTTTCAAAATGAAGTAATTTCAAGGAAGTATAGGAAAGTTATATATAAAAACGAATGACACAAAGTTTTCCAAATGTCGCATCAAATAAAATTCAATAAAATGTACTAGATAGAATGGACTTCGATCGAAAGCTTCGAATACATTTATATTGATCCTAACCTTTAATAAAAATCAAGAATGAAAAAAACGTGTTTCAGAATAGAATAAGAAAAGTTGCGCATCGCGTGACTCGGAGAAAAAGAGAGACGGACATATATACAATACGTTTTAATGGACCGACGAGTTTTAAAGAATTTCCCTTGCGACAATTCTTCATTTCGCATTTTAATCTCGACGTAGAAAACGTTGCATTCTCCATTATTTACATTTCCGCCATTTTTACATTTCCATAGCGACCGTCGAAAGAGCTCGAGCAATTTATTGCGAACTCTCACAGAAAACGGTAGTTAAATCTATTAAGTTTACTAAAATCTATTTTGTGAAGGACAATAATAGATATATGAAATCTCATGCACAAAATGCACTACAAACATTTTAAGTTTTTAGAAGGAAAGAGAGACCAGTTATCAAAGGAAAGAGATGTACTACACAGATACCTAACATTAGTCAAAATAATAAGATACACTACTATCAAATGAACCTTCATTTTCGTCAATATGTTTTATATGGGCAGACAGAAATACAGAAATATATATATATATATATATATATATATATATATATATATATATATATATATATATATATATATATATATATATATATATATATATATAAAACAGAAATAGCCTATTTTCTAATTATCTACTTAACGGAAAACGAGATAAATGTAGCAAACCGCATATACATCTTTGAGTTCTATAAATTGGGGGACGATAACATTGACAAAGAATTACAACGAGCAATAATTAGAGAAGGTATTTACTGAAATACAAGGACACTCAAAGCATTTTCCTATATAACGCATGTCATAGTTAATAGCTTGGTTATCCTCAAAATAAAATCTGTATATTTGGATCGATTCCTGGTAAAGAGGATAAGCGAGAGCATATGTTGGAAATGAGGACAACTGATCTATTTCCTGTTTCTGAAGAGACCGTTTTAGCCGTAGTCATCGTTAGAGGAGTGAACGGGGAATATTATTTCATGCCTTGGTGCGACCAACAGATAAACAGCTAAATACTGTTGCCATGGGTGTGCGATACGACAGAAAATCATGCTGTAAATAACACTATTCCACAAAGTTTAGAGGGGTAAATGATAGTTAAGACTTGTCGTAAAATTACTCGTATATGAAATAATTTATGATTAAGTACATGAAACGAGGTGGGATTTACTCGCATGCTTTAATTATTCTGAGACTTCAACAAGTTTTTTTTAATCAATATGCCTTCGTTTCAGTTAAAGTTATTCCCTTCGTAGTATCTACCAATTTAAAATCTACGCTGATATATCCACAATCAAACTAGAATTGATGGTTATTCACGATTAATTGGTACGAAAAAAATTAAATATCTCAAACATTAAAAATTAAAATATACAATGCGGTGACTCGGATAAAGTAAAGGTACGCAGAGTTAATTAACACATACTCAAGATATTATGGCTTGATACTGTTAATAGTCATACAAAAAAATGCAGAGTACTTAAAGAACTACCTGAATTTATTTCTTTACGATTTATTACATTTATAAGACCATAAAAAAATTCCCTGTTTTAAATTCGATGTTACTCTGTGATAACACATTCCTCAATTAATTACATCTTACGTATCCAATACACAGCGAAATAACTTTCCTTCTCACACGCTGAAACTTTTAAAATTTATCTCTATGAAGAAATATTTTAATGATACACTCGCATGAAGGAACAAATGTAAGGAATTAGTTGTATAAACAAACACAAAAATGTCTTTGAAATCAGATTCAGGACTTGTTAGCCCTGTAATAGGTACATAGGCAATGCCAGATTCTATCGAATGGGAGCCAACCAAACACAAGGATGTAACAGGTGCACGTTCGCAAGGACCCTATGATGGAACCGTTCCCTAGTAATCTCTTTTATCGACACCTCCTGTCTTCGGATGCTTAGACAATGACTCATAGGTCGAGAGCTTCCACACCGACCCTATGCAACGCCTTTGAATATCTAGATGGCCGAACGATGAGGCGGAGGTATCGCCGATTCCAAAAATAACCATTAAATACGGCTAATGAGCCATATTCCGAAAGCTCAAAGCGAGAAAAATATAAGGATGGATTTCACTCGCGTTTTTCCTTGAGAATATTTCTCTGCTGAGCAAACATCGTTAAATCTCATCTTGCGTGCAAAAAAAGCGTGTTAAATGAGTAACAGGAAGACTATGGAGGGTCGAGATTTTGAAGCCACCCTTGGCATTGAAGGGTAATTTAAGTATATCATTGACAATTTATGATCGATACTCATGTTCCGCTCGTTTATCGTTTTTCAAAGATTCCATAGCACTTTAGATAGTTTTTACGATATCCTAAGTCATAATACAAAATGAAAACGAGAAAGTATACTACTTCAAGAAAATAAATGACCTTAAAGGAATCCAATAATAATAAGTGGTAAATATCCCAATCTTAAAATTTATTACTTTATAACCTTGATCTATCGATGACGGAGTTCACAATTCCAGCAAACAATGACGTTTTAAGTTGTAATATAAAGAGGATAAGTTCTTAAATTCTTGATAATTCAAAAGTCTTGGATGAACCATGATCATGATCGTAGATTTAGTGTTATTTTATAATGTCTTTAATCTATTTCTTTCTAATAAAAATATTTTAAGACTCAATAAATGTTATCTTCTAGAAAAAATTTAAAAGCGACCAAAAAATTGTTTAGAACAAATATGAGCTTTCATAAAAAAAACAATCTAGAAAGTAAGCGATGATTTATACCCAGATAGATAAAGCAGTATATTTATAGTTTGAAACTATCTATCTTTTACGACAGAGTTACAACGATTTTCCATTCGTGAGTTTTGTTTCTTTTTAATGATGCAAAACCTTTTTCTTGCTTGAAAATAATTTTCGTTGAATTATAATAAATAAGAGCCCATTATGTATCAGGTAGCGATCAATTTCAGCGGTAGGGAAGTCTCCCAGACTTGTTTTTTTTAAAGATTCTGAGCATGACTACGCCGGCAATAAAACATTAACATATATAAAAAAGAACACGTGTAGGAAAGAGGTTTAAATTAAATTCATCCGCATCTTAATTACTTAAGAATTACGTTCCGATGTACAGAACGAGGAGTTTTATAGATAAGGCAATTTATACTCGACTCTTAGCATTAAATCAGTCAACCTAATTAAGCTCTAGTTTAATTCAATCCTGATTAGATTTGAAATGCAAAATAGTATTACAACTTTGACACAACATGAAAGTAGTTTCGCGAAACTCTCTACGTCAGTGCTAATTAAGGCTCAATGTATAACGATGTACGAATATGGAAGCCGATGCAAATTATTTGGCGCTGCTGTACCATGCTAATTTAATGCAAATTCGGAGAAAAAGGGAAAACAAATACACGACGTAAATGACAACTCATCTTCTGAGAAACACATTTAAAAAGTTTTTGAGTTCTAGATTCTTTACGTGTAGGAATTAATGAATACCGCTTTCCGCCAATTAACTCAATTACACGAACGAGGGTTTACTTAAAGTTGTCACTACTCTCTGCTTTTTGACTTATAACAAGAAGCTGAAGAATGTTATGCTCTAGAACCAAGACTTGTTTTCGAATATGAGAATGACCTTTCTTGTACAGAATTGCAATAAACTTTACACATTGTTAATACTAAGTTTCAGCATCGGGTAAGTATTCTCTCCTTATTAAAAACTTGATTCATAATTACGTAAGCGATATTATAGATTCGTATCAAACCATCAGTCAATTTTTTTAACTAATACGTATTATTTGTAGAAGTATAATAGTACCCACTTATTTCACTAGGAACGTGTGAATACATATATAGAAGAGATGTTTTCATTAACTCGAAATTCAATGAATAGATACACAAAAATTGGGAAAAATTTAAAGAGAGATAAAATCAAAATAAACCTTTTAAAGGAAATAAAAATATTAGTTACTTCCTTTTTAATCATAAATTAAAATATATTAACTAAATTTGAAAGTGTTTTTCTTATAGATACAAAGGAGAAGAGATTTATGTAGATGAACTTTCCTAGAAAATCATTTTCAGAGAAACCCGGAAGACTGGAAAGGAAAACAGTTCCAGTCCCCTTCAATATGCAAACTACTTACAAGAAGTAAAACAATCTCTTCAGAAAGCCGTATAACTTCGAGTGCCCGAAACACTTAAGTGAGTCCACTTAAATCAACTGGGTTTTACTGAAACGACACTGACAGCAATAATTTCCTACGGTACTTATTTTGAAAGCTATTACGAAAGAAATAAAATGCGAAAGTCTATGAAATAAAACGGAGATGCACTTAGACATGAATGTGTACCCCTTTTCCAGTATTTAAAAGGCTCATTTAAAAACTAAACAGATTTAAATGGTCATTGAGATAGATGTTACAGAAAGGATGCTGTTTGAAAACTCTTCTGCTTCTATATGTTTGTGTACACATATATTGATAAATATTCATTGAATTTTGTTCATTCATTTATCTATACATCAACCTCCTATATTGAGAACCGTCTTAAGGTGTAAGGCAATAGGAATAAAGAAAAAAAAATATTACTTTGTTTTGCTTCAATCACGATTTTCACATAATAAATCTTTTGGCGAATGATACTGATGGAAAATAGTTGAGACATAATAAATAATTTAGAATGTTACGAAATTTTTATTTGATTAAACAATAATAATTTAATGAGTTATACATGAAATGAAGCTTAGTACAAGCTTGTATGGTACATCGATGAATTTTCTCGTGAGATATTAATAATGTTTACAGTATTCATGTATACCTTTATTCGACTATTCTTTCCATGCACGGGCATAAGTATATTTCTAAGTACTGTAATTTGCAGAGCACTAACATTTCATCTAAAAGCTTTTATTTTTTAGGTAAAAATTATTTAGGAGACAAATAAATAACGTTTAAGCGAACATTTTCATCATTAAGCCAAGAATGTACATTCTGTCAGGCGTGCGTATATTATCAGCTTTCTCCTCTTTCAGTTTATAACTCTGCGGTTGTCTCGACTGAGATATGCGGCACACCGGAAACCAATATGAATAATTTTCACGTAAAGAAAACGTGGAAGGCTATCATTAACGAATGAATAAGCTTAAAAGGAAATCTTTTGACGTGGAGCTAGTGGAAAAGCCCCTTAATGCACATTTCACGTAAATTGCACCACTCAAAAATTATGTAGCGCCGAACAAACGAATAACGTAAACAGAAGGGCGACGTTTTCAAACAAAAGAGGAGAAAACAAGGGGCTTTGTCATAACCCCACCACCGGCGATAAACGGAAACATTAATTACATTAGTCGCCATTAATCAAGTCCACTGGGAACAGACGCGACACCTGAATCTCTCTCTCTCGAGAATTTTCTCAACAAACACTCTTCAGTTTGCGCTGCGCTTTTGTTTTTTTTCTTTTCGCGTGCGTTTTCTTGCACTCGACCGATGAGCAAGAAAAGTGTGTATTCAAAATGGAGAAATAAGTTCCGAGATGCTAACGAGCTGCTGAAAAATGAACTTAACTCGTAACAAAAAGCAATAGAGATTGAATAAGAGATGGACGACTGAATATACTAAAAATAAAAAACAATCGAAAAACCCTTTTATCTCTTTTGTTATCCCGAGCTATTCATTCCTCTTACATAGAGAAGAGATAGATAGAGTCTTCTTCGTACTACATAGATGAATTGCTACGTGGATTTTCACACCGATTAATTAATTACCAAATGGAGATATGCTATTTCCACAGTAAGGGTGTCGAGGAAAAATTTTATCTTTCACTGCGCTACCTATTATAATATTTCCATCACAAGTTAACAATAAAAGAATGGAACACGATACTCTAGTTCTCACGTAAGTAATTAAAACGTAAGTAAGTAAAAAAAAACATCCCAAGGATTTTGTAAAACACATTTAAATTACGCTAATAGAAAAATATATTGTAAGAGAACTTTTTTGCTGGCCGAATTCCAAATAAAAATAGTTACACGAAATGCCTGAAATGGGAAGAGAACCTATTTCGCTGATTAAGTACGTATGTTGGAAAAACGGATTCTTCTTTACTTTCCGGAGTTAACATTCATACTGCATTTGCAGACTGTATGGACAGAAATAGCCATATCCGTACATAAAAAAGGTACACGTGCATAAACTTTTAATCATTTAGAGCGACTTTAATCAACCTTTAATCAAGATAATACTTAATGCCGTACGTATATATATTATATGCTCATTAAACGTCGATGGAATTCAGAGTCTAACTGTTCAACCAAAAGCCGAGTAAAGCTATGGACATTAATATAATCTTCCTATATCACCCTTCCTGCGAGTAAATGCATTTTCATCCGTTTTCATTAACTATATGTAATGAAACTTTAGTAAATGAAAAAAATAAGAATTATCTTCTGAATGATGATGAATGAGCCGTAAGCTACGTAATATTCGGACAAGGATTAGAATACATATTCATCCATCCTAAAATAGACTTTTGTTACCAAAATTTTGGTCCATATAAATTGAGACCTCACAATAATTAAACAAAGAGTGTATTCTGGTTAATTTTCTGGTATATTGAGAAAATTTAGAACTAATGAAACAAGTAAGAAAAAATGAAATCGACTCATTTCATTATTGACAACAGCTGTAATTAATTCATTCCTCTGCTTCGTTCTTAAGAATTGAATCATTCTTTCGGATGGAGTCAAACTACGTGACGCCATATCTTTTATGTTATTTTCAATCATATTTTCAAAACTCATAGAACGCTTAGTTAAGGTTTAAGAGAGAGGTCATTAAGGCGAGTAAAATGTGTGAAAACGATCGCTGGAAATAAATAAACTCGCGAATAAAACTATGGGAACAGTTATTTAAGAAGAAAAATGAATGCCTCCTTTTGAATTCTGATTCAAATTAAAATGTATATAAGAAGACGCTAAGGAATCATTCGAATATTACGACTCCCTCAAGAACCGCTATTCAATTCCAAGAAAAAGGAGGTGTGAAGGCATTATCAGATGAACGTCTAAAATAAAACTCAGGTTAATTAAGATAAAAGTTTTGAAGAAGACTGGAAAAAGGATTGGGCCTCGTTCCAAGGGAGGAATAATTAAAATTTTAACTTTCTCCAGCGGATACGAACTCCTTGACCCATCTTCCACACAGCAACTGCGCCAAGCGATGGACTCTTCCAAAACCAAATATAGTACACTCGCACGCAGGTTTTTTTTCGACCGAGTTCCGAAACTTCAACTTTTTGACGCCTTTAATCTTCAGTACGAGGAATTCATCACAAGCCTCAGATTTAAACTCGTTTTGAAGAAAATCGATTCGATTAAAAAGTTCCCTTCAACGCCTTATAAAAGGATAATAGCATAAACATACAATACGGTTTTCTCTGCTATAAATATATTATTTTAATATCTATTGATTTAAAAGTTAAAAAAAATTAAAATCTCTATATGAATGATTTATTGATAACGTTCCCTTTCATCTCTTGGGTGATTCACGTGCTGGAACATTGTTATTGATGCTGAATGATGCTGTGTAAAGAATTTATCCACGAAAGAAGTACGAGATTACACGATAAAGGAATTGAGAGTCGCCATCTACAAAACACCGAAAGATATATCGCGGGATATACGAAAAAAAAATCCATTCACCTATACTCGTCTGAAATAAGTCTTAGTAAAGGATTAAATAGACCGCAGTGCTGAACTCATATGTAATTACTCTATTCTTTTTCATTGATAACATGAATCCATTAATAATTAATAAACATATTTTTCAAAAAATTGAGAATAAATAGTTATAACAGATAGAACGGAGTCCTCCATTTAACGGAGAGGGTAGAGGGTTCGTGTACCACTCCTGTCGCTAATTTCATTTTTTCGCCTTTATTATAAAATTGTTCGAACTCGAGATGTGCTATGTCATTTCCATTTTTACCTAATCCTAAGTTGACACCTTGCTTCTACATCATGCAACGTCAATCATCAATAATTTCCATGGAAACTCAATTAAAGAGTGTTCCCTGACGTAGACAATCTCGGATGATGTGTCTCGTAAGTAGAAACGGGGCCTTGTCGATGTAAGGATCCACGTCTGGGGGGAAGCAAGGTGAGTTTAAAATCGTTTCAGGGCCATTCTAAACACGCTCATCCCCATCCGACGAACGAAAAAAGGGTTGTTTGTTTTTCCAATCGAAAGATGTCCGGAGATCCTCTTTTTACGAGCGGAACGACTCTGAAAAGTTCCATAAACGGCGACCGGATAAAACATACCCCGAAAAGATAAAAAGTCTTCGTATCAAGAAAAGAAATGTGGATCCTTCCGAGTGAACCGATCCATCCAACGAAGACGTTTTATATTAGGAATGTTCCTCGGGAAGGGGTATTTCATAGAAAAAGAAAGCAAGCAAACAAAATAGACCATGAAAATAAACTAGATAACGTTAGATATATGGAGTATTTTCTTAAGAACTGATAATCCTAAATCCACTGTCAATGTTGGTTTATCATGAACATTTAAAATCCCATTCCAACTGCACTTTCCGAATATTTTTTCTAATTATAGCGGATGAATATTTTAGAGGAGATGATGATCGAAAGAGGCGAACTAGATTTTTTCTATACATAAACGAATAATTAAATTTATAAGATTATATTTTAGATAATATATTAGGGCAATATATTAGATTATACATGACATAATAAATTTTTCCTCCTGTCAAGTTATATTATCAATAACTTATTTCTCTAACACATAAGATAATAACATAATTTCCTGTTCTGTAAACATCGATCGATCAACCTACCTTAACTGCCATAAAATTTCCACATTTTGGTCTTTTGTGAAAGAGATAACACATTTTAGCCAATTTTAAGACATAATGTGGAATTTCTTGGCGTTCAGTGCATCAAAATGTATAGGTTAATATTACGCGGAAATTATTCCATGCGTTTATAGAATTCTTTATCATAAAACGTATACATGTACCTAAATAAACGTAAAAAATTATCAAGATTGGAACCTTAAACGATAGCTTCTGAAGGATCGGGTACGCCAGCGGTGTTAAAGTTTATCTTAATCATCGCAAACTCCATGACAACCTCCTCAACAAATCAGCTCTTTTAAAAAAATGCTCCATTTGGAAACACGTACACTAGCGATCCCGGAGGCACCCAGTTTATCTGGGCACGCCTGGGGCGATATTCGCCAAAGAAGAGATAAAAGAAAATCTGCATTTCCTAGTACTACTTCAAATCCTTTGGCGTTACCGTGTTTTTTTCATGCCTCGACCTCTTTCTTTAAACAACACCAATCTGCGCTTTTAGGAAGATTAAACTCTGTCACATTTGCAGTCCGAAGGGATCCGCGCGTGGGCACATTCCTCCGAAGCGACTTTCCACGCCCACGCCTTCCCGCCCTCACTGACTTAACCACTCCACGATCACGTCTAAAGCACGCGACGACCAACACGTGCGGCTACATAAAGGGTACGCAACTGCGAGACGACAATGTAGTGTAAGAACAAAGGGGTTGTAAGAAAAGATAGAACGATATGTTTGCGGATGAGCATCGGTTGTAGTAGATAACGAATAAGGCACCCTTTTGTACTCTAAGGCATCGCCTCGTCCATAATAAAAGCGGTTAGTTTCAGTTGAAACCATATCTATAAAACGTATGAGATGATACGACTTATATTAGATACGAGCGCTCCTATATAAGAACCCATCGTCCAATTGCTGACATAATAAGCTCAACAGGGCGATGCATCACTTTCAAATCCAAAAAAATTAACACTTTCTCACATCTCCGATATTTTTAAAGAGCTGTTTTCATGCAGCCTTTTCAAGAGAACTTTTTTTTTCAAAGCTGAGACTACTTACTGTCATAGCTATAGTGGCGAGATTTGATATTGAATATCCCTTAGGAAAAGGCTGTGCCGTTATTTTCTAAGAAGTTAAGCTGATTAACCAAGCGATTTCTGCGAACAGCAGCAGCCGAGTGAGAATTACACTATCATGACCTCGTGCTAGCAAGAAAAGGGATAGTGACACTCGTCCATTGAATCATGCAACTAAAAATACCGTCTAAAGTAACACGGAATCCGTTCACATGTTAAAAATACGAGTGGTGAATGAGCAGCGGCTTTCTCTGGCAAAGAGTTGTTGATTTAAACTTGAACGTACGTTCGCAAAATTATTACAGCTGCATTAATTCGGCATTTTGGCGTAAATAAGTAGTTACTATGACTTACTTTGATGACAACTGAACAATTATAGGACATCGAAAAAAGACCTAGGTTATCCAAGCTCAACATTAAAGTTATAATTTAGAATGAAGGAAAGAAGAAAATAAATAAAAGTAAAACACATACCTTTGCATAAAATTGCCGATTTTAGGAAGCAGATTGGGTCAACCTAAAAGAAAAAATACGAATACGTTAATATTTCAAAGATGAAAGAAATAAGAAAAAATTTTAATAAAGATAATGCATTCAATGCGCAACATTATCAGTCGTTGTATCAAACACACTATCGGCTAATACATTACGAAGAATCAAGATCGGATACTGCAAAATCCAGAGAAACATCATATGAAAACAGTATCATCCATGAATCATCAACATCCATGTTTCTATGAACCCTTACTTTCCACGAACGAGTATTACATTATGCATAACCCGCTACGGTCGTGTAATACATTATGGTGTGGTCTAGAAAAATCTCTCGGTGAATACGAAACACAGCCAAAAGTGGAACGGATATAGGAACCGCGTCAAGAGGATATCGATCACAATCTATATGGATTTAATATCTACCCTCTCAGAGTAAGATCAAGGGCTGACATTTACCCCTATCATCCTCAATCCGAAGAAAAAATAAATTCGCAATATTAAACGAGAGTAAATCTCGGTTAAACCAAATGTGTATGCGTTAGATGGGAAAGAGAACTTAATAATCCTAACAACGCAGATAAAAAAACATAAGAATCATTAACTTGTATGCATTTTTTCTTCGCACCTTAATGATCTATATAAACATTACGAGAATTGATGACCGATACGAAATTCTGGTAGTAAATGCCAAAAATATAACAAACAACTAGTCAGACTCTACCCTTAACAACTGAAATACTGTAAAAATAATCATTTCTGCACATTAAAAAATTTCAGAAATAGGAGATAATAAATCTATCTAACAAATGTTTTGAAATTCATTGTATCATTTTAATTGAGTTTAAAAGCAAAGAGAGCCAGGTCAGAGATTAAAATATTCATAAACCACAGTATATAGTAATAGTTAGTAAAAAAAACTCCTAGAATAAAGAAAATCCTTTAAAATTCAATCGGATGTAACTTTATAAAAATCATCAAACAAGACGGCAATATAAAGTAGATCCCTTCGAAACTTTCGGAAAAATTGGAATCGAACGATCATTTTCCCATTATTTCACGTACATGACCTACATTAGCCTTTAGCGATGATCATTCCAATTTTACTGCAAACAACGGCTCGACGTCAGCTGTTTACTACTCTTCACTCGATACATCGCACGTGATCCAAACAAAGGAAGTCTGCATTATGGATTTTTTCCCCTCGCACATGAACGTAATAATGTATTTGGCGGCTTTTCCTCCGGGAGCCAATAGGAAACGCCGGATACTGCACGATTCATCCTCCCACTCTACTCGCCTCGCTGCTCATAAAAAGACTCGGAAAAGCGCTCTCTATGTTATTTCAACGAGGAATTGAGAAGCATTCATTCAATGGATGCTGATTTAGAGAGTAATAAAAACGAAAACTTTTTATCGTTCACCTCTCGGGATAATATGAACGGCTTTTAGTTTCCGATGACACGAGGCAATGACTGAACTCCCGCAGTCGGATGTAATGAAATAATTCACGAAAGAAATGTTATTCATCCAACGAAGGTAAAACATGAAAGATCATAGAGCTACTTTTCGCTTCATAAAGGCAGATTTACGTTACGGTATGCGTATTTTTCATTCGATGCTTATTGTTACGTTTATACAGGAAACACTAACTTCCGCTAACTTTATCCGATTCAAAATATCCAACAATTGAATGATTCAATTGTCTTACATCAAAGCATTGTTGTGATGTAGCCTTCTTAAGTTCCTTTATACAATCATTACTTCTCAATAATATATTCATTTTCATTATCATTTTCATTGTTTCATAAGATTATATTTTATCCATTTTCTTTTATCAAGTTCGGGGCATGTACTAAATGTAATAAATAAATATTAGAGTGAAATTTTATCATTTCGAAAAAAAGCATTATTTTAGCTTCAGTTTTTCCAATCGATTACATTCCAAAGACTTGATAGTTTTACAGATACCCAAAGTCTAAACATCTACATTGGAAGAAATTTTCCTCGAGTAAGGGGAAAAGTGAGTTATGAGAGATATTTTACACATTCTCGTACTTATTTGACTGACCATTACTTATTTTCACGCTTTCAGAACTCTTAGTAAATATAAAATAATGCTTCACAACACGAACAAATGAGATAATCAGCTGAGATTTAAAGGGAAATAACAGCACTGTTGGTAGAAATATACGACAGTAGTAAAAGCCTTCACACTTTAAATAGATTTTTATTACGATGAAAAATACGATAATTTTAATTTCTTTGCGTAATATATTATTATTATTATTTTCTTCATGCAGTAATAAATACAACCAAACGATGTCGAAACTTCTGAGTAGTTAGAAGACAATAACATTATTGATAACCAATAATAAAAACTTGAATACTAATTCTAATTTATGTTGGATTAAAATGCACGTGTACAAGAAGCTATAGGAATTTCTGGTAAGTACGAAAAGATCAATTTGGTGTAGTAATACATTTACATTTTCTTTACCTTTATAAATTCCATACGATTTCAACCAATAAACAACAATCGAAAGGTTGAAACGCTTGTTCTCTGATGAACTATGAGATGTCCCACATCCATGCACAACATAGGTAAGTCATAAATAGCTTCTAATATTTGATTAAAACTACCTTTCAGTGGCACAGAGATGAAAGACCTCCGAGTACGCTCCGAGGTGACAACACCAAACAAAACTTCATTGTCCTCGTGAGAGAATCTTCGCAGGAGTTCAAGTCCAAATAGCGGTGTGATATCACTAAAAGCCAATTAACCCCATCAGATACCTCCGCACCCCCAATGCACTACCGAACACAAAGTATCACACTCAAGTGCTCTCTCCCCTGTCGAGTCGAAACGCAAAAAAATGACGGACGCCCCACTTAATCAAGCTGCCGCAAAGGCCTCGCTTCTCCCAGTTAAGACGATGAAAGGGGTCAAAACCTAGTGTGCCAGCACATGACCCGACCTTGCCTCCCATTCTTATCCAACTGTTTGGTTCGATAGATGCAAGAGAGTGAAAGCATTCTTCGTGGGACGATGTCCTCCAGTGGCGCCCAAAGTACGCTGTGGCGCGAGGTGGAAATGTCCAACAATCGGTAACAATGAACCAATCAGGATCGGAAAATCGATAATAAATAAACGAATGAAAGTTAAATTTTTAATACACCTCTTATTATAGCGTTATCTATAGCATGAAATTTGTCTCCACCTTTTTCGGTGATAAGGAATCCAATGAGTTGGAAGTGATAAAAGAATTAATGAAATACAATCAACAAATTTTAATCCAACATTCTATTGAATTTTTACAAAACTCATACGTCCAATTAGATAAAAAAAATCTTTTAACAGTTCAATGGCAGATGCCAAAACGAGTAAAAACAGAACTCTTTTTTCCCAATCAGATCAAAAAACATAATATTTTGGGTTTTTTGTCATACGAAGACTCAATAAAATAAGGCTTCATTGGCAGATTATGGTACTAATAAATAACTTAAAGGAAAATACGGTAATAATACAGTACATGATAATGGAAAGAGGTTGTCACAGCGCCTGTGGAGGGAAGGAAGGCTAAAATTTCGATGCCAAAAGAGAAATAAATTTCGGAGATAAATCAGCTCTGTAAAGGAAATGGATAGATATTTGTATACTTCTTATTCGCTAGGGAGCGCATTAAGAGTGAAAGGTTGAATGCAATGAAGCGTGGGAAATGAGAAGGCTTTTGCTTGCAAAAAAAAGAGGCGAGTCAACAAAACAGTACACACATCTCATTTATTTCTATACGAGAACTGCTTCAGACAAAAGTGATACGTAATTCTGACATTTTTTTACCAAATCAGAAATAAAAAAAACGAGAAACCAACGAGGAAAAGTCAACACCCTCAGATTTTACTAATGGATGCAAATGAGCGTTTTTGCTGATGTCGCGAAAGTTTCGAAAGAGGAGTCCAAAGAAGGAGTAAGAACCTCGTTGATGATGTTCTATTTATCAGGTGCTTGAAAGTCGAATAATGACACGCTTTTACCATCAAAACTCAATACAAAGTGAGAAAGATTTTTGTCGAGTTATTAACACGCTTTTTCTTGAGAAATAAATTAACATCTCAACAAGCGACAAGACAACCAGTAGTTGATGAAGTCCAAATAAGAAACAGAAAATCAACAATCACTCTTCAATTCTTGACTATTCAAAGTTTGGGACAAGAATACTGAATCAAAAATATTAAATGGCACAACAATGAAAATGAATTACGCTTTGTAAACATTGATTTTACAACAAACGAAAATTGAAATTCATTATCCATCCAAGAATATATAGTACTTAACTAGATAGATCGATTGATATTATGATTGCATAACCTGATTAACATCAAGGAATTATCAAACAGCAATTTTTATAAAAACTTCTCCCTGACAAAGATCTTAAAGTAATATTATTTCATTGAACAAAACATTCTCCCAGTATCTAAGATAAGATAGCGTATCCTGAGTGCATTACACTATGATAGCAATAATTAAATAAAACTGACCTAGTAAATGAAAAACATTGTTCAATTAGGAAATGAAAAAGCAAGAATATTACAGGAACTGACAGTATATTTCCTTAACGTGGGTAAATAAACACTTTAATATCTGTAAAAATGAGCGTTGAAAAGGGTAAAAATAATGAAATGATGAGAGATAACTGTCGTTTATTCTGAATTTTCATCTGGATTATTTCATTTAAGACAGACAGGACTAGAAAACGGGAACGATGCAAAAGTTACTTTCTACCACATCGAAATGCAACTAACGGATTGGACGGTGAAGAAATGGCGAGCAATAATTTCACCATTTGCTTTCCTTGTAGAGAACGGAGACAGACTGTTTGATACGTACAACCATCATTGCTATCGTTATCCTTACAAGCATTTGATCATGCCCCTGTGCTTATATGGACAATGACGTCAGCAGCCTATCACTTTCACGATAAAATATTATGCCATGCCTAGGTACGAGGATGGCATAATATTGCAGCCAAGAGAGAGACGTTCCTGCATGCCCCTGAATATTTCCACGTTCAGAGCTGCCGAATTCCTTATGGCCTCCACAATAGAATTCATTTCCATCTATCTTGCATCGCTCACCGCCGCACCTGCTTTCGGGATTTATTTCCTCTCTCAGATGTGAGAATCGAACAAAAGTAAACGCCTTATACGAACCTTAATTACGTCAACCATCAGAAAAAGCCGACATTTCTAGTGAAAGATAATGAACAAAGAAACAAATGATTTCTTTTTCTAAAATTTCAAGTTCAAGAAGGTTACTAAAGCGAACGCTTATGGAAGCTGAGTAAAAAGTGAGTCAAAACAAATATTTCCTTGTAATTCTAAAAGTTTGAAGTGTCTCTTGAGACTATGAGAGTATTACGAAATTATTTAAGGTTTTTTTTGTGATTAAGGATTCGTAAGTAATAAATTGTTGAATGAAACGGTAACGCATAAAAAAACATTGAATAACTTCAGGAAATATCATTTCGTGGACTTCATCAATTTTCTGAGTAGCTTAGAAATAAACTTATATATAAATAAACAGTGATAAAATTTATTTATAAAACTCGAAAATTTTTTAGGATACTGACACATTTATTACTTAAAAAGAGAGTTTAGAAGCATTGTAACATGTGACAATCAATCCGAGAGGCAATATTGTAGCAGCAACAATGAAATGCTTGAAATGAGGACAGTCTACCAACAATCGTAAACCATTAAACGGCGTTGTCTCCAGATAATAAACGTGGCCTATTTTTCCCACTTGGTAGACCTAAACGTGAGTGAAACGTATACCGGAGACATTTCCATTGGCGTATATTCTTCTCAATCAGGGACATCAGCACCATTTCGCGGCAGACGTGTCGACCTTACACAGCTTACGATATCCCGCAGTTGTTAATATCTTTTTCCCTCGCGAACGAAGACAGCCTCTTACCAAATAAGCACGTGGACAATTTATAGATACCATCTTTTTTTAAAATCTTTCGAAAGCCTTGACACCATATGTATTTCAAATGAAAGAATCAATAATGATCGTCATTCGTTCGTTTCATTTATGACTCTATGTCATTTAATGACAGTATTAAGCTTACCTATAACAATCACATACCTAATACCATAGTCATTATTAAGACCGTTATGTATATAGATATGTAAAAATGTAAAATGCAATTTATACATTGATATTATGATATAATTTGTAATGAATATCAAAATATAATATAAATAAATTCAACCTAACCCATATGATCCTCAATGGTTTTCTCCTCGTTGTATTTTATGCTCAAAATAAAAAGTAATATAAGACGAAATATGCATAACATAGAAATACGGTGACCTCAAATACTAATAAAAAGAAAACATAGGTTACCTAGTTGAATGTAACTGTAATCCATATTGCTTTTTGTTTTCAAGTTCGAATAAAAAAAACTCCACCATCAACTCGAACAAATCACTTAATCTCTATCTAATGAAGATACGTACAAACAAGGAAAATGTGAAGGTAGAAAATCTTTTGACTCAAGAGATTCGAAATTAGACTTGTTCTTGAATACGATTCAGGAGCCAACTGTAAATGGAAATGGTATGGAAACAGAGTCACTCAAGAGTTTCAGAAACTGTTAATTAATTTTCAACTTCGTTCTGTAATCTTCCTCTCCTTTTTTTTGAATCCTCGAGCCATTCATCAAACAGCAAAGAAGGGAGGAGAATGCATAATTTAAAGAGTAAACTTCTTCTAATAAATCTCAAGTTCATACTCAAAGCGCGGTTCTATAGAGTTCGCAGCCATCCAAATACCGGGATCCTCTAAAACTTTTCTTATTTATATCACACCTCACGATTTGAAAAAGAGCGGGGGAGGAGAGAAGACACATCGAACAAGATGGAAAAAGGACGATTGTGAGGGAACTCCAAGAGGGTCGAAAACCCCGGGCGATTTGGTCCATCTACTAATGTAACTTCTTTTTGCTCATTTTCTTCGGCATATATCTCTGCCGACACAGCCGAGAGGCGTCTGTATCAATAGATTCCCAGGGAAGGACGTTTAGGATGTCCGAGTGTCCTTTGGGTCCAGCCAGGAAAGATTCGAAGGCTAGACGATTATATTAAGGGAGGGTCGATCTTCAAAGGATTGAATTTTGAATTTTATAACTATATTTTATATTGTATACATTTTGAATATTATATATATATAATCGTGATTGAAGTTCATTTTATTGATATTTTAGATTATAGAACGATTTAGAAATATAAATTACGTAACGATTCAAATAACATAAAAATACGAAAAGAGTTTAAGGTACGTTAGCCACACCGAGAAAGGGGAAAGGAAAAGTAACGAGACTAAAAGAGAAATTCATTTCTAAGCAAAGCGAAATGTGAACGAAAGAGATTTTAAGTGTATATATAATTTATCCAATACGATATAATTAAGACAATATATGCCCGAATTTAATTAGGTATGTAAAAATTTACCCGGTAGTATCTTTATCTAAAATACGGAAAGTATAGATAATATGTAGTCTCGCGTATTATTAAAAAACCACTGCTCATCGTTCATTAAGAAATAAAGGATAAATTCATGGCAGTATTATATGAAAATGAATAATAATGTTTAGATAAATCTAGGTAACTTTATTTTATTATATATTACAGCTTCTCAGAGAAAATTTTAACTTCGATGAGAAGAAGAGTTTTTCCGATATACTGAGCTGAGCATAATGCAACCGTTACATGATAAAAATCTAAAATTGTTTTTAATATTTCGTAATAATAATGATATTTAAATTCATCATTCAATTTTCTTTTTATATGACTGTAATCCCTTGCCTACACCAAACTTCTCGATTGTTACTCATTGTTAACCGCAACTATAAGGAATATAGCGTTAATAAATAAATTACTCATAAACCGACATAGTAACAATAGAATACCTAAGAAATAAACACAACCTCATCGAAGATAAATAAAGCGAGGTAGATGTCGCCTGAGTGCTTATTACGTAATATCACTTCCGGTACGAAATGTTAAACAAATGCGAGCAGACTTTAGTGCTGCACCGGCGCCCGTATTTTTCCCTCGGCAATATTAAAAAAAGTGAAAAAAGAGCTCAATTTGGCGAGGGACCACAGAGAGAGTGGTGCGCAATTATCTCTGGGGAAAAGAAAATTGTTTTCACGCCTCAAAACTCTCTCTCACCAGTTCCCATAAAAGAGAGGCGAAATTATACGCGGAAAATTTAGTCGGCTTTAGCCCAAAGTTGTTTGTAACAATCGAGATGATTAAAAGTTTAATCCTCAACAAAGGAAAGTCGCTTCCATCGATAATTTCCGGCCGATATTGACTAAAATAACAAGCGGCGATCGTTTCTCTTTTGTCCTGCTGTCAATACTACATTAGAATTCAGTACAAAATCTATTTCATCGAATGAAAGAATGATCAAATTCTCACTAACAAATACATACGTATAATATTCTATTATAAACAGAATAAGCTGCGAATAATACTCCATAAAATCAAAATCTAACTTTTGGAAAACCAATCTTGTAAATATATGTGATAGGATTAACGATAAGAGTTAAAAAAAACCTACACTTTCATTAGACCTTTTTCAAAGCTTTCCGCACAGTTGGTAGCAATTCCAAATAAAGTCATTAAAACGTTGTTTAAGTTAAAAAATTCGATCAACTTCTATTTAATTACATCGTAACTCTTTATTAAAACGTTTATTTTTTTTATTTTTAAGGAGAAACTATTAAATTATCATTAAAGGTTAAACTTTTAGAAAACTATGGAGAGATTGATGCAAAATCTTTTGCAGTTCAAACCAAGAATAGTTAAACAGAATCAGAAATACTATCGTCACTATATTTCACAAGTATAAAAGATGATACATATGATGAATTTCAAATGCAAAATTGGAATCTCTTACATTGCGTACTCAAGATGTAATATTCATCGATTTATTTGTAACTATTTGTAACTTTAAATAGATGAAACACCGCTGTGCCTTCGACCGGCAAGCTACCACTGATTGTTCCAAAATCTTAGCTATAACAAAGAAACAGGAAATGAGGAATGGAAGCAATAAAAGTTTCCCAATTTGATGAAACGATGATTATTACTGTCTCGAGCATTAAAGAATTATATGGAAACGAATAAGAATGCTACAAGGTCGGAAAAATGCTCATCCGGAGATAAATTTATCGCTCGAACGGTTACTATTCTCGATTCCCAAGCATTCCGGACGTTCGATTTACGACTGACTTTTATCTCCAAGGAGATGTGCAGAAGGAGGATTCCTTCGCGACAAAACGATGTCCAAAGAATGCCTCCAGCAAGCAGCCTAACAAATCAGGTGACACCGTAGAAAGGAAACCGGCATCAATTCAAAGAGCGTTTTTCCATTAAAACTTCTCTTGTTTTCGCAAATGCAATTACCAATTAAAATTATCGGCCGTATAATCGAATAGATAGGATGCAAGCAGCTGGACAAAGAGAGTTCCGAGGCACTCGATAGAAAGAAAGATAAACAGCTCCAATTACATTAGATGGAAATGCACGGTGAATTAGCAAATATAAATTCTATACGAACTACCTTTACACATAGAAACGATATAAAACTATAAATATAAAAAAACCATACTGTACAAAGAAACAATATAAAACTAAATGCACAAGTGACGGAAAGTTATTTCCTTCATTTTAAAAGAAAAAGTTAAAAAGAAACTCAACAAGATACTAGATTTCCGAAATACCTATCATTCTACAAATCACAGAATCGATAAAATCTATTACACCAATGTATGTAAATCATTCGACTGTTATGAACTACACCATAAAGGAGTAGTTACATATATAAACTACAAGACAGCTCCATTGATATGGACGAGACGATGGGAATACGACCTCAACACATTCCCGTGCATGAGAATGCCTTCCTCAAAGAGATCACACGACTGTGAAATGATTTGCTATCAAAGCATGGACCACAGAATATTAAGCAATTTGTGTTGTGATAATTATAAAAACAAATTCAATACTTACAATCATAATGGACAAAGCTATCGTAAAGAGATCAGAACTTTGACTTTTTAAAATATACTCACAGATTATAATAGAAAATTACCTGATTCCTATAACTAAACAGATGAAATGGAACAGTTGAAAACCTTCTAAATTTTAATAACGTAAAGTTTAAATCTGGTAACAGTAATATTATATTTTATTGAATCGGTTATCTGCCAATAATATCGTGTTGATTACTTCTGTCCTGCTCATATATATTCATTCATATAAGGTTACATTTTTACTTTATCACGCAAGCTTTTGAGTAAAAAGCTCCTCGATATCACGTATATACTTAAATTCCTGAATACCGCAAGTCTTCTCATATTAGTGTCATTTGTATTCCTCTAAATCGTTCTGTTACAGCAAACGAAAATAATCGGAGCGAGTGCACAATGATAATTTGGGAGAATTGTAAAGTTCCGAGGAATGAAATTTATTTTTGGATTTCTTTGAACCTAACGGTGGGTGCTTCTTAGAGGCCAAATTAAAAATAGATTTCCGTTCCATAGCTGTAAGCGAACGGAATCGCTACAGAAATTTTCCATCGACCAGAAGTGAATCATGGGTAGAGCGATCGGAAAAATGCTACCAATTTTAACTGAAAAGAGAATGTGAAAAGAAAACGGAGCACTATAATAATTAAGTATATATGAAATAATACGAACGCTAGAACATTCAAACTTTCATAATCTTATTATAGATAAACATATTTCAAATAAAATGCCAGGATTAGAAACAAATTTCATCATGAGTGATCAAAAGTCTATAAATCTTTTTTTATCTAATACAAACAATTCAATTATAAATAACCTAAATATATTAATACATAATGTCACTTCAATGATTTAACATTCACCGCACTAAATCGTATATACACTTAGTTGACAGAAAAGTAATAGATGATGATTACTATTATTGGATTTGCTGTTGCAAAGCATATTTTAATTGGATTACTTAAAATATCCGAAAATCATAAGTTATAAAATCTTTTATAATGATAAAATATTATCACTATGCTTTTATACTTGTCTCATAAATATTTTCTTTGTCATACATTTATGCATAAATCTATTATGTGAAAGATGATAATGTCTGTAGTTGACATGAAATAGCCTCTGTAAATATAAAATATCGTCTAATTTTCAGGAAAATTATTGATTGATAAATTCAGGATACAAATATATCATTCTTGATTTATTTCTTGTTTATAAACCATTTCATTTCCTATAAAATAGATCCTGAAAACACGTTAAAACTGTTCCCTTAATAAATTAGTCTGAGAGAACTTAAACAATTTTCTTAAGCACCATAAAAGACTTCGAAGGAAAGTTTTCAAACGCTTTAAAAAGAAAACAAAAAGAGATGCAAACATTGCTTCTATGTTCTTTCTCCTTCTCCTTGGAGACCTCGTGCGTCACCGTTAGTTCAAGACCGCTCCTCGAGGGAGGGTCAATACGGTGGGAGGGAAACTCTCTCACCTCAAACCCTTTCTCCTCCAAAGTTCCTTTCTCTCACCACAATACTTCCCCTCCTCCTTTTTCCCTAACCTCGCCTCTTCTTCTTCTTCGAGATGCTGCGTACTACCTCTCCTACGGACATCTGGACCACTTTCTGAACCCGCGAAATTTTTGAAGAGAGAATAAATCCATGCAGGTATTGCCAATGGATCATCATTGCTGAACTATGAACTAGATCTACTCGAAAGTATTAAAAAATAAGAGAGGTTTTCCGATAAAATAGCTATAGAAGTTTTATAGGGCTTAGATTCTCCAGTCTCCAAGGTAGGTAAGGATTTTTGGATTAACCAAATCGTTTGTTTTTATTGTTGAGATTGTTGTCAAGCGCGCAAGGTTACATCGACTTCATCAATATAAACAATATATAACGCAAATGCAATTCATATAAACAAATATGATTCAGGTAATCGAATAAGAAAGTTTCGTAAATTTAAAGATACGTCATATGGTAACAGTATTCCAAAGAAATCTTAGGAAGAAACTGAAAATGATTAATTCACTCAGCGATTTAATTGAAGTGCTATTAGCTCGCAATTCTAAACCAGTGAGTTTTAAAGTCGAATTTCAAATTATAACTTAAAATGTAGCTTCCTTCTTCAACTGTCGATTTCATCCAATATTGCTAAAGTTCTAGTAAACCAAATCAAGCGAATATTAAAATTCATATTATTACGAAATAAGTCGTATAATTGAGTTAGTATTAAATAATAGGATAATTAAGTTATTGTAACAATGGAGATTAACAATTCATATACACTTCACCCCTTGCTAGAGCAAATACAGCGATACTCAGTGTAAGACGCAAATAGTAGCCTTGACTCTAAGAAGGTTTGTAAACAAGTTCCTCAAGAAAAAAGAAATGGTAACTTATGCTGAGGTTACGTTCTAAAATACAGAAAACTTTGGGAGATATTGCAAACATTTTGTAAATGGACAAAAGGTACGAATAGTAAAAATAGAGTAAAACGAGACTTGGCATCTAACTCTGCTCTTAAACTTCATTCGTTAATAAAGGGTGTTTTTATCTTGAACGAGATTTCAGACAAACACATCTCCTAGTTACAATAACAATTTACTGTTTGTCGCCTCTTGTTTGCGTTAGTTTTTTTTTTTTTTTTAAGGCGGGTTTGTTATGCCAGTTCTTAGCGTCACATGGGTGCTACACAAGGAAAAAAAATACGCTCACCGTAATGAAAAACATCTATATAAAAATGAAAATATAGATAAATATAATAACTTTGCAACCCTAAATCATTAGCTGAAAATCGTAGTGAATTTAACTGTACAAGGAGTGATATGATGTATAGGTTCGTATTTGAATTTTTCTCAAACTCTTACCAAATCAAATACCGGTTTCTACACTTGTCACTACCTTTAAAATACAATTTGATAATCTAAGAATGAACAATAAAATAATACCCTTCAGAATTTATCGATCCTTTGGATAGGAAACTTGCTTTTACAGGAGCGAATCAAAACATTGGCAACCTTCCAAAGTGACTTACATGACGCAAAATATTTTTAAACATTCCAACCGTGAAAGTAAACATTTTCTTAGAACGAAATGTTGGTGTATTTGACGACCACTTTCCTCCTATTCATCTCTCGAAGAACTCGTATGGGGCAAATATCGACATTCTCCTTAGAAAAGCGAGCTCAGATATGAGGAACTCCATCCACCTTAAGAAATCCTTTTCAAGAAAATGAAACAACCTACCAACACGATGGTCTACTTTCGGATCGCAAAAAGAGTTTCAATTGTAAATCTTCCCAATAACACGCCATAAAATTCCGATTTTTCTTTAGAATGCAATGTACATGACCTGATTTATTTTTATTTTTTCCGATGAAGTAGAGGCCAGGATGAAATACCGATTTTTGTAACAACAATTTAAACAAGGTGTATTAAGGTTTGATAAACTAAGATCATATGCTAAAAGAATGTTAACAGCTTATCATTGCATACGTTTCCTCAAAATATAAGAGAATTTCTGACTTCTTGAAAAAAAAACGCTTTAACTTTCAATGCAATTCTTACTCACTTTTATGAATAACTTATTAAACTTTTTAAAGAATAAAAAAGTAACGAGATACTAATCCAAAGAATAAATGATACCATACATCTAAAATTGTAAACCGATTTACTTAATTAACCTTTTAAAAATTTCCAATCCCACATATTATAATAGACTATTGTAACATATTTTGTATCATTCCCAAAAATAAGAGAAGCACCATTAATAAAAATCCCGCGCCGCAAATCTTATCATACAAATCAGACACATGTGACATGAGGTACTTTAGGTCCCTACCGTTTTTACGTAATTGCGAAATAAGAGAAATGTTAATTCTAAAATTGAACGCAAGGTGATAAATACCGGGATCTGAGGCCGGTTCTTTATATCTTATAGACAGAACAGATGGCGATACTCGAGAATGGGAAAAGCGGCTTTAATTCCTCTCATTTTTATTCCGATAAAAAACGCAAAGCGTTCGTCGTGTCGCCGTGGATCCCCTCCTTTGATTCTCTCAAGTACGTTCCCACAGAAATAGCCGCGAAAGACAGCGGTGCCGCATTGCCTGCGAGAACGTGGTCACGGGGAGAGATCTGAAGAGCGCCTAGATATTTCCGATGGAAGGTGAAAGACAGGTGCATCGACCAGGAAAAAATGGAAAAGATTATCTCTTTAAAGAAGAGGCCACATTTGCTGCGATATGTACTCGTCCCCAGTCGAAAGGATATGTCTACGACCTTTCGTAGATCGACTAATTTTTAGTGACCGATTTAAGAAGGGGAGAAGTGTTAAACTATATTGCCACTTTCCATACTTATAGATCTTACTAACATCTATAAACAGCATATTGTGAACCTATAACATAACATCATCTATAACATCTATAAACAGCATATTGTGAACCTATTTTTTGTGTTCACAATTTTAGTATCTAATTTAATTTAAAATCTAATGATTGACAGCTGATATTCCAAGCTCTTTATAGTCGAGCCAACTTCGTTCTTTAAATAAATAAATTAAACTCTATCTTGTCCGTCAGGCATTTTCTAATGGTCTAAATCTCAACCCCATTTCGCATCAAAACAAAACGTATAGCATAAAATTGGATTGTTATGCGTCGTCTTTTTAAATTTTATCGAGAATTTTTACAAATCTCTAAATTAAAACTTTAAATTGTGAAATAATAATGACAATAGTAAAATTGGGTTTTCAAGACCATTCATTACGGTCAACGAAAGAGAATTTACAACAAGATACAATTACCAATCTCAACGACTATGATCTACAATCTAATCACTGCTGATACAAATTCTATTATTAATGCTATATTATTGCTTATTTTAAATGGGCGGATAACATTTAGAAATACTCAATTTATGTCAACTCAACTTATATCCATAAACTGGCTCATTAACATCAATATGTCAGAATATAAATATAATATATTTAAAGCAAGAAAAATTTTAAAATTTTATCATAAAATTCAAATAAATTAGAAAAAGTATTAAAGAAATTTTATTGTATAATTTTTCTTCCCTTCCCGATGATTTTAAATAAAATGAAATGAATTTAATTTCCAGAGATAGAGCTTGATCTATCACAACAAACTATAGGAAGGGATACTAGAACTCTGAAAGAGGTCAACAAAACTTTACTCATGATTACCGCTGTGAAACAAAGGAAACATGTGGGGCACACCTCTAATTCTACAAAGTGGGGGGACGGACTCCCTATGAGGATATAATGGGTCGGCCGAAACCATAACTTGTCTCAAGGAGTGCAAACATGCATCGTTCAAGGCCCAGCATTCCGGAGATGCAACTCGGAGGGCAGACATATGGCCGAACAGCGAAAATAAATGAGTAACTCTCCTTGAGAAGCTGACTTGAAAAGAATGCCACACCAAATTGAGGCAAAAAACTCAGGGAGAAGCAATCTTCCAATATTCCATGAGAAGATAAATAAAGGAGTCATAAAATATTGAAGTTAGTTAGGAATGTTTAAGAATCAACTAAATAAACGACTCTTGGAAACTTTAATTCCAATTACTCTCATAAAGCTTCTTCTAAAAGGGTGAAAGGAAAAAGAATTTAGTAGGGAAATCTGTATCTTATTTAAACTCTATACATACACACTATTATCCAAAGATAGATTGATAAAATGGATATAGCTATAACTATATCTATATGTCATGATAAGACCTTTTGAAACAACTTGCAACGAAATAAAATCACATCATCTTGTCTACAACATAAAAAAGTGAAGGAAATTCAATTCAGAAAAAAATCTCCACAACCATAAAGGGTTTTCTAGAAACAAAATAAAAAAACCGAGGCGCCGACGTTCCAAAATACCAACAGGTATCTGTTGAGAGGTTCTGCTGAAAACAAGAAAATACTAGGACAGGAATGACCAAATTATGTCAAGGATATTCTGAAAAGTAGAAAAACTATTTTCTACACCAATTCTATCCTCGGAAAGGTCGATTTTATAAATACCAACCATTCTTGTTTATTGGCGACATAAGGCTGAGAGGGTATCGTAGAAAAATTCCTTATAGACTATCGCCATAGATCAAGTAAATAATGGCTCCTATAATTTCTGAAACTCGTCAACAACCCTCTTGGAGATGTGGGCGACCTCGGAAGAAGATGAAAGGCCGTTCAGAAATGAAAAAAAAGGAGTCGATAAAGGTCGAACAGAAAGCTAAAGCAAAGTAATGGAGTAAATGATGGATTACACAGCGAAGGGACACGGGCACACAAATGGCCAATGGCCAGGGGTCCTAAACCCATAGGCGCCGGAAATGACGCATTAAGATGAGAGAGACGAAATTTTTTCGAAGGTAAAATAAAGGGTTCGGGAGAATTCTGTGGACAGAAGGGGGAAAATTTCAAAAGAGCGCGGGGGCGACACATTCTTCTGGCAGGATATATCTAGAAGCAACATTCTCTGGCTTGGATGCTTAAGTAAACCTATGTAAAATATCACGCTAGTTTTCGTAACTGGAAGCAATGGTTTAAGACACGGAATGTGAGAAACTCTAGATTCAACTTAGTGAAAAATAAATGTCAACATTAAATATCCCAGAAACCAATGGTAACTATCATCATATGAGCTCAACCATCATAATCTTAAAAGGAAAAAACGTATGCGATAAATAGGGAAATTCGTCTAGTTTCTTATATTCTTATACCTTCAAGAGAAAGATCTCTCAACAATTGGTAACGAATGGTTGTCATTGACTGTGAATTATAAATCAGAATTTAAGTAACTGCGTCTTACTTCGTAACCGAGCAACGTGTGAAACGAGAGTCAACTCAAGTACGTATGAAGGTTTTAGTGTCGTTGCTCAATCCGTTCTCCATAAATTCCAGGGTTTAAGTCATCACTTTTTTTACGATATTTTAGGGATAGTTCTAAATTTGGTTATAAACATATAAGTAACATTTAAAAGCTATGGATTATTTCATACAATAGGCTGAAAAGAACATCCCTTCCTAAAAACCACAAGTAATAATATGAATTAATGCTTAAGACGATGGAATCGATCATAAGTGAGAAATCAAGGTGTTTTAAAATACAATTTCCAAGATCTTGATTAAAAATTGATATTGACAGATCATATGGACGTAGGTAACCAAATCAATATCTGTCACCCTAACTTAGAATGTAAATATTTAAGTAAACAACACACAAGACGCGTTAATGCACATTTTAAACTAGTCATCACTTCAGCTGCATATTCCGTTTGATGGGATTTGCTAGGGAGAACTGAAGTACTCTAGAAAAACACAACCACGCCATGGGAAAACATACTGGACTTTCAACCGTGAGACACTTCAAAGTTCATTAACCTCAGGTCAAGAATCCCACAACATTAATTAAAATTATTCGTGAAATATTTTATTATGAGGGAGAGGATTTTTGAAGTAGGATTAAAAGAAGTTGAACGCAAATTTATGGATTTTTTTAGTACATGTCGTTTTTGCTTTGATCAGATTTTTACTTAGATACGTTTAACCTTGCCTAAATTTATAAAGTAATTCACGGTGTAAAAAAATCATCCAACTGTTGAACTCTTTCTTAAACACAAGAGTGATTCAATGAAATAATCCCCTTCCTGATCATACGCGACGACTTTTATATCATATCGAAGTTGGTTCTATATCTTATCGAAGATCTTATTGATTAAGGAATAATAATAAATTAAAAACGATTTTTAGCTAAGATCTTTTCAATTATACATAAATTTGAAGTTAAAATTTTACTTAAGATATAGCCAATAACTTATAAATCGATCAGACTTTTATATTGGAAGTGATGTTATGAACGAAATTTTAACATAAAGTTCCACCTTTGCAATATTTTCATCAACTTTAACGTTAATATTAGCTTTAATTAAAAATAACGTACGAAAGTATGAATCGATAACTTACTTTTGATCGTCCATAGAAAAAACATTTGTAGCAAACAGAAATGTTTTAGTATGAAAGAGAGTTTTATCGAACCATTTAATTATATCGATCATATTTAGGGATTTCAAGTCTTATTTAAATTTTTCCTTTTTGAATTTAATACAGAAAGAAGGCCATTAGTGAAATCTATAAAAATATTCGATCATTTCACAAAAAGTTTATGACCAACCATCTGATTAAGAAAGCCGATATTTCAATTTAGCTCAAAAAATGTAACTTATTTCCAATCCGCACTCAATGACCTTTTACTAGAGCGCTGGTGTAGATTAAAATAAAACGTAGATAACCACCGCCTCGATGCGGAGACTGGGAGAGGCACATTTCACCATGGAAGTTTGAAAGGTTGCCTGACAACCAGGCGCAAAAGCTTTCTTTCCGAAAACGAAACGGGCAGAACGTGTTTATACTCAGGAAGACAAAACACCCTGAAACTTAATACGTATATTATGGACTTCGAAACTATATATATTCCCATTCCGTTAATTCCTATGAATAAGAATAACTATTCGCTCATAGGAGAACAATTAAAACAACGAAGATTTCAAACTCCGACGTGAAACACTTAATCTCAATGACTCGACCAAACATATCTTCATTATATAAAATACAGTTTATTTAAATGACAACCAATTGAACTGAACTACTCTTATAATACCAAAAGAAGTACTTTTCGTAGTTGAAAGAGGAAAAGTAATCGACTTGGCGAATAATACGTAATTAATAAAGCCCAAGATCAACTGCTTTGATAGTCTCGCACTTAACTCAATGAACTTAATTTTTACAGCTCATATTTCTACCTAAATTAAACGGCTGACATACACATAATTCAACTGATAATTCATACGAAACTAAAACGAGAAAAACTGCTCATTACGAACAATTCTACATCACGCATATTTTTATAACACGCTAAATTTTTTAGCGAATTTCTTATCGTAATAATTTTATGTAGACTACTATCGTATAAGCTAAAAATGACATCAAATCACCAAAGCAAGAGAATGAAAATGTAGTTAACTCGCTCTTAAATACCAATGGAGGATTTATGGAGCGGATTCAAAACGCTCAACCTTCTGCTTCGGCAACACAATTCCGTGTTTTGTAAATAATGGAATTAAGGGAAGCGCATACACACGGAGGTGCAAAGCGGTTTCGAACGGGACCTCTTGTTGACATCGATGCGTCATGGGAACGCGAGCCAAGAAATGGGAAGCTCTCGGATAAGTGGCGCTTAATGCGGGAAACGGCGACTTAAAGAGCCGACAGAAGAGACGTCTTTCGGCAGAAAAGTAAAGCGAAAGCCGTGGGCGGTATAGGGTTGGTAAAGTTGGGTAACGTCGAATTGGCAAGGTTTTCGGGTGTTATATAGAATCACTAATGCAACGCTAACCGGAGAAGCTGACACCTAGCGAGGAAAAAAGCGAACGAAGCAAAAGGGCAAAGATTAACTCTATTAAAGGGAAAGGGCGCGGAAGTTATTGCGAAGGGAAATCCGCTGGGGAAGAAAAAAAAATGAGCAAAAAAACAAGAGAAGGTCGAATTTAGCGCTGCTTTGGCAATTAAAAGCGATCGTGCGAAACGGAACGACTTGGATTTCAAACGATTTGTGGTGGAAAGGCGCCGGGATGGGCAAGTATTATGGAGGCGATACGAATAAAGATAATCTTTTTCAATTAAAAATCTTAGTTCAGTAACGATGCCGACTGGGGAAAGGAGAAAATTGCTCGAAGACTTCGTTTATCGACGCCAAAGAAAACTTCTTCCATCAAAGGTAACTTTAACTTCAAGCTCTATAATTAAGATATTACGTGTGATACCGTATAATCGTTATTCTATTTCTTGAGCCACTTATCGTAAAAAATAGCCAATAAAGGATTTAAAAATAATATTAATTTACATAGTCTTGCAAATTTATCATCAGTCATGCATAACTAGATTACATTTTTTCTTAAGGTTCTAGAATTTCAATCAATATTTATAAATCTCCATGGCAATTTTAATCAATATTCATAAATCTCCATGGCAATTTAATTCGTGATTTATACTGAAATCCTAAAGGGAACTGAGAGGACAGAAATTTGACACTCCATCCATTTATTTAAGGCGATTAATACTATAGATCTTGAGTAAATTTTTGTTTCACAAGGATTACAAGCGAAATATTAAACTTATCTCACCCATCCATGTAGACAGTGAAACGCGTAACAGTAAGAGGGATAAATCTTGACATAATGCATATCCCTAATAGAAATCGCTATTCCGTTAAACTTTCGCCCACAGAAACAACCCTATAACCGAGTTAAACATTGTATGATATCCGTAAAGAAAACATTTTCTTAGAAAGCCACTCCCAACAAGAGGTTCTGAGACCACCCAAGCATCATAGGCAAACGCGAACGAGGAAGGGTTTGGGTGAGTGAAACATTCCTCTCTTCCTACGAAACCCTAATCGAAATTTCAGATTCCACACGCCTCAGTATTATCCTTTCTCATAATATTTTGAAAAGGTCAAGCATATCATCAATTTCTCCAGTAGGAAACTAAAATAATAAAAAAGGGTGAGAAAGAATTTCGGAAATGTTCTTCTCCCTCTCTCTATCGCTTGAATACATTTCCAGGGAATTTTCTTTTCTAGCTCGCTGAACCGAGCAGTTTTTCTTTCGGAGAACATCTTCTTTCGTATGCTCTCGACGCCGGTGCTTATACGTATTTCCACCGAATCGAAGAGGGATCCACACGGCGTCCTTAACTCGACAATAAAGATCCTCGTTGGGTCGATCAAAACCGACACTTTGCCAAAATAAATATGACGAAAAAAAAAGTGATTTTCGGAAACGTTTCGCCGGCAAACAAAATCGACAAAATCAGAAAACGTGACAGTGAGGTTGAAAACACGGAGGATATAGTGCTTTTGGCAAGGGTCCGTGTGAAAAGGGGGTGACCTTGCTCTTTTAAACGTGCCGTTGCAACAAAGAACGGCCGAAGATGCTTCGGGCGAAGGAATCGGGGCATATGATAACTAACATGGAGGATTTTTGGGTCCGAAATAAATCGTGAATCACCGAAAGGAAAGTGTGTTCTATTCGGGGGTTGATTACGTAGACGAAGAGAATAGGGGGTGAAAAAGTAGGGAATGCGGAAAGCATGGATGGAAATTCCCCGAGACGTCGAGGAGGGGAGAGTGTGTGCTTCTGGAAGAAGGTGCCGAGGGTTCATGGGCCTACTGCCCTACATCTTCTAATTTAAGGAAATTAAACTCAGTCGAGATTCTTAAACTGAAAATCCCGAGTAATCCCATACATCTTAAACGACTCTGAAATGAGAGATTTTTCGCTTCGAGTTACGTTCTTTCCGGGCATGATTAAGACTTCTCCAACAGAAAGTCGGGGAAAATCCAATTATAATACTGATTCAGAGTTGTACGGTAGTTGCTAATTTGAAAGTGATTAATGAATTACAATCAAATTCTCAAGAGGAACGTTCCGACAAAGATTATAAATCAAAGAGATGCTTGATAAGAGGTACGAACAGAAGAATCGATGTAATTCGACACATTAACTTCCCTTACATAAGGACACGATATCGAAACGATAAATAATTTTTATTATTTCCCATTGAAAATAAATACATCAGTTTTCGCAGTATATTATATTGACAAGAAAGTCCAACAAATCAATGTGAAGTATAATATTTGAACGAAGATAAACAAACATACAAATTAAACCAATTGTTGCGATTGTTAGATTGTTATTCCCTCCAAATATATCTCCTAAAATAAATGAGGTCAGAAACTAAAATTAACGCAAATCAAATTAATGCCCATATTTGGCGCTTAATTAAAAATATTTCATCGTGTAATGCAGACCATTAAAAGAAGATACTAAGGACGATCAAAGGAAATTAAAGTTTTCCGATCAAACGAGATGCATTCTTAGATTCCTCTCAACCAACTAATTAGGTACATATCTAATTTCAAATTTAAGTAAATAATGTTTTCTGATACATCATCATCAAGTGTACGTGAATCATCGATTCACGTACACTTTAGAACCAATCCCAATCGAAAATGAACATTTATTTCAGAAAAAACGTAATAAAATCATCCTTAAATGTCATCTGTTTACCCTAGAGACAGAAACTCTCATTTAAACCGGCAATCGACACGTTAACTACGTCGGAGCACTAAATTCAATCTAGTAGGTGCGCTAAAGCGGTGAGATAGCTTCCCGTGACGTTAAAATTGTCACCGCAAATGCTCAGAGTTACGCTCTTAAAGGACTTAAGTCGACATTTCGAATCGGGAGAGAGAGATAGTTCTTATGCAAACTCGCGGAACCCTTAAATCTTTCGCGAGTCCTCCTTTCGGAACACTCGAGCGCTTTAATGACAACTCGTGAGGCTGTGAAAAGCACCCCTTCGCAAATAAAGCAAGGGGAAAGGGGATCCATCCCTTTTTTGGAGGGCCGAAAAGGCGGCCATCGACTTACCTATATCGTCCTCAATTGTATTGCATTGGTTCCTGAATTTTACGAGGGCCGAGTCCCATTTAACGCCCATACGACAATAAATTCATTTACGCCGGACCTAATGAAATGGGACTGAGATGAAATTCGATGTTGTTTCGCTGCGAAGTGGTCCTAAAAAGATAATAACTCAAGGTATCGATGTAAGTATCCTTGCCTACATGTTGTTAAATAATAGAGATAATTGCATTTGTTTCAAGAAAATTTACAAAGAAAAACGGCTTTCACAGAAAAAATGAATCTATGCTTCAAAAAACTCGATTAAACGATGATACAAGAGAAGAGATACTTTCATTATCAGGGCCTAAAAAGACAAATTATTCTTTATTTTCTAGGGTAAAATGGAGAAGAACTTCACGTAAGAATAATATTTATACTCGATAGTTATTGTTTTCGTCAATATTCAGGATCCATCACTAAGGAAACGATCAAATTTAATTATTAATGGAACTCGAATAAACTACAAAGGCTGAATTTGTCCAAGTAAATGAGTTCCTTAATATAAATAATTCATTCACATATCTTAAAAACGTCACAATATATTACAACAAAGATTTGCTTGATAATTGTTAGGTAGCGATTGTTTTCTAATTAAGTTCCATTCCAGAAAACCTTCTTCTGAAAGTACCATAACTCTGCTTCGAACTTAGAATATTAAATTAAAATTAGAAATTAAAAATTAAAAAGTTACAACTAATTCCGTGCAATTAAACCTTAAGATTGCGAATTATCATTTAAAACTGAGTTTTTGAGCAACTAAAACCTTTAAAAGTACATGTTCTAGCAGAGTAGGGCATGCTTTCGGAAAGCATCCTTAACCTAAATATACGGCGCGGTCAAGTAAAATTGGGCACAAATGGCAATAACGATTTTCTTACGAGGGTCCTTCTGGGAGACCCCACTCCATTTAAATTACAGCAATATTTCAAACTCTGGTACTGCGCCATAAATATAGAAAAACGCTTGAATTATGATCGTGAAAGTAACCCATTGCCAAATTCGATTTTTTTTTCACCCTCCATATTTTTCCGGATTTCTTTCTTCTACGATGATGAGAAATTATCGCTCCACTGGTTTCCATTGTGCCGGGATGTCGATAAATAGCTCAAGTTCTCTAGGTGATCCCATAGGGGAAACTAAAATATCTCGGGCACTTTCCAGCCTTTTTATATCGACCGCCGTTCAGCCACGCAGCGCATTACAAAGATATTTTCAACACTACGACACATTTGAAATGTTTACGTAACTAGTGCATATCAACCGAAAATTTAGACTTTGTTTACAAACTTTTCAAAAACGTTTTTTTTGATTTGATTGTTGTCACGGAATTCCTAGAAATGTAACTAAAACTAAATATTACATTGGGAAGAGTAAATAAAATTTAGATAAATATGATATTCCGTTAAATATTATCATACTAATATTCAGTTCAAACCTTAAATGTTGAGCTTCAGTTAATCATTCTCCTCTCAAAAGAAATAAATGAATATATGGTCTATTTTACCAAAAAAACTAGAAATAACCTATTTTCTGAGCAAAAATTTTGAGGTTTTCAAATGATGTACACTCTGGCTCTAGAGTTAAAATATTTTTTAGCTGTTGCGTAACAGCTCGTAGCAGTGTGCTCCGCAGGAATAGCAGCAGAAGATACTTGTTCAGCAAATCAACATCCACAGTACAGTTTAGTCCTTTCGAGAACTTTCACACCAGTTCAAACAACATTATGAGGACCTATTTGCGCTTAGCAACGCCATCACTAAAAGCCTTCTTGATACACATGTTTCATATGGACCTTTTCAGGAAACAGTCACTCGAAACGGTAGGCAAATTTGCAAATTGATCTTCAAATAGTTTTCCTAACTACTTTCAGAAGTATAGCAAAAGAATATAGAATCGCTGTAGGTTATATATATTTCTTAATATAATTCGTAGACCAATTATCACAGCGATTACACCATTCGCTTCATTTGAATACTGATGATTACGGAAATTGTTAATTTATCAAATGTTCTTATATCATCAGCGATTTCGGGAGACCGTATTTATAAGAGACACTTCCGACACAGCAGCCGCACAATCATCGCAAGGATTGATGAGCGACAAGTGGACCAAAATAGAAGTGTTCTCCGAGTTTCACTGGAGTCAGAAATATGCTCGAGAATTTGGAACAGACGAAAGCAATGGCAGAGAGATTATCCCTCTAAACTCAACTCACTCCCACGCTCCCCTAATCTTCGAATCGAAAATGAGGCTGAACACGGTAAATCAAGTTATGTGATCAACGGAAATAAAGCAATTTAAATCTCTTTAATACGATTGTGTCTTCTATAGCATGTTTCCACCGACTTCATTACGACGAAGGAATTCACTCGAAGGAGCTGATTGTTTCTACTGAGATTACTCTTCAGCAATCCAAACGTTTAAATTTGAGATCGCTTACTACGTTCTATAAATTTCAGCTTTATGTTGAATTCTCACATTACAATGCTTCTTTGACGAGATAATTTCGTGTGGAATTGAAGGACCCAACTATTCTAACGCTTCATACCTCTTTATTCAGTGCTATTTGCTTCTAGATGAAGCCTCTTACAAGAGAGTGGTAAACGTCGAACGATCAAGCTAAGAATTTAGCTTGTTGTTGTGAAACATTTTTCAAGGAAAGTATAGTATCGTTAAACGAAATTTATATTCTAAATTTAACATTAAAGCGAAGTATGACGTACTAATAATATAAATATATAAGTATCAAAATATATACGTGGATAATTACCGCAATACTATTTCCTATAATGAGATGCAATATACATTTTACATGCACAACATATGTTTTGAATCCACCTAAAATACGATACTTAGTAAAGGGAAAATGGCAAAGATTAACTACTTTTGATTTATTATTAGTTCCAGTTCTGTAGAAGTGGGTTATTCTTTCCCACAAAAGCCCAAATGAATTAACTAGCCATCTTACATAAACACTTAACTATTCAGTCTTCTTTTACGTTCAAACTGGCTCTTTAAAAAATCTTCGTGAATTACAAAAAAAAACCATCGCCCATAAAAAGGCTCTAGGGCTTTAAGATATAAAGAATACTTTCTTCGAGATAAAACTTAATTCCGATACGGGCGAATCTATTTCGAATTCGCACGCAAATATCGTAAAATAGAAACCGTAACCGGGGCACAAACATTAGGTCAAAAGGAACGAAAGACGAGTAAACAATTCCGAAAACGTATGGCCAGCATAAAATTAACCGAACCCATGTATGCTCATAGTTACTCTCTAAGCTGATGATGTAAGAAGGGAAGAAGACTATTTATATTTTTCAAACAATTCTAGGAATTAGGGCCGCCCATTCGGTAGTGCTATTATTTACGGCTGAAGTAGATGGCGAAAAAGTACCAAATAAAAACCTCTTTAAGGAAGAAAAACACGATAGAGTTCGGGTCCGGCGGTATCAGTAAATGCAGGGCTATTCAAATATATGAGGAGCATTCAACGTGAATTAAATTTATAAATCAATATGAAATAGAAGCTAAAATTATTAAAATGAAATTAAATAAGATGATTTTAACCTCAATATAAGAGAGTGAGGAAAAATTTCCAACAATATTAAGTATGAAAAAAATTTCCAACTCCCCGTGTTACTAGCCATGAGTAATATAAAAAGAAACTTTCGAATATCATAAAAGACTGAATACTTGCTTCTAACAAAAGTACAGATTCAAGTTACTATTCACGTCTAACCTAAATAAAGTTAATTTTCTCCAAAATTTATAATATTATATAATCCCTTAATACATAAAAAATATCTTAACGCATGGAACCACCGAGACAGAGCACTTCTGTATAATATAATTAGAGTATGGTCCAACCTCATTGGCCCAATGCCACTTAAGTTCTTTTCTGACATCCTGTCATTCCAAAGAGTATATCTAGTTTCCACGAGATTTTTTCTGCTGCTCCTTAGAGTCAAAAAGCAAAAGTGTGTTGATGATAATTCACTTTAAATTAATCTATCTCCTTCTAGCTTAACTACTATATATTCTCTAACTTATCTAATATCTATGTGAACTTTTTTGATAACAACTTTTCTTTTACACAATCTTTTACACAAATAAAGCGTTGCTAAGATCGAAGTAATATCGCTAAACATTCCGATAAAGATAGATTTGGATTTTTCGTAAAGCTCTTGGAAACGACTGACAATTACATCCATTTAAACGGATGAAAAAATGATCGATTAAATCAATCAATAACCAAATAGGGATTAATATTGCGTATCGTTCAAAACCTGCAACAAATTTCGACATCCATAAAGCTCGGATACCTCCTCCTTCCTATAAGGGATCCGGGAACATACGTTCCCTTCTTTTTAACAGCCAAGGTCTTTTGAACCGCATCTTTTCACAACGTACGCGGAGAAAGTAAAAATGTCGCATCTCTTTCACCCACGGCTTCTTCTTATAAAAAGGGGAGTTTCTCAAACAGAAAACGACTCGTGAAAAATTAATACCTTCGAATCCCTTTTGATGTAAAAAAGGAAATGCTGGACCCGATGAATAGTGATTAGCGCAGAGAAAAATATTGACATCTTTTCGGAGTGAAAAGAACGGAACGGAAAGGGGAACGTGTTCTTTCGGAAATGAATGAAAACATGTCGTAAGAAACATCGGAATGGCATATCAAAAGCGATGCTTTCTCGCTTCAGACACCGTGCTGCTAAAGCAGACGTTCGCAGGACTTTTTTCACTTGGAATGACGTAATAACTGAATGCCCCATATAGTTTCCCGGGCGCATAGACGGTTAGGGGATGTAAGAGTGGGACAGACGGGAAGAAGGCGTCGTAAGGGGAATATCCACTATTGCAAAATCTACGATGAATACAAGACGAAAATATTGAGGTCTATTTTGAGCAACAGAATCGAAAAGTAATGTGAGTAACGAAGCCTTTCGAAAATCAATCAAGATCTTGATCGATGATCCAAAAGATTAGGTGGAATTGTAAGAAAAAGACATTCAGAACCTTATGGAACTATGGAAACCTTATGGAACTATTCAATAATATGGCCAAAAAATATTATATTAAAAATTTACTAAACTCGAAATTCTTACTTCAAACAAATATTAAAATGCTTTTCTATTAAATGTTAAACAGACATTACATTCTGATAAGATATAATTTTTAAAAATAATCAAACATAATAACTAACACAAAAATAGTTACGATGAACTTGATTCTACATACAAATAAAGACGCTGCTTTGGATATGATACTTTAAAATTAAAATAAATTACAATTATATTATTCTAAGTACCTTAAATAATTAGTATTTCTCCTTGAATTATTAATGCTATGTGTAAATAATTAATGCATAAGCAATGAAATGTCATTATACTACGACGTAAGGAATTTAAAGAATATTGCAGATCCGAAAGGACGTAACGATCGAATACGATACCTTCACTCATTCAGCAGAAAAACTGCTTTAACAGACAGCATCTAGTACTTCAGTTTTCCAATAAAGGTTGAACGATACGAACCTAGAAATGAAAACAATTTATTAATCAAAATTTTAAAGCGTTTGATATATCACAGAATAAAATACAGTACATAATAATCAAACTTTTAAAACAAACACAATTTTTCTTAAATTTCCTAAATGGCGTAAATACTTATTTCAATGTGAGGTGAACCCTTTAAGTTCATGATTTACCTTTAAGTTCATTATTATCAATACGAAAACCAATTCAATGAAACAACGAACCAATCAAAATGGAAAATTCTCATATGAAAGGTTACAGATATATTTCGTATTCAAATCGTCCCCAGCACAGAATAAACAAGAATACCGAAAAATATAAATATTTAGTAGTAATCAGTTCTAGCTGAACAATAAACAAAGAAAGACACCTTTTACCTCTACCACAATGATGTTATAGGACCATGGAATTTATGTAAAAGATTATCTTCTGGCGGTTTAAAACTTTGATAAGAGTAAACGTTGTATTCTTAGCTCCTTTTTCATTATGGAGAACTACCGCAAAGTAAAGGTACAATTAGCAGATTCTAGTAATTCTTGACTTCAAGCACGCAAATTCCTAACGGTGTATCATGCAGTAAAATGCAAAATTAAAATTTCCGACATCAAGAGCTTATTCAAATAAATATGATATTATACAGATGTTTCGTGTAAATAAAATTGCTCGGAGAATTTTATAAAATCATGGATCAATTCCGCATATACGAAAAAGTGCACATGAAATGAGAAACTAAGCGCGAATTCTCTTTTCTATTGAAAAACAAGTTCCATTATGAAATTCGATGGAGAAAGGGAAACATTTCTACTTAGAAACGTGAAAGGCCAGTCACTTCAAAGGCCTTTCCGTTAAAGTAAAAACTCGACTTAAAAAAGCGACTGTCGCAGCAGAAAAAGGACAAATATAATTATGGTTCGAGCTTCATTTGTTCGAAAAGACCAAAGTTCAACGGTCTCTTTGAGTGATATGGTTACAAATACCACTTTGTACACCAAAAGAACTCTATTTGAAAAAACGTTTATGTAAGTATATGTTCACTCTCATGGAGATCCTATGCATTGCTAAGCGCAAAAAAAGTGACATCCGATCCTGAATCGTTCACATTATATGAATTTAATATATAAAATTATAATTAACAATTAATTTATAATTAATTATATAAAACTTTCCTCCTCAGCCTGGAATTGAACCCGAGACTTCAGCGTTAGGAGATTAGCATGCTAACCATTCTGCCAACGAGGCCGGCAAATTTTAAATTCGATACCATTATAATCCGCTTTTCTAAGTTCTGCTTTGAATAGATGAACACCCGATAAAAACTACATATTTATAACTTCAGTTAACGTGATTTTTATTAAGGAACGACTACCTTTGAAGCAAGGGATAAGTTAGACAATGTTTGCGATGATATCGATCTCCATCCAAAGGTTGGCGACATAAGCGATGTGTGAGCGTCGTTAAGCACTCTCTCTTTTGGAGACGAGGTAACAATAAAGAAGATTGGATGATATGGAGATGATGAAAAGGGAGAGAACTTTTAAGAGTCTTTTAGAAAAGGATGCGTTGAAAACAAAAGGAAAGAAGATAACAGGTACCGCCACTTCCGGCGGAAAAGAGCATGCAGCGGAAGAAGGCGAATAAAAAACAGATGCAATTTAGCAAACAAAAAAGTAACGAATACCCGTTCATACGAGCTTCCACATTACGATTAGAAGGAACGATCTGAGAATCGGAAAAAAATCTACCATAAACGAGAAAGTAATTAAGGGTAACTGAAACTTTTAATACAAAAAAAAACAGGAGAAAATATGAAATTAAAACGAAAACTCTCGAGCCAAGCGATCTATTACCAGCTATTTTTTGATTCCAAACATTTTCAGAAATGAAGTCTTGCAAAAACTGAATGAATGTTTTCCTTGCAAAACTTCTCAAAAGCAGCTAACAATTTTATTTACCGATCTCAAAAAAAACATCGCAGAGTAACATGAATTGAGTTTATACTGCTTTGAACGAATGAAATTCTTCACTGACACAACTTGTTTCGAGCAATTTCAAAGGGTAGACTCATTTTCCAGACCATGTCGCTCTAAATAAAGCAATCCCATGCAAATGCAACCTCGTAATTACCACTCCCATTATCTCACGCTTTAACTCCCGACAGCCATTGCGTATGGAGAGCTCAGGGAAACGGAGTTCATTATCTCCACTCGTAAAAATAATAAAGAAAAACCAAGGAATTACCCGAACTCCTTACAAAATACTACAGGTGTCATTATATACTCTAATTATCCACTTCTGCGAGACGCAAACCACAATATGAACACGGAAGAAATATTCGCGATTTTAACACTAGAACAGCGGAGGGTGTCCTCAGGACACCTCGCCCATGAAAAAAACGCACCATTTTTGTAATTTTTATCATAGAAAAAAATCGTTTCGCGACTTTTAATTATTTAATATTCTGCGTATTTCTACCAAGTTTTATAATTATCGGATCATTTTCATAGGAGATCCTACCACATACCCCCTAGAACAGCGGAGGTGTCCTCAGGACACCTACTTAATATTTACTATTATTTCTTATTATAAAACCTTCATTGTTTTATATTAGAAGCTCTAACGAATGTACTTTGAGATAATATTGCTTTTTGCTATTATTTTGTCCCTCCTCTCTAAAATAAATGGAATTATATGGTTATGTATAAACATTTGAGGTAGCAACTCAAATGATGATTTGTTGGAAACATTTTTCCTTTTATTTTCTAATATTTCTATGTATAAGATACATTTCCCATTTCTATTTTTGCAATTGACTAATTTGTCCTCTATCTTTTTGTGACAAAGACTCATTGAATATTGCCAAGCTTGCTACAAGCCCGGTACAGAAGTGACGGTGAATGATCAGCTTTTTCCCTGAAAGTGTAAATGTCTATTCACCCAATTTATTCTTAATAAAACCTGATAAATATGTGCTTAAGTTTCGCTTAGTAATGGATTTTAATTCCAAATATGCATTGAATGGATTTTCATAAGTTGTCGAGTTTGAGGATAGGCCATCTTCCTGAACCATGTGGTTATGATATTGATGGGACCTTTTCTTATGAAAGGAATTAACCTAATGACCGATAATTATTTTACATAAAAGAACCTATTTAAGAGGCTGAAGAAAGCAGGTATTTTTTTATTTGGAACATTGAACAAATTGTGATGAGAGTCGCTGGAGTTAAAAACCAGCAAAAATCTGCTGTGAATCCGATGTTGTCGAAAAATGAAGAATAATCCCTGTTTATAAAAATAAACCGAGTAAACTTATTCTTCTCGCGATTTAGATGCTTTCTAATGACGTATTAGACAATATTAGTAAAAGAAAATCAGACGCGGTTACGTACCATAATTGTACAAAAAGCGGCGTAGTGGACCAAATGGCGCGTAGGCACACGGTGAGAGCAGACTCACGACGTTGCCTAATGCATTCTTTTTACATAAAAATTTATCTAGCAGAAGTCAATGTATAGGTTATTAGCAAGCAGAAAAGAGGTTGCCAAATAAACAGATATAGATTCTTGCAACGAATCGCAGATAAACAAGGTAAAACCTAAGCTGTCTAAAGAGATCTCAAAAAGGATCTAAGTAAACGCTGGATACACGAGACATTATCCAATAAAGCCAGCGATATCTATTCCAAAGAAAATCCAAGTTAAATAAAGCATCAGATAAGTGTAAGAAGTGCAAGGAATTGGTTTATAGAAATTGTAACATGAAAAAGATTTATCTATGAGCTTCGTGGAAGGATTCTGTGGAGTAATATCTTTGTGACAGCATGATTGTGCTAAAAAAGAAAAATGAATATAATTGCGTATGAAAATAACATATAAGGTCTTATATGTATCTTAAACCTTATTTCTGGTCTTTTTGTTGTGAAATAAAATCAAAGGAAGGTACGCGAAGCGGTCAAGTTTTACTACGCGAGATTATTTTTTCTTGCGCCCCATGTAAATTGTTAATAAAATCGGGTAATTTTCATAAGTTATTCAAGTAAATAATTATTTCATCTCGAAACGGCTTTATATTAATTTATTCATATAATTAATTTCTGGCTTTATTGTTCTTTATATTTTTATATCGGAATATGAGTCTCATGGAATTGATTGAACTCAACAACAATTTCTATATTAAATATGTAGCAACTATTTACCTCATGATCTGCCGATAAATAAGTACCCATACTTAGTTATTAATTTTTAAGCTTTTAAGGAAAGACTAGGAAGTTAAATACAACTGCCTCATGCTATTCAAAAGAAGCGCAAGTGTAGGTGTCCTGAGGACACCTTCCGCTGTTCTAGGGGGGTGTCCGTTTCCCGCTGTTCTAGTGTTAAAGCATTGTTACGACTTAAATCTTTGCGTTTCAGGTGATAATTAATTTAAGATTGAGTAAATATAATACATTATGGTATATTTAATCATGATACCGAACTATAACTTTCATTTATAATATGATTAGTCACAAATTTGAATTAAATACGGCAATCTAAAAAAAGACATAAAGAGTGTATAACTCTTAAAATGCTGAACCAGATTCGAATGTTCCAAACGTTTTCAACGTATTTGTACGAAAATAAAACTCGCAAATTCCGCAATCATGTATGCGTGTGACATAACTCTACATCCTTCCGCTATAGATGTTTGCACATCTTTTCGTAACCACCCTGAAAGACGTATGTGGTAATGTCTCTAAAGATATAACGTAAAAGCTTCAAGATTAAAAAAGACAAACTTCAAAGAAAAATACTTATCCATAGTCTCTAGCTAAAAGATGGTAAACATAGAGATTGAACTATATTAATGATTCTTATAATCATAAAATTAAAACTAAATACGATATACTTGAGTTTAATTCTTTTATCGCCTGATATTGTAACTGAAGATAAAGTATTTCCGACCCTACAACAAGTATACAGAATAAAACTCGGTCAACATGAAATTATCAACTCTAAAATGAATTTCCAGGATATTAATCCATTTAACTTCTTCAAACAATTAGAACTAAGTAAGATTATAATGCTTGAGAAAATTTGAACACGAAATGTTCTCCACATTAAAGGAATATAGATCACGAAATCAGCTTCCTGTTTGGTTAATAAGTTAGATCAATTCTGCGGGATAGTTAATTTCAAACTCCAACTACCTCAAGAGTATTTATATTCTTTTATATTCGCTTTCATTTTATTCTCACGCAAAATCGACCAAAGACGGAGCATATAAGCGCACAACTGACAATCTAGCAAATTTCTCATAATTGGCCGTAATTTCCAAGATCGCAGGAGAACTCAAGAATACCGCACTGATGGGCGGGAGTCCGGAACAGAGATAAAATCCGAAGAGCGTGTGTGAATGGCGTTGATTCTTCGCTCACAGGAGATCCCTCGACAGCAGAGGAGGATGAATGGAGACAGAGGTCAATCTTTTCCCGTGCGGTAAAATGGGATAGCTGAATGCTCCTTTGTCGATCCTTCGACAATGGAAGGCTCTCGCGCCATGTGAAAAATGAGCCATTTGCACTGCTAACTAGACGCTGCCATAACTACAGGAAGGCATACAAAGTACGTCTCTCGAATGAATCATTGATACATTCAACAACGAGTACGAAATGATTAAGTACCTCCGCTTTGCATTGTTAGGGAATGGAAAAATACTGCCACTCTCGCATTGTTACACGAGTAAACTATTGTTTGATTCTTGTAATTTGTGAAGTTGCTTTAACATCATATAGTTCCAAGCGATACAATGTAATGTTATTTGAATAACAATAAATGGAAAATCGCTTTGACAGACAGCCATTATAGGGAAGATAATGATAGGCAATAAATTATAAAATAATACGCTTAATACACGGAGAATGGATACCGGCTAATTTCAGATTGCTACTAATCAAAAGTGATTGCTTACAAAATGAATGATCAGCCATAAAACGTCGGTATTAATGAATCAACTGATCAATCTAAAAATAAATCGATAAAACTGAATATTAACAAACCTTTAGTTATCATCATTAATTTAGTGGTTTAATGGCATTACAAAATGAAGCTATTGCAATAAATGGATGATTGATATTCGTAGCCTCAATTAAGATATTACAAACACTGAAATATTATGATGCATCTATCGAAAGTCATTGCCATTTAAAATTGAACAAGGGAATCAGTAGTCATCAAAAGACTAATTTTTCTACGCAATAACACGACAATCATATGAGGAAACATTAATTTAAAGAGGCAATGAGGATTGAGGAGTTTTTGTAAAGAAATTCAGAAGAAACTGGGAAAAACTGAATAGTTAATGAAGCGCCGCTCAATTTTTATTCCACTCTGTTTAATATTCGATACTGTAATAAACGGATTTTATAACAGCTGAACAATTACTTAATTACTTTAATGAACAGTTCCCTGACTGTTATACTTCAAAAGCTAAAAGTTTACTCGTCTGCGAAAACTTTCATACTGTTTCTATTCACAGAATAACTTAATCACAACTCAATCAAGGACGATAAGCCTTTCGAACAGAATGCCGTCTGCACCGTTCTGGTAATAGAAAAGGAAAACGCTTTCGTAGAACGAGATTGAAAAGGCATTACTGAAATAACTCGGTCTCCTCGCGACAAGAAAGCGTTTATAAATTCAACCGGGAGAGGGAATACGAATAAGAGCATGAAAAGTGAAGAGTATGATCCTCCTGTTAAAGGATATTGGCACGAAAGGGACTTGAAGTTCACTTGGAGGTCATGCGAATCGATATTGTTGCCGCAATTGGAGTGCTATCATCGAATACACCCTTCATCTCCATGGAAATCTCACGACATTAACCTTGACTAAGTTTAGAACCTTCTTTCAACGAGTACAAGTGACGTTAGCGAAATTTCCGGATGACAAATAGAAAAGAATGAGATGTGGGTGAAGTTTTGAATCTCTTCCCTGCTTTTATACGAACATACGCTAGGTTTGAAATTAAATCTAGATATTTTAATGGTGGTTTAATTTATAAAATACAACTATTAGATAGCTAGAAAAGTCGCAATTTATTCTACAGGGTTTCCTAGAATATAAACAGCTTTTAAAAAAAATTACGAATATTATGAATTTCTATATTAATAGTTCATGTAAAATAGACCATTAATTAAAGGTGCCTTTTAAGAAGAAATTTTAGAAACGATACGTAGATATAAAAAATAAAGTGAAATGAAGGAGCACTTCCAGACTCCTTTCGTACAACACACCCATAACACTCCTGATATTATTGTTTCCCTAGCAATTTACACCTTGGAAGACGTTTGCATATAATACTTCACCACACAATGAATAATACTCGCGGAGCTATTCGAAAGAATTCTTTCATATCGTCGTCATCGGTAAGGTTTTTCAAAGGAATCCCCGGAGAAGAAAGCTGGAGAGGTAAATAATGAATAATTCAACGTGACACTGTTAAAAGGCAACGATTTGCGTCCGAACAATTCATACATACATTTCCGCACTGTCTGCATGATCTGACGAAACGCCATATGAAACGGAAACGCACGCTAAAAGCTAAAAACCACGAGCCTTTCTCTAATGCTCGCAGCTAAAATCGATGGACGAGGTAAATCACTACAAAAAGCATTTCAAACGGACTCTCAAAATTTAATTAGAGGCACGGAATTTTGGGAGGAGATGAATTGCTTCGCGCAATTCTGACTAACTTTGAGGTCAATTTTTTTATTTCGTGCGAGAGAAATTTGGAAGTGGAAAGCTTGTTCGCGAAACCAGAATTAAAAATCGCACAATAAGAACCGAATGGCGGAAAGAAAAGGGACAAAACCAATCTATTTCAGCAATTAATTAAAGTCTTTGTCTGATTGGTGGATAATTTTAGATTCGAATTGGAGTAACTTATCGAAGGAAAAACTGATCGTAAATGGAGCAGAATAACAGTTTGCCCGCGATTTTCATTGCAAGAAAATATGGTAATTGGGAATCGAGAATGGGTTCGCTCCCGAACGATGAATATGTAAGAGGTTTATTAGCTGAGGTGAATGCGATCACACGAGCTCTCGGCATGAATAGCTAAACGTCAATCTTGTTCAGAAATTCCTTCTTTATGAATACAATAGAGAGCAGTTCACCTTGAGCTTGGCATTGATCAAACCCGCCAAAGTAACCCCAAAGAAAAGTTTTCGCTCGGTGCCAATTAAAGTTCTTACGTCTAAAAAAAAACGAAATATTCTCCACCGAATCTTGCACCGTGAACAAAAGCTCAGCATTAAATAGATCTCTCCCATCTCTGCTATATCCGCTCCTATTTAAGACAATATGATCTGATGATAAATAAATGCACCTTAATGTATGTTAAAATTAAGATTCTTCTAACGTATAAACTATAAGGAAGTACGAGAACAGATTTTCACTATAAAAATGAACAAAAAGCGTTAGATATATGTTCAGAAATTGATATAAGAGAAAATAATTGATAACTAGATAACTAATAATAAAAATAATAAATTTTAAATAATTTAATAAATAAAACTTCTGTGTTTTCAAATATCTTAGGGCGATTGCTAAAATAAACTATAGCGCAAAATAGAGCTGTAAGCGCTTGGGTTTTCAGGGTATGGTAAAATTCATACCAATCTGATCATTTAAGAGATTATCAGTAATATCTCGATTAGATGTAAGATTGTGATTATTAAAGATCAGAGAAAAGGCGTCCTTCTCTTACTTTCCATCTACTTCAAAGACAAAAGAGATGAAATTGTAGAAGGTACAAGTGATGCTTTGACACTTATGCACACTTATTATCAATCCCATCGACGCAAATTCATGTTTCTATGGTTTCGGTGATTATATGCGCATCATTACTGAGTTTTTTTCCGTTCCTAGGAAACTGGCAACGTTACAAAAATATGATCTTCATTTTTTCAAGTAAATTTTTCTTTCGAACAATTTCGGTTCAGAATCGTATACAAAGTTAACTTATTTGTAGAGGTATACGTAGATAAAGAAATACAAGATATTTGTATTGAATAGAGTTGATTCGGCGAAGAAAACGTGATATTTACAGAAGTGAAAGTGGGAAGCCGCATCCCATCGTTTCCAGGGAGACGGGAAGGGTTGAGGAAAGAGATAAATAGGTGAGGCTGGATATAATGTCTAGAAGGAAGACAGAAAAAGAATGAAGATGGAGGGAAAGGCGTGGGTTTTTATGCATTCCCAAGAAAAGGATGAGGCTGTGCGATCCAGTGGAGATATACATGGGCGTGGCGAGGTGACGAACAGTCGGAAGGGGAAGAGTAGTAAAATAGGAAGACACAGAAGATGGGGAAAAGTCGAACACCACGTTCACTCAATCAACGACTGCTGCCGATAGGAGCACTCTGCTACCCAATTTCCAAAAAGGATTAAAAAAAGAGAGGAAAAGGGGAACTCTGAAAGGAAACTGTTATCAACTGAATCGTTCAGGGGTAAAATTAAAATCAAACCTTCGGTATCTTTCCTTTAAACTCTCAGAAGGATGCTTTCAGAAAAGAGTAAATACGAAACGATCATAAAATAAATACAACTGTTAAACGTGAAGTCTTTGATTTTTAAACTGTCGTAAGAGGTGTTTTAATGCCTTCCTTATGACACTGGAGTATTTAAGAGGTTATAGAATTGTAGAAATAAGTTTCACATGTTATTAAAACAGTGAAAGACTCTTTCTCACTAATCTCGATGCTGGATTGATAATTGTAATAGATGCTTAAAAACGAATATATTAGGTTGATACAAGAATGGTAAACATAGTATTTTTTTCCAGAAAACAAAACCAGAATTACTTTCGAAGATAATTCGGGAGAAGAAAGGAATAAATGTCAATAATATGTGTAACATAGAAATGCTCTGTCTAACAAGAATTTTCCTCACATTTATGCATCAGGAATGTTGAATAATCGTATTATATTCTTACGAATAATTAACTTACCTAAGGAAATTTTATATTACAAATAATTTATAACAGAAAATCAAAGAATATACTCAGAGTTATACCGAATAAATACCACGCATACGAGTGATTTATTTTTCTCCAATACCTGCTTGAAAAATTACGATATATGATGCTGAACCGATCGCTAAAAAATCACAAGCATTTGCTCTAAAAATGGACACTTCTAAGTGTATATCATACATTTGATGATGTAATACTCATTATAATTACAGCTAAATTTTGTGCACGAAAACCATTCATGTGGGAGATCGATGAAGCAGCGAAGGGAAAAAACACAGCCCCGAGATCGTGGAATGTGAAAGCGCGCTGCAACATCTGCCAATAAAACATGGGATACTAATATGAAAAAAATGGGGAACACCAATTTAATAAAAGCAAATGCGTTTCGTGGAATGCTTTTTCGCTCGCAAATATAATTCTTTATATTACACGGGATGATAGGCAATTTACTAAAAATGTGGTTTTTCTAAATCGCCAAATTAATTAATTCATTCCACGATGCAATTTTTGATGGAAAAATAACAATGTACATAGAAACGACATTAAATAACAACCGTTTTTTCGAATACGTAGTATGGACGGATGATTCGATAAACATACTTTAATTTAATTGAACGAATTGAAAATTGGTGGACCATGATCAACTATATACGAGTATAATATTGGGATTTCGAGATACGTCTAATAAAACAAAATATGAACTTTTCCTATAATTATTAAAACATTTTAGTATAAAAAGCCATCTAAAAATGAAATTACTCAATAATAAGGAAAAATAACATAACGTTAATATTCAATTTAATATTACGTTATTTTATTAAAACATGCATTTTTAAATTGTTATGATCGAATATAAAAGATTGATTCTCTGGCAATAATTTGCAGAAAAATACTAGAAAATAAACTCATTTATATTTACAAATAAAACTTTGATACTCGACCGGTTTGAACTAAAAGCTATCATTAGGAGGCTGAAGGCTTGTAGATTGATTCTGTTTGTGAACATTCCTCAGTTCGTTTGTGACTTTTTTAAGACTAAGACCTTTTAGACAGTTACGACAGAATTTAGAATTCAAATAAATTATAAAGTAACGAAAAACTTACATATGTGAGATGGAGAAAGTCAATAGAACATTAAATAACACAAATCTTTATGCTTATAATGTAACATTACTGCACGTATTGCTTTCATAATAGTATATCCAGCCATGATTTATTCTGAATTTTAAATCGAATAAATATTTATTATTTATATAATAATATAAAGCTTATCAATGAGATGGATGTTTTTGTTATTCAGCTCCAAATCATTCATGGAGTAAAGGCATTTTCCGATTTTAGAAGTCAATTTTCCAGAATATTGCGAATCGTTCCCTTTTATAATGAAATCCGGAAAACCTCAATCCATCTCCTTTCAATCCACAAAATGTCTTGGGTCTCTCAGAATCGTATTGAAGATTCGCAATTTACATTTCCCATCACCCACGGGCCATCTTTTTACATTCAAACACCCAAGTGTCAAGTGCAGATATTCTTACGCAGAACCTTCCCATCAACCACCGGAAGGTAGCTCAATTATTATTTCCCGGAAAACGCTTTAATTAAACCGAAGGAAGGAACGTAAAAAAAAAGAAGTTGAAAATGAAGGTTAAAGTATAATTAAGATAAACCGAAAGTTTAAAAAGTCGAAAAAGCTCGAAAAATACGTATTTCAAGTAAATTAAACGTGGATAAGAGAAATAAATGGAAAAAAGATACAATTTAAAATAAAAGTCGGAAATAAATAAAGAATTTTTGAGTCAGAAATACAGAAACTAATTTCAGTGAATGTGATGGTCTTTCCTTAAGAGAAGATTCGAGTGGATGCGAATTTAATCAGATCCTTCAAAGAGTACGACCTTGGGCTCTTCAATTTCCCTCATTCCTTTGAACGATCCCAAAACGTTTTCGAAATAAATAGATGGGATTCAATTCTAAATTCGAATTGAAAAATTATCTTTCGGGCGAAATGTATAAGGCAGGGCCGAACCCGGTTCGTGATGTAGAGGGTAGTCACGTGACTGATAAGCGCCTTTTAATGTTATGCGACCAAAGTCACTGACATGAAAAACCTCTGGCACGTGACGATCGAACAAGAGATGAAGGCGTTTAATTTAAATCCCTAATTTTTGAGATGGCCCACTAATAAATATTACAAAGCGATAATATCTTTATTCCAATGGGATAGATAAAGCTTGTTCCTCCTTTCTATGACGCAATAATATAATCGATTTATTATGTTTTTGAAAAGCAAACAGATTAACGATTATTTTATCGAGATATTAAAAATAACTCATTTTTAATCATGAGCCATTAAAGCACGTAATATATTGCTCATCTATCTCATTTCTTTTTTTTAGATTTAACAGCTTGATTTTTTGGAAGTACCCCTTATTATGTTATGTTCATGTTCATAATAAAAATTAAATGATTCTTATCTATAGACTGTTCTTGCCATTGGTTCAAATAAAAATGTCTGATTATCAACATGCATCATCATTCATAGATTTCTCACATGTAAATTTAGGATGAAAGTACTAAGATACTGATGTGATAACGTCTGGCCGTCAAAAGAACAAAACTATTTCTTATCGCCAATTTCATATCAATTAAAACAAGAAAGAAATTCAGAGGAACACTTATGATTTCGAAGAATAATTATGAAATTAAGTGCGGGTATAAAAGAAACAAAGGTGCAAATTTTTCAGAAAAAAAAATAATATCGAAAAGGTAGATTCTAATACACAAGGCTTCATGGCTCACGGCTTCCCAACTTCCTCGTGTCCGTTGAGCAATACAAGGAAGAATCCACCCTTTCTAAGTCGGGCTTCGAAGGAAGGATGAGACGTAATGAAGTCACTCAGTTTATTTCGGTTCGCATGAAGATACAAAGGGTTATCTATCCTCAAAAGGTACCGCACCGATCAAGTTGCTTTTCCTTATGGAAACTGATAAACGTTTACTCTTAGCGATTGTATGATAATTCTGAATGAATACCGAGATTATATACATAAAGCAGTTCAAAAACGCAGTTCAGTTAGTCTTTGAAGTTAGCTCAGCGATGATTTAATGCATGATTAAGCGTTTCCTTTTATAAGGAATTCACCTTCCTCAGCGTTCGTTAGTCACTCGAGTTTCTTGGATGTTATACAGATTTGTAATTATGAAATAGAGTTTATGAAACCTTACGAGAATTCTGGGTGTATTAAATACTGTTACAAAGCGATATACAAGATGTCATATTTACTACTATTAGAGGGTAATTTTACGAAATTCTTTATTTAAATTTGTCTATAAAGTATTCAAACAATTTTATTTCATAATAACAGCGATTCAGAGAAATATTTTCATCTTAAAGTTAACATTGAATTTATGCATATTTTATTTGAATTTTATGAACAATGAATGCAGCATGTTATTTTAAAAACAAGCCCTTGTCATCGTCTGATGCCCTTAATCTTCCCTTTATTTATACTTTACTAAAAATACAGAAAAATAACAGAGAACTGATGAATGTACAAACATTCTCTCCTTTGAGTTCCCTAAGCTCGCTCCTGAACTACAACACGATAATATAATGAAAAGATAACGGCCCCAAAATGAATCTAATCGAATGATTTAGGAGAATTCCGCGCACAAATTTCCCTCTTTGTCAAAAGCTGTTTAATTTTGGTCGGAGAATTCCTTTCACCAGACTGTTCCCATGATGAATCGATGGTGTGCAACCGAAGGGAGAAAAGCTTTTAACGAAAGAAAATATCTTAATAAAAGATAAATCATGTTTGAGTTTGAAGCTAGTTAATACAAATATAAGACAGATCTCTACAACAGCTTTAATAACGGACGGAACTGATGATAAGACCATATCTTTCTTCAATTAATGGCCAAATAGAAGAGAAACATTTATATTCGAGCAATTAGAGTACCATAACATGTTAGGATTATAAAATATAGATTTATCGCATGCGATGTATGTACACGTTTACTACTGTTTCTACAGCCTAGAGGGAAACACGCAATTAACTCTCAAGATCCAACCAAGTGAATAAAAGGGATTAAAAAAAACATTCGGTTCCATAGTAGAAGCAGACGATGAAGTCAACTATGACTACATTTTGCTTTCCATTATCAAACTCCTAATCGACATTTGCATAAAGGGGCTTAAACGAATCAATTAGTACTTGAGTGTACACATCAACATAGTACATAGTTACATTATTATTATTATTATATAGTATATTTTATTCATCAAGAAGTAATTGCATGTTTCAAAGTTGGAACCTCATTTCTTTTCAAGGTGATATGATCAAAAAATGCCAAAATTCAAATAAAGGTTAAGTATATTAGTATTATCCCATAAGAAAATTTAAGAACCATATCATTCGATTTCAATGAAAACGAGAGAAAAGATATTTAAGGAAAATTTCCTCTACTCCCGAGAGAAGATGTATAGAAAAGAATGCAGAACACTCGTGTTCCCTCTCTCTCTCCGATTATTAAGAGGCATCTCAAATTAGGAGGAAATTAAATCATGATGCCTCATGGACCCCTTAAATGGAAGCACATGAGAGAGAATGCCTTGACGTAGGTAATGAACGAGAAGAGGAACGGAAAAATTGGGCTGAAAATGGGGACGCTGTTATGAGAGGTTGATGGAGGAAAGGTTGTGGCAGGTGTAAGAGGGGACAGGTGGAGCGAGCAGGCACGTGGAAAAGGGTTGAGGGGAGCGAAAATGTCAGCTTTTCCTCATGAGAGGTTATGGGTCAAAATAGGGAGCCTTCTAAAGCCCCCTAAAGCGAGAGAAAGGGTAGTAGTAACCATACAATTGCGAACAACGTCCCGACCGACTTAAACAGGCAATAGGGCAATGTTTATCTCTCCGAGTTTGCGTTAAGAGGAACATCAAAGAGAAATTTATGCGGAACATCTGAAACCTTCTCAAGCTCGTACTGAGTTGGATACAACACCAGAGCAATCGTCTTTGATGGTAATAGTTAATCCAACAACGAATTTGAGCAACTGATTTAAGGGTATTTGCCGGGAATGACCGCGTAATGTGGATAAAAAAAACGAGATTTTAGGACATCTTAGGCTTCAACCTTAAACAGAAAAGGTTGAAAAAAGAAATGACTCTAAATAAATCTTTCCATACTACATGTTGATTTGCTATTTTTTTCAGACAAACTTCAAGTTCATTGTAGAACAAACGCATAGCATCGCAGAAAGAAAAATTACGACACAAAACGGTTAAAACCGCATTAAGGACACGAAGAAAGGAAACGCCTTTAATATACCGCACATTCGTTACACGAGAAGCGAAAAAAAGCAGCAAGAATAAGATGATTTATAAGAGAATATAAGGCTAGAAAGGGAAACCGTAAAATATGGGCTGCTTTTGAATTGCCTACGCTAGCATTTGAAAGTGTTTAAGAATAGAGAGCAAAACTCGATTTATAATAAAGTGACAAATTCTTCTTCTTCGAAAAAGATATAAAGATATCCAGAGAATTTCTTCATTCCGATTCATGCTGAGGTGTAAAGAAAGAAAATTAGCCGAAGAAATTTCGCAATAGATAGAAGTTAGCATAAACTTTAAAACATTCTAAAACGGAAGTTTATGAGTAAACTTAACGGAAATCGTTGGCAAATAAAGATTCGCTTTCACCGTGAAAAAATTAGGATGAAGATAAAATATTATCCAAATGGTTATTAAAATCAAGAGCAATCAAGTTTAATTTCAGCTTAAATTAATTGCAACAGTGCCTTTTATTGCCCAGCTGCAGTACGATGACATCTTCTTAAGCTACACTTAAAACCTTGAACGAGTTAATTTGTGCACAACACTGTCAGTAAATTGCCGTTATCTCGCCACACGTGGAGACAATTGTGGGATCGATTCTTAGACTTAGGCGACATCCTCTTTAGAATTAAAGGTGCCTTCAGACTGCGCGACGGACAACCATTTTACCTATCAATTTCTTCCGAAGAGAATAAATTGATCCTCCATCCATTTATAAGAAAATATTATATCAAATTAGCGAAATCTACGAATTAGCGTAAAAAGGATAAACTAGCTAATACAGCTCCAAAGAATATCAAGGTGTTTCACTCGTGAGATGCTTAACCAAAAGGATTGTTTTACAGAAATGAACTTGAAATTTTTCACTATCGATATCGAAAGTATCGATCAACAATAATAAATGATCGAATCCAGAGAAATGTTTCATTCATTGAAAAATTTTACGAATAATTTTAACACATTTGAATAACATTTTTAGGAACTGGTGAGGAGTAAACAACTATATTTACATTTAATGAATTTTAAATAATGCCAACCAATTATTGGGTTTAATTTTAGAGGTAACTATAATACAACACAATTAATAACAAAGCCAAAGCACGATAATGTCCCATCACTTTTTACTGCTATAATGTTGTTACACCTCGATGGGCAAGGATGGTGAAAAAATATTGAGCGTGATGCTTGTGTGTTCTCTAACGGATAAACGTCTCTAAAAAGGGAGTATTTCTTGTGTGAAACGTCAGGATATCCATCCAACAACAGGATTTCCTGAATTCTTAATTGAATGAAAAACATCCATAAAGATAGTTTTCAATTCTCCTTCTCATAATTTCCCGTTTGATTTGATTCTAATGTTTGAGAAGAACGAGCGTGACCGACAGCCATTATTAATATATATCGCTATCTTTTCCCGGAACACCTACGTCTCTTTTATTTCATTTCCCATTTATCTCGCATACGATCAAATTCGCGAAAAGACGTGAAATTTCCGGATAACTGTATCCACCTCGATTGCGAGTGAAGATCGAGAGAGATTTGAAAACGCTTTCCGTGACGGACCTCCATTCCATCGAAAGATAACCTCCCCATTGTTACAATCCGTCACCTTTTTCTTAAGTAGGTCGTTATGAAATCTCAAGTTCAACAGATTCGACCTTTTGTGTGCGAGGAGTTGGTCACTCAGGAGTGCACGGTTCTAAAAGGAGCGGTGAGAGAGAGAAAAGGCTCCTTCGAGTAATGAAAGGATACGAACGGAAACAGAGAAGCAGCGAAATGCGAGAGAAAGGGTGTGCGGTTGAAGGAGTATAATTCAAAGTGTACGTCTGCAAAATCATTAGCTCCAGGTGATGCTTGATTAACGTGTCATGTATTTTAGTTAAAAATAGCTTTGAGAGAGAATGACATTTGCTGAAGGAGAGGTGAACTATGGTGCTAAATTTCGAGGTTATCGCCATGACTACGAAACAATAATATTATAAACAGCGCTTTGAGAGAAATTTAATACGTAGCAACAAAAGTAAATAGTACCTCTTATACCATAGTGAAACAACGCAATTATAACCACGTACAAGAATTGTAAGAAACTATGTAAAAGGTATTTCTTTTCGATCTCTATCTAAGATGAACCAAAATTATCTATATCCAATGGTATAACATGTCTTACATAAGTAATTATTTGATTTTGACAGAAGCAATAAAAAGGAAAAGAAAAGAATCTTTAAAAATCTCCATTCTCCATCTCCAACCATCTCCTAGTGGTCGAATTATGATGCAAAATTTAACATTATCTTCGTTTGCACGAATTAAAAGGTTAACTTATCGTTTTAATAAATATTTATGCAATGTATATTGTAAAATTGTATTACTCTGCATATTGTATGGTTAATAACAGAAGAAAGAGAACTATTACTGATATTAAAACGCTCATTCACAGTATATGGTTACCTAAATCCGATGATCTTCAACATTCCAGTATAATCTTCCCTAAAAACTAATAAAATTAGATTTAAAAGAAAATGCGTTTATAATATATACGATGAATAAATAAAGAAATCAACGTATGATCGCAAGGGAATGATTTATTTAACCGAAACCCCAACTTCTGTTCTCCGATTCATTAGAAAAAATTCGGAGGCAAATATTTCTCCTCTGATCTTCTTGAATATTGGAAAATCCGATGCAATTATAAAGAAGTTACAAGTGAGGATGTTAATTCTGTTATACATCTTTATAATAAGACGGATTATGCACCGATTGTTGAGTTGCTATGGGAATAAATTAAGGGTGTACAAAATACGACGTAAAAGAAATGGTTTGAGTTACGATGGAGAATCTTAATGAATCCCTTAATTACATGAATATATTTATGGCCGTAAGCATTACTTCCACACAAGATGACTCCCAAAATAAACGAGCATTTTATTTTGTTCTCTGGTCCTTGGATGGTAGAGCACGCTCCATCAAAATTCAGCTTTTCCATCGCCTTCGTTATTTATGCCGCGAATCTCCTTACAGCCTCAGGGACACCTACTTTCTCTAGCACCCTTTATAAAGCGATATAAAGACGAGACTATGGGGAGAAAGCAAAGGCAAGATGAACGAAGTAAAAGGCATGAACGAAAGTGAGGAACAGACTGACAAAATAAGGAAAACCTCATTTCTTTCTAAACTATATCCCTTTAAAAAAAATCTTACTTTTTAAATGAAAATTTAATTCTTTATGTCCGATAGGATTCCTATATAAATATATAAATAAATGAAGCTTCACCCAAGAGATTTTTAAAATTCACACCTTCACTCCTGATTTATGAATACAAATAACCACAGAAAGCCGTGCCTTCTTTATGAGGTATCTCATGTTGTAGAGAGTTACACATGGAAAACAATATTCCAGGATTTAATACGTATCTTCCTTTCTTCAACTATTGGCCGTCATAAATAGTCTCAAAATTTACCAAAACTAATTCGCATACTTTCTTATCATGATTTTCTCAATAACAATAAATTTTCATACTTGAATACGTTCCCTATTTTTTGTCGTTACTATAGGTGAACATATTTCTTTAATATACAAAGGCCAAATCGGAGTAGATGCAATTGTCAAACATCTTATGTATTTTAATAGTTATTCAATCAGGACTGCTTTACCTCCCCAAAGTACTTATGATGATATTGAACACAATAAATTGTATATATTATTATATAATACATATTGCTGCCCTCTCTACCAATCAAATCATTCTGAATATTTTAAAATTTATAATGCAAACTCAAGAGCAAGTGAACTCTCCCAAGGATGCAAGCGACCTTAATCACACTCAAATGTCTTTCATTAATCTGGAAACTTCTTTATGTTTTGTACTAAAATGTACTCTCTAACAATTATGACACATCATAAGATTCAGAAAATAGTTCATGTATCCCAGAATGACATCATGCACAACTCATACAGATCACAGAATATTTTATCGATCCAAAAAGAAAGGATTTTAAGCAATCGTTTGAGAGGTGAGTCCTGAAAAGAAGAAGTTACCAAGTATAACTGACAAAAGAGGCGCCAAGTTGGTGAGATACAAGAGCTCTTATCTATTTGCGCATGAATAATTCACCGGGAATACATCCATCAGAGAGAGAAGACGTCACAAGCAGAGAGAGAGAGAGATCCGCGTCTCGAGAACGTCAAAGACTTTCATCCTGTTCGTGACGTCATAACGCGAACGGCGCTTAAAAGAACGATATCGTAACACGACGTATATCTTCAGGAACACGGCGATTAGAGAGGACTACTACTCAAATGATCCGTAAGGATACATGAAGGAATACGTAACGTACGCAGACCGTATCTCGACAGACCCGCGCTGTTGTTACGGGGAATTTCCATGAAAATTGGCTCGTCAAAGGATTATAAAATTGGAACAAAGAAGATAATTTCGAACGACCTTGACGGAATCTCGGCGGATTCATGTTTAAAAGGCCGTGCGGTAAAAGCAAAAGTGGGATGCGAAAGAAATATCACGCTGAAAACCGTGTCACAGTTGACTGAGTCACGGGCCTCGATAATGCAACGAAAAACTCGCCGCGTGTCCTCGAAGTGAGAGAGTGATAAATTGGTGATTATCGGTTTAAGAACCACTTATCTAAGACAATGAGGAATAACAGCAAGTAATTTAGCGAGTTTAAGATAATTTTCGAAGTAAAAAATAGCCAAAAAAAACTCTTAAAGAATATAGCTCCACAATTTACTTGGGTTGTATTGGATTATAATATTAGATTCATCAATTTAAATCAGGTACGGTACCGAACGGACAAAACTCTGCTACTTTCAGTAGATTAGTTGAAATAATATGTACTCAATTATAAAAATACCTGAATAAAGTCATTCCAAAAATATTGCAAAAAATACAATCGCTTCTCATACATCAATTGCATTACCAGGACTTAATGTTGTGTTATAAAATGGAGAAACTCTAACAATTTTTTAAAAGATACATCCAAAATTGTGAAGCCTATCGAAACAAAGAAGAAATAGATAAAATTCTTTAAATAATTTACACACTAAATAAATCCCTACACTGTTGTCGTAAAAGTTTAAAGATGATGATCTCTTCAATATTTGAATTGAAGTTATGACGCAACCATATCATATATGTTACTTGATCAAACGTTAGCCCATCGGTGATCAGTCAAAAACGGTGCCAAGACTATGAACAAAATATAACTTTGTATAATTTGATGTTAACTATGATAACGAAGGGGCGAGAGTATGCAAAAAGAACGATCGTGTCCAGTAAATTATCATGTAAACAAGCGATGCATGTAGGCGACAGGCAGACAGAAAAATTAAGAAAAAAAACGAGAGTAGGCGCCTCTCACCAACTATACATCAAACGGAATTCCTTCGGGGAACGTCTCAGGTGACGTCAGCCAGTCTCGTGACCGTAAAAGGACACAGGTAAACACTTTCCGTTTCTAAGGGCGACGATTTTAATTCCCCACACATGAGGTGAAAGTGCGACACGCCTTATACTGCAACTCAAGTAACACCGGGGGCTCATGAGGGTTCTCATGTTGAGGTGACGGAAAGCAGTCAGTTCTGAGGAAAGAGTGGGAATTATGCGAAGGAAATGCTCTTTATGTTCCGGTGAGAAATCTGAATGCGCTGAACGAGAATGAATGAAGCCATTTCGACATTCATTTCTAACACGTGAGAACTCTTGGAGGAAAGGTCAGAGTTGGATGCTTCATTAAGTGGCACTTTTTTTATCACGCCAAGATTACTAGCGATGCTAAAAGGTCTTACAAGGATGTAATTTACTTGATATTGACTTCTTAAATATAATTCATTCTACATTACCTTTCATTAAATTACCTTTCATACCAATGATTTTTTCATAATAAGGATTAAACTAAGAAGACTTTACAGTAGCTTTACTTGAAGAAGTAGGAGATGTTATATTTGTTTTGATTACTCATCTATGGTATCCAAAATTGCACTTCTTTTGAAAGCTACGTGCAAGAAAATGGTAAAAGTATGATTAAGATAATATTTTTACAGAAATTTTAGATAATTCGTACTCTGTTCGAGAGGTAATTCTAAGAGGATGCTAAACTAAATCTCTTTCAATTTCTGAAACAAAATTTATTCATCATTTCCAATATTTGATCCTCAACACGAATTTTGAGTAGATTCTGGAAACGAATGGAATTGCATTACCATTTTCCAGATGTAAGCACATCTCAGTCGGGAGCTCCGTTTTCAAGAGAGCAACAATAAGTAACTTAGTAACATCCAAGCAAAATATTTTCACAGCGAATTACGAAACGATTATTTTCCTTAAGTCTGTTGCGGAATATCAAAGACTGTATTTTCTGTTTCAGAAACGACACTCATTTTTCCTTTCAACTTAATCTCCAATATATCACAGATGAACAAAAATTAACTTTAAAAACACAATCATATGATAATGAGCTATGCTTTCACGTTTCATATGCATAGCATATAAAAATACGCATCAGATTCAAAGAGACAGATTTTATTCATATTTTACAGGATTAAATTAATTCAAAATAAAATTTTTCAACACAGTTACGGAATATAGACAAAGAAAGATTTATAAAAATGAGACTCATACTGTTACAGATAGTAATTAACTAACACCGAACTGCAAACTCATTGATATCGTTTTTTGGAAGAATAACCGAGGGTAATCACATCACAAAATGCTTATCATTCGATAGGCTTCGCTGTTCCGGAAATGACTTTGCAATACGGGATTGATCGCACCTCGAGATATATATCGCCGGGAATACATTTCTTGAGGAAAATTAAGCATCCGGAAACCGCCTAAAAACGTCTCAAGGACGGAGCACTCATTCTCCGTAGTAATCTTCGGAGAAACAGGATGGCAACTGGAATCTGCGCTTAACCGGATTTCGCGGTGCAAAGAGATTTATATCTTGAACGTAAAACTTCAAAAAGATTTATTTTACTTTCGCCGAACTTCCAGACTTTCAAAAAATAATATCCAAGACGTATGGGAAGCTGGAAAAAAGCTGGACCGAAAAGCTGGAAACATTAAAGACGTTAATGGTTCTTTCGGAGATGAAATGACCTCAGAAGAGGACCAGAAGAAGTACGTGACTGAGGAGGAAGTTGATGAGCACGGAGTCACGACGTGCACGGAGAGAACGCGATGTGGAACGCGTGAGTCTCATGCGCGCGATTCCGCCGCAATCATCAATCAAATGAGCATCGCTTATTGCATGAAATTTTACGAACGGTTTTCGTCTGGAGTCTGGTTCTGAGAGTGAAGACGTATCATCCATCTACGCAGTGATGGTTGATACCATAAAATATGCAAATTAAACGGAGAATAATGTATAATGAAACTACGAAACATGAAATCGCATGAAATGGTACTTCGAGGAGTAAGACCAACTATTTAAAGAAAAAATAAGCATTAAAATAATTGAAAGATTCTGATGATACAAGATTGTAGAAAACGTAATATTGGTGCCGCAATAAAAGGCAGATATGTTAACTGCATTTGTAGCTTGATTTTTACATGATATTACACATAATTTTCCTAAAAACTCACACTACCGTAAGAATAAAAAATAATGTGGAAACGCTAAAAAAAAACATGACAGAGTAGTCGCGATGAAAATATTTAGTTATCAAATAAAAAGGCAGGGTTATGAATAAATTTCGATAATCATTAGGTTTATAATGAGTAGTATTAATAATAGTAATAGTAATACAGAATAATAAATGAGCGTAATAATACAATAATTCAACTGATGTAGAGATAGAGAAATTTTACACTAGAGAAAAAGCTCTTAAGAATTTCCATAAAATGGTCAATTTCTTTCTTTTTCACTTCTATTGCTATTCACGAAAAAGATTTTTTTTGAAAAGGATACAGTATCATCATTCGCACGGAAGTATATACGTTTTCTTTCTGAAATCATCAACTCTCGGATAATTTATGGCCCAACGACAAAAAGCGTAAGAAAATTGTCTCACGAACGTCATTACGATCGTGATCGATTACTAAAGCATTCATAGGATATTCATTAACTTTGAGAGAGAGAGGTTCGCGTGGGTCTTGGGCTGGTTCCTTTGTCAACCGGTAAAACCTCAAGCCCACGCCGATAAACATGGCCTTGCTCCTCCAATGGACAACGCCCAAAGTGCGTGGACAGGTGCGTAGGCGACACGCATCACTGACGTCACGAATTAAATAGCATCTTGGAAAAAAAACAACCGCGATTGTCGATGTTAAGATGCCGTGGGCCATCAACGGATTCGAAGGCTGAATTTTCCAAATAATCGAACGGGAAAACTTTTCTTTGATGGGTACATATTCAGACCGCAATCTCTCACTTCGAGGTTGATTTACGGGAAATTAGATGGTGACATTTGGCTGATTACCGATATGACGAACAAAATTATCATTCATGCTAAACATACAATCCACTAGTATCGTTATTATTATCTTAGCTATTCATTCTATCTTGAGATATAATATACTCTCCACAAGACCGAATTGTAACGAATGAATTATACATGTATAAATATTTATTTTGATAAAGGGTACACATCATGTTGATTAAAGAGTGACCTGAGTGACCAAAATAAATAACTTACAAATAAAAGTTCGCTCTGGACAAAATAAAATTTCAAAATCGTACGTGATCTATTTGACGACGAAAATAAGCACGAATTTTCAAATCTTTACTGGTTATTCAATAAGGACAACAGAGATCAAAGGGTCATAATAAAAATAATTGAGAATAGTAATAAATCGTTGTTAAATTCAGAATTTTAGGAACAGAAAAAGTCGCCCTCTCATTTGTATTTTATAATACAGAAACAAAGGTGATTTTTCAAAGTAAAAGAAATCATCTTCATTCTAAATTTCTATGCGCCTATCACTGAACGATGAAAGGAATAGGTTCCACGGTATATTTAGGAATGAATCAGCGTAGTAGACACGAAAAACAGACTGAAAACTGGTAGCAGAAAAATGACTTTAAAAGAATACAGAAATCTCTCAAAACCGGACACTATCGATGATTTTAAGCAAAGGTTGCACTCCTTACATTAAATAACAAAAATTATATCGGAAAGGGATATTTGAGAACATAGACTTGGATTCTTGGGATCGAAGCTCACAGTCGCATGAAGTGGTCCATTGGCATGAGAGAACGCCATCGAAGATTACGCAGCTTCACGGATCTTCCAACCGATTGCAGATTCCTTCGGATCGATAAGTATCGAATGTTCCCACGCTTACGAGTACAATTCATCTCCGTAGCAAACCATTGAGGATTGAAATCGACGCAATCCATCGCCGCCCACGCCGTACTAAGATGAATCGGAGGGACATTTGATTATGGAGATGCAGAAGAGAAAAAGCACACAGGTAGATACAGATGATGTTGAGAGGGGGGGAAGGGGGAAGAGAAAAAAAAGTCTTGTGATAAACCAGAAGTCTATGCATAAAACCGTGAAAATAAACACTTCCTCCCGAGGTCTGGCGTTATGCAACTGAAAGAATGAATGGCTGAAAAAGCACATAGGTTGCGTGATTCCCACGCCAAGGCCGTCATAGTTCGAATTATAAAAAGGAAGGTGCCATGGAAGACGTACAAGTCACAAATCACTGACATGGAAAACGAACCTTACCTATTCAACGCTTTGACTGTTACAAATACGTAAGATTCTGTTAACCTTGGAAATTTAATTTGCCTTTATCTTTTTTCTGTTGGACGATATTTTATTGAATGAACATTCATTCAAGATACAGATTCTATCTTTAATTCAATTAAGTTTATAAATTTTTGTTTGATTATTTGAAATTTTAACAGTATTAGAATATATTCTATAAAATTCTCATTAAAAGTAAAATTGATATCTATTTTAAATACGTTACCATCAATTTGATACATTTATCAATATGATGGAAAAAATTAAACAATACAAAATATATTTTAATCCATAGTTCCTATGGAGAATCTTATACAAAATTCTACTTTAAAACTTTCAACTGTCTCAAACACGAGCATTAGAAATTCGTTATATTACTTATGTAAGAAATTGCGCATTTCATCCTCCAAAAAAAGCAGTTTGAAAAATTAATTTCTGATTTGCTGAATCTCATGATACAACAGCGAACAAACCAGGTATCGCTACGCCTCATTTTTTAAAGTTGGCAATAAAACTGTCTGTCTGAATTTTAAACAGATGATAAGCGAGTTGATTGAATTGGAAATTTCAACCAAAAAGACGTACGAACACAAAATCTTCGAAGCGGACCACCCTACCCTTGATGTTATCCAGGAACAAAACAACGAAGAAACTTAATAAGCAACCTTCCGGATGTGAACGCCAGCTGATTTCATCGTACTCAAATTTCCTTAGCGACGGAGTCGTAAAATTGTGTCGGGAGAGAAGATAATCTGCACGCGTGGGTAGCTATGGTCGTATATGGAAGCGAAGGCGTAGTAGTAAGTAATGGATATGCAAACTCGGATGATACGTTTCGAAGGCGGCCGACCGACTGTAAGACCAATGAAAAAGGACTCCAAATTGATAGTTCCGCTGTTCAATTCACTCCTAAAAGTGCTTCTGTCTTTTGCTACCGCGTCCAGATTATGACGCAAACCTCTTTTTTCGCAAACGCTTCCGAATAGCAAAAAAAAGACGCGTCGTTTGAAGGGAAAGATGAAGACGACTTCCGAAACGCAAGAATTACCTAACAAGTATTCGTTTGGGGGGAAAGAAAGCATGCGATGAAAACAATGAGGGTGATTTTATGTTGCACAGGAGAGAATGTGACGCAAGGGGAGGCGATGTGCAACGAAACGCCTTCAGGTGACGTGACGTAAGGGTGAGAGAGGTAAAGAGGAAATTGAATTCGTTCTCGTGACACGCGAAGCTGGAAATTTGTGCAGACTTAATAAAGTTTTTTGCCAAGTGGGGGAGCAGTGTAAGATTATTAAAGACTTAACTTCTTTTCAAAAAAGAGGAATTGTTTAACTTGTTTGGCTTGAGAGGAATAATTTAACGAACATTTTGCCCAATTTGACTTTCGTTATAGGAGTAGAGTCGTTATGATATTTTGACATAACGTTATTTTTAAGTGTACACTCTCACGTGTTTTAAAGTTTTTTTTCGTAACCAACGTCACGAAGATTCTAATTACGTACGTAGATAATGCTTTGCTAGTAAATAAAAGATTTGTTTTTGAATCGCTACGGGATGAACAGTTATGGTCGAGAATCTATCACGTTCGTTAACTACGTTTGTAACCATTTTGTGAATTCTTTATTGGCTTGTAATAATTCATCACATGATGAGAATGGATCTCTCGTATATCATTATGATATTTATATTGAAGACTATTGTTTCCACAACAATAAGGTAATATGTACTACTACGAGTTCTATATAGGTTCCACGAAACTTCGTCTCCTAATTCTACATCATTATTTTCGCGGTTTTGCAATCGAAATATTTGCTTTTCCAAAGGATAATATTAAATTTCACATCACCTATAGTGAATATCAAATTTATCAAAATTTCAGTCCATTAGTTGTGTATAAGTGTTAAATTTTTAAACGTTAAAATTTTAGAGCAATTCATACACTTTTATATTTTATTTGAGGGATGATACAAATGATCCGGAAGGAAATGATTTTACCAAATCATAAATATAAAATGCAGAGCTTAATTCGAAAGCCATTTCTTTTACCCTTACAAGCACTCAGTTTCGCAAGATTTGCACTTCGCGGCTGGAAAGTAGAGGAACTTCCCGCGGGAGTGAACTGAATTCGATATCTCGAATATCCGCATTCCAAAGGATCGATCGGGAACGATATCGAACAATGACTCGAAGTCCCGCGCCAGCGACGGTTCAATGATGAGGGAAATTGCGTGCGCGAATTCGCAAAGGCTGATCACGAGAAGAATAAGAATTCGAACGTTTCCAAAGTCTATAACGCACTGACTCTAAAAGCTATTGGTAATGGAAAATTATGGAAGAGGGAATGCCCTCTCCTCTTCTCCCACAGCACTCTTGAGGGAATATTAAATACGAGAGGCGAAGGAGGAAGTGTGTGCGTACATATTAAACCGATAAGTTTCACTTCCCGTATTACGTAACTGTTTGGATTGAAGGGAAGAATTTACGATCGACTTGAACTGGAAGACGGCATCCATCACTACATCTTTAGATGCGGCTTCGTGAAAAATTGCTTGAATTCATTCGGAGAAGATAAATATAATAAAAATGAATATTAATCTTCTTAATTAAAATCTCATCGATCTTATATAGATAACATACTTTTTGGGACCACCACTTACAAGTTTTTCGTAATACATTCTTCTACGACTCCTTTTAACCAAAAAGCCAGAAAGTTTTGATAACGTTATATCAATCAAAAATTGTTGAAAATCTAAGATTTAAAGTTATCAAAAACTTTCTGGGTATATAATTTGTAGAACAGGCAGAATGAATAAGAATATCGGAGTATGTAAACTTTATTTCAATCGGAAATGGTCGAAAAACTAAGGTTTAAAGTTTACAAAAACTCCGATATTTTTATTCATTCTGCCTTTTCAACAAATTAACACTTCCGGAAGAAGAGGTACGTTAACTCGGTCCGTTAGTAGCTCATCCACTTTACTTCAAGAGTTTCAATTCAATTAACGAGAGCGAAAATAACACGTGAGACGAAAAAGTCTAGTCTATGGGCTCCTGGCCGGCTTCCCTTTCACTTGCATAGAAAAAAAGGAGTCGAGAAGACATTTCCGCTGAATACTAGACTTGGAACGATGTTATTACGTTCGAAAGGTTTCGGTTAAGCTGCGAAACGAATTTCTCTTCTATAATAGGACAAATATAACTTCTTCTTTTACACTTCACCCAAAAGCCGATGGTTTAGCAGTTCCAAGACTAGATTCGGTCGGAAGGTATAAAAACTGGACCCGTGGAAACGAAAGCTTCAGACGAGGAAAGAGGAGCTAAGGGAGGGTGAAAATAAATGTGAGCACACTCCAAATATATTTAACGATCGAAAAAGGATGCGTGGCTTTACTATTTATAAAGTCTTAGCTTATGAGTGAAAATTCAGTATCACAAAAAAGATTGAATTAAGTGACGAATGAATTGGTGTCGTAAGAAAAAAATAGTAGGTCGTTCGATGAATCAGAAGATCTACTATAAAAATCTATTCCGGAATTCATGGTGATTTATAGTTTATATCAACTAATCACGTATACACAAGCGGTTGACATAGCAACGTAACATTTACACCTTGGAATAAAACAATATAAAACTAAGAAAAGAGGAAAATGTCATTCATAATTGAGACTCGACTTCTTCCAAGACGAATTTTAGGTTGAAATTCACGGTTATTTCTCACATTTTCGTGAGGGTATTTCCCAGATACATTTCCTACACCTATCAGTATAGTACTATTCTAGTTGTACAACATTATAATAATCCATTACTACAGAGACAGTTCAAATCAATTGGCTATTTATAATAGCAATTAAATTTAGAGGGCAAATTTCACATAGGTGTTATTAAAATACGAGATCAACTCAATGGCTCCAGAATAGCTGGATAGTGGCCATTTTCGACTGTTACATAACCCCTTGCAGACGTTCTGATGATGATAGGAGCTTTTATCGAGAGTAAGATTTGCTCGTAAAAATTAGCACACAGTCTAATACGTAATATTGAAAACACTTCCGCACGATTAAACAGACGCTTACATTCCATTAAGATTTTCTCGTGAGAGAGTGACCGGTCATCTCGTGAACATAAAACAATACATAAATCCATTTCCAAAGTCGAAAAGGAACGACATTTTTGAACGGTCGACGAACCGAATCGAAATAGAGACCGGTAGAATGTGGAGACGCGGGAAAAAAACGGGAAGGCGATCCAAAGAAAGCATTCGACAATTGTGAAGCAAAAAATGATTTGGAAGATAGAGGAGTGATGCTGGAGAAGATGAGATGCTGGATAAGATGAGATGCTGGATGAGGAGTAAAGTTAGGTATTAACGATACAGGAACGCTATTTATTTTTAATCGAATTATTCACTCTTCTAAATCGAGCGGGTCAGTATACTACATCGGAACCCCGTCCGATTTTAAAAGGAGAGAAGGGTAGTTGAGCATTGCGAGCCCTGGGAGTGATGCTGAGTAAAATGCTCTCTTCCCTACTCACGAGTATTTATATTGTCGCCACTTGCGAGGATAGCAATTTCCTCGTTAAGCGCTAACACACACACACCCCGTTAGCTTACCGTTCTCTTTCAATGAATCAATCGACTGACAAAGATAAGGGACGCTGATTAGAGCGTAGAAATTCAAAATTCAGTCGATAAGGGTTTAAACTCACATTTCCCTACGCGTTCATCCACACATTTCACCTGAGATTTGATTTAAGACGTTGAGATGTTTACTTGGGAGGAAATTTCTAACGGAAACGAACTCTGTCTGGCACAGCCGAGCTCCGAATCCAGATCTCCTTATCTCCGCATAGAGTTGCTCTATCCGATTGAGCTATCTCGCCACAGCAATCTGACATTCCGTTAAGGGATACTTAGAAGGCGTTGTTGGTTCGTAAGAGGAATTGTCCCTTCTCATGGCGTCCATACAAAGAAGTGGGAAGGATAGGTCTTCTTAAGGTTAACACAGCTGAAGACCTGTGTAAACTCAACGGTAAAATGGTGCAGCTATGAGATTTTTTCCAAGGAGAAATCGACATGAAAAAATTTGACGTGAAATTCAGCGGGAATTTAATACTTTTGTCATGTGTGTTTAAATGTGGAAAATTACCTGGCAGAACGACTTTTCGCGCATAGCTCCATCTCAACCTTTTATTAATGAGGAATATTTTTGATAGACCTCTTTATCATGAAATTTGAATCACTAGTTAAAGATACTTCCTTCCTAGATTTGTTTTGAGTTCTACTAATGATTTAGTTATTCTTCCAAGTAAAAAATAGACCACATAATTTGTATTTTCAACAACAGAAATTTATTTAACGTTACTGCTTTCTAAAAGAAGGTTAAAGATGTCAATAATTTAAACTAAAACGTACAACTTTTATTAGAGCTCTACACTGAATTAGAATCGTAGTTTCAAGAGAACTCAAAATTCTATTCCAATATCTCTCACTTCATATATAAAACCAATCGAATCCAAGAAAGCTATCTCTAAACGAATTAAAATCTTTGAAAATCCATAAATTTGAATAAATGACTCAGAATATGGCAAACATAATTACCTCAAAAAACGTAAACACAATAAAAACGCGATATTATTTGGGTACTACATCTTGACTCAAACAGATGTCTCTGGGGACAACAAAACAATCACGTATCCTCCGGATCGATTTAATTTATGCCGATGGCTATCGCACTTGAGATCCGCTGTCTCCATGTCAACAGCGATGGCCACAAATCAATTTAGCCTCAACGCAAACACAGCCAACCGAATCAAAACAACCCTTTTATTAGATGGCTCCTTCATAAAATGGCTGATTCATTACAATGATCTAGCATTTTCGAATTCGTGAACAGGGAGAAGGTTTGATGGTTAATTTGAAGTGCGAACAGCTATTAGTAGGACGTCGATTGTGTGATTAAACGAGGTCATTTGAATATCGTCATGACAACGCTCTCTCTACCGCCGCAATTGACTCAAAATTCCCCACTCCTTTGACAGTAGATTGACGCGATGAAATACACAATTGAGAATGGTTATGGAAAATGTATGACAGTTTCATACAGTTTCAGATGTTGTTTATACTATGATAATGATAGTAGCAATATTATGTTTCTTTTTATGAGCCAATTAAATCTATTAAATTATAGATAAGTGGACTGTATTACATGATTATTATTTGATCTCGTGCTGATTATAAGGCTCGGTCATTTTTTAGCCTACACTCATCAGAAATAAGAGGGAGGCTCATAAAAGATTATGAACGAGCGGCCAAAATAATTTATTGCACTCTTTCGTAATAAATTATTTCAACACTGTATTTTCTACTAATATTGAAGAGAGATAATTAATTACGATTGTACAATGGTTGCGGTTGATTCAATTACTTCAGAGGCACTTTCCCTTTCATCGCCATGACAACTTGCTCATTAAGTACTCCGCTGCCCTTACTGACCAACTATACCCGAGTTGATTATTCTAAAACTTTCAGCTAATTTTGCATTACGAGTCGAATGAGAAATGATTCATGGATTCCTGATTGTAGCAAAAAAAGTTTTCCATCACATAATTAGAGCAAAAGATACAAGTTTCCCTTTTCAAGAAAGATGCCGGTAAGTCACTTCATCAGAGGCTATTCATAGGACCATAGCACGTATTTTTTTTTCTTAATCCATGATCCCGAAGGTCTAATTCCGTGCGAGATTCCTGTCTTTTGGACTCTTCCAGCCGAGCCTCTTTTTTCGAGAAGGAAGAGAAGAATCCTTTTATCGTGTAAAACGGCTTTATTCCTTAATACTCAGATAAATCCGCGCAGAGCTCTCCTTTCGAAAAAAAAGAACGCCACCTCAATTCAGAGCGAAAATTCGGCACTGTCCGAAACCAGGTTTAATTCTACTAACAAAAGGGACTGCTAATTTTCGCATTTGTGTTTGACATCAATAGACCTTTCATATGGGGGAAATTTGATTATGAGGGACTCAAAAGGAATCCGTTCCGGCCGAATGACGTTCGCCTCAATGACTACCTTTCATATATAATAGCTCTTTTCAGAGATATTTTAATCTCATCCATAAATACATGTTTTATGTGACCGAATAACATGACATGGAAGAGATTTCACAAAACCATCCTCTTAAAGATTACATTCAACATCGTCACAGCTGTCAATCTGAGACAAAGAGAAGCTTTCTACCTTATCGATTCAAGTAGATAATGTTAAGTTGAAACTTATAAGAGTAATTTTCTCAATAGAGAGATCCACATCCAAACAATTGCAATCCTTTTATCATTCAGGGATTATTTAAAAATCAAAATCAGAAGAATTCTTTAAAGCAAAAATATCAATGTGAATAGCAATTTTAGAACCCTGTCAAGTCAAGAAATAACTACAAATTAAGAAATTACTCGAAACCAAATAGCTGTGAATTTAATCGCATTATTAACAATGATTCAAAACAATAAATCAACTAAATTGTAGCAGGGTATTATTGTCTTCGAGAGAATGGTGACTTAACAATACTTGGTAGATATACTCGCATAAAATAGCTACGTAACAAGGAAATGTTATTCAGTCAACTTCAATACTGTATTACGTTCATAGATAACTCCGTGAGGATGTAATGTGACGAGCTTAAAACTGAAAAATACCTCGCCATCATTCTTGAGATCGACATTGAGATCTTAATAGCTTTCCTTTTCCTTGCATATTCCTCAGATTAGGATAACGTTACTCTGTGTATACGGAAATAATGTCAGTGAATTACGCTTTTAAAGGAGAAATCACAATGAAGACTGAGTTAACTTCAACTCCGTAAAAAACGAATTTAAGCTCCGAAAAGATTTTGAGACTAATAGAATAAAAACTGAATAATCTACAAAATAGAGCCCCATCGAAGGAGATCGGATTAGCAATTTGGGATCGGGGCGTGGGCGTCGGCGTAGGTTGCCTCTCCTCCTCCGCTTACGTCACCATCCCCTTCTTCTACTCCCCCCCCCCCCCGCGAGGTCAGGGAACCGCTCAAAGGGACGGCACATATATACTCGGAGAATTATCCTTTTGGTAACACTTTATGAATACTTTGAAGAGAAGAGTGCAGACTTGGACGTATTGGAGAGTATCATAGCAACCTATATAAACAGCATAAATTACGGCCCAGAACTCTTTCGAATACAGGATACACGGTCAAACTCTACCGCCTTTTCTTATTAAATTTTTAAAAAAACCACCGTTACCTCCTTCATAATATCAGAGTTAAATAAAATTAGTAAATTCGTTTTGAAGATAAAGCTTAATACTTAATGAAATTTTTCTACTGCCTTCACACCGTGCTACGTCATTATCCGATGTATTCCGATACCAAATTACTAATTTTACAACGTATTCATCAACTGAGACCTCGTTTCGCTGCAACAGGAGGATTCTTTTAAAATTATCTCGTATCTAACTTCCTACTATTTACGTTCCAACTTCATTATTATCATTATCATCGCTTTTCAGTTTCGAACGTTATACCGAAACGAGAATGACTTCGTTAAAAATGCCAGAACTTACTTAACAATTAATTTTACTTGTTTATGAATTGTTGAATGGTAAGGATTCAAGTGGTAGGCTCTATTGGTACTCTGACAGTCTTCTATAAATTAAAATGATCGCTAGTATATTAGACAAAAAGAAACCTCCAGATTGCTTTTGGTCCCGCCTTCGACATAATCAAGGAGAACGTCGCGGAGACTGAGGTTGTCTGGGCGACAATTATTTATATGTCGAAGCTGCCTTTTATTCCTCTTCGTCTTTGAGCAGCTGCGTCCACGAGATAGACGAGAGACTATGTGACGTCACGATCTAGGAGTCTATGAGAATTTTCGAACAGAAATCACTGTGATCGTTCTACTTTTTCCTTAAAGTCGGAACGGGCTTCCGTGCCTTTATTCGATGACGATTTATTATATTAAGATGATAAACACAAATAATTATCAACATAAGTCTAAACAAACAAACAAACATTCGAATGAGGTTCCTCAAACATATAACAAGGTCGTTTGATACTTTTTATCGATAAGTATACAAGAAAAATCTTACTCAACCATTACAAGGATGTAACAGCAAGGAAATAAATTCTTTACTTCTTAGCCAATAGAATTATTTAATACAAACATTACGCAAAGAAATTCGGCCTCCGGATACTGTAAAGTATTAAATTAAATGAAATCAATGTGAGAAGACGTGACTTCGTGGAATGCCATAGTAATAAAAACTACTTTTTTCCACAGAAAATTTTCTGTGGAAATTTACAAAGTTGTTTTTATTATTATATTAAACTAGTATTTATTTCATGATTTGTTGTAATAACAGCGATTTCTAAGTTTTGTGTTAATATGTTATTCCGTACTAAGCACATTAATATAAAAAACTTCAACAGTCTACTGTAATGTATGAATAAATTATTCTTAGTCTCTAGTGTTTTGTTTGAAGTAGATTGATTCCATGAAATTCTTTGACTCGTACAATGTAGGCATTTTGCAATATTCTGCAATGATATATTTTCATTTATTCACATTCATATTTCCACCGATTTCTATATGATATGACATGTTCTTATTTCCTTTAAATTTGCGAATATGAAATCAGTATGAATAAAGAGAGTAAATAAAAGAGAGATATCAAATTTCGATAGAACCTTTATAACCAAAATCGGATTATCAATTCACTCTCAGGGATATGTTGAGACTCCAGCTTTCTAACTCAAGGAGGCGAAGTTTTGTCAACCCAAACTTCTCAGGAGGATGGAATTGCAAAACTTTTGTCGTACAATAGGAAAAGGAGGATATGACTTTTATTTATTTTCTATTCTCGTAAGAGGCATTCAAGGAATACTTTTCTGGTAGAAAGAAAGGAAAATAACGCTCACAACGGATGAGATGAATTTCAATGATCCAAAAAAACCATCCTTACCATAATCTTTCCTTAAAATCTCGTCCCCGATTCTTGTTTACACTGATCTAGCAGAGAAGACACTGCATCCAAAATGCACAATATATCACACGCCCTACAAAAAGCCGAGGTCGAACAAACTTAATCTGCCCCAGGACAATATTCGAATGTAGATCTTGAGGATGTACCGAGCAAAAGTTTTCCGATTCTTTGCGAAATGACACACTCCCTGTGAAGCCAAAAATTGAAACTTACAAAGCAATGAAATTTCAATATCTTCGTTATCCTACAACTCATAAGAAAATTGTAAAAATATGACTCCATAGGAAAATAAAGTGTTTAGTATTCAAATAAATGAATAGAACCTGAATGAAAAATTACGTCTATGGAATAATTGGCACTTATTTATGTAATAATTCTTCAAAAGGCGAAAAGCTTATCTGATACTAGATCTGTCCATAAACAGAGAAAAAAATTTATAGGTAAAAATAGGTTCAAAGTTAAGAAACAATAAATCTAAAACCAATGGTTCGCATAAATATTTTCTGGCATTAATTGTTTGCTTATAGTATTTATCTGAATACATACAAATATTAAATAAATCTTTTTGAAAAATTATTAGGAAAATACATCAATTTATTAGTTAATTCTCATACATCATACTAACATACTTTAAACATGAATTTTAAGACATCGTATCGGAAGTGGATGCAGTCAACCGGAAATACAAGGACAATGAACAATATTTCAAATCTAATGGTATATTTCACATTCAAAGATTGTTCTCTTTCTCCGTTCTTCGCCCTCGGAAGGAAGACCGTTTTCGCCCGCAGACATATGCATAGGAAATTCCCTTCGATGAATTATTCCACACCTATTAGAGTGTGTTTCCGCGGAATAAATCGGCCATTACGCACGGGGAAGATGCGTGCGCACGCATGAACAGATCTCCTTAGCCAGCGAATAATGGATATCCTCCGTGCTCTAGGAATAGCCAGAGACCCTCGGAGGTAGTGAACCGCGATGAGCTGGGAGGCAGAGACTTTACGTCGTCTGCTCTTAAATAAAGCTACCGAAATACCCGACGAAATGATTAAATGGTTCTCGAAGAGGGAGCGGATAGTGACCGGTGGAAAGGAAGACGACGGCGAGATGAAAGTATCGATACCGAAAGCTTTAACACTGTTAACTATACCAATACATCGATATTGAATATATACTACCGAAAGCTTTAATACTGTTAACTATACTAATGCATCGATATTGAATATACACTACTGATACATCGATATTGAACAAATGCCGGTAAAATTTTAACAAAATCTCTTGACGATGTAATAGGAACTGAGAAAGTCGTACGTACAGGATGAACAGCGAATGGCCACGGTACATCATTCCAATCTCAAGAACAACGATCAAAAAAAAACCAGTTGATCATCTTCACATGTTATAATTTAAAAATGATGACGAATAATTTTGAAGAAGTGCGATCTAAACAATGAAAACTGACGAACTAAACCGTAGTGGTTCAACGGGAGAGTTTTTAACAACTTCGATTGTTAAGAGTTTTATGTTTACTGCAAGCTAGTTAGCATTCACTTTACAAAGATTAAGGTTTCAGTATTCGAATGCATCTGTTGAAAAAGGTCAAACAGAGAGAATTAAACTTCACGTTTTGCTATAACTATCGAATACACTCATACATTTTCTAATGAAAATTGTAGCTTTCTGTTATAGTCAACAAATGACCATAGCAACAACAATGGGTTCATTATCATGACAAGCAAATTGCTTTGCGGTGACACGTCTAATTGTTTGATGTATTCAAACTTGAACAAAGTAAATAATTGAACGAATAAAAAAAATAAAAGAGAAAATTTTAGCGTGCTATATTTTCTTTCTTATTTAACCAAGAGGAAACTTTTAATATTATTTAGTCAAAAATATCCTTTAGAGAGATAATAAAGTAAATAGCTGAAAAATTAAAATACGGTGTGGCCTGATATCGGTTTATATAGAAGCCATGAAATAATTTTACCCTGAATTGAAAGTGGTGTAAACACAACGATGTTGGAAAAATCTTAATCGCACATACTACAGGTTTGTCATTAAAGACTATGATCAGTAAACGGCTTGGGAAAACCCCTTTATCTTCGGTTATCAGATGGAGAAAGTTGAAAATGAAAGGTTCATGAGACAATACAAGGTGAGATAATTGTTATTGACTCAATAATCATATTGATGTACGTAATATAAATTTTCGTGACACCGTCTGTGAGAGTCAAAACTGAATTTCATAGAACGCTCCAAAAGTAGAGCAAAGAAGACAAGAATGGAATGCGAAGAAGTTTTTGTTAGAATATGAATCAAACAACGTGTTAGCTTAACGACCAATTGTTACGATATAACTAAAAATAGTAGGAAAAATAAGCCTGATTCATAGCAATGTTCCTACGTTGCATTCAAACTTCCAAATTTAGATGATTTTACGGTATCCATGCTCGAAAATGAGGAACTGGACTAGGTTCATCTAAAAATATCTTCATCACCAACTCTTCGCTGGGCTTAACGCTTTCTCAAAAACCCACTTTTCCTCTCCACCTGTCTTCCTTAGAAAACTGCTTCGCACCAGGTGCACTCACAATCATTTGCGTAACACTATAGTTGGATAACATGATCTCGCCTAATCTAAGAGTAGTCCAGCCCCTACTTTGGTTGTACGAGTGAGGCAAGTTAATATTATTTATCGAACTTCAATATGGTATTATTCGAACTTGTACTCGACATAAAGACCGTTATTCTATCGATTCCTACCCTTTTACGACTAATTTCTCAAAATCCTTCCGTCAATGAGCCGTAATACGCCAAGAGGTGCGAGCTGATATTAATTTTCGGAGTGAAAATCGCTCGCTGATGGCTATTACCTTCATCAGACTCACCTTGAGGGAATTTCCTTTAATATTCTCCCTCTAGCGGCGAGACAGGAAAGTAAACGATGTAACAATGAACAAAGGAGTACGGATAGATTAAAAATAGTCGTCACTCATAATTAGTAGCTGAAAATAGCTCTCATTATGTTTATTAGAACAAACATATGCTAATCTTAATCCAAAAAGAATTAATTACAACATTATTATATCAAAAAAATCGTCAACATGCACTTTTACAATAAATGGCGAAGGTAGATTTCGTAAACGATCGCAAAATGGAAAACTTTTATAGAATGGATGCCAATTTCCTTATAATTTAAATTTAAAATCTTAAACCTTAAAAAAACATCATAATATCAATATGATTCATCACATTATGACAGAAATAGGGGGGAAACCTGTAAAACATTGTTTTATCAGTTGAAATGACAACACATCTGAAAGTAGTCATCCACCATGTAGTAGTACGACGAAGTCAGACTTCATTTCCATTTCAGCTGAATTCTGAATTCTTCCTGATATTATAATAACCGAGTCATTAATCAATATCCTCAATTTATTGAGATAAAATCGAAAATTGTCGAATTTTAAAAGAAAAAGTTTCAATGGAATTCCCTACTCTCACTTATTGGAAGTGGAGGATTCTACGACCTTTCTTCCTCAAAAAATTTCTTTCAGCCAGAAAGTTGCTTCTTCCGAAGTAATTATTTTAACGAGGAAGTGGTAGCCGGTTTTCACTCAACCCTTCATTTTGAAATCGTCGAATTTGAGAATGATATGAAGAACTATTCAGGTGTATTTATCTCAAAGTATTTTGAAAATAGAGAACGTCTTCCTTTTTGAACTAAATGAAAGATGAAAAACTTTGTGGCAGCACTAGAATCAGAAGTAGTAAATCTCGAAGATTGGTGTACTTATTATCACGATTGGTTTATTGAACATGTTTGGTTGATTCACTCTAAATAAATTTCAAAGATGCTTTAGGATTTACCATTCGCCTCAGTTTTAGTCAAGATCTACCGGATTAAAATTAATCGCGATATGTTAGAAAAAATTATTTGTTATCAAACTAAATTAGGATATTTTCTCAAGCGATATACACTTCAATAATATATTTCCTCTCGCAACATTTGGACAACGGCTTACAAACCTTCTGGTTAACATATTCACTCAAGTTTCCTCTGCGATATAAATTAGAAAGAGCCTTTTAACTATCATTACAATGAAGTTCATCGGAGAATCTGGAAATGAAAAAATTCCGCCATTGAAAACTTTACCCGGAGATCCAATCAGGTGCACTTAAAATTCATAAACCCACAACAGATCATATACATCTGTGTGTAAAACTCCCCCCGCAGATAATCGGGGGGAATAATCCCTACAAATAGTCATAGCCTGAAAATTAAAGTGAGAAATATTTCATGGCCGTACAACGAGGTTTGATAAAGAAACTCCCATCATTAAAAGTCCTACCTCAAGAGTATTCCAATTAAGCCCTGCTGCCACTTTCACCATCTCGAGCTCATTAGATGGGACCCCGAAGAAAATTCTGTTACGCGCTCGTCTAAGAAACTGCACTCCGGTTTACTAGATTAATTCATCGATCCATTTCGGGTATCGAAACAAAGAGTTAGAGCAGAGAGCGGTTATATGCGAGTTGTCATATACTGCTATTAACATGTTCACTTTTTTTACTATAGAAACTCCCCTTATTCATAGAATTCCAGCTTTAAGTAAGAGCATTTCAAGTAACGAAAAGTTTTAACATTATTACCGGAGAGCAAATACTCAAGAAAAATTGATGACATTAATATTTCACGTAAAATATAATAGTTTCTCTTATTACAGTTCCAAGGCGTCCACACAAAAACGTCAAAAAGTATTCACTTCTAAGAAAATAAAAGATTCGTGCTCGGTTTTCCAAAACCTTTCCAAATACTTCAAAATATATTTTCACCCGAATAGGCATAGGCATTATTTAAGTCAGTTTCATAAATTTCATAGATAGATACGTGATGAAAGTGACATCGTGATATGAACGTTCCTCACTAGAGTACGATTTATCACTTAAAGTTCTTTCAAACAATGAAATAAAGTACGTCACAGCGAAAAGTTACAACAAACAATTATAATAGATAAACAAGCGAAACACGGTTCGTGTTCAAAATACACCAACAGTTGAAAATATGAAATTCATTAACAGAAAATGATCGACAAAAATTACATTTTCAAATAAGTCAATAAAAATAATACCTTTTTTACACATTTTATAATCATAATATTTCTTAAAAAGTTTATAAAACCATTATAAATTATTTATTAAGTATTATGAACGATTGACTTCTTCCTCAATCTTTATTTATGGTTAATAATCCTCTAAATAAGATCCATTTAATTTATTAGCGTAAACGAGCTACATTTCAAACCATTCTCGCGGTTCTTTTCAAGTTTAAAAGGCTCGTGATGACAACTCCTTAATAAGTTCAATAGATCGCAATAAGATACGCACTTGAAAAGAAGTAGGCGTATAGAGACAAATTCGGTAGACACAACTTCCTAAAAATTCTCGCTCTAAAAAAGTACGGTGTAGTTAGCAAAATGATTTGCGACCTGAGACAACTGCGAATCGGAGATTATGCGGACAGATATATATATATATGAAAAATATAAATCCGCAGATTGAGAAGGATGGAGAGCTGGGAAACTTAATCGCCATCCCTCTGGTGAGAAAGAAGAAAACGAAGGACTCAAAGGGGGAGATCTCTGGGAAACGTTCCAGCGGTATTTGCGTCCGAAACAAAAATACAAAGATTCGAATAAGCTAAAACAAAAAAGGTACGCAAAGGTAAAAATACGGAAATCGCGAAGCGAACTCGGGAAATTATTCAATCCCGTTCCTTCCTTTATTGTTTAATCGAGATTTTTGTTCGAGAGAAGCCATCGTTATTACGACATAGTTATCGATGTTATGGATGGAATGACATCGGAAAAAGATTCCCGAGGGCATAAATGGGCGTAAAACGTGACGAAACTGGTCGGGTGAGAAAAGAGATGTGAACTTGGACACTTATTATAAAACTCTCACGGAAACGAATGGAGGAAACATTATCGCGCTCGAAATTCAGATATTTGACACCCTATCGGCTTCCAGCGCGCAATCACTGTTAAAGAGAAGTTTGCGAAAAAATGAACGTCAATAAAACATAATATTTAAATAAGATAACTGAAAGAAGAAGAAAAATTTTCTTCAATTGCCTAAATAATTCACTCCTAAATGATCATCCCAAAATTCTATAGCTTAGCAAAGGAATTTAGACGTAGTTTAGAAAACAAAAAATGGGAATATTTCGATCATATTTTATCAAAATATTTCCAGATGGTTGTATCGACACAAAAAATTGCGAAAAACTACGAAAGAATCTTCAAGAACCATTAAAATGAACTATACAAATTGGATAGATGGTAATCAATGTTGTACAGAAAAAGTTGTTCTATTTCTCAAAGAAAAAAAACCATCAAAAATGTTTCAGTATGCTCTGAAAGATGACACAATTCGCAGCTTATACATCTAACTATAATACTTTCCGAAAACCTGACATGGGGAAGCCACATTGAATATATTCTTTCTAAGGCGAATAAAAATCTCCAGGTCTTAATGAAAAATGACGCGCAAAGGCTACTAGATACGTAGACCGAAGGCTCAACTAGGATAACAGCGAAAGTAAAATGCTTGATATGTTATGGTTGGATTTGGTGTTGTTATGGAGACATGTTTATATTTACGGGTATAAAAGACTTGGAATTCGATAGGAGAATGGGAAGAGCTGAATTTCGTTCTGAGAATTATATCGAAAGTGCTATTTTGAAATAAAGGGAAACAAACAGAATACTTATATAGAAAAATATTCATCAATTATTACATAAATGAGAGAACGTAATAATTTACCTCGATGATTTCTCATTCCAACTTGGATAATCTAATGTTTTTATTGAAACAAACATTTATGAGATATGTATGTAATATGAGATATTTACTAACAAAATTTTTAAAAATAAAATTAATAAAATTTTTATCAGCAATTAATCAAACCAGCTATCATTGATTCATGGTCCGGTCCGCAAACTTTCTTCACCGAAAAGCTGATATTTTACATTTTACGGATACAATTGAAGTTGGTATCATTTCCTCAGTAATTCATTGAAAATGAAGTGAAAAACGTATCCCGTTAAAACACGGAATATTAGTCCCCATTACACCACAATAATTAATTTCCACTAATTAAAAAAAATCGGAAATCTTATACACAACAAACTCCTGATACGTACGGAAGCAAAAAATAATGATCGCGCATATTTCACAAATATTTGAGAAAGACCTTCGTCATTTGCAAAGTATAAGAGCCTTAGGTTAGCAGATAGCGAATTTCTTTTACACCAGAGCCATTAAATCGAAACCTTCTTCTCCGAGCGTGTTCCAAAAATTCATACGAACGATTCCTGGGATACAGCGGTGCTCCTGACAGATTTTCTTGGCTGATTAATAAGATATGAAAATTGGTATGCGACGGAATCCGGTTGCCAAGGCAAGAAATAATAGCGCACGAAGTTGAGATTTTTAAGCTCTTAGGTTTCCACAGCTTGAGAAAAGAGTAATTCCCTTTTTGTAGTGCCAATCTTTTCTATTAATTAGACTGTCGTTCGCGTCCCAAATTCTTCCGAATCCTTTCCTACACATTAAAAACTTAAATATGATTATGATTATTTGTTGGCATATAATATGAAAATAGTGCTTTCTAATAGATCCAATATATCTAACGTTCTCTTTCACCCTTTACCATGGGATGACTAAATGGTAAACTAATTGAAAATAGAATATCATCAGAGAATATACTTGCTTAAAAAGACTGTCCTAGATTAGAAGATCCTTGAAGCTGATTGGAAATTAAAAATAACAGAAAGAATTGAGTGTAAATCGTCAAGTAGGAATAAGAAATTAGTTAATTTTCACGAGAGAGAAATCAATTGTCTAGCCAATTAAACAAAAATAAACACAAATAACGAATACATCAATTCCATTGGGAAATTAGGGAACAGTATTTTGAAACTTTTTGAAACATTCACTCAACTAAATACTCAGATTTCTTACTTTATGATGGAAAAGAAGCAAAACATACTTCGAGTGTAATTTTCACTTGCATAAAACTAGCTACTAATTCATACGTTATGAAGTCAATCCTTCGAGAGGAATTTCAACAAACATCAGGATAGTATGAGAAGTACATCATTAACTGCTATAGCGATTTTCAGGGACTAACTTCCAGCAATGCTTTCTACCCAAGGATTCTCACCCCTCCAACTCCTCTCGTAGTTGGCAGGACTCCCATTCTTCGCGCGTTCCACAACTTCCTTCTTAACAACCGCCCGCGCTTTGCAGAAAAAAGACCACCGCGAAACCATACCACGAAAAGTGAGACGGCTGTTTGAATTAAATGTGTTCAAAATCAAGATAAATGTTTACTGCCTCTCGCCGTAGAAGAGGAGGCTAAATTCATATTTATGCAACAAAAATGAAGTCGAAAAGCTTTTCTCAAGGGAAGTATCAGCGAAACACTCTAGATTATATACCAAGAAATAATGATCGCTCAACGGGGATATTTAAACTAGTCAAAGGAAAATAAAATTCCAACTTTTTCCACAAATGATTCTAAATCATTTCCAAAAATCTTAAGGTGGAAATGAAGATGACTATACATCGCTGAAAGAAAATAAAATGGCAAGCTTAAAAAATAAAACTGAATTAAATTTATACGTTGAGTTATTTAATTCTTCACAATATAACACCACTATTTAAATAGAGGAATATTCTTCGGAAATAGAAAGAAGGAACCATTGCAGTCAATTATACCTAAAAAATCTTTAATAACTATAGTTATTAAAGTTAAATATATTTATAAAGTTACACAATGTCCCTAGCTAATTATTATAAAAGGAAAACGTGAACTAACGTTACCTGGAATTATTTTCGTTGATGAGGAATCCAAGCTTCTTGCCCTCTCGGTCACAGAAATTTCTCACGAGGATGAAAGAACAAGAATGACAACAATTTTTTCTATCATACCCGCAGGGGGCATTACTCGCACTACTCACACGCAAATCACCGACTTCAAAAATACAAGCTTTCATAATCGCATTTTAAACACACTGCCCAATCCTGACCTCATCCCACGAAGCTTCAATTCTAAATGCCTGAGATCATCTCCTACACAAAACATACGACGTACGAATTGAATTTACGTTCGTGCTGACACCTCGGAGATACAAGAGGAACCTTACGTATTCCTGATTCAACAGAGGTGCTACCTATCGGCTGCATCTTACACCATATGTAACAGAAACGTCAATTCAATCTGTTAGCTATCATCCAACAAGGTATCATACAATAAAATTGTCATTCGTAAATAAAATTATACAACAAAATTAAGTTCAAAAATTTATTATTTAATGTTGTATAAATCACTTTATAATTTTAACATTAACATAAAAATAAATATGAAATTAAAACCTTGCTCAAATTTCCTTGATAAAATATTGTCGAATATAAAAACACTTTGAAACTAACATGTACATAGAAATAAAACAAGCTATATAATAGCTTGACATCCTTAACTTCTATATACTGTAATACAAAATGCTCAGTTATTACTCTGCGATGCAAACAGTACAATTATTATAAAGATTGTTTCATAAATGTGATAAAATATAACATTTAAGGTGAAGTTGCCATCCCAAGAATTAAAGAAAGTAATCATAAACTCAGGTGGAGATCAAAACAAAAATAAAAAGGAATTAGATTTACATTTTATGGAGTGGATGATCTACCTTCAGAAAATTTAAAACTAATTAGCTTATTACAACAAAATAATTATTGCCTAAATTTAAAAAAATATATTTGGATTAAAATCTTTTGCAAAAAATTTACAGGTTAAATAACAACTTAAAAGTACCCTGAATTGAATAACAACATAAGATATTGCAATCCAAAACAGTGTCATAAATTACTTAACACATAGATATTTATTCCAGAGATGAGATTTAATAAATAAGTATCAATCTATGATTGCAGGAAATATTATGCATAGCTACATAAAAACCTAACCTTTAAGCAGTGATGAAAATTACTTGAAAAATAAGAAGGGATCAGCAATGTTAAAGTGAATCTTCTAAAAGCAAATAAAATAAATGAAAAAGATTTTTTTACCATTTATAAAAGAAAAAGACTTCCAAAGAAATAAATTTTATCCTCCTTTCAGTTTAATTAAAGTTATAAAAATATTTGGTCCAAAGATTAACGAGTTGTTGAAACATAATATGTATTGTATAAAACAAAATTTATGAAGCAATGAATCAGGCATGGAAATTTTGGAACAAATTGCAAGTACCATACAATAAAAATACATCACCAGTTAAATGGAGGCAACCATAGCACTAATCTAAATAAAATGTTTACAAAGAAATAAAAAAATAACTTCACATGGTAAACACAGCCAAAAATCAGCTCATAATACATTGAGAGTAAAGACACAAACCTCAGAGATGTTAGACATGATTTCATTTAGAACTTTCTAATCAAGCAGAATGGAACATGAGAGAAAAATGGCAAAATAATAATTTGACCACAAAACCACGGAATCAGCTATAAAAATCTGGTTATTATATTATCAAATTTTCATTTTCATTAAATGTAATAATTTACATATTAATTCTAGGATTTTTTGGAATTATGTCATAATTGCATGAAATTCCAATGTGCGAATAATTCATTAGCAGATAGCAAAGTTTATCAAATTCTTAAATTGCACATTAATAGTATTAAAAAATGAAATCCACATCATAAAGTAACAGGATGTAGGCAGTGACATTATAAAATACAGTATAATATCTCAAGAGGAAAAAATTCAGTTCACAACCACATTAACAAACTGCAAAATAATATGCACAGCAAGATAATCAGTTTCCTAGGAGACAATTTTCAACTCCAAGCATCAACTGTAAGTTTGTGTCAAAGGGTCAATTTTTTTAGATAAAAACAACAGCAACATTTTTTTCCAACTTTATAGAGAAGTCCATGCTCTTCTCACTCATCGAATAGTCTTAGGTGAGCCAAATAACCTTCATAATCATAATTAGTGCAACTATCACAGTTCTTATCTGGTTCCAAACCATACCTTTTTAGCCTCATGATAGAAATCCCAGGATTCATTTCTCAAAAAGATGTTTTATATAGGTTGGCATTGGCATATATATATGTTTGCCCTGAATGTGCATTATTTTCAGATTAATTTTAAAGAGAATTTTATAGTCACCTTCTTGATATCTTATAGCAACTACTCTCATTAACTCATGAAAGAGCACCAAACTTGGATTAAAAATTTGACCAGATGACACTAACTTGCTTCCACCAAGTTCAACAACAACTTGTACTAGATATACATAACCATATCACAATTTCATTTTCACAATAATCTTTCACTCACCATCAATTACAATTTTTGACCTCCTTTCCAGAATTTTGCAGGAGGTATACAAGCAATAGGATAAGGAAATTTCACAATTATAATTCCAGCTTAAAAGAAAATTATACATCTAGGATGCAAAATGACTAATTTAACATTGCATTCATCTTCCAAACAATAGTAGTTTTTTTGTTGAGGAATGTCATAATGCCATATCAAATATTTTTTTAAACCATAATATCTAACATTCACTAAAGAACAAACAAAACAGCCTTCCAAACCTGAATATTCCTAATCACTTTGGTGAACTGAATGTAATCAAAATTTTTTGAAGTAATTGTGATACAGAAAAGATAAGGAAACTGGCAAGTCAAAAACTTCAGTAATAATATGAGATTTAATTTGAAAAATTGAAACATAGAAGAAGAAAATTTCATTGTCAAATCCAAAAAGTCATTATACAATTAATATCGTTTAAATTAAAAGAGAAAGCATAATTCTACTAAGCCCACCATAATAATGTTCATGCTCATGAACAAAATATTTTGAGTGTGCCATCTACCATCTGTGCAAATCCTATTGAACTAATATATATGAGACCACTGTAATTGCGTATGAAATGCTCAAAATTCAAATGTGAAAGATAAGTTAGAATATACATACAGAAAACCTTGAGTCAGCAATAGTATAATTTAAAATATGTTAATAGGAGATTAGATTAGCTAACAAATGTGCTCTTTAAGAAAACATAAGTTGCCTAAGGTAATCTGCAATCCGTATTTTTGATTTCAAAAGGCAACAGACAATAAATATGAACATCAATAGAGATAAATTATCTTCTATAAGAGTCTACATCATACAGAAAAATCAAGTATGAAAATTTTACTTATGAGTTATTGCTCTAAATTTTGCTTCTACTCAATAGCAAAAAGCAGTCAACAATACGATAGTGAAAAAACACTTCCATTTAAAATTTACATACATACATTTTTAAGTTGCCCATAAATTTATATCACCAACATTAAAATTTAGTCATAGAAATTTAGACAATATAAAAAATAATGGATTATGATATTTTTCTACATCATTAAATAGTTTTCAGATTTAAAATCACACATCAATTGGAAATTCTTAAAGAAAGAGTTTTCATCGTTATTCATAATCATAAAAATGGGAATATATAAAACTATCATGGATTGTAAACCTAGTTTGAAATGATCAATGATAAAACTAAGAATTTAAAAAATACACGAAACGTATTAGTATCTTTTCTTGAATAGAATGAATGATTTAGTTTAAAAGGAGCAATTCATTGGAAACAAATATATCATAAAACAATTTGTACACAAAGTTAGTGTTCACAGGATTAGAATACTTATTTACTTGAAAGACATCAAATTACCGAAACCATGGCCATAATATAATAATGAGCAAATGTCTAATTCAAATAATGTCATAGTATTTAAGCTAAGTCTTAAGACATTTGAATTTATCACATTCAAATTTAAAAGATTATTTAATACAAGTTTAAATTTTCCCTTCTCCAAACTACTGATGAATTTGAAATATGAGAGTGAAAGAAATTCCCAAGGCAATAAAAATTTTCCTAAATGGTGATATTTTCTGAATAACAGCTATTAGATTAACCATTAACATCCATTGAAAACATAAGTATTAGTGTGTAAACTACATGAATAAAAAAATTAGATAATTATGAAATTATCCTTTGATTATCTCAGCTTTAAGAAAATTTATGCACAATGAGTAATAATATAGTATTATTATTTTATAATCATACAGGAAAAATGTACACTCTTCACTGCCATGTTAAAAGAGCTCTGCAGTGCACAATGCATTAATTTTGTCCTTTAATATTTCACAATTATAAATGTATGAGATTATTGCAGATACTTTTATATTTAAATGAATCCAAACATTGATGTTATCAGCAAATTTCAAGGATACACAGTTAACTATTCCGCAAATCTATCAATAAATTTTCAGAATTTTAGAATAGCAAATAAAATTAGATATTCAGCATTTACCATGAAATTTACAAAATTCTATCTTTAAAAAGGTTTTAACATACAGCTCACCTTCACAAAAGTCACTTCAGAGGCAGAATGACTATAGATATACCAAATTGAAATACGTTTAAAAAAGATAATCAAATGATTCTGTTTGATACACATCTATTACAATAACAATGCAAGAATCCAATGAGGAATATAGTAAGAAACATTTTTGTCAAATTTTTATCTTTTATAGTTGAGATTAAATGATTGATACCCATATTATGGAAATCTATTTTACATATATTTAAAATTTGTGATAAAACATATATAAAACAAAAAAATATAATTTATCTAAAATCAAACAGTTTCAATATTGCATTAAATAAAAAATTTTAGAATTCAAAACAAAACAATAACCGTTAAATCTGAAAATCACAGAATAAAACCTTCTCTAGATGAATTCATTAACTTCAACATCAACTACAAATTTGAAATCATTAATTCCGTAAATCATGTCAGGCATATGCATACATACAATCACCTTTTCTCATTATGATGGTATTTATGTATCTAAAACTTTTTCTCACAATCCATAAAAAACTAATCATGGCACACAAGATATAATCAAATAAATATTTTAAAAAACTAGATCCTATCTTCTTTTAAAAACCATTTCTCAATTGCACACTCAACAGCATTGCAGCACTCTCAGAAATCTAAAGGAGCACAAATCTTAAAACAATGACATACAAGCTTGAAGACCAACATAATCCCCCAGGCTGTGTTGGCCCATTCCCTGAGGCTGGTGTACTGAACTATGTTGATGGCCCATGCCCATTGAGACAGGTGGAAATCCCCGATGAGAAGAGCTGTCCAATGCACCTGGTGCACCAAAAGGTACCCCTCCAAATCTAGGATCTAGCATTACAGGAGGCCCTGGAGGTGGTGGAGGCAGTGGAGGAGGGGGATGTTGAGAAATCCCTGCCTGCTGAGATCTGTGCACTCTTGGATTTGGATGCTGTCCAATAGCATGAGTTTGTGGTTGTTTGTGTGCTAAATTTTGATTCTCTGGACGAGGATTAGTGTGGATTCCAGGGGTTGGATACTGAGTATTATATGAAGGATAGAAATGTTGCTGCTGAATTGCAGGTTGAGGTGGAATTGAAGGTCGATGGGTCATTCGGTGGTCATTGACTCCATGCTGAGCTTGCTGTGCAACAGCATGATGAGGATGTTGATGAGCTTGCTGAGGATTTACAGGTTGAGTGAAATGAGATGCCTGAGTTGTTTGAGCATGATAAGGCTGAACTTGATGTTGATGTGAGGGTCCCTGCATCAACATAGGATCAATCTGCTCATGATTTGGAGCATTGTTTGCCATATCAATTGCTTCATAGCTGCTAAGAGCCACAGGGCGGGTTTCAGAATTGTTCGCCCGATAAGATGCCTAGAATTTATGAGAAATGTAATAATTAAATTTGTATAATTACAAAGTAATAATTGCAATCATTTATTTATTGAAATAGTTTATGCTTAAATATTTTAATTGCATTGGAATATTGAAGATGCCTGCCCGTCAAGGTGATAGAACTACCTCCCTACTACGGCTTAGCCATTCACCTTCAGGAGAATGACCCTAGATAAAATTTCAAGCCTCCATCAGAACAAAAACTTCTCATCAGCTAGACCTCCTGGAGGATGAGTAGATAATTGATTGAATGCTAGGGTCTAGGGGTTGCTAGCAACCAGAAATTTTTCCTGAACTCACACTGCCTCTCTATGCCAAACTGAATATTTCCCTATCAACTCCTGTCCCTCTCCCTCCTTCAACCTCCCAATATATATTTCATTATGCCTTCATTCTTTGCCTGAATTTGCTTACAAAACCAGTTTTCAAGAAATACAAGTGGAAATTTACCTAGTTTATCAATCTATAATGACTTTGCATGAATTCAGGCCAGCCAATATTGAATTTATGGAAATATTGAGTCATACCTGTTTTTTGTAACAAGATACAAAAGTCAATAAAGAATTTTCTTTCTTTGGGTGGGTTGGTTGCTAACTTAGGTATTATTTTCATTACTTGCATAAATCACAATTATATATCTTTAACATTTTTTACATAGCAACCATAAATCTAAAGAGATTGAACATTAAGGATATAAAAAGCAACATCACCTTTTCATTCACAGCCTGTTCAGCAGCATTCTTCTTATGATGTCTTCTTTGGTGCTCTTTGAGCTTATCTCTGCGCGAAGAGGCATATTCACACTGATCACACCGGAAAGGTTTCTCACCTAGATGAATCCTCTCATGTCTTACCTAGATAAGGATATGGACAATTCATTTTTAATTTTTAAATAATTATTAATACATTTTTGCTAAAATTTTTTTATCACTAGTATATGGTTTTACCTCATATGCCCCCTAAGAGGTGGCTTATTATTTACAAATTCTTAATAGTAACTTCTTAATTCTTTCAGATTTAATCTATTGAGAACAATGTTCTATAAAAACAATTTCGGGGAAACATTTGCATTTTAAATATATCATAAATAAAATGTATCATAAAAATTAATAATTTTACTCAAAATATATTTGTGTTTATATCAATAGTTATTTGGAATAATTCTAATAACCCTATTTGACGGCTTAAAAGATGCAGTTTTTTTTCCTGAATTAGGTCTCAAAAGATTTACCTATGTCTTATATGTGAAAGTATCAATGCTGAAAATTATTTATTTAAAAATATACCTTCGAAAATATGACTCAAGGTAACGAGTGATTAAGCCAGTATGAATTAGGAGAACTAAATTACACAAAAGTACATGGAAACAGAGCAGTAGTAAGTCATTGTTGTGGTGCCACACTGTTGCACAGAATATTAAAAAATTTTTCCTTACATGGGACGCACTTAATGAGGATGCGTCTTATATGCTAGTGCATCTCACATGCCATCAAATACAGTAATACTTCAACTTTCATCTTTGTCAAAATAACACTCCTTCCTCAGACCTCATTCTACTGAATTTCTTATGCACACTAATGCTGATGGTACATAAAAGATTAATTGAAAAGATGGGAAAAAAACTTATTCGCCTCATGTGCCCATTCTCCTATATACAGATGAAATGAAGCAGTTTATTCTTTTATAAATAAATACCTCAAAGCAAAGAGAGCACACAACAGTGATCATTAACCTATTTATTACATATACTCACCATTTCTTTCCATAGATACCTATAAAGATGAAATTTTAGCCTAGTTTTATACTAATTTATTATAATCAAGGGTTATCAAGGTATCATAACAAAGAGAGTAAAATAAAAGATTACAATAGAAAATACAAGCCCAGGAATAATCATTTATCCTAAAAATTAAAATTCAAGGTAATATTCACCAGGTGGCTTTTATCATGAAATCCACGACCACAGACACCACAGACATGAGGTCTCAAAACAGCTGAACCATTTGGCTTTGTATCTTCAGCTGGTTCAGGTTGTAATGGCTGCTTCAATACTGGAATTTCTTTAGCAGGAGCACACCATGGTTCAAATTTGTCTCCTAGAAGAATAGCTGGAAGTCTAGGCTGAAGGCAAGAAGCTGAAAAGTACAGAAAATTCTAGTTTCTATTTTAGACACACTTTTTTTCCTAAATTAGTTCTCAAAAAATTTATCCGCATCTTAAATGTAAAGGTGTTGGTGTCAGTGCTTAAAACTATTTGTTTAAAAATATATTATGGAAATATGACTAAAGGTAACAAGAGATTAAGCCACACCATTCAGTATATACTAGGAGTGTTCAATAAATTTCCTCTTCAGCCAGGATTCAATCCCAAAACCTTAGCATGCTAACTACTCCACCATTAAGGCTGGCTAATTACTAGTACAACAAATCACAGGTTTCAGCTCCAGTCAAATTTATAATTTTCACTTATATTCAATATAATATTTAATATTGATCATATGAGGATTTATGTATTTAGATAAATTTTATACTGATCTAAAGGATTGTTAACTAGACAGAAAGTAGGAGTGTAAAAAGTAATCATTATATTCCACTAAATAAATTGATTAGAAACAAGCTAATAACAACCTGAATGAATGCGACGATGAAGAACTAGATGGCTAAGAAACATAGTGGAAAAATCACATTCATCACAAAGATATGGCTCTTCAGGACAGTGACTAGACCAGTGCTCTTCAAGCCCACTTTCAGAGTCAAAAGTTAGGCTGCATGCTCCACCTGTTTACAGAAACAGACTTACAGTAAATATTTTAATGATACAATAAAACTACAAAAATATAAAGAATAATATGATATGGACTACAAGGAGTCCTAAAATTTGACTAAAAGCACACCAATGAGAGTTTTTACAATAAACTGAAGACAAACTACTATAATAGATCCTCTATATGATCCTTTCCTTGATTAATAGATCAGAAATAAATATTCAGATTTTATATTGATATTCTAGCAAATAAAATACTGAGCATATATGACTGATACATTGAACAAGAGCAGAGGATTACTTTTCAAACTTTACAAAAAACTAGGGTAATTTATATAATGCTGCTTTTCAGAAAAGTTTTCAGCTGGAAAAGATTGAAACTACGATAAAGTTTAATTCATATAACTATCTGAACATCTAAATAACGTGAATAATGACAAAAAATATATTTATATATAATCAATCACATAACATGATAAACATCTATTTAGAAAACTTGATGAACTAAAGATTGTAAAATTGAGGAGAAAAGAATTACATACGATATGATTTGCAAAAACTTTATAGGAAACACATGAGAAGATTTGAAGGGGATAATTTATACTAATAAAAAACGAAAATGAAGTGAAAGATTTAAAATTATTGATGATTGATAAAATGATATTAGTAATCATATATATGTATATAAATACATACACTTGAATTTATTTTGCATTGGGTCCGGGTTATGAGTTCGCATGTGGGCAGCAAGACTGGCTTTGGAGCGACATCTGTAGTCACACTCTTCACAATTAAAAGACTTTTCTTCAACATGACGGACTCGGTGAGCTAATATTAGATGAATACGATCACAAGTAAAATCACCTGAAAAAATATATATATTATATACAGTTTTGACACTTGATATGTACTCAATATATATTTCATTTATTCCATCATCAATTATGTTCAATTCATTGCTATGAAAAGACAAATTGATTATTATTGTTCTATTAATGTTTAAGATAGATTAGATCATTTATCTCTTGATTTGGCATGAGAAATAGAACATTGATAAAATCAGACTTAATGTTCCAAATATATATGGAATGCATATAACTCAGGACAAAAGATTTGATTAAGGTTATACAACATACAGAGTAGAATGAAAAAAGTAATTTCTTCGTAAAAAACTCATAAAAACACAAAACAAACAAAATTATGAGTTAACAACAAGAATAACTAATTCCATAAGAAAATTCTGACTATAGCTACTACTACATTGACAGGATATGCATTTGAGCACTAATATAAAAAACTCACATGAGTCACACTGATAAGGTGGTCCACGAAAGTGAGATTTAACATGAGCAAAGTATTCCTTGTTCCAGCGGCAAGTGAATCCACACATTCCACATTTGTAAGTAACAGCTCTAGAATGAGCCAAAGTTGTGTGCCGTTCTAACCTCCGAGAATCTCTAGCAATATGACCACATATTTGGCATTTCACTCTTTCACCAGATTTCTTCTTCTTTGTTCCATCAGAGGGAGGTAGACGGACTGTAATTAAACAAGGAATCATTTTTGGTACACTAATTAATAATATTATACTATACAAGTATATATAATAGTATACTATATAATCAATTTGGTTTCACATTTCATTGTATATAAAATATTTTTAAATATTGTCAATAAAACAAGTGAAGTGCACAAATATTTCCACATACTACTGACCTGGTACCAGTAATTACACATAATTATCTCATCTGTGAGTGGAAGCAGTGAAATTGATCCAATAATTAAATTGTGTATAATCCAATAGTTTAATAATGTGTTTTAAATCAAGCAAAGATTTTATATGAGTAGAATAGATATATATTACTAAAAACAATTACTAAATTACAAACTACAAATTACTAAATATTAGATTTTTTAGATTAATTTAGATTAGAAACGAAATTTCCACAAATATTTAATTATATAATTTGAAAATAAAATAACATAGATTAATCAAATACTATTTTCTGCCTAAACTAAGTTCAATATTCACAACTTAATTTTTCCTTAATACTTCAATGAAATTCCTGGGGAACATATGAGAAACTAAAGCAAATATTTATATGTCATTTTTTAATATTTGCAGTCCTTTATTATCATGTATAACAAATAATTTAATCTTATTTTTAATAGTAAGTAGCAAAATTGACTTGCCACCTGTAAGATTTAAGATTTAGAGATATAAAATATACTTTACAAAATGCCTTAAAAAGAGCCAGTGAGAGATTAGAAAAAGAGCTTACTAGATCCTTCAGCAAGTTCCTCCTCCAATTCAAATTCTTCCTCGCTAAACATGTCATCATCATCATCTTCATCGTCATCGTCAAAATCCTCTTCCTCTTCTTCTTCTTCAAGGATCCCATCTTTAAATCTGATGACAGAATTTTCAAGAATATTGTCATGAATAAAATTATATATAAATTTTAAAATACAAACATTATGCATTATTTTGAAGAATTGGGTCAATTTTAAAATTTTCAATTACCAAATACAGAAAAAAAAATACAAAATTATTCATTAAATTAAATATACTTATTTACGTAATCAATACATTTCTAATTATATATAATTTAATGAAAACAATAGAAAAATGAGTGCAACCAGAATGAAATGTTACCTGGCAGTACTCTTGTTACTAACAGTCTTTTTGTGCTTTGAATCCTTGCCATAACTTATTCCATCACTAGCGTTCCTTGATTCATCTACATTTAATTTTCGCTTATATCCATCAAAGCCAGAAGTACTTTCATTCCTTTCCAAATTTCCACTGGATTTTAATTTTCCATTATCATTCTTGTCTGCAGGATAAACAAATACTTATACAAAATACAGGTACAGTAGGTCAGTTGAATTATTTATCATTAGGACTAAAAACAGGATACAATATTGAATATTAATAGTGAAAAGATGCAGTATAGAAATATTACTTTTATAATATATTATAAAAGTAATATTAAAATTGATGTGAAGATTTATTTGATGATATTTATAATAGGATATTTTACTACTATAAATGATAAACTCGGCAGCTATAGAAGAACACGATTTAAAAATTAAACTTCATGTCATAATTAATAATTTTTCATCAAAAATTATAAACACATTGATATAATCAGTTTACTTTTATAATGAAATAAGCAAACATAAGTATATAATGGGTTAGATATAAAAATAAAATTAATTATATCTTACTATAGTAACAAGAAATACTTACCTATTACTTTACAATAAGCAATGGATATATTTTACTGATTCATAGAAGTTTATACAACTCATTTTTAAAATTTCTGCCTTTGTACTCATTAAAAAGATTAAAGTTAATAATAAGGACGAGGCAAGGGCATCCATTAAAAACCATATCATGGACAGACAATGTTTTAATAATGAAGTAATGTCACTGGGGTTAGAATGAATTTATGAATTTAGAAAGCTAAATATATAAAGGAAATGGATTTCAAATATTATGATCTAATATAGGCAAGTAACTTAAATTTTGAGCTCAATGGAAAAGTAAGAATTTTAATAATGAACTTGGATTACCCATTAATTTATCAATTTATTTTGTACACATGTTATTACTTGAAAGTTAGTACCACTAGTTTTTCTACTCCTTCTTTTAAACATCCAAGTCTTTAGCACAGAAATTAAGGTTCTCAGAAATATTCTTATGAGATTTAAGTATAGTCTTTGCAAAATCTGCTTTATTTATTACAATAAAACAATTCCTGAAGAATAATAAAATTTTGTTTAAGTTACTATAGTCAAAATAATAAAGTAAATAAATAAAAAGTCTCCAGAAATAAAGAAGAAAAAAGCTTCATCTTGTAACTAGAAGAAGGAGAGGAGCATATCTATTCAAAATCAATGTTAAAGTGATTGTTTACCAATAGCATCAAAGATGAAGCAACTACTACAATGAAAACTTCAAGCAAGCCCACAAAATCATACCGAACTTTGATCTGATAAATAATTATTAGAACAAGTTTTGCTGGTAAATGGCAAAATAATTTTTAAATTCAAATCACAAGTTCAGTATTATTTAACAAAGAATCATAGCTTCAGAATTATTTATGGAAGTTTGCATTTAAAAACTTTAAAATCAACTTCATTAAGGACAAAATGATAGTGTAACGTAATTATACTGTTTAGAAATTGAAAGGTTCATCCTTAGCCATCATTATCATCTGCTGAACATCAAAAAGAAGTTGCTTTACCAGAAGTGGAATCGGCATTCCCAGAATTTCTTGACTCCTGAATGCTGGTGCTGCAAGTAGAATCCACTTTGGTATCACTTGTTGAACTGTCTACATTTCCAAACAATTTTAATTCTTCAGCATTGTAGTTTTCAACTTCTCTCACAGTAAACCTTTGAGCACAACCTTTTACACTCAACCTCTCTTGCCCTTCTACTCCAATGGAAATAGAATTACTATTACTACTGCAATTACCTGCAGACCCCTCTGAAGACAATGAATGGGGTTCCAATGTCTGTAAAAGTTAAAGGGAGATCTTTGTTGAGTTAGATGTTACTTTTTCAATATATATCATAAAAATCAAGGAATGAAAAACAGATGGATTACTTATTCAGAGTGAAATAATAGAGATTATTTTTATAACCAATATTGACTTTCAAGCTAATATTTAATATCAAAGACAATTCTCAATGATGTTCGGTCTAAATTAAAAAATCAATAAATCTAAATAACCTGAAATTATATATTTACAAATTTATTTTACTCATTATTTCATGTAATTAAAATTTTAAAAATTTCCACTATAATATTTATTCTTCGATAAATCAAAGATTACTAGTAAGCTCCATTAAAAAAAATTTGAATGTTTAATCTTTGTTATTATCGCTTAAAATTTCAAAGATAACCAGCACATAAAAAAATCATTCATTAAACAAGTCAAGATTCTCAAAATATATGATATTTTTTCATTTGTACATAAAAAGAAGATAATATATAAAGTTTTATAAGTAATCAAATAACATTGAACTCATATTAAATACATCAATAATAGTTTAAATAGTAATCATAAGTATGGAAATCATATTCTTAACTACATTAAAATTTTTCTTAAAATAAAGGTACAATTCTTAGCAAAATAGGAACATTTTGCAATACACTACATTGATAATAATGCACACTACCTAATGAGAGATAAAATAAGTAGTTTGATAGTGAAAATAATCATAATGTTTTCTGGAGAGTAAACTTATCTTTTTATTGGTTTTGTATATTGTTACTTTATATATCGATTCATCATTTTATCAAGGGTTTATTTAGCCAGTTACAAACAATGCAGGGAGTCCCTTACACAAGAGTTTTAGAGCTGAAGAAAGAAAATATTTCTGATGGCTGTATATAATGATTCTCATTACAATCTCAAACAATCATCAGTTGTATATCAATCTTTATTATAATCAAATTAAATCATTTGTCAGACTGTTGATTATGGTAAGTTTGTAAGAGTGAGAATTATGTTAGATATCAGCATTAATTATTAAATTGAAAGTTGAATATATCAAGATGATGAAAGAAAATGCAAAATTAAAAAAAAAAATCAAATCCATTTTAGGATAGTATTTTGGGAGATCGTTGATAAGAAAATAAAAAGGGAATAATCTCAGAGATAATTAGTTATACACACAGTTATACTGAAAACAGTAGAAAGGATGGGAGATTAGATTAAAATTTACTTTTATTGATAAACTTGTAACTTAAATAAAACCATCAACAAGGAATGGAAGTTTCTTAATGATAATACAAGCAGCAATAAAGGCATCACTGATAATCAGACTATTAATGACAAGATATAGATAACAGTAAGTTTAATAGGTTACATAATATCTTATCTATTTCAGAAAAATTAGTTAGTTTAAGGATCGGTTAAGAGTAATGATCTATTAAAGCAGTTTCTCTTAAATGCTAATTGATCTAAATATATCGAAGTACTTGCTGACTAGAAAATAAGCAATAAAAGAAAATTAGACAAAGACAATGATAAAATTTTATTCAATGTTGAAAATAATTTCAACAATCTAAAAGAAACAAACACAACATGTCTATCAATATGGGAGAGTTAAAAAGTAAACCTACCCTTATTTTTTCTAAAATAAACAATCATACAAAATTTTGAGACAGAAAATATGACATCCAACAGAAAAGCATATTCATACTCTTCATAAAACAAAATTTTTATCATTTCCATTTACAAATTTGAAATATATCATTAAAAAGTGGCTTAGATACCTATAAACAAAGAGAAATTCTTTTGAAAGGTAAAATATATGTATATATATATCTAAAAAAACAAAAAACATAAGTTATGCATACAGACATATAAAGACTACACCACTAAAGAAGTAGTAGGATGAGACTACCTTGACTACATCAGAGAACACTGAAGAAACATCCATAGGTGGATCAGATGAAGTCATATTTGATTTACTTTCCTTATTTTTATCAATATCACTGCAAGCAACATTTTGAAGCCCTCCTATAGCAGAAGAGACTGCCATTGAAAGGAAGCAATCTCCATCAATTATTTCCATATCCTATTTTATTTTTAAAAAATAACTTATTAATCTCTTGTAATAAATATGTAACACATGTATATTTTTAGATGATTCTCACATTAAAAATGGTTTCTAATTTTATTCTATCTCACCTGTTTTCCATATTTTGTAAAGAGCTCTTGGTAAGTAGTAGAATACTCTTGAGGTAAAGAAAGACCGTTTTCGTATAGGCATTTTAAGAAGAAATACAAAGATATGGGGCTAGCAGTATACAAAGGTTCTCGAGACAGATGATCGATGATTAATGTTTGTTCTAACTGATTCCATTCGACAAAGCCCAGTAAAGAGCGAATGTGACATTCACGTTCTATTACATCATGCCACACCCACGCTGATAGAAATTTTAATAGACTATTTTGGGGAATAGTCAACGTCTGTAGGGAAAGAAAATCATCTGCTTGTTAATGAAATAGTTATTTAAATTCTAAATAAAATGTCGTTAGTGACAAAAACTAAATTTTAACTATGCAATCAAGCACAAAATTAACAACTCGAGACAAATTTCAAAATTACATTAGTGTTCTCACAGCCTGGACCTACCTTATCTGTAACAAAGTCTTCTATCTTATGGAATGGATAACTAAGTATTTCTTCCTGCAGCAGGATTTCTTCTATGTGAATTTGAATGAAGGCCGAAGCTCTAGTAGATAAAACCGGCATGTTATACTTTTCAGCCATATCTTTCACAGATAAACAATTTGATACATCCAAATTTTGCTCCAAATATTCAGCACAATATTTTTTTAACTTCGAAACCAAAAAGTGGTTTGATAGTCTAAGAAGTTCGCTGACGTTATTCTTATCGATGATTACTGATCCTGTATACATATAATTCAGTAAACAAAGAAAAACAGCAGAGTCTTGGCACGTAACTGTCAATCTTTCCTTAACCACCCTGTGCATTTTTAATATCGAATCAAAATAAGGGGAACATGACGCAAGTACGTTCCGATGAGCTCGAAATTGCTTCCCCTGAACATACAGAGTTACATCACAGAATCTCCCTTGCTCTTTCTGGGCTCTTAAACTCTCTAGTACCATGTTTCCTTGCAGGTTTTCGGTAAAATTCATCGGATTGTTCGGTAAGACTGCCATAGCCATGTTGACAATAATAAATCAAGAAAATGACATAAAAACAAACAACTAAAGGTCGTACCGGTTCTCAAGATGCTTTGAGAGCATTACGAGACATCGCTATTATCTCTTGTGTACTAGATTGGATATCACATTTTAGATTAAAACATAGTAAAATAATTAAAAGGATTCTTTCAACAGAACTCTACCAAGACCATTTTCCCTCCCTACACCTGCGGTTCCACAATATTTGCCCATCCCAACAACAAATGAACTGCAATAATGTTAACGGAGACATCTACTGTAGTGCACAGCAGGTGGGCGGATGAAGTTGTCCTGATAATAACGCAGAATTTGGTGAATTTTCTGAAGATTTCTTCCATCCTGCTGTAATGTCACATCAAACTGGGATTAGAGGTTTGAATCATAGTTTACTGTGATTATAGCCTTGTTAAGAATAAGTGATATAGTTTTAATTGAAGGAATGGATTGTTTAAGCTACGCGGATGCTAACCTATTGAGTGATTGGCAAAGAATTAAGGCTATATATTCTCATCGTCCTTTTAAAATTCAATGAAATTGGGAATTATCTTTATCACATTGTAAACATATGATGTTTTTTTCAGCTAATGAGTGTTTGAAGAAGTTTTTTGGAAAATGCCGTGATGGTCATGTCCGAGTATTTAAGGTATCCATCGTGAATGGTAAGGAACATTTGGATTTACACATCACTTTCTTCATTTGAATATCAGTTTCGTTGATGTTAATAATATTTAATGATGTTTGCTGTTATACCACGCACTAAAACTAGAACACTATTTGCAGAGGAACTCACTCTATCCGCTCAGACAGGGACGAAAGGTACTTGGGAGCAGGATTACGATCGAGTTGTCTTGCCTTTGATTGAAGATGATCAGCCGTGTTACATTCTTTACAGGTAAATAGCAATTTAGACGCAGTTATCTTATAACGACGTATTTCCTTGTCCTTTACTGGTATTTAAACAATTATTTTAAAACGTCCATAATATATTTAACAGGTTTGATACGAAAAGTAGTACTGGTAGTTATGATTGGGCCTTGATTAGTTGGTCCCCAGATGATTCATCCGTTCGTCAAAAGATGCTTTATGCCTCCACCAAGGCTACGCTGAAACAGGAATTTGGCGGAGGGCAAATCAAAGAAGAAATCCACGCAACTGTGAAGGTTATTAAATGAGTCTATCGTTTAAATTTTGGATTATAAATAGTGTTTTTACTAATTTTGATCGTTTCTGTCAACAGGAAGAAGTAACATTGAATGGTTTCAAAAAGCATAAAGCCTCTGCAAAAGCACCTGCCCCACTTACACAAGCTGAGGAAGAGTTAGCACGACTGAGAATAGAGGGTGTAACAGGTAAGTCATTGGTACAAAAGAAATTTTTCACTTTGGGTAAATTATATGCCTGTATAATCTAAGAAACTTATTAGATGAAATATTTTCTTTGCAGACAACCTATTGTATAATAAGCACCTTAGAATTATCTTATCAGAAATCTCTCTTGTTCTCATTATCTGATTCCTCATCATGTTTTTAAATTAATTTTTTGTTATAACTAATTGAACCTCTTCATAATACCATAGAAATCTTTTACTCAAAAAAAGGATGCTCTTGTTATTTAGAACTTAGTGTACTAAAAAGAATTTCTGAGAATTATGTATATTGAAGAAATACTTTACAAATAAACTAATTAAGTCTTTTTCTATCAATTATGAATAATTTACTCTTGATATCCTTAAAAGTTGTGATTGAGTTAAAGAAATAGGGGTATAATGGAACATTCACAGTAGCATCAAGAATCTCTACTTCTTATATTTTCTTAAAATTTTAGTAATTTTAAGTTTCTTAATAATTATTTTTCATTTACCAATTTATATATTTTCTCCTAAATTTAATGAACCTCAATAAGCATCCATTAAATATTGTATAAAACTCAACAGATTTATTTTCATTCATATCGATAGTAGAGATCTCTATGTTCCAGTACTATTTTAAAGTCACTTTTGCTGGAATATTATCTAATCAATTAAAAATTTGAAACAAACTTCTTAGTGCATATTTAAATTATCATTAAAATTAGCATTACTGTCACTGAGATTACACTCCAAAATTAAAAGCTTCCATTCCAGTTCTATAGAGCTATGAGAAATTATTTGTCTCTCTATTTTCTCCCCAAATATCCTAATGATTATAATTGAACTCCCCTCTTTTCCAATCTTACTAGCTGCTCTCACTCTGCCTATCATCTTTTCATATTGCTTTAGGTACAATTCACTGCATTCTCCAGCACAGTAGAAATTGTAACATAAAATATTTTGCAATAATATAAAATAAGCATTATTGTTCCTGTTTCTATATCAGTTTCCAAACTATAGGTCTTCTACTGCTAGGAAGAACCTGTTCTTAGCAACATATTCCACTATTTGTCGGTCTGTTAAATTTCAATCAAATCAAGACTTTCTGTCATTGATTATTTCATACCTCCATAAGGAAAAATTCACATAATATCAATATTTAGATAGAAATTTCAATGTCAGTGCTGCTCATTAGTCTGACTATGACTGCACTATTTCTCCATTTTCACCTATAGGTATCCTAGAAAATGAATACTTGCATTTTTAGAAGAAACTGACATTGTAAGAAGTGAATGAAATTTGTATCATTAAGTATTAAGTCTGCTTCTCTCCAATATTCTGTTGGGAGGAAAAGATTTGATAGTATCATTATGGATTCCTTGTTTTTTCTCTTTCTAACATAGATACTATCTGGATATTGCTAAAGTATACTAATTTAAGAGGTTTGTGCTGCAGTACATGTTTTAGTCATATTTTTCTTTTATAAAATTTTTAATTACTTTTGACTGTATTTAAAAATATTAGGACATTAAAATTTTTCAGTTCTCCCAGTTATATGTTCCTAATCTCAGTTAAGATTATTCCCTTGAGTATTTCTATTTCTGGATACTTCTATTGAAAATTAATTGATTCATCTTAATTCTATGAATACATTGATGAAATTATATGATTTTTTTCACAGGTGGTGTTGGTGTAGGAGTTGATTCAAGACAACAAACTCTCTCTGGTGTTGCTTTTCCTATCAGCCCTGAAGCAAAAGAATCAATCAAAAAATTAATTTTGGGTCAATGTAACTATGTACAGCTGAAGATAGGTAATATTTTGCTTCATTATTTAATAAAACACTATTTTTTCCTCTTCATGTGTTAATTCATGTTTTAATTGTTAGAGTGTTGAAGATTAAGCTTGTAATATTCCCAGGAATTTTTGGTGTAAAAAAGTATCATGATCATGGAAATGCTCTGTATGCTATAATTATTATATTTAGCATAACCTAAAAATTTTACTTTTTCAAACTCTTGAGTGGACCTTATGTTTCTAAGATTATAATATCAACTCAATATCCAAAGAAGTTCCTAATTTTTCTTTGTAGTTCATATTCCTATTTTATCTCCTCTTCTGATCTTCTCTTTTCTTTTCTACCCCAAGGTAAAAAGAAGTATCATTTAAATATCATCTAGTTTCTACATATTGAGAGTTATGACAATATTTATCTTACCTGAAGCTGTATTCTTGCTGGATACTTTTTAATCCCAGAAGTCTAAGATAGATAGATAATATATTTAAGTTATCAGAACATTTCATCTTGACCACATTAACAAGTTGCTAAGCTAGGCAGAAGTCATATTTTATTCTTGATTTTGAAACTTTTCATATGTTTTTATCATCATTGTTTCTCTGATATATATCATGTGATACTTATTAAAAATGTTGCTAATAATATCTCTTCTGCATGATAGACATAAACTTTTGATAAATTGTTTCTGAAATCAATATTTTAAAAAATAATTCTGATAAATATGCATATCATATACATTCTGTACTCCATTGCTAAACCTTATAATTACTTAATTGTTAGATGGAAAAGTGAATAGTATAATCATCTCTGGTGAAAGTAGATCATTTATCAGAAAGTAGTTAAGTTAGATCTTGGCATAGGTACTCCTGCGTAATGATACTTCCATAAACACAATCATTGTGTTTCTATTCAAAGCATTCTGTCCAAAATCTTTATTAATTATTTCCTATAGAAAATAAACATTAATATATGAAATATTTATAATCTCTATCATTGAACATGGGTAACTGTAGGGTATTGGATTCATTTTTTAGATATGATAGTTTTCAGAGATTACTTTTATTTTTTTTATTTTATTATATGGATATATAATTGTTATTACATAAATATTTCTGGTTTTAAGAATATCTTGGTAATTCATCTACTTGTGAATTTTTATATAGATCAAGTCAAAGAGGAAATCCATCTTGCCGATTGTGATACTATTGGGTTAGAGTACCTTCCTGGCAAAGTACCGAATGATGTCGCACGTTACCATCTCTTTACATTTAAGCATACACATGAAGGTGATCTCTTAAAATCAATTGGTACGTATATTTTTGTTTCTCAAAATATTTAGCCTTCATGAACAAAGAAGAAATTTTGTGTAACATATTACAATATCCCTTAATTTCAGTGTTCATTTACTCCATGCCTGGATACTCATGCCCTATAAAAGAAAGAATGTTGTATAGTAGTTGCAAGGCACCTTTACTTACTGCCATAGAAGAGGATATTGGGGTAGAAATAGCCAAAAAGGTTAGTATCAGATGATATTATGTTAATATTCAATGTTTTTAATATTTTATTTCTTAAAATTACTGCAAGTAAGTTTCACACCTGGTGGTAGTGTTTCAACCTGAGTTTCATTCCAACTACTAAAGGGAACATTGTAAGTCTATCTGGCATTTGCTCTTGAAAGAAGGGATCCCCTCTGACATGAATAATATGCATATAGACAAATATTGATGAAGTTAGTTTTTTTTTGTTGCTTTGAATGTTACCCTTTGATTCTTGTGATAAAATCATTGACTGTATTATATATATATATATATATATATATATATATGCTCCACCTTTGGTCATTTTTGCGTGAGAAGAAAAAAAATATATATACATATATAGGATATTAATGTCAGGCCCAAACCACTTTGGCCACGAAGTCGCCGATTTTTTTAAGGAATGGCCCACTAAATGATGCCATAGGTGGAAATGTATATGGAAAAATGCCATAGGTTACCTGCAACTGGTCATGGGTTCGATGCCAGGAGGTGAAATATTTTCAGATTTTGAAAAATCGTAGCTCTCTTAATAGATCATTCATACTTTCTACATGTATAGATACGTATATTATGTACTGTGAAAAAAATCAACTCTTGCCTATGTGTCATGGGTTCGATTCCTGAGCGTCCCGTAATCTCAATTTTCCTCATAAGGAATACATTGGCCATATTTCTGAAAGCTTTTTATGACACTTCCCAACCGCACAGAGGTTCAAAATTTCACAAAGCCATAAAAGGGACCATTCTCACATAAAGGCATCCCTAAGATTGTCGTAAATTATCGTTGGTTCGATTCTATGGGGCGTTAACTATAACTTCTTAAGAAATGCTTAGGGAGTTAAGGACTCATTTTGAGGTACTTCCTTTCGGTATGTCCATTTGAAATTTGGAGTGTTTATAAAGATTATCATATTCAAGCGAAAGATGACAGTGATTTTTGCCTTGGTTCGATGTCAGGGCGTAATAATCCTGCCGTATAAGAAAAGCGTATGAAATCGAAGTCAATGCAAGTATACTGCGAAAATGTCCTTAAGTTAGCATGCCTTATCCGAATAAAGTCTTTTGGAAAAATTTACGTTTTATTAAAAGATATATTTTCCGATTGCTTGCTGTCAGCAAGCGCACCTTTACTCGTATATATATATATGTATATAAATGACACTAATATTGGTATTACCTGTCGTCATTGACTCTTAAATCAGTTGTCATACGTTTACCATATCCTGTACTGCTTACTAGCTCTCCATTAAACCTAGTTTTAGAAATTTAAAAATCTACATTTTGTAGTTTTGACTATGACTTGGACCTTTTCCTGGAGTATTGAAAATTCAAAATTGCATCATCTTTTTTGTTATTTACTCAATTGTTTTTTATTAATATTGGAAGACCAAGTTAATAGGTTGGTATTCAAAGGTTTATAATTTGACTTGATTGGAATGTTTTACAGATGGAGATAGACTCTGGGTCAGAACTTACCGAGGACTTCCTTCAAGAAGAACTTCATCCAAGAAAGAATCTTCACAGACCAAAGTTTGCAAAGCCTAAAGGTCCTCCTAATCGTGGAGCTAAGAGATTAACTAAGGGTCAAGATAGTCACTGACCCAGGTGTTCCCCTTTATAAGGGGCCCTTATAATATACATCTTACTACTTTTTTCAGTGTTTATTTTAGAATGATAGAAGATGAGTATAAGTTAAACTTGGAATAGGAATATTTCATTCTTGTAGTGATTTCTTGAAGCTGTTTATGAAAACTGCTGATATTTTCCTGTTCCTCACAATTTGATCAATTTTACAATGAAACTAGAACACAGTGTGAGTTCATAATTAATGGAACCAACTTATATGGGTCATTCTCATTAAGTGTATTACAGAATAAGAAGCTTGTGGAATTTTATAATAATCCGCTTGGAACTATAACATAGAATTCTATGAACATGCTACCTACCATTCAAAATCTTGCTAATGCTGAAAAAATAAGTGGTATTTGTGAAGGGAAGTATGTATAAAAGGTGTAAAGAATTAAATATGCTATTAATGTAGTATCAAAATTTACCTAATGTGCTGGTATCATTTTGAGTAGAATATCCAGCATTTATTATGGATGTATTTAGAGTAAAATTGTTTACGTATTTACACCATTCTTTCTAATTGCTTACATGATGATAGTGAATGCTTTAATCAAAATTGTGCTCTAACTGTAGATGCATTAAAAATGAATGTTGTAGATTCAATCATGTGTGCCATGAAACCCTGAAAGTTTCTATTCACAGTGATTAGAAGAATTTGAAACAATCTTCAGCCACTGACTGTATCGTAACAATCCAGCATTTAATGCTAAATCAAACATTAAATAATTACTGAATAAATGAAGATTATAAAAATAGAAAATGATGCTGCTTATCATGTAAACATGTGCAAAAAATTTCAGATATTGTATAAAATGGATATAATGTATAAAGAAAGCCACTTACCACTGTTTTATTTAGCATTGTCCTGGCAATGATAGTCAGTTGGTTCAGGTCTGATGATTTATATGAAGTCATATTGGTGTATGACATATTTTTGTATTTTTTGCATTTTAGAATGTCCATTAATGTAAAAATATGCTCCAGTATTCTGAAGCAAAAATGAGAAATTTTGTGATTGTAGACAGGAATTTTTCTCACATTAAGCAGGTAAATCAAATATTTTGTTATTGAGTTGTACTGTGATTGCTTTTGATGGTATAAAAGTTAAGTAAAACTATGTCTACATCTAATTCTATTATGTGGGAAAGTAAGATTTTTTTATATTTAAGTGACTGCTGTAGTTACAAATCTATACTTTCTGTCAAATATGCATATTTCTAAACCATAAGTTCTATGGTGTGTGTTCAAACAAGCCTCCTATTGAGTCCTGTAATTTATGCTGTTAAATTGTATGCATCATTGTTGATAAACTTTTGAAGAGATAAATTTTAAAATTTTATATTAACAATCAAAAGTTAAATTCAATTGGATTTTCATCCAGTTTACTTTATATTATAAAATGTTTCTGAAATTGTTTAAATGAAATTCCTTTATTGGCCCGTGAAAAAAAGAAAATTTTTGGTCCCATTTTCAACATTAAGTGTGATTATAGATTTTTATCAAAGAATCAAAGTTTTTAACTATTACATGTACAAAGATGTCTCTAATGTGTTCTGGAATGTTGTATAAATCATCTTAAAACATTCAATCAATAAAAATTTTATTTGCAAATATTTACAGCAACATTACATTCAATTTCAAGAAACACATTGCAATTTAGAGGAACTAATAGGTAATTTATAGATGGTTGTTAACTATTACCATCTATTTTAGGAAGTAAAGGTGATGATTTATGTTTATCAAGGCATTCCTTGACAAATGGATCATCATTGATAAACCTTCCTTCAAAATTAGATTCATCGATTTTCCTGTAAAAGTACACAGTAACTTTAAAATATGTTTATATAAGTTCATTAAACAAATGTATCCAAAATATAAGGTGTATCAAGGTATAAAAAACAGAAAATTGCTAAAATTATTAAATAAATATACTTCTGAATATCAATATTCAATATAAAAGAGGTTTCTAGGGTTTTCAACCAGATGAGTTCAAACAAAATTTGCTCTTTCCCAATGAATGAGATGATATAGGATAATTCTTACATGTTGTCATTGAGTGATGAGTATTCTTTATGGTAAAAAATCATCAATTATAATTTTTTAATGCTAAACACTCTTCAAGTACAAGATAATTGATGGATTGAATACACATGTTAGAGTCGATGGAAGAAGTAAAGCAATGGAATTGACGTAACATATATACCTAAGATGAATATTAAAAACTAACTAACTTGCAAGGGTATTATTATACAATAGACAAAAATTTTTTGAAAATATAAGAACATAACATTTTTAAATAACTTCACTTGCATTTAAATTAATACCTATCTATTGTATACAATACACTAACCCTAATCTGAATCATAATCATCAAGTAAGTACTTATAAATACAAATGAATTGAAAGGTATAGATAGATGTTGTAATAAACATGCTATGACGATACAATGATACCATGCATGAGGCATTATTTACAATTATTTTAAATCTTAATAATATTTAAGCCAACTACTCATTTTTCTGAATTCTTACTCTCCGTAATCTTCATGAAATTGTAAGTTAGCCTCCCACATCTTTCTTATAGCCCCTGATGATACTTCTTGTAGCATAGATGCATAACAATTTATAAAATATTTACTTCTATTTTATTGATATAAGATAATTATCTTTCTCTTCAAAAGCTAGTTATTTTGACTAAGAATTATAATAAGAACTTGAGTATATACTTTAATGAAACCTTAAAAAGTTTTAATGTTAAAATGATTTTACGCAGAATTTTAACAACGTTAAACAAGCAGTTTTTACCTCTTCCTTTCATCCTTCCATTGTTTTCTCCAGTACATCAATTCATCCATGCTATGTCCAGATAATTTCAACAAACCATACGAGCTAATTCCTGCAAACCCTCCCAATACACTCCCTACAAATATAACTTTCAAGTTACTATCACAGATAAAATACAAGATTTAATTAATTGTTCTTACAAAAATGGATATTTCCAAATAGTATAATTTTCAAAATTTGAAAATTTTATGATGAATTATTAATACTTACCTAATAAACTTCCAACAACAATTCCTCTGAGACCAAGACTACACTTGTAGAGTCCTCCAGTCATAAATCCTGCAATCACATGTTCTGATATTCCGTAATTTCCTTTGTAAGTAGCAATTGCTGTAGTAAACAACCTTAAAGCAAGACATTTTCTGCAATAACACTCAACTGAAGTCGCAACTGACAAATAACAATTAATGTATTATAATACATATTTGTATTGTATTTAAGTAACTAAAAATGGTCCCTGAGCACTAGGGAAAAATTCACAAGAACATAAGGAATAACTAGGAAAAAGACAGGAAATACTAAAAACTATAACAACACCTCCTCATGAAGAATGGAAAGAGTATTGGCTGAATATTTAAATCATGGCACAATGAAGATAGCTCCCATTCTAACAAAAATTCACAAATTAATTGAGGCAAGAAAGAAACCCCCAAAAGCAAAAACAATGCAAGGAATTTCCTCATGCAAGAATTACTGACCCATCAGTATCCTTTTTGTTGTCTAATAACTTTCATAAGAATTTTAGTTGAACACATGAAGATAAAAGTACCCTTTGGCCAGCCACATAAAAAGTATAATACTGGAATGAATTTAATGCAAAATATCACATCCAAGTATTACAAGATGTAATCAATAGAACATATGAGTATGAAATGTAACTAACACTAAACTTTATGGACTATACTAAAGCCTTTGACTTTATTTGTATTGTAATTACATTCGAAGGTCTCAGAAATCAAATTGGTGGATGCTGACAACATACAACTATTACAAAGAGAAATACCATAACATACTGCCTTTCACCCACCCTATTCACAGTCTTGGTAGAAGTATTATCAACATAACTCTTTCTAGTATTAATTCCCTTTCCCATTCAACCTCACATTCTTGAATATTACATTTTATTCTTTCTCATCCTCAAATTGTGATTCTCAAGTTATCCAAATCTTTTCAGCATACTAACATTCCAAGTACAATGTGTTATATACTATGGACATACGGTTTCCTTCAGGATATGATATGAGGAGGAGTTTAAGTCAAGATATTTCTTACCTTAAGGCCACTTTATATACAATCACTAGAAGAGCGTTGATTAGCAATGAAAAATATACATTAACTTTATTTAAATTGGACTTTGAAGTTTGATAAACAAAATGCCAAGATTATACTAACATGTAGGTGCCAGAAAATAATCCTAGTCTCCATCCCCACTGGAAAGCACCCTTGCCCAATCCAAGAGTAACTTGATCTTGCAACTTTTTCTGAGAAAATAAAAATTTGAAACTTAAAAATCCCTAATGTTAAATAACTAATCATAAAAAAAATATAATGAGCCATATCAATAGAAAAGGAGATAAACACTCATTTTTACACCTATGATATAAATAATAATACACCATCTCTAAGCAGACTTTTAAAATGAATAGAAAATAGTTTAATTATGGAACCGAAAACCGTCAATATTAAAATTTGGCGTTATGCATAATACTGCATTTATTAATAACTTAGTGTATCAAATAATAAGTAAGATGTTTCATTCATAAAGTAAACAAAGTTAGTTTAATTTTCAGAGAATTCCATTTAACGTAACACAATTAAGGTACAGTTCTTCGACATACCTTTGCATCTAAGTGGCTTTTGAATGCTGTAGCTTGATTTTTCTCCATAAAATCTAAGTATGCCACCTTAGATCTGTTCAAACCTCCATACACAGCCCCTACAAATATGCCCATAAAGCTCGCTTGCGAGACAGCTGTTAATTCCGGGCTGAAGTTATCGAATTCGCTGTCATAAAAATAATTTTAGCGATATAGGGCCATAAACATTAAAACTTTAAGCTTTGCTGATGTAAATTTCGCATACTCAACGGTAAACATTCTTCTCAGCCTTTCCCATCCATTTCCTGCTTTTCTCGCTTCCTCCAACTCAATGGATGTTTTCGAAGTTTTAGAAACTTCATCAGGATTTTTCTTAAACAATGGCAAAAATCCATACAGGATAATTCCACCTTTATTCATATACTTAATATTTCCAACCATCTCCAATTTTTGTTAATGCGTTCGAATACAAAGTGCGCGCGTTCTCTATTCTATTGTTTCATTTCTTTCGTACTTGGTGGCGCTAACAACGTTACGTTTTATAATTTGATTTGACTGATTTGCTGATATTTCATCAACATTTAGTAACTGGTTATTGTTCGTAACCAATTTAACCTCTAGTTGATCTTACTTTGTTATTATTATTATTTCAATTTAAGGCATGAATGTAATTGTTAGAGTTCGAGTTGCTGATTTTATTTAATGGATTTGTAATTCTCGTCGTATAACCGTTACTCTTGATCGTCTTCAAAGGTTTACGAATTATTTTTCTTACACAGCAGAGGATCAAAAGGAGCTGAAACACCCATATGTAAAGCTCAGGTTTATAATATTTCATTGATATTTATCTTCAATCATGGGGGAGGAGCTGTTGATAGATTTCGGTGATTCTCTGAAGACCCGGTCTGACATACCGAAAGTGGAATACAGTAAGTCCTGCATTATTCTATGTTAATTGATGAAAAGCTTGATTCTACTGCTCATTATTCTCTATTTTGGAAAATTTCGGTTTGAGCTTCAGATTTAAAGAGAAAGGAATTTCAGTTCTTTTTACCACCTTTAGTATTACCTAAAAGGGAGAGTACTTTCATATATTCATTGTTTCACTTCAACACCTTAGGTGTCAACTTCTTACTTAGGCAGGTGTTTGTATTTCCTATTTAAGAAATTATTAAGACCGCTTTATTGAATATATTTATATTTTGTTACGAATGTTTTCTTTTTACAATAGAAACAAAGAATTCCCTGTTTCACTATAGTATGACATCTCGTTCTCAGTATTTTATTGACAAATCCAATACCCAAAGTTTAATACGTTCTAAAATTTTGGCTATTGTATTTTCTGTATCGGGAACATGAGCCTAATACAAGGATGTTTTTTAGTTTTCTTTCCTTGACAAAAAGGCCCGGAATACAAAAAATTGAATAGCTAGCTAGTTCTAACCAACAGCTTTGTCTGAGTTATACAAGTCACGTTATAACTTTGCCGGTTAATGTTCTCGACTCCTTTCAAAATACCAATTTTATCACTAGTATCCTATGGAATGGGTTTTTGTTTTTTATGTATGTTTGGGTTTTATTTTTTCCATTATTAGACATTTCGACAAAAGATTATATATTACAATTTCATCCCACAAGGCTTGTGCAGTTCAGTGTGGTTGATCTCTTTTGTATTATAGCAGGTTATATAAATGCTAAAATTTAAAACAATCATTAGAATATTGGAGTGGAACAGCTAAGAAGACTGATAGTATTTATCTCCTTGTACAAGAGAACTGAAAGTTGAAGCAACTTCTTTTAATGGCAATGAAAAATTGGGCTACCAGTTGTAGGAAATGTGGAGTGTAGGTTATAACTGTATTGTTTGGCTTCTATAAATACAGATGTCAGATGTATTTTTATGGTCGGACATAGTTTCTCTATGAACCTTGCAAAAGAGAGGGTACCAGGAATCTATTGAGGTCTATGCGCTTTCGTATATCCATGCAAAGTTATGATCAAAATATATGCGTATTATATTCAGTCCTTAATAAGCAATAACTAAATTAGTTAAAATAATATCTTTTAAAATTGTCTGCTTTATTTATAGGTACTTCTGCTGAAGAAGAAATTAAACTTGTGCCTGATCTATGCTCCTTTATTGGGGATACTTTGAATTCAAATAGTGAAGTTATATCAAATTTTCAAAAAAAATGTATCTTGGACAATGATTATGATGAACTTATTCCCCAGTTAAAAAGTCCTATGAAAGTTGATTTAGGAAAAGAAAATGATCTCATTGGATTATCACCATTTAATTGTTTGAGAGCAAATAAGACTAATATCCTTGAATCAGACCTCATTGCAGTCACTAGTTCTTCAAATCTCATGTCACCTTTTGGTCTGCCAGTGAATGTTAAATCTAAAAACGTTACTCATGACGTTAACTTGCATAATTCAGTTCCAATTGGTCAGTTATTGCCTGTTCAAGATGAATCTAAGTCATCAAACAACATAGATGTTTTTGATGTTGAAGTACTTGAAAGGATATCTGATATTAAACAAAGTAAAATAAATTATATTAAAGATGAAATAAATTCAGTTATTCCATCAATTCCAAGTAATGTTAGTGATGACAGTCAGTGTAGTAGCTTTGGATTAACAATAAATGGTTCTACAGAGAAAAAGTCCCCTACAGAGAATCCTAAATTTTTAAAATCACCGAATGACTCTGTATTTGAAGAAGCACAAGCTATTGCAGAAGAACTCATGAGAATGGCAAAGTGTGGTATGTATCATTTACCTTTAAATCTTTAGTTTATGTATATATAATTGTTAAGGTAATTTTATCCTTCATTCATTCTAAAAGAGGATAAAAATAACAGTTTGATATCTTATCATTATTTTCTTTCTGTGACTTACTATCGAGAAGTAAATATTTACTTTTCATCCTGAGCTCCTTTTAAATAACTTTATTTCTCGCCTTAGAACCAGAACTTTATTTCTCATACTCACTTGTATTCAAAAATTCTCCAATCAAAGAAAAAATAAACTTCTGGTAAATTTAATCATGACTGAAATTGTGACTCTTAATGTATTGCTGTTTCAAAGAGGGATAATAGGAACATAGTTTGCGTGTATATGTTTTTTGGAGCTCTAAATAAATTTATTTTTAAAATATATTAATTCGTGCATATTCAGTTGTACTTGCTAATGTTCCAAAATATTTTCAAATTAATAATCACTAGATTATGCTTATTATTACTCTTCAAATAATTCATCTGAGAAAAAATATATTGAACGTCTATTCTATTTATATAAACATGTTTCTTTTTCAGAAGCTGATGTGGAAGGAATTGAAATGGAAACTAGTAGCGTTGTATCTAGCTGTTCTGATTTGGATGATATCGAACTCATAGATATGAAACTTATTGGCAATGAATTAGATGAGTTATTAGATATTTATGCCATAGAAAATAATGATGATCTAGTTGAGGAAGGAAATATCAGAAAAATGGATATGATTTCCTCCAAATTGGTATTATAAATTTTGCATTCTAATTATATCCTTTTCTATACTTTTAAGTTTCACTAGTGATAAGTCTAAAATTTTTCTATTTAATTTTCAAATATTCCTGAATCTCTGATCCGTACCAGTACTAAGATATATCTTTATTTCTAAGAATAGTCACATGAATGGAAGTGGTTTTAATAATTGTTATAGAAAGATGTCTTGGAAAAAATAGTTGATCTAACATAATTGCCTGAGAGAAATAATGAATCATTCTAGTTTATCTATTAAAAATTTCACCCAATGTGTAAAAAATGATATGCTGTTGAAAAATCTAAATTATAATGCCAAGTAACAAAAAATGGTATTTTAATTTAGTCAATATATATTTGGAAGAGAAATGAAGCAATATAACTATTTAGAGTTCTCCCATACTGATTATGAAAAATGGGATTTAAGCTCAATTCTCTGCTTCAATTCTCAGGGATTTTGAATGGTCATCAAGTGGTTTGTTATTCCTAGTTTTCAACCAAAATAATTCTTGCATTTGACCAAAAATCATATCAAAAAATAAAAAATATTAGCTTAAGCTCAAGTCATGGGGAATATTTTAAGTTTGCTTGTTGTCTTGCTTAATTATTGTCACCCTTTACGTTTTATTCACAGAAGCATTTCAATTTTTGCTTGGGAATAATTTTAATGGAAAAGTATAGAACACATGTGCTTGTTACCTCAGGATAAATGGTTTACATTTCATTGCTGTCATGTACTTCTTTAATTTTTTATTATTATTAATGTTTTTGTTGCAGTCGGCAAAATGTATTCAACTAATAGTTTTACTACATTGTTAGGGTTTCAAGAATCACTCGGAAACAGATTCAATGGATGGAGCACGAACCTTCTTATCAAGCAGTCTGTCAATTTCACCACTCCCTCTTTCTACTGAGCGATTGAACCACATAAAATTGAGAGCAAGTGAGGCAACTGGAGCTTCCATGAAGTTTACTTCACTCAAGAAGAATACCTTTAACCACCCAACTACTGTGGCTAGTCGGAATGGGCCATTGAAAGCCCTTGTTCCTTTGTCTCAAATTGTGAAAAATTCTGTATCACCTGTAGGGGTTGTTTCTGCAAAACCAAGGGGTAAGTTAGTCTTTGAAAAACCTGCATCAGATATATCATTTTTAAATATGCATCTCCATAAAGTTGAATTGACTGTCAGTGAGAGAGGAGAGAGTAAGTAACTTTGAGTAAGAGCTGGTTACGTAATCAGGAATTTAAATGCAAGTTATCCTCATAATGCTAGTTGAACAATGTTTTTGGCTGCTATTTTTCCTTAATCTAATCATATTAAGGGTTAAAATTTCTGTTTTTTCATTTTTAGGAATGAAATTGACTGAAACATCACCTGACTTTCCCCGTCCATTTAAAACATCTCAAGGAGTATTGTCATCAACACCTGTATTATGTAAAAATCGAAATCAAGCGAAGCAGATTCCTTCAGTAAGCAAAGGAGTGAGTAAACTTCTCTCCTCTTTTGAATTGTTTATGAAAACATTAATGAGATTCTACCAATCTCACTTATTTAATTACTAATAAATGTGTTAGACTTTCTCTCCAATTATGTAGACCGTAACATTTATCTTATCCTCTATTCATTTGCTGGTAAAATGCTTAATGGTAAACTTCTTTTCCCTTCATTTATTAAGTGCTTTTCGTGAAATAAACTAATTCTCCATAATTACATTACTTTTACATTTTATTGTCTTTCACTTTTGGATTTTGATGAGCTAACTTTAATATTGGCATTAAAAGCTTCATATTCAGATTTACTTGATTCACTGAGACAACAAAGATTAGTATTAGCTGTCAAGCACATTTAAAGAAAAAGTAAGTATCCCATGAGGACATTAATTGGCCTAGTTGATGGTTAAATCATGCAAGATTTAGTATTTAAAATGTTAAACTATCTTACTAGGCATATTTTTTATATTATACCTATTAAGAAAAGTTTTATATATTTAATTTTCAATGTTACCTAGTTGCTATATAATTAATTATCTTAGTATAAATAAATATGATACTTGACTAATGTTTTCAATAATGACAATAACTCTTTTATGTTACTTTTTGCTATTATTATTTATTATCTTTCTTAACTGAGGCAACATAGATACTTTATGGCTTTGTCTAATGTTTTTAATTTTGCAACTTAGAACACATAGAGGAAGTGCTGTTTTACTTTCTTCACTTTTATGGAAATTAAAAATTGGTTTTCTTACAAAATCTATGTTACAGTTAAGTGGAAACCTTAAAGGTGCTGCCAACAATGTGAAATCAAATCATGAAGCTACTTTAACACCATCATCCAAAAGATCTTCTATTACTGACCGAACTCAAGATCCAGGGAAAAAAACCAGTATTGCCAGACCTATTGTTAATAGAAAAGCATCCATTCCTTCTCCTGTAACAGGAAAAAGAAATTCAAACAGTACACCCAGTGTTAAAGCACCAGTTTCTCGCTCTATCAGCACTGGACACCTTCCATTAACTCCCAGGTATTCTCATTAATTTCATTGTTTAGATCCTTATTTTGGTGTACTCAATATGCTCATTGACAATTTTTTCATCTCATTTTTTACATCCATTGTTACAGTTTCATAATTATATTAAAGGACTTACACTCAGTGCTTTATGGCCACTCATTGAGTTTTATAATGTATGTATTGATAAGGGAGAATGCACTTTAACATGGACTTCTACTCTTGATTTTTTAAAATTCGTCTTCTTTTTTAAAAAAATGTTATCTGTAAGAATTAGTATTAGTATAGAATACCATTCCAGTTGAAATATGTTTGGTGGTTGTGCCTAAAAAATTAAAATTATATCATAAAATTTTTGAGCAGTTTGTTCAATAATATCAGTCATTATCAACATCCATCTGCTACCAATCATAATTTAGGAATAATTTTATGCTATAGTGAAAATATATCTACAGTAAGCATGGGAAATTACCTCAATATATTTGAGTGATTGAAGGGGAACTTCAAAAATACATTGCCTTATGTACATAGATTACCGGCTACAATTACTTAAGTTGAACTAATTAGTTACCCTAAGCAAACATCAGCCTTTCTGATTCGTGTAAGATCTTTCAGGGTGTCTAAAAGCCCAGTATGGCTATTATAGCAACTTCAGCACCTGCCAAGTCCCCTGCTGTACATCATCCTACTAGGCATTAATATATGTTTCTTACACATCATTAACTGCGTGGAGGAATGTCAAATTATTTATTTTATTTATAATTTCAGTTTACTTATTATGAAATTATTAATTATAAGAATTTGCATCATATTGATTGAATCATAAAAAGCCATCCTTTTTTCAAATGTAATAATTTTTACAAATTATGTATCTATGTAATTGATTTTAATTGCATACATTCCCTAAATCATTGCTTTAGATTTACAAAAATTTTCTTTGTCTTATTTTCCTTGCAAATACATCTCATGAATATATTATACCTTAGCAATGTTTCTGAACATAGCGCACAGCTAGGGCAAAGAATGAAATAAAAGTGAATGAGTTAAGGTATAAACTAGTAACTACACTAATAGTGTAATATTAGTAACTGGAAAAATCACTATCCTTTCAACAAAAGTGGTTCCATCTATCACACATCAAACATGTTCAAATGAAAGCAGTGATGCGTTGCTTTGAGTATGTCTAAATGGAAAAAGAATTCTTGATAATTTTGATTTTATAAAGTCTTTTACCTTCCCCAATTAACAGCGGAAGAGATTAGATTAATAATTGTATCAGTATATTGATACTGTAATTTGCTAAGTCTAAGTTTGTTATGTAAAAAAATTCTTAGCATTCTTCACCTATCCTTAACTCTTTGAGGTTAATCTGGTTTAATTTAATCCTTAAAAATTTTATTAGAATCATAAATTACACTAAAGTAACTTTTAATTATTTTCTTTGAATTCCAAAATAGGCTATTGTCAAAAAATTTGATATCTATAGGATCAGTATGATTTTGTCCTTTTTTTAATTCTTATCTCATATTGACTCTGAGCCTGTTTCAGCTAAAGTCAACACTGTATAATACATTTGTCATTTTGTAGTTCTGAAAGAGAAGATGGTAGTTAGTTTACATGTTATGTATTGTTTTCCTTCTCCATTAAATATAATCTTTAATTATTTTGAGTTTTTCATTTGATTTTTCAATTGTATTCCATTTGTAGCATGAGGAAAGTGAACGGTGCAACCAATATTCAAAATTTTCAAAGTCCTCTGAGAAGGACTAATTCTCTGTCTGCCAAGCTTTCAGTTGGTACTCCAAGTCGTACTCTGAAACCATCTATCAATTCACCTGCCATGGGTGGAACTCCATTGGATAAGGTATTTCTTATTGGTTATATTTAAACTTATAATTAAGATCATCTTTCATAGAGTTATGATTCTGTGGATACGAAAATATTAGATGTTGCAATATTTATAGGAATGTAATTTATTTGGCTCTTTTTGATAGTCTACAGCATTTTAAAATAGAAACACAATTTTTTTTTTAATTTAAATTTCTATTGAAAATTTTTCTACCACCATTCTAACAATATATTTAAGATTCTATCTCTACAGGAATACTAAAATTCTTTTGACACAACCTAAAGGTCAACTTGTTAGTCATAAATCAATCAGTTATCTTTCTGTTAGGATCATAATTGATAAGTCCATTAATTGTATCTCTTTAGGTAAATAATTGATTAGATCACTCTGTTAAAAGTCTTTTTATACAGGATTTATTATAATAATACCAATATATAATATATATATAACAATAATTAGACAGCATATCCATTAATTCTCACTTCAAGATTCTTCCTCTGGTACTATCTTCAGGATGAAATATTTAGTGTATACACGTATATTCTGAGTTTTAGTCCCTTAATTTCTTGGTTGATAACTTTTTAAACTTCAGCTGCTGCCCATCAGGAATCTTTTACCTTGCTATTTTCCCATATTATGATTTGGATTCTTCTTATACAAATTCTGTTTTTTCTATCTTATGGATTATCGTATATTGTTTAAAGCATGGCCTTCTTCCAAGGTGTTTTTTTTTTCTTCAATTCCAGTCTGATTCAAACCCTCATGACTAAATCCAAAAGTGTTGTATTATTGTGTACAGTTTTGTTTCCACAGAATCTTGTGGTCCTTATTTGTTGAGTGTTAGGCTGGATCCCATCCAACTCAGAGAAATTCAACAGAGATTTAACTTGATTCTGAGGGGCTCAATAAAGTGAGCTGAATTCTATGCATGTTTGTTATAACGCACTGTAAGCTTCAAGGAGGAGAAAAGAATTTATCCTGCACTTATGTTAGGGATATATAGCTTGTGAAGTTCTTGAGGATATCTTTTGCCATCAGGGCATAAACAACTCAATGAGAAATAATGACAGTGTTTCACCACTGTCACTATTTCTCATATCAAATTAAATTTGAACCATAGCCTCTACACAAGAAGACATATCAACTTTTCTAAAATGAGAAATGAAAAGGTTGAAATTTATACTAAGTAAATTGATTATTTTGAGGAAACAAAGGAGAATTTATGTGGACTATGTTACATTGTTACTATATTATATGTGCTCTTAAGGAGGATGTTTGAATCTCAATAGTTTCTCTGAAAGACTATTCTTTTCATTATGATTTATTCTAAAGGTTTATTTTCACGTAAATTAATTCCATAAGATTTGTTCATATTTTGTAACTATTTTCTCTTCATATATCTTTTGGCTCTCAATGAAATTTCAACATTATATTTTAATACCTCATGATAGTATAAGAGTGTTAAAATAAAAATTAAGGTTATCAAATACATCAATAATGTATTTATTTCTCTTTTCAGTTAATATCAAAATTTAGGCGAGTAAGCGTATCTAGAGGAATGAAAGAAAATTTATCTCCTGGAAAATATTAGATTATTTGTGAAATAGAATTGCTGTTTTTCATAATAATCCTTTTTTTAAGTTTTTAAATTTTCACATTCACAGCTTTCTATTAATTTAAATTGACATTATGAATTTTGATTTGTGATAATGTAACTCAGATGCATCATTTGCTAATATTTGTAATATGTTCTATTTTAATACTATGTACTTTTATATTTAAATAAAGAAATTCAAAATTCAAAGATAGTTTTATCTTAGCAAAATTTAATCTTACTGTGTTCAGAAGCTCATTATATAGACTACTATATTTAATACATTTTGTAATTATTATTTTGTATAGACCAGGGGTCGGCAACCAGTGGCTCGCGAGCCACATGCGGCTCTTTGGATATGAAACTGCGGCTCTTTAGTTTCACACGCAAATATTACTTATTAAAAAAAAAAAAACAATAAAACGATTTTGAATCGACTAACGAGGATTGGGCACCATTTCTTTCTCAGCCCATTGTACTGGCTTTTAACTCCACGTCTCCCCCGTGACACGCGTTGTCACTGTTGTCAGTATGGTAGAAGCAAGCTCTCGAATGATGTCGCCGCTGTGCTGTGTATGTGCGAAAGAAGTGGGTGACAATCCGGCGCGAACCACGGTTCACGACGTAAGCCAACAATTGTCACTCTCATCGTCCGTCACTACTCAAACCGACCTTCGCACACACCTGATATGTTACCTAATTTGTTTTAAAAAACACTACTTATATAAGAATAAATAGATATTTTTCTTATGAATAAATAGATTCGTTTTTTATAAAAAAATATGTATGCGAGTGCTATTTATCGTACGTAGCCCGGGAAAATTAGAAATTTGCGATACTTTTTGAACAAATCTCGTATTGTTGGCAAGGAAAATTTTTTGGCTCTTTAAAAAATTTGATACATTGTAAATTGTAATTTTTGGCTCTTCCGACTCAAAAGGTTGCCGACCCCTGGTATAGACCTAATGTACACTTCTATTAAATTCTTTCTATTCTATTTAATATCTCTTCGGCTTCATTTCTTGATAAAATTAATGATATACCTTGTCCTTAGAGGAATCATGCTAAAATACTTAATTGGCAATCCTTCATGTAATATTAATAAATTAATTCATTTTGATGTGTAAATATTTTCTAAATTCTGTATTTTTTAATTTTTGGTTTTAATTAATAATAAACGAGGATTATCAAATACCAGGAGGTTTGTAAATGGATTAGAGTTAAGACTATTGAATTAAATATTCTTTTTTATTAATAAAGGGATATCTAGGAGTGTAAAGCAGTCATTCTTGCAGAATTTTTGACAAATATATCCACCGTCATAAATAAAGTGACTAATGGAAGAATTTGAAACATCATAGTAACATTTATGACATAAACCTGAGAGATAATCACTCAAAGAGAGAAACATGCTATGTTAAAAGCATATAATATTTTGATTGGCTTTATTTCCCTCTCGTCGCTTTAACGTTCTATGTGGCAGATTTTCCTAATCGAAGACCGTTTTCAAATTTTCTTTCTTACAAAACCCTCATTGAATCCGTAAGTTAAATTTTCATATCTAAATTTTGCTGAGAAGTGCGTAAAAGTGATTCGTGGACTTGCCACATCCAGCAGGAAATAGGTTTCGCGCAAAAAATATGTTCTGAAAATGAGTGATTAATAATTCTCGTTTGATTTCTCTCAAGTGTTAGAGAAACTTTAATCAAAAACACAGCTCCCTATGATTCCTGGATATTGCGTTTGTTTACCTATCCTACCATTTAATTTATGGTTTGTAAAAGTATGCCAAATTCCCATCTCAACATCATTTTTCAATAATTTGTCAATTAAAGCTGGGCAACAGAAATTATATTAAACTTCAAATTCAAATTGCGACAAATAAGAAAAAATTAATGCATTAAAATATTGCTTTGAGGTATATTTATACGCTATTAAATGTTTTGAAATACCCTTCAATTATTAACGTAAATGTACGGATACGGATATAAATGAATAGGATGTTATTTACGTTGTCGCTATAATGCAAATCCTAAGATTGTCACGAAATAATAACGTTTCCATGATAATTTTTGGAGATTAAACAGTTACCAATATTTAAAAGAAATTTGTCTCCTTTTAAACGTGCTCAATTCTTGATTTGAATTATTACGATTAACAGCATTAGTATGGATAAGTCTGCCTCAGCGTCTACTTTCACGGTAAGAATGTTATCGTGAATTTTTTAATTGTTAGATATTGTTTTCGCTATTACTGAAACCGCAAGTCTTTCAAAATATGTTATATATAGCTTTCCAAGTATAATTGACGGAACCTATACGAAATTCATATCTCGTGATGTTTTAAACTTTCTGTGAATGAGTCTTTAATTTACTTAGAGATTAATATGTTTCAAATTCTATATTCTTTTCGCTAATGCAACCAGATAGGAATAGCTTTTAAAGTTGTTTAAAGATCTTAGCCGCTTCTTCTAAATTAAGTACTCTCAAAATAACACTGATGCGAATTCTTGGGTATATTCTCAGAACTATATATTGCTTTTTAGTCAAAGTGTGATTTGGAATATTATAATATGTGAATGTTTTAAATTTTTAGACAGATAGTCGGAAGCAAGGATATCTCATTCATAATTTAATATGGGAAGATGCAGAAGATTACCAACTCACTAAGGGCCCAAAAAAACCCAAGAATTTATATAAAAAACATCCCAAGTCCCGGCCAAAATCTTTGACTTTTGTTTTATTGAATGTTCTTGGATGTACCATTGGAAATATCTATAGGTTTCCTGCTATGGCGTATTTGCATGGCGGAGGAAAATTTCTTATTGCTTACGGAATCAGTTTAATTTTTGTTGCCAAACCAATATTTTATTTAGAAGTAGCCATGGGACAGTTTACTGGACAAGGTTCAGGAAAATGGTGGTGTGTTTGTCCAGCTTTCACAGGTGCTAGAATATAAAAGCTTTTTCGTTTTCTTCTGTAATATTTAACCGAAAAACTTAATGTTTTAATTATACCACTTGTAGGCATAGCAATTGGACAGCTTATTGCTTCCTTAGAGATAGCATCTTACTATGGTCTAGTTTCTTCTTTTTCACTGCTGTACACAATTCAGTCATTCAATTTACAACTTCCTTGGCTTACATGTGAAAGCCAAGAAAAGTTAACTAAGTGTGTGGACTCTAACGTAACCAAACCTTTTGGAGGAGCAAATAACACTGTTTCAGATTTATACTTCAGGTGAGTTTAATATTCCAAGACAATGTTCAATAATCATGGTCTTCCAGTTCCTTCACGTAATTATATATTCTCAAAAGAAATCGCCTTGTGTGAAGAGAAGAACTATATTCAAGTTATCATTGGATTTTTTAGACTCAAAATAATTATTAAGAGAGTGACATATAGTTAAATATGCTTACTTCGATAAAATTGGAATAGTAAATCTCCCAAAGAAAAACTCAGATTATTGCTAATATTTTGCAAAAAATATTCTTAGTTAACGTTTTCTTTGGTGCTAAGTAACTTGCAAAAGCTTGGAAAGACTGATATAACAATGTTTATATAATATGATATAACAATTTAGGCCTGTCATAGAAGTAAAGGAATATTGAACTCTTGCTTCTGTTCTAAGGAAATCTCTGCTTTAATAAAGCCATTCATATGGTCATTGACAAATATATAAAAAAATTCCTGTTAAGTTTTCATTCATCTTCTTTCAACTCTTTACCCAAAACTCAGATTTTATGATGGGAAAGTTGATTTTTATTAATTTGATCAACTGGACCAATAGAGAGTAAAGATACATAATATACTCTGTATATTTTCTAAATTACATATGATTTTATTCTAAGTAAACTACGAAGATAATTCAAGAAGCTATCCAAACTTTGACCAATGCTTTATTACCTCATTTAACAATTTTCCCTTCTTTGGTGTCTGTTATCAATTAAAAATACACCATCCTTACATCCTTTGCTTTTAAAGGAAGTGGAGTTATTGGAGTAGTGTATTGTATGTAGGTGGAGGGGTATTTCATCATCAGTTATTTAGCCATGTAGAAAATGGTCAGGATACCAATCGAAAAGAGTCAATCAGCCTCAACATCAGTTTTGCATTTGATCTTTTTCAAAGCAAATACAACACTCATCTGTTAAGGACTTGTTTACTTGAATTTTTCATGGAAAACTGAAATCTAAAAAAACTGAACACTAAAATTTGCCTTTAATATCATACATATGTTAATTATATCATTCATGTTTCCTTATTGATTTCTCAAAAACCATGTTCATCTATTTCAGAAGTAATCAATGGATTTCCTTTGCGATGTTTCATTTTATAATGGACATAAAGCCATGTTTAAATCATTCATCTAATTGTAACTAGCTGAAAAATGTAGTAAATATCCTATTCATTCCACTCTGCCATTATTTTTTTCTGTTCTTAACTTTTTAATTTGAAGGGTTCAAACACTGCTTGAAATTTCCTCCTTCAATTTTTCCAAATGAGCAAAATTTTTGGAAGAACTGTCAATAACACTATAAATAGCTGAATCGGTATTTGCTGCTGACACTTTTCATAGATACATTCCATTCATAAACCTTCAAGTGCCTCTCTTGGAAATTCCAAGGACTTATCACTGTTTATTGTAAACTAATTGAATCTTTTGATTGGCTAAGATTTTTCAGGAAATAATAAAAATAAATAAATACTCTGCAGAGGGCAAGCCACCTCATAATTAAAAAAAAACTCATCAATTGCTCTCAATATCCACTTTACCACTTTTGGCAATGTTAAGGCTGCAGGAATTCTTTCTTTCATTAAATTCCTAAACAGTTCATTAGAAGCATCCATTAGAATTACCTTCTATGTATTTGTTCTTTAGTTCTCTTAAATGTTCTCTCTATGAGAATCATGAAAATGATAGTGACAAATTCCATATGGAAAACTATAAAGGGGTACTATTCTTAGCAAATATAATGAATAAGTAGAACATTTGAAGTTAGTAATTCAAGTCTAAATAATTTATGATATAGATGAAAAGCTATTTGAAAACATACTTTATATTACTTAGATATGTTTTAATAAGAATGAGATTTAATTGAACAATATAAAATAGATTTACAGAAATTCAATGCAAATATAATATTAGAGACATGTACAGTATAATCGTATCATATGTATGACTATAAAAAGTAAGCATATAATTTAAAGGGCTTGAATTTAAAATAATCAGTATGTTAAATTTACGATTGTAATAAATCTTACTTTAAATTATCACTGAAAGTATTGATTCTCTAATGTCATCAACAGTACTTAAAAGCTATTAATTAAAGATTTTTATAGTCTTCTATTTATTTTTTACTTTATATTCTTCATATGGATCTAAATTGCATCTAATCCAAAATCCATTCTCAATCACAGAATTGTTTTTTTTAATGAAACAACAACTGACCCAAAGATTAGTGCACCTAATTTTAACATGATAGCTTATGTAGCTCTGGTGTGGCTCTTTGTGGGTATTCTGCTTTACAATGGAGTGAAAGTTACTGGCAGTTTTGCATATATTGCTGCAACAATACCTTTCATTATACTGATTTATATGTGTATCAAGACTTCAGAATTACCTGGAGCTAAACAGGGCATAGACTACTTGTTTGCTGGTGGTATGAGTGGTATAAATGCAGAGGTACTTTATATTTGAGAGTTTGAAGTTGATTTTTTTAAATGTTTTATGAGTTGATTAACTTAGTATTGCCTATATATTGCCTCATTTAGATTTGGTATATGGCCACAGTTCAGGCATTTTTTTCACTAAATGCTTCTGTCGGAGTAGCTAGCTATTTGGCATCACAACGTAACTTTAGGCAAAGATTAAACAGGTAGGTGAGATTATTATTTTTATTTCTCTTTAATTAAATCTTTCTCTTAATTGAGTCTCCTGTTTAATGGCAATTTTAATTTAATTGAACAGATATGTCTTTCTCATAACTATAGTCAACTTTACACTGCCTATATTGGCTAGTATAGTTGTGTTTGCTACCCTTGGAAACCTTGCACATGTGTTAAGCCTAGATGTAAAAAGTAAAACTGTTTACAAAGGAGGAATAGAACTAGCATCAGTTATTTACACAGATGCAATTCCTAAGGTCGCAAAGAAACCAGAAGTATGTAATTTAATAGAGCATATATTTTTATAAAACTTAATGCTTCATCACTGCATATATTTAGTTTACATAAAGCAAAAATAAACCATTTTTTTTATTCTAGGGATTAGCGGTAGGCTTATTGTCTATACTAGCAATTGCAGGAATAGGAAGTACTGCTGTTGTTATGCATTCAGCAATGTCTACTGTTTGGGATGTGGTACCCCACATCTCAGCTAAGATAATGGCACCAGTATTTGCAGTATTAGGTCTTGGTCTCTCTGTTTTATATTTATCTCCTGTGAGTAGAATGATATTTGAATGCATTATTTATTTAAACTTTTGTTATATTCCTCTTTGTATAGTTTATTAAATTTAATTGTTTCTAGTTGTCAGAATTTTCTGCATAATTACAAATGATATCATCAATCAAAACTTAAAGCCAACTCAATTGGTGTAACATAACTCAGATAGATGGTTCAATATTCTATTCTCAATAAAAATTTATTTAGTTTTAAATATGTATTTAGGTAGATTCTTTTTGTTTCAGGGTTTCTTATTTTTGTATTATATGTCATATTCTTTTAGAATATATATTGTAGTGCCTTTGATTTTTATATTTCAGAATAGTTATTTACTCAACTGAGTTCGAATAAATTATATATTAAGTATAGTTCATCCATGTTTATTATTTCTTAATTTGCTTCAATATCTACTTTTAGACTGGATTGAGTAACCTGCAATTAGCTGATCATTATATAGCTGGAGGAATTATGATCCATACGGCTATATTTGAGGTAGCAGTCATTGCATATATATATGGTAATAATCTATATTGTTTTTTTAGATTAGTGAGTCATGCAGAATTATAAATTATTGTTTAAGATTGGTATCTTTGATATGCTTTGTAGATAGTACAAAAACTTTTTTCTGTAACATACTGTTCAAAAGCATCAAGTTAGTAGTAAGGAAGTATGTTACATATTTTTTTGTATATACATATTGAATAATAGATCAAATTTGTTTTATTTGCACTGCTATTCCTCTCTAGTGATTCATAAATTTGATCATTTCACCATCTTTAATGATACTTGGTATTTTAGTGATTTATTCAATACTCAGGGATGATACAATTGTTATTAAAAATAGAAAAAAATATGGTATTCAAATTTAAATAGATTTAAGAACAAGATATTACAAGAATTCATATCAATAAAATTATATGACATTAAATTAGAAAGTTGTTAAAAAAAACTATCACAGAAGTAAATTCTTGGTATATTTTAATAATGCCACATACTAAATAGAGACTTTAAAGCTACAATAGAATTTTGCCAATCTCAATTTCCAGGACTTGAAAAATACTGCAAGGATATAACTTTCATGACGAGAAAAAAAATACATATATATTGGAGAGTTTGCTTAGCTCTAGTCACTCCAGGCCTTTTATTGAAAATATTAATTGATTATATCATGGATACAACTACACATATACAATATAAGGGTACAGAGTATTCTAAAAATGTTCAAGGTAAGTATTAACGTTTATAAAGTTAGTTATTGATTACAACTTTTGGCTTATTGGTCTCTTGTACTTGCATCCAATGTGTTTTCCAATATAATGTAGTATTTGATGTTTTTATCAGATATCGTCTTCAAACTTCAATTTATTGGTGAAGTGATGATTGGTTTTTGGCTGTTTATTGTCATAATTTCATTTCTTATTGGGAGAAAGAAAGTAAGTGCAATTGAGTTATTTTAACGCTATACATCAGTTATAGCACATATCATATGTTTTTCTTGAACTACACCCAAAAAAGGTCCTCAGTTATCTGGATCTCTCTTGACTAATTTTAAATTTTAAAGCAATAGAATCCAAGCAGTAATTACTGTATTTAATCGTAGAAAAACATAAAATTTTGACTTATTTCTGTTTACTTACATTTAGTACTAAGTCTACATCACACAATATCTGATTTCACATAAAATATAATATAATTATTATGGAAATCATATCTGATATTAATTTCAATTTAATATTCAGATAGTCCTTTTAAATTTGGTTAAATTGCCTGGTAATTAAGTTGATTTTTTACTCACAATGAGGAGATTATTAGTTATCTTTCTGAAAAAAATTTCATTTGATTGTAAAAGTAATTTTAATATGCATTAAAATTTTTATATCATTGCATTTGCAAATACTCGATATGTGAATAGAAGGGCTTAAGTGAAATGATTTGGTATAAAGTTAGGAATTTGAAGGTGTCTAGCTTTTCAATTGTAAGAATTATGAGAGAAATGTATCATGTAAAAGACGGCTGAAAGAAACTTTCATTTATCATCTTCCGTGATTTCTGAAACGTTGACTCAGCCAATAACTAACAATCAATACTTGGAAATCCATTTAAATGTCATATTTGGTTTTTCATTTTTGTAGATTTTCTCCAGGGTGATAAGTGTTCATAAATTTTTTAAGACTTGAAAATTATTCTTTTTCTCTTTAAGTTTGAAGAGTTTTGGTACCTTCCCAAACATAGAGGAGTAATATCTTTTAATATATTGTCATAAAAAGAGTAATCTAATAAGATGTTTATTTTTCAAAATATAAATGATATGTTGTTACTTTGTCATCATAGCATCAAGAGAAATTTATTCTTGGGCCAAAGCCTTCATATGGCCCAGAAGACTCGTATAGAGCAGAAGATTGGAAAAGATTTATTGAAGGATTGAAACGCTGCTCATGGAAAGACTTGAAATACATTCCAGATAAGGTTTTATACCCATTCAAAGTACTTGTTGGCACTCTTAATGATGATGTATTAAACTAGTTTAAAATATTTATTTTGATGTAATGATAAATAAATACTGAACTTGCAAATATTCATTTCAAAGTTTTATGTAAATTTATCCTATGAGTATCGACAAGAAAATTGGTTTATACTAGAGAAGTTCTGCCTTCAGGATAGCTGAAGGGGGGTGACATTGCTTTTTAAGCAAGTATAATAAGACATTTTCAAAACTTGAATGTATTAATGTTAAACAGAGGATAGTTACATGTGTACTACTGTATCAAGCAAATGGTTAAGAATTATCTTTTCTATAACAGCTGCTCACTGAAATTGCATTACTCAAAGTTATTTTTTTCATTTGCACAATTAAAATTTAAAGGACATTGAAAACATAATCAACTATGAGAAATGAAAGCTAAAATAAGAACAGCCTTAAGAAAATGATATTTTTAATAGTTAATTAATTGATGAGTAGTATTAATTAATTTTAAAAGTACTCATTCCCTTGATGATTTAAGGATATTGTTCAATCTGAAATAATATATCTTATATAATATTATATGGAAAACTATAACCCATTTGATGGTAATGGTAAGAGTAAAATTTTATTGAAAAAATTTCCAATCATTTGCAGTTAGTGTGATGCTCAATGGAGTGAAACTGATTACATCATCAGCCAGTCTACTTATGCTAGAGGAATGTAAGTCTAATGTGCTCTGTCTCTTAACGTTTATGGAGATGAGAAAAATTATATTGGGTCATATAAAATAATGCATGTAATTATTAGTTATAAATAATAAACAGAAATTCAAGGTTATTAAATATTCAAGATTTTGCCTACAATTCTGGAATTTAGCTGCAAATGAAGAACAATTGATTCTATTATGGTATTATCGGGGCACATTTCAAGAAATTTACCAAGAAAACTGGAATTGCCTTTCTCTCGTAGAAGATATTCGTGTACGTGGCGGGGCATTTTTCGACCATTCGCCGATAGTTTTGACTCGCGAGTTGAAATTCATTTATCCTTTTAAACATAGTCCTTTGACGTCTATCGACATCATATTTAGATAGTCCCTGTTATGATAATCTGTTCATCAAATTACTCATATGCATTAATTAAGTTTCAAAATCTACTATTTAGCCGAAAGACAAACAGAATTGGTTTCGTCCGTCTGTGGATCTGGTTAACCAGTTCGTACTCGTCAAGCAGCTCTCTCGCCAACTCTCGAATCGTATGACGTCTTTTGAAAACTATGACGCAAAAAGGTAGGAAAGCAATGACGTCGTGACCATCCCAGTGATGATATCGTAAAACAGAGTTTCGCGTACAATTTAATTTTCTGAAACCAGTTCTGATGACGTTGTTCCAGAATAGGGCTGTGTGACTTTCTCCTCAACACCTATGCGTTTCGTTGATTCCAAAGCATTTGCCCAACCGATGTTATTTAATGTAGATATTATTATGCGCTTATAAAAGAATATAATCATTATCTATGCCCTTATGACTAAAAGTTTCATTCTATATAATACTTTTTTCTGCACAGAGAATTCAAATATTCATTAGCTATCATTCCTCGGTTCGTTCGAAGATTGTTCAATAAGTTCATATAAAATCTAATGTAGTATAATAAATTATTATTGTTGTAAAATTTGTACTTATTTGTTTCTACTATCATATGTTACGCAGAATACGTATCGTATGAGTTATTATGAAAATAATATTCGTTTTCACAAATCCTGGTTTGGTGATAGTCTGACATGAATAAGTAGCAACAGAATTATTGCATGTAAACTTGTTCATTCATGAATTATATAGTTTGTAGAGATTGTAAAAATAAAATTTTCTTAATTTTTCGTGGTTTAGAATGCTGTGATGTGACAGGTTTGGAAAATTAATGTGGATATGGATTCATGAATGGAAGCTAATCCCATTTGGGTATGTCAATTAAAAAACCTCGTTTTTTAGAAATTTTGGCAAATAAAGCTTTTTATGTTTTTTTTTTGAACTGATGCCTCGAGAATTTATCATAACCATTACTTGCAGCAATTTTCTTTTATTTTATTGAGAGTTATTAAAAAATTCTTTAACCATTAACTCTGTGTATTAAAATATGATATGCTGCGTGCTTATGCATTTAGACTTGCCATTAATGCTGCAATATTTCTTAGAAGTGGATTTTCGATTAATAGAGGAGCTAATGATATTACCATGCCTGGGTAGTGTTGGATCTAAAAAGTTCATTTTAGTTATATAGAAGTTCATTCACCTTGGGCGCTCAAAGAGATCTTTTAAATTTGTATAAAAATTATCACTTTAAATCGGTTGGGTGACATCAGCAAAAGTCAATTTATTGTTAGATTTAGGATGGAGTTCAACAAAGTGATTGTTTTGTCGATTGAATTCATGAAAATTATTGTTTGTTATGAAGCAATTTTGAAAAAACAAACAGATTCAACAATGTTACTACTTCGTGTGCAATACAACGAATTGAGTTACACCGCTCCTTTTTTTCTGATCAATAACCCGCAAGAGGCTGTTTTAATGTTTTTGTGCATCGCATAGTATGAACGAACGGGCGCTTTTGATGAAATTTTACCGGATAAACTCGGCAGAAGCATTTTGGGTTCCAAAATCCTGTCTGGATCATTCAATTGAAAGACTGTACTTAATAGTTTCACTTTATCATTAACTTCTCTATCAAATATTTAGGTTGGATCAAAGTGCACGTTAATTTCAGTGCTTTCAGAGATAAAATCATTTCATTTCTTTATGTAATCATACCGTTCTACATAAGTCATACTCTTTCTTTAAACTTTCTTTCTCTCTTTCGCCAGAATCTTCTTATTCTTGTAACCTCTTCACATTGGCAATCTGTGGAACCGTGAAAAAGAATGGAGACTTCGTTTATGTAGATGTAGATGTTTAGTTACTATCAGCGTATTGAACAAGGGCCATATTTAAGGATCGATTACTTTTCTAATTAGCGATTATTTCACAATCGTCCATCGGGTTTTTTATCACTTTGTTATTACCAATGTGTTCTAGATTGAATTTATGTCCTAAATTTTACATAAATCCATCAAATGTGTTTGCAATTAGAAGTTGGTGGAATTCACTGTATCATGCAAACATGAGGAGGTTGTGTAGAAACCTGAGTTTGGGAATCATTCTAGTAACATATAGTCTTTGAATCTTACTTTCTATGACAATGCGTTCCTTATAACAAATAACAGTGGTTCCGATTGTCTATTATATTCCGTTGTGATGAAGAATTGCCTATAATTCAATAAATTTATTTAAAATATTACGGTTCAGGTTTTTTCTGAGATGTAGTACGAGCATAATATTACAAAATCTCGATATTTCCTTTGCATTTTGGAATACTGACAACCCTGCGGATCATCCTGAAAGCGTTACATAGGGAGACTTTGAGATTTAAATTTTCAAGTAAAACTCATTTTCACTTCTGCAAAAGTTTTTTAAAGAAGGAAAAGAAGTTCCAAATGCGTAGGTAGAAAGGAGAGACGAGAGTAACGATTTCCCCTTAATTGAGTATTCACTGATTCATAGCTCCTTCGCAATGAGTATGAAGTGCTTGTGGTACTTTTTATATCACACAACAGAAAGACTTCCTTCCGCATTATGTCGGGTTAAATCCCCGATTTTGAAATACTCGGCGATTTGTATTATCACTTGCCATTTTTTACCACCGTGTTCGAATTTCTACGAAGATCTTAAAATTGAAGGCTAAATTAGAGTTATGCTTTCATTAAAAATAGTAAATGCGTTTATTTCTTCGGTAATGCTTTATCGTTGACAACCAAGATGAAAATTTATAATTGTACTGTCCCGTGAAACATTATCCATTAGATTTAATTTATGAAGAAAAAAATTGTTTCCTGGATGAGTTTCATTCTCATTTCTTTCGCACTATAATAAAAGAACATTGGTGAGCGTTTTAAATCCAATATTTAGGGTATAAAGTATGTTAACAGAAACTAACACTTTGACAGAAATTTATGAGCTCCGAAATAAAAACTAACTTCCTGCTCATATTTCAAAAACATGTTATGAACATGTTTTTGAAATATGAGCCTCAAACAATTACATACCTTATTTTAAGATGTATAGTTTACTTGTGATCCCAGAGAGCATCTGAAAATTAATTATTGATGTGATTATAAACCTTTAATCGCGATTTAAATTCCAGTGAAAATACTTACACTATAAAACAACTTGACTTGACAAGGAATATTTGATTTTAATTCCCATAAATTCATTTACTTCCCGATTTGGGAGGGCGGCGTGTTTTACGCCTGAAAACCTACTTATTTTTAAATAGATAACGATTAAAAAATTATGACCAATAAACGGGTAAATAAATAAGGGTTGTAATGGAAAAATGTCAAAAAAAGTGTCTATGTGAAACTTGCAAGTAACTGATATCTTATACAACGTATGACATAGACGATAGCAACTCTATAATTATAAATTCATCCCTAAAGAAGATAAGATTGAAATTCATCATAATAATTAATTAATTGACCATTTTAGTAAATTCAAGAGTTAATTAAAGATATCGAAATAAATTAAGCTAATAATATTTGCTAATTCTAAAGTTAATATTTTTATACTTAGAATCTCTTTATCTCTCTATGTGAGATACGTATTTTTTTATCAATAAATAAGATACCATACAATTATAGAAATTAATTTCTTCTTCAATAAATACTTAATTTAAAAATTACAAAATAATATAAAGTCTCAGGCGTTTTTAAACCAATTACCTGTAAGTTGATGTCATGTTAAGGTCATCCTTGAGCCAATTCTATATTTAGGCAGTTTATTTCGTTGTCCCGAATGATTTAGACTAATCAACTGCACGAAATAATTTATCGTTGAAGTGAGAATATAATTGATTTTACCCGTATGTCTCAATATGTAGCTGTAGTCTCAACCTAATTTTATTATTCTTTCGTAGGCGCAAGAGATACCGTTATTACGTTATTTTGAAATTCCTGGCGGTTTCGAAAGATACCAAATGTCCAAAACTTCGCATTACAAAATAATACACTCGGAAATATATAAACGGTCATTAACTGGCCAAAATTACGGCACAAAAATACCGATTATAGAACTACAGATCGAACAGTCAATGGTATCATGGATTATAACCAATCCAGTTTGCTGCTGAAAAGTGTATGATTAGAAGAAAACGTCTAGTCCTCAATGGTCATAGGGTTATGCAACTAATGACGATTAAAAAGGCTAGTCCAAATTTGTTTCTTGAAGTACAGTGACCTAAAAATAGAATTCCCCGAAGGCCATCCGCCTTTTCAACTTTTAATTTATTTTCACATTTCGTAGCGTCACAAAGGTTTGTATTTAGAAGCCGAAATTTCGTTCGACATTTTTCGCAGAAAAATCGAAGCCGTGAGAAGAATGGGCAATCCTTCCGTTGCCAACAGCACTAGACTCGGAGGTTGAAGGCGACCGGGGAATCCCGCTTTCTAGACAGGTCGAGGGAGAGGAATGAAGGAGGTCGTGAAGATGTTGAGAGGGATTGGATAAGGGGGGTGTTTGGAACGAGAGAAGGCAAGTTGAAGAAGAGTGGGGATGGAAACTGGTGGGACGCGCTTACGGGTGTGATGTAGAGGGACTCCCCCTAAAAACCCACCTGAGTTCGCGGAATAAACGGCGAGGAGCGACCTGATTTTTTGACCCTTTTGTATTTTTATTCGCTACATCCGACCGACCAATCGCGTGCGAAGAGAGCTGGAGGCGTGCGCCGAGAGAGCTTCGGTTTTTCCTTGTTCCCACACCACCGCTCACCTACGCCTAGTGCTGCCTCGTCGTCTTTATCAACTTTTTCCAGGAGTACTGTTACTCCTGTTTAATGTTTGTATACATTCTGATTCTTGCTGCATTTAACTCAAAGTCGCGTGAGAAAATGCGTAAGAGCACAATCGCATTTGTCACGCCATCTGTAATCTCACGAGCCCCGCGGTTTTTGTCTTTCGTCGAAATATCTTAAGAGAAAAGGAAATGTAGATGATTGACAGAAAAATGCATTGAAGCAGGCCGCCAACTCCTTATCTGTGATATGATCGAGTATTGTTATTTGATTTTTCTTCTATATTACAAAAACACTAGGTATATTCATAAATTCCTTCTCTTGCTTCTACCTCATGGTTTTAGACACCCTCACATTGATATGATCTAAAATCGTTATTATTTTTGTCGATTTAAAGACATACAGATAAATTTAACTATCCTGCATTCCCCTCTCCCCGAGTAATGAATACCAACTGGCCAGGTGCCTACTAGTAGTCTTACCAACAAATAAATCACAATAATGGGATTTATAATTTATCTGAGTATATTAAAATACAATTTATCGGAAGAAATTATTCAGCCAGATACCTTCCAATGTAAGGCACAAGATTGTACATTTCTTCCAGAACTTCTGATACATTTAACCTTTACAATTTCACATCCTTATTGAAAGTATCTCATATTACCTCTCATATTACATGCATCAGTCTTTTGGACGAATTTAGACAAGTAGAACGTATCAGAGTGTAATGAAAACAGAACAAACTTTGTTTACTTCCACACTATTATAAAGTTCGTTCATCTTTCATTACACTCTGTAATGTCCTTTCACGAAGTAACGCCTGAACATACAAAATAAAACGCATGTTTATTGGCTCAGTAATATTAAACTCTGAGTGCAAGTAATCGTGTAAGGAGCTACTTAGTTACGTATTTATTTTTTATTGTTTATTTATTTAAAATTCCGTCGCAACAAGGTCGCTGACCAGGTGGCAACGATTGAGGGGGTGAATTCAAATTACAAACTTTCCGACATTCGCCCCAAGTCGAGAGGAAAACCACACGAAAAAATGTATGTATATGTATACATATATTATAATTAACTGTTTTTCTAATGAAAGCGGTGATTTACTTTGTCATGATGGAAAATATTATAATCTTTTAAAATTATTAGATTTTCGCCCTCAATTTTATTGCATTTACTCTCGACACAGACATTTCAAAGTTAAATTAATAACGAATTGCAAACTCTTCAGGGGGTACCTTTCAAAAAAATTATGCCTATCTCATGATAGAATTTCTGATAGTTAAATAATGGAGTTTGATACCCGTGAAATGATTTCGACAGGTAACATTTCATGCTTTCTAACAATTGTGATTATCATGTAATAATAATTCGAAATCAGTCACCAACGCTCAACCTCCTTTACCAATGAAGTGCAAGATGAGTGCCAAATTCGTGACTATAAATTTGCAACTATTGTTACTATTTTTATAAATAGAATGTGGATATGTAGTAGCGTGAGTACCTATATATTAATTAAACCGCATTCATTGAAATATGTATATTTTAAATAGACATTTAATTCCATAGCATAAATATGCATTTATATTATTTTTCTTTTATTTCTTAGAAATTCTTCATTTAGCCTTCATTTTAAAATTTTATTTTCACAACACTATTACATTTTTCCCGATGACAAATCGTCATTACTTTCCTGGGCCAATGCGTCGTTTAACAACATCCGATGCGTGCGACACCGGAAGATCTTCCGCTTGGAAGTCTACTGTCCTTCGTGGAATTTCCGAGCGAAAAATCGGGCGGATTTTACGTAAGAAAAAGCCACACACCGGAAGAAAAACATATAAGCATTAAATCGAAAGAATAATTCGAAATATAAACTAGGAAAAGGTTTCATTACAGTTTTATGAACTGAAATTCAGAATTGCCAATGAAAAAAAGAGAAATTCGGGGAAGTAGTACGTCAGCTTGCAGTCCAGCTGTAAATAAATTGTCTTTTATAGGCATGATATGTTATTTTATCAGCTTTGGACTTCTTTCGTCATAAAAGTTACATTACCTCATGAAATATTCCAGATACTCATTTGTATACAGAGCAAACTTTCATCATTTCATACTTATAATTTGTCAATACAATAAATTTGAAAAGTATAAATAAAGGATGTCTGCAAATTAAAAACATTCGTTAATATCAATTATTTTGTACTCCTTACTGCTAATTTAACAATTTCTATAAAAAATGAAATCACCTTCAATATAAAATTCCATTAGCTTTTCTTTAGCTTCTATTAAATAGAAGTTATTCGAGGAATCTTGTCGGAATATCACCCAATTTAAATCGATTTCACCATATGAAAATTTAATTTTGGGTTCATCGATTCAAGCAGTCCTTGCTTATCATATCCCTTTTACCATAAATGAAGAATATCTGTTTTAAAACATTATTCAGATGTTTTTAAAGTTAAGCAATTTAAGAACTAGACAACAAATCATAGTAGTATGATGTGAGAATGGCATTTGAAAGGTATTCTAATAAGCAAATGACTCTCCACATCCAGTTTCCCCAAAGCGTGTGTCATAATATTGCGATCACGATGGAATAAATCATGAAGGATTCAGGAAGGAAGCCCAAAAGCTATTGCACCAAGGATTAGCTGAAAGAAAGGGAGTAAAACATCCATGAAGATCATGAGGGAGGCATCAGGGAATCTCCAATGAGGCGGCGAAGAAGGACGTAAGAAGGGAGTGACCGATGGTGGGAGGGGAGGAGGAAGGATATCTGCGGGGAGAGGGACTTGGGAGTGAATGGGAAAAGGAGCCGGAGAGGGGGAAATCTGGACTCCTGACGCAGGTTGGCGAAAATAAAAAAAAAAATTCCGCGCACTCCAGGCAATATCTTCCTCGTTCGTTCCCTCCGCGGTTCACTTCTCTTCTGACTCTCGCTACGAGAGTAACTGCAGTCACAAAGATTCCGCGAGTGTTGGGATAAGGAGCACTGCACCAGTGGCAGAGACACCACGGCAACCGACGGCAACATTTCCGAAGAACACTCGGTGACTGGTGAGTACGAGCACTGCGCTTTTTTTCGCTAAATATTTCTTTTTTTAACGCTTGTGAAGAGTGTTACGTACCAACAGAAGTTTTGCAATGAAAAACGCGAGAGAGAAATCATTACCGAGTTACGGAGGAAAAAAGGAGATTTACGAAGGAAAACAATACTTTATGTCCCGAGTGACGTCGCTGTTTGAAGTGAAAGCTCTTATGTTTAAACCGCATCGGAAAAGCAATTCTTCCGTAAGACGATGGGTTTTTTCAAAAGTCTGAGTTGTTGTTGTTGTTTATACCAGGAGGTGCATTTTTTAAAAATTTTCTGAGATGATGTTCTTGAATGATCTAATGTAACTGGTGTCAGATTCTGGCGAGTGATTAATTTATTAAAAACAGACTCAGTGAATGGATGTTAGGATACAAAAAGGTTTTCGGTTTCGTAACTCATTTGATTTTTGAAGTTCTTATCGATAAAAGAAAAGCACCGATGTCAACTGGACGGATCTGTTCCGACGTAAACAAAGTTGCGTCGTGGGTTAGGTAAGCTGATGATGAATAAAATATTCATTTTCAACTTATATTAAAATACCATTAATATTTCGGATTTCCTTTCTACATAATTAGAAATTATCTAAAATTTTCAAAAAATAATAAAATTTATAAAATTATAAGTATAGGATATTGAATGACTATTGATATCCGTTATAAATTACTGAATTGAAAATATTGCGTATTGTAGAACCATGATAATCAGTGAACAGCAATCTTCTCGGCCCTAATCAAGAAATCATTCGGAGATTTCTTGCGCCCGTTGAAGTCACTTCTCTCTACGGAAATATCAATCTAATTTCTCGATTATAATTACTTACTCGTGCAATTTAAATGCTTCTTCGACAGTTTAAAATAGATATTCGCTTAAAATAAAAGCATGAAATTTATAAATCAAAACTTTGGCAGATATATTCATAGAACTTTCACATTTATTAAAATTAAAAGTATACAGGAAGATATTTTTTTGGGATCCCTTGTGAAACTCAATCATACTGGATGCATTTTTCTTGACGAATAGCTTCCTTTAAGAATTTCCCATCTTTTCTTGGGAATAAGATGGAAACAGTATGATTGTCTCTCTTCAATCTTTCATGTACCGGCCTTAGTGTAGGAGTGGTTAGCGTGTTATCTTTCGACTATCCCAGGACCAAATCCTTGCGGAAGGGAAATTTTTCTTTCTGGATATACATATTAATATTCCATTGTTGCATAATTCTGTTACTTTCCTGCGGTAAATATCTAAAAGTGCTTATTTTTCTTTACTCTTGATGGTATCTCTTGATGATTACTCTGTACACGTGTGCTTCTTGCAAAAGATCATAAATTGGTCGTAAATAAAAAGTTTCCTTGCAACGTCGTTCTCTTACGAGAGGATAAGGATTCGCATTGCATTGCATCAATAGCATCCTATACAATGATAGACAATGATCTGAAGGATCTATTCTAGATCTAGGCTTCTACTTTAATTAAACTGCGGTAAATCATTTTCCTCTACTTTAGGATACATATATATATATATTTAAATATATATTGCCCACGCTCGTTATAAGCCGCCTACAAGGGAAGGTCAGGACAAGGCCAATGGATCTAACCTCGGTTGTGATTCACGTCCGCCTATAGTCTTCCTTGGTGTCCCTTCACAACTGTAAAATTACGAAATTCTCCCACGCGTGGGCATCTCGTTTGTCATATGTTCCTTCTCATTAGCGTGAAGCAAGTTGCTCCAGAGATTTCTGGGAATAACCCTACCCTTACCCTAAAGCTCCTGGTGCATCCGCCGGCAATCGACCGGTGCTCACGTCATGTTTACCTGCGATGCGGTGTTATGAATCATATAACCAATGGCTTAGGTTTTCATCCAATCCAAAATTTTAGGCCAAATATAGTTCGTGAGCAATAATATTAATGCACCCGAGGTAACTACGAAGGCTGTTGAATCAGTGTAAAAATACGTCTCAATAGTTTAAAAAACGTTAATTCGTCTTCCGTTCGAAGATCATATCTTTACAAAACCGTATTATCCACATTCATATACACATCTTCAAAGAAAGTTTTCCATCTTTCGTAATTATTTTTAATTAGAAAATATCTTTAGTACTTGCGAAGAAAAGTAACTTATAAAATCTGATCAATTTATCGTGAAGACTCGATATCCATGATCCATCCGTCACTATAATGAAACAGTTTTCTCCTCTTTTGCGATAATATGCTCCCTTTCCTACGGAAAATGATTAACAGCGAATTCAAACGTTTTCTTTAACCTCACTCTGAGGCCACTCAATGGAAATCGGAAATTAATATCCCATTTCTTAGAACGCGAAACCGGAAGATCACCGGTTCATGGGGAACGGTCGAACAGATTTGGCCATGGCTAACTTTGGTTGAGGGCACGATATGAAAATTACGGACACGACCGTGCAAGATGACGTGATCCTCTTTCGGTAAGAGTTCTTAAAGGTTATCAGTGATTTATATTCGGATGGGCCATTTGCCCAATTCTGACGGCCAAAGTGCGGTGACATACGACCACAAATACCTCGTTTAAAACCTTGAAGAGAGTCCTCATCACAATGGTAGGTACCGCGGGTATGCGCCCTTGTCATCAATACTTACTTGGGCATAGCGAGGACACTTTTTTCTGCTTCAGATTGCAATTTCCACGGCACGGAACATTATTCTTACGTAAACTCTATCGTGGAGAGCAATGAATCATAATTATACGTTGTTAGCTCGTTTGGAAGCTTTCCGTATCAGTGCGTAGAAGTGGGTTAATGAGTTCTGAGCCTCGTATTCGACATCTAGTAAGAACCGTCACAAGATTAGATAGCATGAATACAAATAGTAATTGAGGTGAGGGATATTCATTTTATCATACAGCCAACAATTATGCATTCAATTTGAACAAAAAAATATTTATGGCATTAATTTTGGTGAATATAAAGGATCAGGTGAATAATAATTAGTTTTTATCTTCTTTAATAGTTTAATTGTTGCAAAAAATATTTTATGAGAATTACAGATACGGTGCCGGTACTTGCATTGAACACCCGATTCAATTTTACCAGATTGCTGTTGTGACAGACGGATTGCAAATTTTCTGCAACCACAAATAATGAAGCCCAAAACAAAATCCTCTTCCATAATAAATCATAACAAATGTCATCTGTAAGCTTCACAATTTCCTCAGTTTATATATAAAAGCTTCCGACGGAAGCTCAGGTCGCTGGAGCTTCAAATTTCTACCTCTCCTCACTTCCTCTTCCGCTCAATTAGGAAAGGTAAATCACCGAAATTACGGAATTTGCGAAAATATTTGCACGAAAGAGGGAATGAGAAAAGAGAATTTGCACTAGAAGAGGAAACAAAGGGATTTGTTGTTTTGTAACTGTTGGCGGCGATTGCTTTAACCTCCTCACGTTAAGGACAAATTACATGTGGTAGCTCTCTCGGCAATTTAGATTCGTTAGGTTAGGAAAGTCGTACTTTCACATCTAATCGACACTCTCGTGGACAAGGCGAGGAGAGGATTGTCGATGATGAAGATTGCATCCATCGAAGGCGTGTAGGAGACTTCGGTTTTAAAAGGGCCAGGGACGACTTGTTGCCCTCCACACCCCGGAATAGAAGGAATGTTAGAAGTCAAATGGTGACGCCAGAGGAATATCCAAGCAACTGCAACATTTGAAGGAAGGTGGGTGTCGGGGCCGGAAGCCGCCCTACCCGTTCTGCAGGTGACCTCACCAGGGGTTCCCCAAGGGCTTTCGGACTTCATCAATTTGCGGTCTAACATCTCGAGCAGAGCGTAATGTCCTCGCCTGTCGCTTTCACACATCGCATCGTTGACTCGGATAACGGATGGAAAAGTTCGTTTTTATTATTCCATTTTTCCTGATGCTCGAAAAAATTGGCATCATCATTGAAAAAGTTGACATTGTTATCGTCATTGAAAAATTTACGCATTTATACCGGAAAATCACAAACCCATCTTCCTTCGATGTAAGGTGTTTTTTTTGAAGGTCAAGAAATTATGAATGAGCGATTGCAAAATTTCTTTTTTTTTATCGCCGTGCATTGGTCGAAGTAAAATCATGAATCGTGTCTTAGGGTTTACTCAGGATTAATTACATATCAGGCAATTATCCTATTTCACCATTAATTTATTTTATTATTTACCCTTTACTTAAATCTAAAATCATTTGTAGATTAATTTGAGCTCAATTCATAATTCAAACTCGAAATTATTTCTTTCAATTATTTATTGAATTATTACGCAATTTCCATCCCATGGTACGAGCTTCAATTTTACAGGACTTAAACATTTATGTAGGATTGAAGATTTAAATATTAAAGAGTAAGGGATATGTTATAGTTTGAATTGAATTGAAAATCATTATCGTTGAATGATTTGATTGAATAACAATGCAATGAAGTTTTAATATTCTTCCACGTATGAAAGAGCGTTACGAGGGGCTACCTAGAAAGGTAGGCAAATTATAGAACAGCGGCTGCTTAATTGAAAGGCTGAATAAGCGAGATTAATTTAATTCTCCAAAGTGACCTTGGCCTGCTTTAAAGCGACGGCAGCTGTTTCTACGAGAGCTCAATCTTTATTTTTGTTTCTAACGCGACTAGGATAGAGGGCAATCATAGATATATGTCACCCTTGAAAAAGTCTTCTCTCTGGTTTGGTTCCGCTGTCACGGGATATTATTTGGCAGTTTTAATATTGACCTCTTTTCAAGAATAGACGAGCCCATAGATAACCTTCGTCTAGTAAATAAAATAGAAACTTTCGGTTGAGAAGCTGATTCTGTTGAGAACATTGGACAGATCGTGAGGTAAGGAATGGAGAAAGGATAACGGAAGTCAATTATCAAGGACGATGCTGAAAGTATTACTCCTTTTGGTGGTTTCAAGGTTGAGGATGATGTGGGACCACGCCGGCTGATTAGGACATAACAGTAAAAAATCGGAATCCGCCACTATCTTTGAAATGGAAGCAATAACAAAAGAAGGCTTTTATCCGTAGGAAGAATTTACACGGCCACAGCGCTACCTACTTTCACTAGCAGAGACGCAATCTTTGTTGCATCAGAGAATCTCGAGACTCGAGAAGATCGGTATTCGGATCGGATAAATTGCATCGACTTTATAATTACTCGCTTAAAGGTCCTTTGAATTGTGTTTTTCATCTACATGTAGACTCCTAACTTCATAAAAAATAGCAACTGAAAGGTTAAGTTAGACTTCTAAACATAGATTTGTAAGTATTCGATAGTTACTTTAATTATGTAAGAATAAAGGTGAACGGACGCAGTTGCCATAAAATTGATCACAACTTCACCCATTAAAATACAAGCTGATGAAAAAAAGTTATTTATTTATTATGGCATTAAATATTTTTTCATTTTAAATGTATGTAGATATAATAATCTGATTAATTTTTTGTGTTTTAAGAAGTCAAAGATTTTTATAATTAAAAGTAATAAAACTTGACTAACTAATATTGGTAATTTAGATAATTAAGGTTAAATATCGCATTTAAAAGAATATCTTGGAACTAATAAAGTCCACAGATGTAATGCTTATGAAAAGTTTAAGTCAATATGAACGCAAAAACTTTATTTTTCATTTTTTTATTAGCAGTTTGGGTATACATAACCTCTCAAAAGATTCTTTTCGTGGTAATTTCAACTATATTGTACGTGATATTCTCTTATTTATGTAATATTCATAATTTTCTTAGAGCATTACGTAATAGTATTTTGCAACCTTCCCGTCGAATTCTAATCGAGATATATCACGCCGTGATATTTCTGAGTGTCCCCTTTTCTTCCAAAACCGCAAATTCATCACCAAACGGTATTAACATAAACTCGAATTCTTCTGAGTTCAGGAGTTGTCTTATGGAAAAAGAAATCATGTTATTTGAGAGAATTAAGGTAAAAAAGGTGGTGAATGAAAAATTTATGGTAACTGTTCGCTAGTCCAGAGTGACTGCTCAGAATGAAAATAATCGTGGAGACCGATACGGTGGAATAAGCGCGAAACCCAAATATCTGTGAAATGTGACCGATTATGGTCACATTATTGGATTACGCAAAATTTTAAGATCAAATTCTTCCCAAATCAATCACATTTATATGATGCGAAATTTAGCTCTTATTTACCTGGATACTAGAAAAATATATGCATTCATTTATCAAGGATACATTATGAATTCATAAAGTAGCAAGTGACTTTACAAAACAATGGAAATCCAAATTCATGCAAATCCGCGAGGGATGGCGAATGGTTACTACGTAAAAATTATAATGACAATATATTATGAGACTTATTATTTGCTAATTTCTTTATGAAATCCTTTCTTGTTCTTTCAATCCATCCTTGGCTGACAATCAAACGTACAAACTATTCTTAGGGGAAGTGGCTTTCAATAACCAACAGAATACCTTTATTATGCACGTGTTTATCAATGTATGATCGCATACCGAAGGAGTCCAACGCATTGAGGGCAGTATAAGACGGGCGAAGGTCGTAAGGCGGTGTTGGTGTGAGTGTCAGGGGAATGGAGGAGTTGATGTAGAAGAGGGCGATGGAATGTATGTAACCAGAGAGATAAGCGTGGGATTTCTAACACTCATTTATTAAAAAAAGTATGTATGATAGGAATAGGGTCACGAATATGATGACTCGGTGTCGATGGCTTAGCTTCTACAAGCAGAAAGGGTCCTTATAGAAAGTGGGCGACTGACTTCTTTTATCGGGTCATAGAGTTCTCTCGTATATCTTGGCACTAAAGGAAAGTAAGAATATTTTGTTGGTAAAACCAGTTTTGCAAATATCTTTTCCGGCGTTAGAAAGTTTGCAAAATTTTTCTAACTCCAGTTTGTCTGATGGCAGGGGCTAGTATTGCGGTCAAAATCTTCAGATTAAGCTCTATACATTAACATGGAATCTCATTTGTTTTCTTCAAATTCATTTTTTTTGATTATTAAATGAGATGAAAATTAAATAATTAGAATTCTCGATACCTTGTTGATTTCCTAAAACAAAAGGTGCAAATAAAATGATCTAAAACGCAAATTTATTAGTCCCTTATGGGATTTTTGAAGCTTTTCAGAAGGCGGTCCTTGTGAGTTCAAGTGAAAATGTTTTTTAGTTCGTATTATTTCTTTGGTCCTCAATCCCAACTGGCCAAAACAGCCGAACCTTTTAACTCTACTGTTTAAATTGTATTTCAATTGGCTGAAGACTATTGAAATTCTCCAATAGTTCGTTATGCACGGAAAGATAATATGAAAATGTAATCGTGCGAGTAAGCGCAAAACAAAGGTGTGGGAATGGAGCGTAGTAGCCGACCAGACAGGTCAGCGTTGCCTTCGTAGCCTTGTTGATCCACATGAAGGATTTACTCCCCCTTTCCACGAGTTTTCTTCCATTATTTTTATTCTGTATCATGAATATGGTCACTCCTTTGCAAATTTACATATCTGGCGTCTGGAGTCGTTGCTGCCAATGTCTAAGTGTTTGCAGATTGTAATCTATGTAATTAACTTTTAATAAATATCTTGCCATTATATAGACGTATCGATAGATGGTATAAATAGGGGAATTAAAAACTCACCAAAGACGTGTAGTTGAAGCTTGGCTGATGTAATTTATATCTTTTTAGATTAAATCTAATTAGAAATTGAACTCTTAAGTATTAATACAAGACTATACTTATAATTCTGTTTTGGAAAAGCTCTGTCGAATAAGCTAAAAATAAGACACTGAGGACGAATCTTAAATTTTCTATGCAAACATTAAATCTCATGAATAGGTGGAATTTATCTCAATTAATGTCCGATTCCGAGAGAGAGTGTATAAATACGAAAAATAAATAGCCATAGATCCTAGATATTCCCCTTAATGATGGCGAAAATAGGTTGGGAGTGGGAGGGAAGAAACTTTTTACTCGTTCCTTTACATGCACCGCAATTTCAAAATTCCTTTCGAACGCCTCGAGGGATAATCACGAGCGGTCGAGGGAAAAACAAAATTGAATCTCCGCTGCGAACCGTGAGGAATTTGCGCGAAGGAAATTGCGCAGATCTATCGAAGGAGCTTTTCTTTCTTACAATGAAGGTAGTCTTTCGTTCGGAAAATGGGCTATAAATTTATGTTCGTAAACATCAACTGATATTCATCGAATTAGCAATTTATTTGAAGCCAAAATTCCTAATGCGACTGATTTTATTCTTGGTCGTAATTTTTCATTGACTCCAACAGGAGTTCGAGGATGATGTAACTTTATATCGAAGTTGGAGAATGATTGCCTATTCGAATATCTTCAATCTAAAGACAATAAATGAGAAGAATAGCAAATAAAATTGATTTATGAGATAAATTTTCTAATTGATTTACGATTTAAGTAATAATTTCCATTCTTATTCTATAATTTTCTTATATTGTAGCTTATGCATATTAACAGCTTTACTCAGTGAGACAAAGATTAATCATTTGCAAGTGAGTGGCAAGTGGATGATTATCAAAATACTATTAATTCTTCGATACCGTGAATGCTCTAGTAAGAGTTGAGCATATAAAGTAACTTATGAATTACCTCCGAAGACAAATATATATATGTGTATTTCTTAGCAAAGGAAATTAAGAAAAATCACCTGAAAACGAAATTTTGGGTACATCTACTCTCTCAAAATCCCCAAAATTGTGCTGTTGCCGAAAATAAATACTCGTGGAGACTGTGGAAGGAAACTGGAAGACTCAACAAACTTGTTTATATTTTGGTTTTGGAAAGACACGAGCTTACTAGAGGGAATTGTCAAGGAAGTACCTTTCCATCTTCTTTTGATTAAGATCGTGCCAACCCCTGATTACTCAGTTAAAGACTTTTCTAAATTCTGCCAGGATTATTATAGGCGAGAGTAAACACACCCATCACAAGTAGATTATATATATGTTTAGAAATATCGCAGCTGAGGATAGCGCAGACAAATGGGATAACTGAGATGGTCGCGAGGGGTCAAGAGGGAAGGGGGATGTTGAGAGCAGAGGTGGTATGACGGTGGAGAAGAAAGATACCTGTTTGACTAGCTATCCGGGCATTCATCACTCCATGACCACTTCCCTTTGGAGGTATTTAAAGCCTCGGGGGACTAACACCCTCTCACCTATCGAACATTACTTGGAGCTATTACGCCTATGGGAATTCGAAGCAAAGTATGAAGAGTGGTTGAAGAGATGAGCGTGCGTACGTTCATTTTCCAACAGTAACCAACTATGTTTTGCTTGTAGAGGAAGAGGTAGGATTCTAAAAGTTCTTTTGTAGATCGATGTGGAAATCTCGCATCACAGTTCCGCGAAAAGTCCTTTGGCAGCATTCAAGAATTACTCAGCGGTTTCTGCGATGTTTTGGTTTCGCCCCGAGGTAGTCACCCCTCTGCAGCACGGCTGATTTCGTTACGGTAAATCTTGATTTTAATGTCGTTAGCGGTTTGATTCGCGAATTGCGGAGAAATCTATGCACAAACAATATCCGGTGCAAATCGTGGACCCAAGAGAAAGTTTACGCCGATAGCTTTTTTGACGGGAAAATTCGCAATCAAAATCCGTGAAACCCGGATTGTTCGAGATGTTGGCCACTCGCGAATTTTATGTTTGACAAGCATGACTGTGATGGATGTATTTTTTGACCCAGAAACCGTAGAAAAGAATGCAGTCACTGTCACAACTTTAAGTGTGTTGAGGAGAGTTACTGGACAGGACAATGATGCCTCCTCTCTTGGAAATTAAAGAGGAAATTAAAATGGTCTTATGATTTCCGTACTAAAAAGAGAAAGTTTGCGAACGACTCTTGGCTGAGTTGAGGGAACTAAAAACTTCGCTATGAGGAAAACCTTTATTTATACGACCAAAGGAATACCTCATTCTCTTCTACGAAACACATCGCTAATTTCCTTCAATTTTACTTCGATTCTGTGATTAAATTGATTGATTCCCACAATTCTTTGCTGATGTTGAAAGACGACTCACACAGAGACATTCGTCATAGCTTAAAAAGGTATGAAATGAAGATATTTCCTTTCTAAACATCCTATTTATGCATCGCTTAACTAACGAAAAAGGAAATGATTTCTCATTGATGATTTTTTCAAGATTTCCCTTTTAGGATGTTTTACTCACTTGTCAAAGCGTAATTGCTAACATTTACGAAGTGTATGAAAAACGAGAATTTTGTTGACATAATTTAGGCACTTTAACCGTTCATTCACCTTCAGAGCTTGAGTAATTCTTTCCACGGAATCGCTTCGTGCAAACATACCCTACTGTCGATTAGTCCTCGAATAATTAGAAAATCTAACATTTCGCAATTCTGAGAATCGACGCATTTCTCGTTTGGCTCGTGTTCCACACGTTACACCGATAATTGGTAATTTCCATATTAATCTCCGATGTTGAATGAATGATTGGAGATGAGACATTATTTAACGACTTAAGACTTCCTTTTTAAGGTGATCAGGCTGATTATCTTGTTTGACGAACTACTTAAGTGATAGTGTTTTTTAATATTAAAAGTAAACATCTGGAGGTAAAATGAAAGGAAAAACTGGCCACAAATAAATCGCTGTCTATATTTAGTTTGAGATGCAAATAAACCGATTACTTTTCCTAGCGAACTATTATGAATTTTTTACCACGCTAGAGGATAATTTGAGTGCTCTGTAACAGAAGCAAAGATAGCTCGCATTATTTTACGCTCATATCATTGCATCATCGGTGAATTAAATACAGGTCATGAACTGAAATATGATTAACCTAAATAATAATCTGTGGAATAAAATGTCAACAGCTATAATTCGCATCGCAAAGAGTGCGGTAACATTCAAGGAAAACCTCAACATTTTGCGACTTTTATGGAGGTAGGAATTAGTCATCATTATTCACTCTACACGTCAACCCCTATGCATTATTATGTTTTATCCTCTCCTGAAAGAAGTTCCGAGTTTGATTCCAGGCCGATTCCCATTTATGTCTACACAAATGACTAAGCAGTCGGATACGTTTACTTCTACGATAGATATTTTATTCCAGGTATGTTTAGAAGAGAAATTGATAAATTTTCCTCAAAGTATATACTAAACCAATCGCAAAATCTATACTTTTAAGCGTTTCTGAAGTCATATTATGGCGAAGTCATACTTAAACATCTCTATCCGTATATTCTTTTTCAATTCTTTTTTTTCAAAATTTAATTAATACTTTATCATCATATTCCAATGAGATTTAACGAATATTGTTTCAGGAAATGTTTCATTGCACATTGCTCTAATATTTGCTAATATTTGGCAACGTTTCAAGAAATATAAATCTCATTCTATCCATTCTTAAGTGCCACCGTGTGATTGAACGATTCGCCCATTAGTTGAAGCAGTTGGATCGATGCCATCATATGCGAAAGACTCAAGGAGAAATAATACATGCATTTCTCACTTCTCTTTCCTTCGGACGTTTTCCCTTGCAATCGTAAAAAAGCTTCTAATGCAGCGAGAATTGCATAATTAAACTCCGCAGTTTGTTTTCCCCTTCGCGCACACCATCTCCTCTCCCTTGCTCGCCTCTTGTCCTCATTGTATCCACCGGGTTAATGACTCCCATGCTCACTAGTCTATCCGCAGCATCAATCATAGGGAAAGCTCGCGAATCATTTTTTGTCTTTCTTTTTGCGAAGTTCGTGTGCGTTCACGCAGCTTGAATTTCGGCTCCAGGAGGAGAAAGTTATCGTCAGAGATTGTTTTGACGTTTTGCAAGTTCGTATTTTTGCCAATCCCATTGTTATATTTCTTTCGACTTTCACGTTTACATCCGCCGATGCGTATTTCAGATGCCTTTCTCGAGCACCGATGAGAATTTGGTCACGGTGATATGAGTGACTGACTTTTGAAATAGTCGTAATTTCTGCTGGTACTTTCCTTGGACCCGTGGCCTTTACCCGACGGGGAAACGTTCTCGTTTTTTTTTTGTTTTGCAGGCCGTAAATAAAAGGAGAGAGTAGGCCTTCAATTATTTTTTTTGTCTCGTCGATTTGTTTACTTTCATTTTTATGAAAAAATTATCTGTAAGTATCTTTCTTTATTATTTATACTAGTTGATCATTGCGTCCTAAAAATAAATAATAATCCAAATAAGTACATCCTAGAGTAAGTGAACAGGAAAAGAAGTGGCATTTGAATTTCGATACATTCAACAAGCTAGTGTGTTTCTTTAGTCTCTTATTTAGGATTAATATGTGTTTAATGGTCAATATCATGTCAAAAAATAAATGGATGAACAATATCATAAATTATATTTAATATTTTTAATGAGTGATTATTACGTTTTATCAATCATGAGTTGAAATACCCGTTGAAATCACCTGCGTGAATAACAGAATAGTTTTTTGGAAACTTTTATTTCATATTTCCAAGCGAAATGAAAAGGTAAACCTCGTAACGTTTCTTTTCAGGGAAAGTAATTACTGTTGTGTAATCAATATTCAATATTTCTTACGAACACGATAATGTTGATGCACCTGGCATGTTTACGTTCAATCACCATGCCAACGATTAAAGTCTCTGAAGCATTTGCTAAACTAAACACTACAGTGCTAATGTAGAAAATGGGGAAAAATATGCACATCCCAGCTCGTTTTTCCTTGTGTTCGTTAAGTTTTCCCAGAACACTAACACCAAAGTTCGCTGTGCTGAAGTAGGTAACTAAAGGGCAATAAGGAAAACCAGCCGATTAGAGGAGATTCCATCAAAGCAAGGAATATACCTGTGCTTTTGTCCTCCATAGTTTTTTTTTTTAAAGCGTTCACGGATGTTGAAGGTGAAAACCTTGGAAACCAGTTCGTAAGGAGTGTACTGCGAAATGTTGTAAAATAAATTATTTCAGGAATTCTGAGAATCCTATTAAAAAACTTTAGATATATTCGATTTTTGCAAACAACCACCTTTCCGGCATATAAATACAATTCGTACCTAAATAGGAGTTGATCTGCGACTCGATATTTCAATCGGAAATCCTGTCTTGAATGTTGGATAAACATTACATTTTTACGTTCATCAACTTCAATGAAATTGATTCAATGCTGTGAAATGAAACATTATTTGATGCATACTCCTATAAAATTTCCATAAGTGGCAATCATGAATTCATTCCGTCGTAAAACGGATAAAAGTTTTAGAGATCGCGCTATAGTAGGACATCCTCTCAGGCTTGAATAAATCCAACGACAACGGCACATTTTAAAGGAGCTAAAATTATCGCTGCGGTCTGAGCGATACGAGGATCAAGAAGACGTTCCATTTCCCCTGCCCTCAGTTGTTTATGTTGTTCGGCGGAAGCGGTAAATGCAAACCGATGCGAAGTCTGTTGAAGTGCACTTCATCACAAGTGATTGGAATCGGTTTCCTCTGTGAAAGGAACGGTTGAAAGGCATCTCCGAGTACGCGGTTCACTTCCCCACCGCGTAATACTTCTTTTTTTTCGATTGGGAAAATATCTCGATGCGAGACATATCTATCGAGGAATCGTTTCGGGAACTGAAATCGACTGTGGAAAAGGAAAGCTTTTGACAGGATTTTTTAGATCGAAATACGATTTCCTACGTTTACTCGGATTCAATATCGGAAGATGGAAACTTTTATTGACGTGAAAAAGGGAAATGTCACTTGACTAAAAGACCATTCAAAATGTCATTGGTATTTCTCTTCCACGTCAAAATTAATATATTTAAGATTAATATATAGATATTTTGAAATATCGTTATTCGTTATCGTTATTTATTATCGTTATCGAAAATATTGAATATTTCTTTAACTGAAAGATTCGGCGAATAGAAGGAAAAGAAAATAGAATCAAGCAATAAGAATAAGTAAGACTTTTCCCATAATAATACATCTTAACAGATATTACTTAGAAAGAAAAAGGTAAACTATTGAAGCTTTACAACTTAAAATTTTGATGCAAACATTTGAATAATGATCTTTTGCATATGAAGTTTGTATAATGATGGAATTTCAAATGAATTGTCTTAAGTTGTCCGATGTGTTATGAAATATGAAACCAATTTATAATGAAATTAATCAAAGAATTAAAAGTGTTGCCGAAGTCTTTAGACGGAGTCGTCGACCGGAAAGATTTGTTTATTTAAAAAAACATCCAACGTAACCGACAGCGGTTTATTAAAACCATAAAAGATAGTTTAAGAGAGAGGAAGACTACAGGAAGTTTCTCCATTTCCTATTACTAGCCTAATTAGATAAGAATTGACCACGTTTTACATAAGATTCCCTGGATTTGATATATTTAAAGAGGATTATCCATATGAGTTTTCAACGATTTAAGATTATCCTTTGGTTATCGTGCTGTCCTGTGCGATTAGATGTATTAGTATTTCGATATTTATTACAAGTTAGATGTTCAATGGCATTGAATAGACGTGAGTAGATAATTTTATGGCATACAGGATTGATATTGTAATTTTTTCGGAGAAGGTCGCTTTAATCAAAGGTGGAAGAAGATTCTCATGAGATATTTTCGAGAAATTTGATGATGCACAAAATGCGCAGTACACCCAGTATCCTTGTGGAGGGATATCCAAGGGCAGGCTCCAGACAGGTTTTCAGAAGGATATGACCCCACCGCCCACTCACGATTATACAGTCAATTATCCTCCCTTCAATTTTGAATACTTGGACGAACCCGCAAAATCTCGTTATCGGATGCATTATACGAAGCTCAATCATACGAACCCACGTGTATCCATGGCGCCAGAAGTCGATCTATTGAGCCAGAGACGATCAAATTGTGTGCATGCTTTAATGATGCAAATAGCTTTCATTTACCTTTATACAAAGGGGTGATCTTCCAATCTCACTTTATTGGAAGTAGAGATTTTGAGTTGATATTTTGATGGATTAAATCGGTTCTTCATAATTACTCTACTAAGAAACGAATGATACATTTTACCGCGCATTTATGTACTTGTATTCTTGAAAGTATTGAAATTAATTAATAACTGTTTAGCTTTGAATGACTGTATGAATTAAAAATAATTAACTCAAATATTATCCTACGTGTTTACTGCAGCAAAATAAATGTAGTAGCTAGTATAATACTAAAACTAGTAGTGTATATATATATATATATACCATTTACTCCCAGAATAATATACCTTTCAACTTTACGAATCATCAACAATATTATAAATTATAATTATCATTTTTATTAGAGGACTAATGAAACGTATACAGTTATCACTAGGATAGGTTACTGTAATTTAATAGCTCAATGCTCAATTAAGAAATAATAGAATGTTATTATGCGAATGCTACTAAATTTCTCTCTTCTTTATCTTGGCTTCCGTCATCAATCCAATTACATTCCTGAAAAATATCCTATTTTGGGATTCTTTATGATTTTAGACTTCAAATTGCTGACTTAATGACGAGTATCAAAATTACGTAAAGTCTGTGACCCAATAGCACTGAATGTCGTATTCCTAAACGGGATTACGACACGCCTCCGAACATGTGAGCGGTGTTCACACGTGCATCCATCGCACTTCTCTCTCACGCGTCCCTCGTGAGCCCGCCAATCCCAAAAACAAAAGAGAGTGGAATCGGAAAATTCGCGCCTATCGGTTGCAGGCGTTGGTTGGAACTCATGGCGCCCTAAAGTGAATGTGGTCTTTATGAAAGCGAGAGGGATCTAAGGAAAACGAGAATATTCGCTAATTTTAGTTTCCTGAGCTTAGATTCTATTAGATCTGATGCACCTCAGAAGCCTTATCAAAAGGAATTCCAAGAGTACCATTTCCAGAAATATTTCAACTGGAAGAGGAATTTGAATGCTTACCGTTGATTAAAATGCACAAAATATCGACTTTTGATCATAGTTGATAAATTGTAAACAAAAAATTGATTTTAAATCGATGAGTTTATATTTTTCTTCGTGTTACAAGAATTACCTCAAGAGCTATCATCAGAATAACTCTTTAGGATCTTTTTATGAAACTTTAATATCCATTAAATCACAAAAAATTGGACCTTATATGTTTTCTCATTAAAAAAATTATAATGTTTTGGAAATATTTGCTTAAGGGGAATTCGCAAATTGGCTTAAACGTATTTTCCCATTTATTATTTGTTTCGTAAACAAATCAGTGATACCAATGCTAAATTAAAGCCGTCATTTGATTTCCTGTTTCCGCGTGCAATTTCTTGAGGCTACCGAAGAGCACTTTTTAACGCCCTTTCACTAAAGCGAGCAAATGATAAAGCGAAGTTCTAAACTAAATGCTAATCAACGGGCGACCTTTTTTTTCTCTCTCCCACTTCTACTTTTGCAGAGAAACGCGAATATTTTCATTAGGAATTATTTCGTCGACCTCGAATCCTCAATTTGTCCAATAACCGATGGTGACGAGGTCACATCGACGCATTTCCGTTTTCCGGATTCGAAAATTGAATCTTTTTTGACGCACTCTTCTCCAAGGTCATGATCATCCAGTCTCTTCCCGGATGATTTTTTTTGGGGAAAACACGCCCTCGCCTTGTTCCGAGAAGGCTCCAAGCGGCTTTTGACCATCGTGTCCATTAGATTCGGGAAAACCCCAAGGGATTCTTCTCCGGTTAACATGTTTGGCCTCTGCTAATTGTAGAGTTGTTACCTCAAGAGTTATCTCATGCATGCAAAATTGTTCGCCAATTTCAGATATTAAATACTTTGCGGATTTAAAATAATCCGTTTAATCGGCACGATGAATATTAATGTTTTTCTAACTTTCTCCCATTCACAATTGATTCATTACTTTAATCGTGTGAAATATACATAATGCAATCTCACAGATAAAATCATTAACATTATTATTGGGATGAGTTACACCACTTAACTCCATACGTACTTGATAAAAAAACAATATTTGTGAGCATTAAATTCGTTTATGTAAGTTTCCTCTCCTCTTTTAATAAAACCTTATTATTCTAATGAGTCAAGTAGACTATTACTATTTTTAAATACTTCACACGATCGTCTCTGGTTATTTTTCACGATCTTTTGCATTCTTCAAAGTGAAATGATTCCCTGTTTTTCATAAAACAAGACCATCAACACCTCCATACCTTCTCCATTTAACTGAAAAGGAAGAATATTTTGCATTCTATTCAGCGACGCTTGCGAAAATCCTCTCATCCAGGATTTTCTAGACAATCGTATTGTAATTTCACCACTCCAAAGACGTCATGTTTTTCCAAGGTGGTCAAAATTCAAGGGTGGGAAAATTTCTCCTTTGTTGAGGCTCCCCGTACCCATCGGTAGGCAGCCAGAGGCGGGTGGGGACACGTTCCGAGCGCAAGCAATCAACCGATAAACTTGGACGAGGGGCGCGTGCGACCTCACGGTTCCTCCCCCCCCTCCCTCCGATGCGACAACCTCACTGTCGGTGGCGAATGTTGTACTCAGTCCACGTGCGTCTCGCGGAAGATCCTCAGCTCGTTGAACATTGCCGTTCATCGGCTTCCAGTAGTAGCCGCTCTCCTGTCGCTACGACCCCACCGATCCTCGGCCTCTTTTGGAAAAAAGTGTCGACCTTCGCGAAGGAGGACGCCTTCTCGGTGTCGGCACATGAAAGCGCTCTCGCGAATAACACACTAGAGAATTCGTCGTGTTGTGGGCCTCGTGTCGACCTTGTTCCGGTCCTTGTTTCTGTGGGTCGTCTGTAAGGAAGCGTGGGAGGGTAATCTGCGGAGGTCTCGTTCCTCCTTGGACAAGGTAAGATTACTCATGAGCAAATGTAGATAGATAACCGAACCTACCGCATAATTCTGTTCCCGGGACTTCGATACACTCATTTCATCAGTGATTTCCGTATTAAGCGGTGTCTACTGCAGACGAATCAATGGCCGTATGCTAAGATAATTTCAGTTCCCAAAATGAAGAATATAATTACACGATTATCGCTGATTATGGTATATGGTAGTGTTCGTGCAAAGATTCCGTTGGTATACCATTCATAAACGCCCAAGACTAATTTTCCTGGGTTCGAAAATTTACGCTACTTGGCTTAGTCACTGAGCTTCATAATTTTGTGATCAGTAATCGAATGAGAATTAGTTTTATCTGCACCTTCTCTACGATCATTAACGTAGTTCATTTTCTGTGGAGCTCAACATAGTTCTTGACAGCAATAAATTCTATTTGGATTGTTTTGGAATTTAACTGGGTTTATATTCTCCAATCAAATTTTATCTCATGGCTTTTAATTTCATGCGATGATTTACTTACAATCCACCCACTTCTCAATGCTAATTGAAAATGTTTAATGAATACATTCCTTTTTTCACTTTTAATATTCAACAATATTTCATGATAATTTCATCAGATAATTTAATTAGCCGTATTATTTCATTGTGAACATTATTTTATTCGTTTTTTGATTATAAATGGTCGAGATGAACAAATTAAATTCCGGAATTCCGAATCGTTCTCTAGATAACCATTGCTGATGATAATCGTAACTACTAAATAGCCATGTGATTGGTCAACGTATTGTACGTCACAGTTCCGTTATTCGGCAGCGCTATAGTGTAGAAGGGATTCCCTCAGGAAACTAATTGCACCCATTCTGCTTAAGGTGGCGAGCGCCAATTCCGAGCGCACGTCGCAGAAAGAGAGAGTAAAATCGAACCGGATGCAACCGATGTGTCCTTGTTTATTGTTCCGGACTCGTGTCCGCATATCCGTCGCTCTTCTGTCAAAATAAAGATTTCTTACGATACGAATCTACGGCGAACGGAAATAGTCGCCTATCGAAGAAGTTTCACCCCATTCACTTTCCGTGACTCGAAAGAGTCCGTTTTCACGCTTTGTTGACTGTCTCGACGTGGTTACACGCGTTCCACGTAGCGTATCGATGTGTTTGTGGGTTTCTTCTGTTTTTGAACGCGATTAGGATCCGAAAACATCCGAATTCCGATTTGTTTTCATTCATGAAGATTTTGACGCACGAAGAGGCTGAGGCTGGAATCTTTATACAGACAAATTTATTTATTTTTTTGACTCGTGGGAAATAACATTTATTTTCCATTTAGAAGTTATGTCACTTTAAACGATAGAATACCGTAAGTTTTATCTCCTGCGTTTCTCTAACAAAAGTTATTTCTCTTATGATATGGATTATGTTTTAAGGAGAAATTAATTTGTCTCAATCTTGCCCTAAAAACATTTTTTATTTAGACTCGATCACTTTTCAAGAATGAAATTAATTAAAAATTAATCGATTATTTATCAATATCTCAATCAAAGTAATTCACTCCGAATTCGAATTAATCGATTTTTGTTTTCTTCCAATCATTTGCTAAAAATAGTCTGTTTGATTAAATAATTCAACCGAATGTTTGAGACTCCAATCGATTCTGCTAATTATTCGTCGAAGGGCACTGAAGTTAATGAGCGACGACTCATTCATTTGAACCATTTTGCGATCGTTAAATTCACAAAACATTTCCTAAAAGTGTTACTCACCATCAGCCGGTGGTTTGAAGTGGCAGCGATAAAATAAATAACGCTCTTCTCCTTTCTATTTTCGCAGTGCGAGACAGTCAATTGAAGAGAAAGGAGCGCTCTGTGAAGCAGATTTTGGCGAAGGAGACGGCCGAGCAATTTCTGTTGAATAGTCGCCGATATTGATTTTAGCAGCTGACTAAAGATGACGAAGGACAAGTACGAGATGCACCAAGTGGTAAGTTTGGTTTTTTTAATTTATTTTTCATTGGAAAGGTGCTTCGCTTTAATCCGGTAAATATCCTACTTCCGTTGGTATTCAATTTCCTTTGTGAGACTCGAAGGAAAAACCGGGATGCATCGTCCATGGGTATCCCACTCAAAATCTCTCGTCGTATCTAATTGATTTTGTAGCTTCTCCTTGAAAGCAATTATATTTCTCCGACGCTTAATTTAATACACACAATGAACAAACCTTTAATTCAGTGGTTTGTTTAATATGAGTGCTCGTTAAATACAGAATAATATATTCTTTCGCACAATGCAAGGAAAAATAGGGCTTCACATATATCAAATGTACTTTCATTGATCAATCTTTATCAAAGAATCTCATCCTAAGAATACCCGGATTTTCAGCGTGTGGCAGGGAAAGTAAACACATATCGTCAGAACTATCATTTTAGCCTATTATAATCGCATATAGTGCACGGGAAGAAAGCAATTTGGAAACAGAACCTTGTAACTTTCCTATATTGATTTTCGAGTTTCAATTATAATTTTGTAGCCCTCTCGGTCACTTCTTACGTCAGTGAAATTAACCTTTCTCAAAGAGAGTTGCCTTGGTTATTTCAATCCTTCCGTTTCCCACAACACACGGGTATAATTGAAGTGAAAACACGGCTCCGTTTAGCGACCGTTTCGAGAAATACTACCATCGCAAGTGCGTGCCTCCGAAATGGACACTTTACCGTTCTTAGCCCACTTCTGCAGAAAGCGCTAAAAATTAAAGGAAGCGTGTATGAAAGGAGAGAGTAGATTGTTTTCGAATTAGAGAATCATACCTAATGAAGAGAAAGGGGAATCTGTCAGTTGATGCAGACGATAAATCAACAATGAGAATTCATTCATCGGTATCCATTGCTTTCTAAGATTATGCAACGACTCTGGAGATGTTATAATTACGTCTGACAAGTTTAGCGACTCTCTCGTGAATCGTTTGATGCAATTTTTAGAAAGCAGTTTATTATTGATCAGTAAAATTCTTTTCTTACTTCCTTAAAAGGTGTAATATGCGAGTAGTGGTCTTTGAGTAGACTCGTGTAAAGATATCATATGATTCATAGCAAAGAGAGAAAATTGATTGTAATCATTCTCAACTTTAATTAAGTCAATGAACTCTAGATCTCCAATGGGAACATATTTCTTCCAACTTAAATTTCTTATTCTAAATTATCACGAAATATGAATTATCGTTACATATAAGGTCGCGTCATATGTTGCAGCCCCCACTAACATAGATATTGAATTGAGTGCGTATGTCGTGGATATTTAAGGAGAAATGAGTAATAGCGAATTCCTCGGAACTCCAGGTAACAACGGAAGGAGGGTTAACGGCGCATTAATGATTTAAGCCTGCCACTGAAAATTTGAGGGTCTTTGAGGACAATGGTCGAATTCTGTTGGTGGAATTCAGACAACTAGAAAGTGTCCTTGGTGGAGAGGTCGGATATTCGCCGAATTCGTAGTTGAGACTGTTTTCTTGCAAATTCTAAATCATAGAGACCAACATGCCGAGAATATTTCTAAGATTTTTTCCAAAGAATACATTGCTTTTTAAAACTCGGTTTTGACGTGCTTCCAAGATGTGTGTTCCAAGAGGAGGAACTCCATTATAGATGTTCACTCATTGTAACAAGATCCTTATATTATCTGTTAGATAAAGACCAAGAGATATTTCTTTCTATCGTTATGATATTATATCAGACCTACTCTCTATTGGAAATATTCATTCATAAATTATTATGAGTTTCAAAAGTGTTTCTGCTAATTACTATTTCCTGTTTACTCTTTCATTCAATTTAAAACTTTCGAAATTCTCTTCGATTTGCCATTGAAAATTGTTAGGAATTTTATGAAATCAATCATTTCCCGATGTTAACAGTTAATGTTAGTTTCTATTGCGTAAAGATTCATAACAGCTCGGAGGCATAGTTTTGGTAGAACACCTGCCCTCCTAGATGGAATGATTTTGGAAATTTCCTTTAAATAAACTTTCTATGCCTTAAAAAAAACATTATGATATCACACACACTCTATAGTGACCCCCAATTTTCCTTAAAACATAAAATTTCTGGTCACAATCCAAAAATCTTTCAGAATCAAGGACTGGAAGAGAAAAAAAAACCCGAAATATGACCTAATTGTGAGATAACACGGTGGGTGGGGGGAGCGAACAATTCCGCAACTTCTCGAGAAAGAAATCCAGTTTCGAGCATTCGATTCTCGTGGGATGTACCTTTTATATAAAGTGAACCTCGCCCACGTTCAAATCGGGGTCACGGTGCTCAAGGCCTCCCTTAACGTGCCTTACGCGCGCAATGCTTCTTTTTTTCTTCTGGACATGTCGCTCCCAAAACCTCGACGTTTGTTTTTGTGTGATCCGCTTTCGCGGCCTCTCTTGTCACAATCACGGGCGTCATCCATCTCCGGGGAAAAAAAAATCGGGGGATTCTCTCCGTTGTTATGGCGCCGGAGTATAATGTAACCATGTGAACGATATAGTCCTTGGGAAAAGGGGAAGCACCGCAAGAGAGAGAATGGAGCGGTAGTAGAAGACTGTTGTGAATGTAAATAAGGCAAAGAGTTTAATGAGAGGTGAATAACAATGGATTATTGGGCGAGGTCCGGAGAGAGTGAGGGAACTCCCTGAAGCTGACGGAAAATAGATGGTTATTCACACTTAATGACGGAATGGGTTTGGACCTAACTTTGGAAACGTAGAGAGAGATAAACATATTATTTATAAAGTACTGACTGTGGAAGGAAAGAAATGTATACGACAGTTGTAGTTGTACGAAATTGAAGATAATCTTGAATTTAAAGAAAGGGTTGAACGCTTTCAATATCCGATAATTTAAGTTTTAGAAAAAGAGCGAATTGCGAGCCTAATGTATGGAATATGGCTTTGTTTTATTATTTGTAATATCAATTCGAAGTTAAAAGTTAGATATTGGTTTTATCTTCTAACGTGTATTTCAAGTAAAATTAAAACTAGAGCCAAGTAGTCTTGAATATGCTGTCTGAATCCCCCTGCCATACGCCATAAGGCGGTTTGCGGGGTATTTATGTAAATGTAAATGTTATGTAAATACTGTGCATCAATCATTTCAGGGTCATACTCGTAAATCGACACGTATGAAATTATTAAAACATGAAATACATTAAAATTTGCTATGGATTGTAATTAAATCGACTATCTCATTTCTGGATCATTACGGTACCATTTTACATCACCGCTGTAACATTGACGCCGCGAAGGAAAAGGTTACGCGAGAAGAGTATAATGAACCGAAAGGTATTCTCGTCATTGAATCATTAGAATTGGCTTCGCCGAAAACATATCCGATTCACATCCGTTTCTATTTTCCTCTGGAAATACATAGCTTCTGACGCATTTCCTGTACCTTTTTCCTTAAATCGATTGTTTCACGTTGTTTTTCCTACGGTGGTAATTCCTCACTCCCTCTGATTATAACCCAAGGTCTTTCTGCAAATGGTGCTGCAGGTTGCAGTAACCACCTCATCGCATTACTTTTTCCTCCTCAGAATAGGTTATCCTTCCCTCGGATTCGTCCAAAGGAAAGTAAAAAGACACCGTGACGAAAATATCCACATGACTTAACTCGCGTTGGCATTACCCGTTGAGTAATCCTCCAAAAATAATCTTATTTTAATTGTTGAAGTATGTTTGGATGTTTTTCCATAGCAGTGACCCAGTTTAATAAAGGTGGAGAGAGGAAAAAAAATGCTCCGAATTAATAAGCTTAAAAAAATGCGAGGACTTCCAGAATTTCGCAAGTGGACCACTTGTGGATTAGTTTTAAAAGGTTTAAGAGAGTATATTTAGAGCGACCATAAGTTAGTTGCCTTGAAGATCCGTTGAGTGATGGCACGCGAGAGAACTGCTCTGTTAATTGTCCATACACATCCCGTGGAATCCGTGTTGCAGGGATGGAATGTTCGGAATTCAAATAGTTTCCATGGCGAAAGTCACGATCCGAGGTGGCTAATAAGTTTATAAATCCTTGGTGTCGCACAACTATTGTGATGAAGAAAAGGTAGCGAGAAAGGAACAGGTGGATTATAATGAGGTCGCAATAGCACGCTTAGCTTAGCTCAGCTTAATTGACCGTATGTGCGTATTTAATTCTAAATCTAGTTGACTATGAAGTTTTTTCCGAGTCTTCAAGTTCTTTTTATTCCTACTTTAGATATTCATTATTTATATTGGAATAGAATGTCAACTTAAGTCAAGATTGAAAAATAATCGTTCTCTTAGTCATCCATGTCGAATTCAATTGTTATCGAAAAGAATAGTCACCTGTTTTTGTCACACATTTCAGCTGCATAAATTTTCGATTTTCAGTCCTTATATTTTATTTCAATTAAGAGGAAAATAAGGTTATCGTTTTAAATGCAAATCCGATGACATAATTCTTGTGGAAAGAATGAAACAATGATAAGTGAATTTTATCAAAACCGGTACCACTTACGTAAGTCGAATGTAACAAAAAAGAATCGATATCTTTTGAGTGAGTCCTCGAGTATATTCGCCAAGTTCTAATCAGACCGGAAAATGAGATTGCAAAACTTTCGGCCTGGTACACCTCTCCCTTTTTATCGGTCCTTGCCTTGAGAAGGATATTTTGTAGAAAACAAAGCGTGTTTTCATGCTCGATTTTGGAACGGATATTACAAAAGACGGATCTAATCTTCAAAATTCTTCCGCTGATTTATTCTCATCTCAAATGTGGCTTTAGATGCGGTCATTCAAAGAATGAGTTTGTTCGGGAAACATATTGTCATCCGCGTGAAATTTCCTTTTTGCAATAGAGGCTTCACTTCATTGTCTCGATTACTCGCCCCCGCGTCAAAGCGGTCCTTTCCGTTTATGCATCACCGCTTTAGAATTGATCGCTCGCCAAAAGCGACAATTGCGATCATAATTCCATCGCCTCTGCTCGTTTCTCATCGCATCGATGCAGCAAAGGAACGATTATTCGCAGATTTTCCTGTTCGTGTAAACTGATATAAAAAACACGAAACTAAATGTAAACATTAAAACTTCAGGGATGCTTAAAGGCAAGTGATACACGACTTCAGGAATAAATAACATGTTTCTCGAAGTTTAAATACTAAGAAAACTAAGGTTTAATCATGCAAATTAATGCGGTGCTCCATTCTCAAAACGAATAAAGAAACTTCTGTTATGTAATTTACCTCATCTTGGTGGGAATGTTACAAATATAGACTTCATATGCAAATAACAGCCATCGCGATGGTCAAACAATGTTGAGATTACAAACGAGGAAATGGGATTTGAAGACATTTATTTCGAAATCTGAAATTCCGATGGAGTCCACAGATATTCTTTAAACGCAAAAGCGATGGCCAATAAAAGGGCACTGAAGCAGAACACGTGCCAAGTCGAGTCAATTAACGTGGAATAATCTTCGGATATGGATTACTCAAAGGATATTTAATTACACGATATAGATAAATGATAATTGTAGTTAATGCATCGAATTACATTTGACTAAATCGAACTTATCGATATTTTGATAAGAGATAATACCCCCTAAAATTTTAATACGCATAGTTTATGATAAAAATTCCTAACGGATATGAATTTAGTTTTCGTCATAGGCAATGGAAAATATGTTCTGAATACGTATTAAGATAGAAGCTGAATGTCTAGCTGTAACTGCTCAACGATTCCCTTTAGAAGAAGTTTTTAAACAACAGGTTCTCTTTAACGTATATTATATAGTGAGGGCAGGTTAGGAATTCGTCATGAAAAAGTAAATGGATTAAAAGAGCGGAAAGTACGTAATAAAATAATCAAATAATGTAGACTAAAGAGCGTAGAATATTAAATAATTAAATACATATTAAAAACTATTATTTAAATAGTAAAACATCGCCTAGATTCGCCACATGCTGAGAATGATATTACCTCCGTGGATTCCCAGTTCATTTTTCACATCGTGTTTCATTGCAAATGCAAGACAGCTAATATATTGTCTCGCAAATCACCGCAAAAGTAAATTTCCGCTCGTGGAACGAGGCGTATGAGGTGACCCCTTCAAGGACAGAAGGAGAATTCGAAGGCCGGTTGCATTGGGCGATTTGGGATGACTGTAGATGCGTGCGTCCATCGCATGCATCCAGCTATTTAAGAGGTCCCAAAGAAGAGAAAGTTCACGCGTGGTGCACGCTAGTGAACCTAGGATCAGTCACGCGGATTCGATGTCACTCGTGAGAAGCATCCGGAAGTGCATGCGCAGAATTAAGTGATAATGACGGTTCATCACGATGAAATAATTGCTGGAACTGGTAACTGTTGTCCCTGACAAGAGGAGTTAGACTCATCCATGAGTTACATATAATGCATAATATATAGTATACGTATTAATATACACACTATGTGAATTATCTAAAATCGAAATTATAACTACATTCCAAATTAGAAAAAATAATCCTTATAAACAAGAGGTAATTTTTACGTACATATTAGTTGCATAACAGAAATTTAATCTAAGATAAATGTGTTATATGAATCATTTGATCATATTAGAATAAAAACTGAAGTTTTCTGTCCTTCAATAATATTCATTCAAAAGAGTAAAATCAGCTCTAAAGAATGTGTTTTATCTCAAACAGATGTCTGAAAAGATATTTTCCTCAACTTGGGTTTATCTCGATATTTAGACTTTGTTTTTTAATATATTCCGTAACAATTAGTTTCTATGACATTCCGATAAACAAACTCGACGTCATAGGTATAAGGGAAATTCAATGTCTTAGGTAATTCGATGAATTCCCTTCCGACAAAATTCGAATAAGGATGAATTGGTGAGGAAGGAAGTCAGTGTCGCCGGTGTCCTTTTGAAATGGCGTAATCTGAACGAGAACAACATCCGCCCACCCGAAACCTCTTATTGTTTTCCTATTTCTAAGATCTCCAAATGCCTTATTAAAGACCAGGAAGTATCGAAACCAACTTCCAAGGCTGTTTTTTTTGCGGTCCGCTGTTTTGAATGTTCAGCTGAGATTTTTAGTATCTTGAAAAAAAAAAAATTTACCTTCATCAACTTAATGATGCAATCTAATTGTGATTCGATTATTTAAGGAGAATATTAATAACATACGGATATCGTGATGTACATCATCTTTACATACGTCAATCGTTTCACTTAAATGACCTATGTTATGAATTAGAATAAGCAACGAGAGAATGTTTAAGATTTATATTTGAAGTACATTTTAAGTTATTAAGAAAATATTTACATTCTCATGCCCTTGAAGTTTCCATACTCAGATTACGGCCTTACTTTTTAATGCTTGCTACAGATGGCAATCCACTCTTCCTGTTGTTTTAATAAACTTGGTTTCCGTAGTTGGCAACATCCGCTTTCAACTTAATTAACAGTTAACAATTTTCAGTAATTATCTCTAATTATCTCAGATATTATGATTTTTCTTTTTTAAAGTTTGATGCAGATTTTACGTAGGATTTAACAAATTAAATCTGATCACTTTAAAGATTAATTAAACTCTTAAATTATAAAATTTTAAGCATTTTGTTCTTAGCTAATACTAAGCTTAGTTTAAAATTTACGTGAAATTGTATTGCTGCATATTAAAACGTGGAACATTGCTCTCATAAAATTCATACGTGAGTTATGCGAGTAGTTGAGTTAAAACTGATATTTATCTTGAGGTATATTCATACTGCGTTAGAGTAATTTCAGTCACGCCACCTGCATCTCAGAACGCTTTAAATTCATTCCAGTAAATCGGTGGCATTCGGTGCCCACTATTGTTCAAGTTTTGCTCTCCTCCACTGAAGAATATTTCATTATCCGTTCCCAAGAAAGTAGCTTTGTCTTTCAAACTGACAATGCTTAGTGCGAAGAGTTTTCGTTGAAAGAGTTATTAATGCTCTCAACGATAATTAAGAATCTCGTGTTCTATTTTTGACGGGATGAAACAGTAGGTTTAAAAGAATTGAAGATCAGTTTCCGTTAGAGTAGAGTAGCTTTGTTAGCAAAGTAGTACTTTCGAAGAAGTAAACTTGAATGGAGGTGTGTTAAGAAGTGGGGCATGTTTTCACCCGTAAAATGTTGCGGACGGGAAAGTAAACACCGATGGCCCTTTTAAAAAGGTGCTTATACATTTTTTTCGCCAATATGATTTTCGCACCCAGCTGTTTCCGTTCGTTCTGCTTCTAATAGACTTTCTCGCCGCGAATTTCTCCTTTTTACGTTCCATTATAAAAAAAATTACTTTCTTCTTAAGAAGTATCTTTATTGATTTTAATGATTCATTGTGAATGATTGATTGTTGTCTAAGTCGGTTTGTTGTCAAAATAATACAATTATAACTTTTTTGTTTTGTAATAATGCAATCTTTAATAAATACGATATATACCTCTTAATAATTTATCATCAAATATATCGATAAAATGGTAAGGGAAATAATACTTCTAAGTAAGGTCTAAGTACCACTGAAAATATCTATAAATATCTGTAAAATACTTTCTCGTCACTTTGTTCTTTCTATAAACATTCTCTATTGTATTTTTCCCATTAAACTTTAATAATTTACAGAAAACAAGTTTTTATTTTCACTCGATTCACCGCTACTTTTATTTCAACTTGTTTACTTTTTCTATCGAAGAAAATCAACAACATTTAATCACATGTTACGTCACAATCACTTCAGCTTCTCCTTTATTATCTAATTAAAGGTCATATGTGTATAAATTGCGATTGAAGATAAATGAAATTTAAAATCCTCAAATATTTAGAAAATTTATTATAATACAATTTCCGGCGTTCAGTCTGCAAATAATAAATTTAAATAATTTTCGATTTAACAATTTTCCGCATTACGGAGCTGGAAATTGTTAAAACGGAAAGTATTTAAGTTTATTATTTGCTCGGCAGTCGAGTTTCACTTTAGCGCGAGTAAATATTTTCATTCGCACTCACTCGCAATAACTTAAGAGACTTTTAAAAGCAAATATGTGCAGGGCACATACTTACGCACGCCATTCCACACACTTTGTCATTGAATTCTATCGCGTACGAGATCGTATTAATTACTATTATTTGAATTAATAATCTTGATATTAAATATCACCTCAGTTGATAGAACGTAATTGAAAGTCAACTTTTTGTTGTAATTTAAATTGAGAATTGACTAGCATCTGAATTTTATTTTATTGATTCCTTCTATAAAATTCTCTAACAAATAGGAAACTAGTATTAAACAAACAGCTTTTATTTAAAATTATTCGCTTCATGAACTTTAAAGATGCTGATATAGTTTAAATTTGGGATATTTTTTTGAGTTCTTTGGAATCGGAAATACGCTTTTGGTTAGTAATGGATTAAGAATATCTTCCTGATTTATATTCTAGATGAAAGTAGATTTATTTGATCAAGATCGCTCTTTATACATCGATTCCTAAATTGTTATTCACAAAATTTATATTAGATATCTCCATTTTATTTGCATCAACAATGGTCTCCTGCGTCAACAACTATCGAAGATCAAAATGGCGTACATCTCTCTCTCTCTTGAACTTACGCCTTAATGCTCGAGATATCGAGAGAGACCTACTTAAAAATCAGTATTTCTTTCATTTCCTCCTATTATCAAGGAAATCTTTCCAGTTTACCATTCATTGACCTGTAGGAAATACATTAGTAAAAACATATGAGATCGAATTAATAATGCTCCCTTTCCCCCGATGTTGTGAGATGAAGTGAATTCAACGACCTATACCAGGAAAAGTGTGCAGAAATCCGCGAAGGATTAAACTGAAAAAGAAACCTGTAAGGAGACTTGTCTGTACGAGGAAAAGCCGACTCCTCCTTAGATGAATCCGACCAATGAGATCGCCTCCCAACATCCTTCCGTGGGTCATAGGTTACCTTAAAAGACCGATGGGCGGAGAGCTTTTTTTGCATTCCGAGCTGTGGCATGCAAAGGAGTTATTGCGGCCAACTCTCTATTGCATATAATGAGAGATCGAGCTAGCTCCGTCTATTTCCGAAGGACAAAGTGGAATTTCTAACATGGTCGACTTCTGTGTAGCAATACTGAGGAGTAAAAATAATGAGAACAAAAATCTGTTGTCTCTTATGATGTTCATGGTCTACTCTAAATTTCTTCCTGAAAATTTTGTAAGGACGCGAAAACTTCCCACTTGCAATGACGTATAAGCATTCCAATAAAAAAGATCTATTTAAACGATTACCGTTCAGGAAAAAATATGTATACATATATCGCCCTTTAACAGTTGCTTCGTAACGGGTTCTTATTTTTTTCCTGTTTTCAGTCTCTTCATTCGATATATTTCAACCTTTGACACTTCCTGTTATCGTCATAGCTATGTGTTCATCCTGTCGAACGGATACATTTTTTTATTTTATTTTGTTTGTGCACGTTTAAGAGTTATAGATTTTTAATACCAAATCTAGCGAAAGAAAAGCTACCTTTCTCTTTGGCTTCTCAAATCATTACGCTGTAGCTATTTCCGCTGTTTGAAGCACTATATATCGATGGGAAATACGTCCTTCGAGCAGAATTGCTATCGTTTACTTTCCCTTTGAGTTCGCTTATTATTATTGGTTGACTGTTTTACCGATTTAATCGCTTTTATTACTTATTATATTTTATTATTATGTATAACAGCATCTATAATATTTTAACGTTAGTTAATTTTTTTAAAAATCCTTAGGTATTTTATTTCATTCATACTTCAACCTCAAAGATATTCTTCGATAACAATGAGTATATTGTTACGCATACTTTACGTTTGTTCTCGCATTCATTGTTGCATTTTCTTCAAAATGTAAATGGCATAATTTCAAACTATTATGGAAAATGATTCTTGTGACTAAATATATCATAATAATTTCTTTATTATATACTTTTATAAACACATTGAAATCACCATCATTCTCTTCTCCTTTATGTACCAACTCTGTGAGGGGGGGGGGGGTGGATTAATGTCTGCCATCTTGTTCTATCCATCCACACTTTCTCAGCATCTCAGCTCATATGAATCTGATTAGGATAATGAAATATACAAAAGAATCAAATTTCATATTTTGATACACTATGGAGAAAGCTTAAATTTGCTGATAATCGACATCCATGGCACGCAATATCAAACAAATAAAACAAATGCATTGCAGTATGACTGTAGGATATTCGTCGCGTGATTTTTATTAGTTCAAAATTTCTTCCATTTATGATATAATCAACTAAGTATTGCAGTGTTTTAAATTAATGCATCAAAGTCAGTGGTCGATACAAATACAATTTTTTAAAAATGTCGTTGATTAAATTAAGGTATCGTTTCACATTATATATATTCCGCCTTCAAATGAGCAACGCTCGCTAGTCTCAAATAGACACGGAAATTATAAAGTATATTGTAACTAGCCAATCCCGTGCTAACCGCAACTCACGTCGTGAAATGGCATCATTTACAATAAAGGAGCAAAACGACAATCATCCTTCCATTAGAGACTGTTTCAACACGTGACCTATTGAGCGATCACGTGAAGGAAGGTGGTGGAAATTCGAGCTGTCCCCTCATTGGCAAATGGGGGATAGAGGAAAAATGTACAATGACAGTTACTGATGACTTAGGTCGGCAGGTTTTCTAACCCTTTTATCGGAACACGTCGACGATATTTTGGAGGAGGGATTTTGAAAACGATGTTCGCATTCTGAATATGTAAGTTACGGGGAAAGTTTTCGGGAAATCCCCGAAGAAAACTTTTTGCTCCAACGACTGCGTGGGTATTGGAATCTACACGCGGTTCCGTTTCGCGTACGGAGTGGAATTTTTTTCTGGCTAGGATACTCTTTTAAAACTTTTCCTAAGTAAACAGGTTGCGCTAACTCCCTGATGCAGTTATTCGACTGTTTTGTTTAATGGAATCGCCTTCATTAATTTCGAATAAAATCTATTTGTCACGGAAATGCAATTCTTGAGGTATAGGTTGCCTTGGAGACTGTTTTTATAAAATTAAGATTCCTATTACTGTGGAGATATCTATCAAAGGAAATGGATGCGCATCTCTTACTATTGATCCTTCTATGATATAAAATTTAAGTAAAATTCGCAAGTTTATTTTAGTAACTTGTTTCACTATATCAACTTCTCTTAGATTTATAGATTTATAAATTTATTTCGTTCCTCTCTTAAGATAAATATAAAACGTAACTTCACTTAGGACTTTAATGTATCAGGAGGGGGAAAACCGCATCTAACCTTAGTGCGAGTGTGCAGATGTGACACGTGAGCATCAACCCGCTCATCTCCACGTTTCCAAAATGGTGAAGGAAACGTGCGGATGTCAGGAAAGGCTCAGTGGTCACGATGTACAGATGTCACGAGCATTTGCGGATAACAGGCCACGAGATAGCCCAGTCACATTGCAGAGGCCAAAATTAATCGCTGCTGACTCACGTGAAATGGTTAAGGGGAACGCTAATTCCTTTCTGCTTATTAATGATATTGAGCGATTCAAACTTATAGTAGCGTGTTTTAATCGAGAAATAAAATGTTTGAATGATACATTTTTCGCTTGGGAATTTAGGAAGGAAATGAGTGAAACTGTTCTCTAATAGATTGTAATCTGTAAATAATCTTGTTCGCAAACCCTTTGAAGTAAGGATTTTACTGATAATATTTCGTTTGGAGAGAAAAAAAGAGCGCTTAAAATAAAAATCGAAAAGTGCCTTTAGAAACAGCTCCTGTTAACTATCATACGAATCTATTTTCGTGGGAAATAACCAGTTAATACAAAGCATAAATGTCACCGATATTAATAAGAATTATAATTATTGAAAGATTCCCAATAATTATTCCTTTTAGGCATACAGGTGAATATTGTTAGTGGCACTAAAATGTTTGTTCTTTAACCATCATTGTGTTATGAATGTATTCTTAGATATCATCAATGAACTTCCACGAAAATGTTTATTTTATTATCAAAGTTTAAAGCTATAACAATAATTTTTTATTTTGAGCACGAGTTACATTTAAAATAAATGTGCAATATAAATAATAATAAATACTGCAGTGGAAAAATATTTTCTAAAGGATGACCGATGAAGAATATTTCCTATGTAGCAACTAAGGTCATTTGTATTCATTGAAAGAATATACGAATTTGACCACAATGCATGTAATATATTTAGATGCATAAATTACTACAAAGTGCGCAATTAAATTATCATTTTAATGCTTAATGATATCAAACTTGAATGAGTAATATACTAATTAATACTCATTGTTATGAAGCAAGAAATTTTAATGAAAAATAAAATTTCATCTGATATGAATATCTGTAAAAAGGATATTAATGAATGGAAACTTTAAAGATTAAGTTTATACAAGATAATTAGCTTATCTTATCAATTACAAAAACATTTGTAATGAAACAATGGGGCTACAAAAAAGAATACTTTCATTTATCTGAAATATTGATTTTTGCAGGACCTGGGCCTTTCAAATCCAGGATTTGATAGCACTGAAGCCAAGCAGACTGTTACTAAACCAACTTCTAATGGAGCAAAAGTTGCCTCTACTCCACAAAAAGTGTTAGACGACGATGTTGAAGTTGGTGATGGACATGATAGGCAGCAATGGTCAAATCAAACCGAATTCCTTCTCTCCTGCATTGCTATGTCCGTTGGTCTTGGAAATGTTTGGAGGTTTCCATTCACTGCATATGAAAATGGAGGAGGCGCATTCCTAATTCCTTATTTGATTGTGCTATTCATTGTTGGAAAGCCTCTTTATTACATGGAAATGTCTCTTGGACAATTCTCAAGCAAGGGTTCAGTGAAGATTTGGGAGGTTGTTCCAGCATTAAAAGGTGAGTTCTTGTGATTTAACTTGTCAAAACTCATTATATAGATAGTTTTTCTACCAAGATTAGTTATAGAGTTTTAAATATGAACAACCGCAAAATATACTTATAATTATGGATTCATCAACTAAATTTCAAATATTTATCTTTCATTCAAACAGGAATAGGATATGGACAGCTTTTATCGACTACTTGTGTGATGACCTATTATTGTTCTTTGATGGGGCTCACTATATTTTATTTTGCTGCCTCCTTCCAATCCCAGCTTCCATGGACAAAATGTATGCCTGAATGGGATAACTGCTTCGATACTGTTCAAGATGTAGTTATACCTCCTCCAAACTCATCAGTTGCTGAGAAGTATATTACTGAGAATTCCTCAGTGACTGCTGTGATTCCAGTTAACATGTCTGGATTAAGGAGCTCTTCTGAGTTATACTTTCAGTGAGTATTTACATACTTTAATATGAGATCTCTATTGGTATATTTATAAAGGATTCAACTCAGCTTGGCTCAGTACCAGCTATTCATTTATAGTATTAAAAACCAACATAGGAAAGTACAAAATTATTATCATATATTTGCACATTTAGATCCTAGGTTCCATAAAATAATAAATGAATTTCACTCCATAAAATAATAAATGAAATTCAATTTCTCTTCTACAGGAAATATGTTTTAAATGAGTCTGATGATGGTATTGACAGTGGAATAGGTTTACCTGAATGGAGGCTTCTTTTATGTTTACTCCTGGCATGGATTTTTATCTACATGATTATTGTGAAGGGAGTCCAGAGCTCTGGAAAAGCTGCATATTTTATGGCTATCTTCCCATATATTGTGCTGTTTACTTTGCTTATCAGAGGTGTAACCTTACCTGGTTCTGTAGAAGGAATACTGTTTTTCATCCGACCGCAGTGGGGAGAACTTCTTAATCCAAAGGTAATTTAAAGAAAAAGTGAAAAAATACTACTTGAAGATTGTACAATTTGGTATTTTTAAGTTATGTGCACTAAGTATGTTAAATTTGAATTTTTCATTTCAAATTTCTTAAAATTTTATCAAGTATATAATATTTGAAATTTAAATTATTTCTATGAAAATATCTTTAAATTATACTAAATGTTTAATTTGATTTTCAGGTCTGGTATGCTGCTGTAACACAATCTTTCTTCTCTTTGGGAGTGTCTTTTGGATCAATTGTGACTTATTCTTCATATAATCCTTTCAAACATAATGTTCACAGGTAAATACTTTAACATATTGTACTGTAATTGTATTGTAATAAATATTTAAACACATTATGAGAATGCATTAAGAAATACAATGAAGAATATATAGGATGTTGTTTATGTTACTGAATCAATTTAACAATGATTTTCCTTTATTCAGAGATGCTGTTATAGTCACTGCAATGGATACATTCACAAGTTTGCTTGCTGGATTCACTATTTTCTCAATACTGGGAAATTTGGCTTATACATCTGGAGCTTCAGATATATCATCAGTTGTGAAGGGAGGTGCTGGTCTTGCTTTTATTTCTTATCCAGATGCTATTGCCAAATTTGATTACATTCCCCAGGTAAGCTTTAATCAATTTTTATACCATTCTATGAAATATATTTATCTTCATCTTGAATGAATACAAGCTAGATAAATATTTTATTATAATAATATCATTGCTTCTTTTTTACAGCTATTTTCTGTATTGTTCTTCCTGATGTTGTTCACTCTTGGAATTGGAAGTGCTGTTCCTCTTGTTGGAGTCATCATAACAATAATTCGTGATCAGTTTCCCAACACAAGGCAATGGCTGGTAGCTCTTGTAGTTTGTTCTCTTGGATTTCTCTCTGGCATTGTTTACATCACTCCTGTAAGTATTATTATTGTAAATAATAACAAATGATGAAACTTGGGAATTGCTACATAAATGAACTATATTAACACAAATGATTTACTTTCAGGGAGGTCAATACATTCTGAACCTAGTAGATTATTATGCTGGCTCTTTCATTATCTTCATTCTTGCAGTATGTGAAATTGTTGCTATTAGCTGGATTTACGGTAAGATAAAACATTGAATGTATTCAATATAATAGAATAACAAGATTTTTAAATGAATCTCATATAAGTAATTAATGTGATCATCAATTTCTTCTTGAATATCATGTAAAATTTTGTGATTTTTAACTTTTAGGACTCAAAAACTTCTGCCATGATGTAGAGTTTATGCTTGGATTCAAAGTGAGCATGTATTGGAAGCTTTGCTGGGGAGTGCTGACACCTGTGTTTTTGCTCACAATTCTTATATACTCAATCATCATCCTTGAACCGCTTAAATATGGAAACTATGAATATCCTGGTATTGCCAAAGGTTAGAATTAAAATTTTATTGCACTATGTAATAAATCAAACAAATTTCTGCATTAGAAGTGAACATTTAATCTTAAATATTCTCCCAATGATACAATGAATATTTCATTTTTAGGATTTGGATGGCTCTTACTTGCCATTGGTGTCCTTCAAATTCCAATCTGGGCACTTTATGCATTCAACAAGCACCGCCAAGATACATTGTGGGAGGTAAGTTAACCTTGTGATACAAAAATCAAATTAGTAAATACCAAGAAGTTATTGGCTAAAATAGTATGTTCTATTTCAGACTCTCAAAGCTGGTTTCACGCCAAGCAGTCTGTGGGGACCATTGAGTCCTAAGGTTAAAACAGAATGGCTTGAAGATAAGGAGAGAATAAGGAGGCAGTCTATAAGAGGAGAAAACAAGATTGTTCGTTTGTTCCAGAACATTACAGCAAGGATACAGCGAGCTCTTTAAAAGTGATTCACAAATAATTTCTTTTGACCATGGGAAATAGCAAAAAGTATGAAACTACTAAGTAAATATTCATTCTTTGGTTTAAAGAATGATTTCAGTGACCAGTGATTTTAAGGCAAATTAGGAGACGATGATATGCCTGTGTACAAATGGAACAGACTTGTATATATGATCAATTTTAATTTATGTATCATATTTCAGTATTCTTTTAACCTGTTGAGAATTGCCAAGCGATTTTAAGTGTGTGATCTGAAATAATTTTTAGTGTGATCTGAAATAATTTATAGTGTTTATACTCTAGATTTTTTAATATATATGACCATTGTTTTATTCATGTGTTCATCATTAATTATTGTGAATATTTTTGTCAGCATTCATAAGATTTGTAAATATATATAGTTTTTGTACATAAATAAAGGCTTTAATGCGATAAATTTAGATTTCTTTTAAATGTATTATTACCATATCTCCCAGCAAATAGTATTATTCCCACTAGTATTTTTAACTTGGAGATAAAAGTACAGTAAAAGGAATAGTTTTGTAAAGACTTATGTGAAATTAAAAAAAAAAATACTGAAGAATATGAAATTTCAAAATATTCTTTTAGTTGGTTATGTTTTTTAAAGAATTGTAAGAATGGAGGAAAGAAAAATTATTTTGGACAGGCAAATATTGACTTATTTTGTTACTATTACTATAATACATTTCTTTAATATTTCTAATATAATTTTTAAAGTTATTGTTACACTGCTTTCTAAGTTTCACACATTAATTAATGATCTTAACAGAATATGATGATATACTTCAATTAATCAATTATCATAAAGATTGATAAATTTAATATTAGACAGCACATCACATTCTAAAATTTCATTATATAAAGCCTTCCTTTCCTAAAAGATTACAGATTTTAAGATGAATAAATGTTAAATTGAAAAAAAATCAGACCCTTTGAAAAAGCTCAATTCGCTCCTTATTATATGAGCAATAGAGAAAGTAAATAGGGTTCTGGTGTTTAGATTTCTACGGTTTTTTATATATAGTGAAGAGTCCCATGGTGGCCCATTAGGGGCCATGGTGTCCCATGCGGTTCCGTGGTGTCCCATGAGGTCCCATGGTGTCCCATGATCCCATAAAAAATAACTCTCTTTAGTTCAAAAATGGAATAGACTCGGAAAAAGTCTGACCATGCCTGGAATCGAACCCAAGTCTCCCAACTGTTAATTGGGTGCTCTATCCGTTGAGCTGTCCCGGGAGTACATTTCTCTAAGCATTACATACACTACACTATATTCAGGAGATTTTATATCGCAAGGACGTTGCAATCGCTCATTTGGCATCGCTCGCTGCCACGGTTTCTTTCGAATGGCCACGCAAAGTGGAGTTAAGGTAGCCCCCTTAAGGAATCAACATAAGGAACAAGGTTTGAGGTATAGCACTGATAAGTTGTGTGTAATATATTCAAAGGTGGAATGGACTTGGGAAAAGTCTGACGGGACAGGGAATCGAACCCAATTGCCGGTTGGGTGCTCCAACTTATTAACTTTCATTAGTATTGTTTTAGTAACAGAAATTAAATGTCAAATGAAATATTTCATGGGAATCCCGCCCACTTATTCTTAAAACTAACGATTTAAAATATTTTTTTTTGCATCGACGCGTTTGGCATATCAATAATTTTGTTCAAGCAAGTTGTCAGTCAGTTTACTGTCGGCGAAGTGAACTGATAACAGATTTTCGGTGTTAAACATGTCTTCTCTGCCAAAGCTACCACATAAAAAAAATTAGATAAGAATGGTTTTCCTAAATGATCCTGGAAATCCTTATGCATTTGAAACTAATGATTTAGCAACTAGTTATAAAAATTTATCAATTTACTATTAGTTTTGACAAGTAGTTTGTTGTGCTGACTAAAACAAGTTCAGGTGCCATCTCGTACTCTGAACTACAGATAAATAATAGCAATAAATGGACAAGAAAGAAGTTAAGTATAGATATTAAATTGTCGTAAAAAAGGCCAAAAATAAACTGTGAAAATGTTAGCTATTGCAGCCATTATTGGTTGCCAATACTTCACTATGTATCATTCATCATCATTTCAAAGTATTTAAAATAAAGTAACTCTGTCATAGAGATATGACTGAAACAGAATCTTCCAAGTGCTAACCTGCAAGGTAATAAATCATGTTTCCATAATAACGAGATATTATATTAAAAATTACTTGCTTTATTATACACAAAGCATGACATTGATAAATACTATAACGACCACTTATTGATTTTCAAAGAAAAATTGAGATTTACACAATTTCATTATCAACCCATGTCTCTGAGAAAATACGAAATTCGAGCAGAAAAGAGAAAATAATTACAAAAAATCGTTCCGTCCTTCATGATATTCAATATTTCATGAATAACAAAGATATAAAGACATAGAGATCGATTTATTCTAAAACAGTCACCATCGGTAGCACATCAAGCATTTAAAATGGATTTCTCCGAGAAAAATCTCAAGTTCTTACAAGGACTCAAGCTTCTTCTGCATTCTAAATTTAACAAAGTATCACGAAAACACGAAAGTCTCAAAATGATCAAGTAGACCCACGAAAATATATAGATATATCTTTTTAGAAAAGGGTTGAGAAAAAGACATATCCTCGATCAGCATGATTGCCAACAATCTTCTGGCGATCGTGTTGCAAAATTTAAATTGAATTATCAATAAATCATCCACTTTTCATATGCCTATAAAAATTTTGTCTTTGTATCATTTCAATCAAGAAAAATAGCATTTATTCACGGCATTTTTCAGTCGTTTTTGCCTTTTGTAACCTTTGTCCACACATCGTCACTTGAAAAAGAAACTTTTTTGCCAAAACTAACCATCTACCATCAACATTTCAAAATGATTTTCGTGGTCCACAATAAACTAAAAGTCACCCGAAATTAGCCGTGACCGATTTCACTAATTGGCCTCGGATGTTTGGTAATCTTCTTTTTCAAAATGTCCTCGAAAAGCATGGATCACCTCATGTCTTCCTTCAGTTTCATAGGAGTTAGGAATAGATGCTGCATCGAAATGTTTCCTGTACCATTTTCTCTCCTCGCAGATGGCGACTCTGGGGTTGGAGGTATGACCTTGAGAAGGGGAGGAACGATCATGGACAAAGGAATCCTAGGGGCGGGTTCTCTCCCAGGAGTCAAAGGGCAACGGCAATTTCCGAAGGTGCAAACTCCATCAGGGTCGACGATCGCAGAGCTTCGGAGTCCGATCCTTGCAACCGCTCCTCCTCCACTGACTTTCCACTCTATCCTCCGGTTCCGCGGTGGTGTGGAGTCCTCCGTCCCAACGCGTCCCAGTCCAGGGCCACGGAAGACGCAGAACAAAAGCAGCACCAAGAAGCAGGCGGCGAGAATTACAGGACCCGCGATGCGGAAATGAGGCCCCAGTTTTCCCTCGGTGTTATCTAGAAAGATGGAAATTAAGGGATTCTTAGTTCATCACGAAAATGCAAAAGGATCTTCCGAAATAGAAATCGACCGTTCGAGATTTAGTCCGTGACGTTTTCCAAGGGACGTTTTGATAAATATAACGCGATGTTTTTGCTGTTTACGCGGAGGAACACGAAATGGTGTATTTCATTCTCAAGGATGCATAATAACACGGGCGGTCGATAAATTAAATTATTATCGATTATTATATTCGTGCGAATTGGACATGATGAAGGAAACTTCGGGACTACGAGCTTAAGCTTTCCTTTCATTCATCAACAGTATTTACTAATTAATTTTTAAATTTAAATGATTACTTTAAGATTTACTCAGTAATTTATTTCTTACGTTATACCTCACCTTTATCAATTCCTTTTTTACTTGTAGCATTCATGAGATCTAATAATATTTAGCTGAATTTTTTATTTTAATTTTATAAGCTAGAAATTAATGATCCTTTCTTTTTAAAATTAAAGATCCTATGCTACCATTTCCACAAAATTTTTATCATTAAATGAATCGCAATCATTGCACATTTCGAAAACTTTAATCACACCGGATATTATCGAAATTTCTCTCTAAGAATTTGAACTTGCGTCAGCGCTTGGCGTCTACTAAATATTAATTCGCCGTTATAACTTCATAATTTATTTCCAACCATTTTCGCCAGTGAATTGCTTTGCAAATGAAATAACCTTTCAAGAATAGTTGCTGGTATAATATTTTTCAATATAATTTTGTCTAGTCCTTGAAAGATAACTATATATATATATATATATATATATATATATATATATATATATATATATATATATATATATATATATATAATCAAATTTTTAATCTCTCTGCTAGAACAAATTTCATTTTATTATTGTGTTATAGGTTATTTGACTATAATTTATAGGCCAAAATAATAAATTTCCGGAATTCATGATCGGATATTAATAGGAAAATCGATTATTTCAATTGAAGGATGGGTAAGAGACTACAATTTGGTTAAAGTAGTCGAGTATTGGAGAGAAACGAAATACCCGTCTTGGGTTGTTTGTAGAGAAATCCAGAAAAAAAGATTGTTATTAGCTCATTATCTTTCTCTAGCTCAAATTATTGGGTCGGTCGCGGTACATTTGCTCATTTGGGTCAACATATGAAAAATCAATTCCCTCAGCCTCGGAATTGAGTTCACCTTCCGCACAGTTTTCGTAATAACTTATCGACAGAAAATAAACACAAAAGAGGAGGAATATTAAAACCGTTCCACTGACTTTGAATGTGATATATATCGTGCATTTTCAAAATACAGAGTCATACTCCACGCGAGCGTAAAGTCTATGATAAATCTCGCACTTGAAAATATTCACATTCTTCCTATTTCAAACTATTTGATTCTGGAAAAGGGATTTAGAATTTTAAAAAATCTCAAAATTAATACACGTAAACTTTAAAATAATACTAACAGTTCGAAATAAAGAGTATGAAATATTAATCTTTGTTGTATTAGCGACAAAAGTGGAACTATTCTCATAAATATTGAATCAGAATGTCCTTAATTACTCATCAAAAGAAATCTCGATATCATTAAATATGCTTTTTAGTGTAAATTTTAAGGTCCCAGATTTCATAAGTAATCATCAATCTTTCTTCTTTAATTTGCTTTATCGCTTAAAAAGATATTAAATGATTTGTCTCACAATAAGGAATTTCTTTAAACTTGACTTTTTATGTATTTAGAAATTACTATGATTTTAATAATGAATCGAATTTTTAATATGAATTAGTTCTGAAATAAAATAATATTTTACCCCTCTTTTAACGTAATTTATTGAATGTACGCTCCTACCATTAGTAAGTGATTTATTTATCATTTTTTTTGTGAGCGGTGGTGATTTTTCAATATGGAGAAAATTAAGGAACTAATATCAAATCAAAAGCAAATATTAATACATTCTCAATTAGTCGCATGATTTATCTGTTTACGAAGCATCACGTGGTCAATCATATTTTCAATTTTAATCTATGATTTTCCTGGATGAAATGAATAATTGACTGATATATCCACACTGAAGAATAAATGCTTCCTGAAAAGCTTCCTCAGTTTACAATGTCAAAAGATTTTAATACATTTTCACTGTATAAGGAATAACATAAGCTCTACAGCTTTCGAAGTTATCTATCGTTATCCTTTGAATAAATTTAGACCATTTTTAAAAGTAATTTGATCGACGTAAGTCCCTCTGTAGGTAAGGTTATTTCCCATGTTGGACTCCGTCTGAGATCGAACCATCGAAGCAATCCTACCAAATGTGAAGACCATTTCAAAAAACGGTTGCTTTTCTTCGATTAGATACAGTTAAATAAAGGTTTCTTAACATAATAAAGATAACAATCAGATCAGCAAGATCTCTAAAACTTAAAATTGATTTACTATATCTTGACCAACTGAGTGATAGATAAAATTCACGCATGAATGGATTCATACACTATTTTTGATGGACTCAATTTATATTTAAATCACCTATAGATATAAATTAAATAATGCAATGAGAACAATAATCATTTTTACCGAATTTCTTATATTAATTTTACTGTTTAAACTTGCGTATAATATACGAAAGGTATCATTTGAAACTCGGATACTGAGGTGCATTTGTACTCGTGAAAATCGATTCACAAATTCTTGGGTGAATACTTGCAGGAAAACCAAATAAAAAACGTGATACCAAAAGGTAAAAGAGTTCGGCTGAAAATGACGTCGATTCTTCAAGTAGAAGAAGAAACTGGTGCATTTCAATAATAAAAACTCTATGGGATTTTCGTAAAAATTTCACTTTTATGAGCTTAAAGATTGAACAAATCTCTGAAAATATTCTAAATTAACATTATTCATAAATTATCCCACAAAAAATTAAAGTGTTTGGTAGGAAAAACATTGATTATTTATTTAAAGAGAAGGGTATTAAAGGACATATATGATATAAAATATATAAAAATATTATTGATATAACATCGATGTTTTCTTTTAAATAATAAAGTCTACTTAAATTGAAACATATCGTTTCAAATTCAAAAAATTGTAATTAACCATTTACTGAGTAAATGCAAAGAAATTTTAAATTTGATAATATTCGATCTTCGGGAAAAAGTGTAGTAGATTTTGATTGAAGATGTTTTGTTTAAATATAATAATATTCCATTTAAAATAAAATTGAACAACAACAAATTAATTGTATTTAAAAATTCTATACTTTGAAAAAAATTCGTATTTCAGAATAAGTCAAAGGATTTCATCAATATCAAAAATAGTGTAAGTTTAGTAAATTGATGGTAAGCTCAAAGTTTATTTCCATTATTTAATAATCCCTTTACGAATCATTGTCCGAATAACAAAACCATTTATGATTGATAGTCTTTAAAATAATCTCCACAGATGCCATTAGAATCATAAGAATAATCATGATAGTTAAATATATTATAGGAATATATACTCCAATGACATTACGAGTGGTATCGAGGTTAACATTTTCAGTCATTCCCTTCATCTTTGAAAGAAAATGTATTCTTATAAGTTACTATTACATCTCTATTAATGAGTGACGATGTACAAAAAAAACATTACTATTTGATGAGCGATAAAGTATTATAGCCCTTTTCGTTTCCTAAGACCTTGATCCTAATAGGACACGGAAAATAGGACGACTATTGAAAATCGAAGAAATCGTAAATAAGTCTTATCGACGATCAAATTAATTTATTCAGACGAAATTTTAGTTTATCAACGTCATTTAAGATAAATTTATGATTAACGTATTTTACACACCACCTACATGTATTTATCGGTGTTAATTTGATTTAGGGCTACTGAAATAAAGTAATATCCCTCCGAAACTAACCAGTTATATGGAATACACAAAAATTTAATTCAAATTCATTGGTTAATCATTTGCTCATTAGTTAGATAATAAGAGCAACCATAATTTTAAAAGTATCTTTTATTTAAATAAAAGCACTACTGTCTCCTGGTGAACTAAGCGATCAGAATTAGAATATTAGGATTAGAAATAAGGAATACTTTTTTTAGAATACTTTTTCAGAAATTCCCAGCGTCGAATTAAAAAATCATTAGAAGCTTGAGTAGATCTTAATATTTGAGTGAGATTAGACTCTTGATTACCAATTGATGATGTATAGACTGACTCAATGTTTCGACAGCTCTTAGCAACTGTGGAAACATCTTTGAAAATAATGTGAGTCAGTTTTTCATAAAAGTCCACGAGATGGTTTCTTTGATTTGTAATTCTTCTATGGAAAAATAAAGATTAAGTTAAAAAATTCTCGTATTTAATATCTGAATTTATGATTTTAGTATAGTATAGTAAAAGAAAATGATAATGCACAAATTCATAGGAAAAGTTTCACATATTTTTAATGAGATGGAAATGTAATTCGTAAAATACCTCCTCTAAAATCACCCAATCATCTCATATTCTCAACTTCCAGCACGTGTTCAATAGGATCATGACGTGAATAACTGACACTTTCATTTCCGACTTTATCCAATACCGAAGGAAGGTGAATGCACTGGCACTCTTTAAGGTGTAATTTCAAAGGGTTTTCATGCGTGCCGTATGCGAGCTGTGAACATTGAAGTTGAGATTAATCCGGGAAAATTATAAGCTTAAAGTTCCGTGAAGCTGATATTAGGAGGGGAATAATATGGGCAAAAACGCCTTGGCGCTGGATGACCTCTGACCTTTTACCGATGGTTTCTTACGGTTCTGTATTTTGAATAAATGCTTACCCCTTTGAAATGTCAAACAAGAGCACGCATGCAAAGCCGAAACTTAAAGACGATAAGATTTGAGTAAATCGTCCAGTCTTATTTTAATAGCTTCAACTGGACACTACGAAACGAGAATCATAGTCTTCAATCACGATAGTTCTATAATTGTATTTCTCTTTTTGAATTGAGAATTTCATTGAAATCCATCGGCTTAAAAACAATTATTTGAAAAATATTTACTCCACCTATTACTCCTGAAAATTTGCTCGGAAGGTTTTTGAAAAATAGGGCACGAATAATTAAATTTCGGAATTTTTAATATCACAAAAAGGTTAGTTTTCAGGAACAAGATGGGCATTCGAAATGAATGACAATAATCATCAACTTTATTATTATTCGCACTTTAATAAATTTTTAAACGCAAAAGAAGTACAAGATTTAACGAAATAGATAAGAGATATATATGCTGTACGGTCTTTTTATGTTCCCTTTGCAATTATAGAACAGAGTCGAGCATAACTTAAACATTTGGAGTACATTTACTCGTTGTAACGGGTTATGTAACAAATCTCTTGTGGAAAAATTCTTTTTGAAAAAAATCTCCTTAATTATAAATGATGGATTTTAAGCTCATCTCGCCGAATTCTGTGAATTTTATATTTGGAAAATATTGTTTATATCATCAAAGCTGGGATTATCAAAGAGATTGTAGAGTTATGAGATGAATTCCATATACACGAGAGAAATTAATTTAAAATATATATATTGCACAGCACTTATATCAAATCAGTTAAGTTTCTTGTTTTATTTCACAAGAAGTTGGAAAACTGTCTAGAGAGGAGAATGTATATTACTACTTTTCAAAGAAACGTTACATTTTTATGATTGCAGCGCAATCTGAACTGCACCTGATTTTCATGTAGTCATGGTGTTCAAAATCAAGTCAAAGCAATAAACGGAAAAGAAAAGAATGAATGCTGTTATAGTAGACTAAACGAAATCAATTTTATCTTGGTGTTAAAATCCATCGTTCTTTCAATTTGGAAAATTATGACTTAGATTCTATCGAACTATCTTTGTATAAATATACAAATGAATAATCTTCCCTTCCTTCCTTTTACCTAAAATATACTAATACATATGCCTGTATAACTTTTCATTACTTTGAAAGAGAAGTTTAGTTTTAGTAATGCGATTTAATTACATTCTTCAGTATTGTAAGGAAAAATTACAACAAGTTTCTTAATAATTTTCTTTATGCCCCTTTTTTAATTAACTAATCGCGATATGATAAATTTAAACACAATATTTTAAATAGATAGAATTAGATTTTGCTATAAGCAGTATACAGAAATATCATCAGTGAATGATTAGATAAAAAAAACTGATCACTAAGTTCTCATCAAGGAAACGATGCATTTTTTTGGTTCAAATTTATCATTAATAAAGTAAGAGATGAAAAAAATGTAAATACATTTTCGAATATCATGCCAGAAGTAAAGGATGTAGTTAGATTCCTTTGAAATTGCCAAAAATGAACCGTTACAATGGTATGGAAGTTATCAGCAATACTCGACAGACTTATTTTTACTTCTAATTATAAGCTTCGGTTTAAGTGACCATTTTACTAGGTTTTTCATCACTCAGTCGTGTAAATCTGGACTCTTTTTTTAATTTTCAAGACATTCTGACGATTCACGGCTTAGAAAATAAATGCCAGTTCTAACCTTTTCCATCCTTCTGCACCAAGTAGCCTATGCAGGTGAGGGAGATGCCGAGGGCCAAGAAGGGCACAGCCGCAAATACCACAACCCACACTCTCGGCCTTCCGCATCCTCTCTCTTCTTCCTCTTCCCCTTCTTCCTCTCCCTCCCTCGCACCTCCATTCATCTCCATTCCGCATCCCCGCACCACAAACCCTCAACAACTTCCCTGCATCACCACCACCAAAGGCTCTTCAAGTCCTCTACATCACGCGCCGCCGGCCCTCCGCCGCCGCAGCGGGGAAGTCTGCAGTCCTTCATCGAGGCCAACGAGGTCGCCTTTACTACTGGCAACCTTCTTCGACTGCCACACTTCGAGTCCTCGCCTATCGACCGCCAAAGGTACTCCGCTACTCCACCGCGAACTCAGCGCCACCTGATGAATGCGTAGCATCTGAAGGAGACCCCAAAACACGATAGCTCATCGCAAACCCCCTTTTCCCCCACTGGGTCCCTCCCACGTACGTCCAACAAGTTAAAATCTCCACACGCGAACGGTGACGACAGAGTGACTACATGAGACTGTCTTAAGACCCTTTTTCGGATCCCCTGAACCCCTTCTCGACCCTCCCCTACATCGAGAATGACGACTAACTTCGCGTGTTTATCGCTTCGCAAAGATCTCCTCCGCTTAGAAAAATGAAGGCTCGAATCGAGATTACTTTTCATGCTCCGAAACCTAGGTCTTTACATAACGCCCTTTCCACCCCCGACAACGAGCAAACACACCACCGAGACCTTTTAATTAAGACGCTACTTTTCAGACTAGTACCGAGAAGTGCGATGGTAATAAAAAAAACAAGGATTGTACTATAGTAGAGCACGATGCTCTCGGGAATTAGGGTTCGAGGTCAAAGGAGGTCGGGAGATAAAGCAGCTCCCCTCGAAGATACCTGTTTTTATACGGGAGAAGTTAAAAATGCAGAGGAATCGGTCTGACCATCAGGTCGGCACTATTGAAAGAATAGGGTTCGATGAGGATGACGATATCTTTTGTAAATAGAGTATAGGATAAAAAGGTGACTAGATAAAAGAAAAGAAGGCGTGGAGAAAGGGAGGAGTTGAGGAAGGGAAAAAGGTTATAAGTAAACAGTCAACCCAAGCATTACTGCGAACACGTAAAAGAAGACTTTAATATGAGCGAAAACAAGCCGTCTTTTTTGGGGGGGAAATGAATAACTGACGAAGAAGATGACCTACCATCATTGTGACGCCTCATTTATTATTCCCTATCCTATTGAGTGCTAACTAAGAGACCAATTTGACACTTCTTTGTATCAAATATACGATGAAACAATGTACTTTGATTTCAATTCAGTTACCCTCTATTTTATGAGATGAAACAGCGTAAACTTGTTACAATTTGGTTTTCTTGGTAAGTTTTAGAAATAAAAGCTGAGAGGTCTGATTCATCGCAGATGCGGGCTATACTACGCAGTTAAATTCACCTGCAGTTTGTATTATCACCTTTACTATCGCTCTTTATTTTTTACGTTGTAAATTTTGATTTAATGATCAGGTAAATTGATAATTCGAAATATTGTGATAATGGTTTGAACTCAAATGTCAAGAAAATGCGTTCAGTTATCTGCAACAGTAATAGAAACATATTATATACAATATAAAAATTGATTCATTATAACTCTAATCTTTTACATTTATAAAGCAATTCAGTGTTGTTAATTTGAACGTCTTTCCTACACTATATTTGAACAACTGCATTAAAAATATATACTGTTATTCACAAAAATTCACTTTTTACAGTCGTAAACATATCTCCAGATCTCTATATACGGTTTCCGCTGTTGGATACATAATTATCAAGACAACGATTGAATTTTAAGAAATGATTTACCAAAGGTCGCTTGATGAAGCTAATAGAATTATAAATCTAGCGTATACCTATTGGAAATTTAGTTTAAACTCAAATATTATGTTGAACCACTGGTGAACACTGTCATGTTTGTCGCACATAATAAATTAATCGAAAATACATTCACGAAAAACAGTGTCAACTAAGCGTATTATTTTCACAGTTCGGGAGACCTAAAAAATAGAAAAAGATGGATAAATCCTATTAATATTTTTTTTACTTTAAGTTAATCTTGTTTATTCTTTATAATATTTATTCCAATTTTTATTCTTTATATTATTTAATATCATTTCTAAATTCGAAGCACCCATTCGCTACGTATCATCAAGGGTTATCGACATTAATAACCATTCCGATAGAAATAAATGGAAAGATGGAGAAAACCATGATTCGTCGAGACTCGAGTTTGAGAGTGGGTGGCTCAAGAAGGCGAATCGACGGAAAGGGAGCCTGTTGGATTAAAAATTGAAGATTCGGGAGAAAGTAATCAATGATCTCCGATGTTTTAGAGCATACGTCATAGGTTTACTCTCCAAATCCACTCTTATGGTCGTCCTGCTCCAATTTTGCCACGTCACGTGGAGACTTTGCGTGTTTCTCTTTGGGGCCATTGTGCTCTCTGGCGGTCGATGCAAGGACACCGATTGCAGGAGGGCCCTCTCTCTCTTGGACACGGGTTAAATGGGGCGATTAATCGAAAATAGTATTACGAATAATGTGACCGAAACTTTTCATTTGTAATCTAAGAGACAGCAGAAGAAACAAGAAGCGGAAGAATCATTGAATCTAAGAAAGCAATCGGATTGGTTGAACCTCTTGAAGGACAATGAGTATATCTTAGGGGAGAGTATAACTTATACACGCGTGGAGGATTTCATTCCTTCTATTCGACATCATCTCTATAAACAATGTGATCAATTGGTGTTCATACCAGTAAGATCACTCATCACGTAGATATAAATTATTCATCTCCAGGGAGGATAATCGATTTGAAGTTTTCGTGCTTGCATCTATTTATTTCATTTGGCATCAAACCTTCCATTTCTCCCATTAAACGCAACGTAATTTTGATTAAAAATAACTACTTATGGATGCAAATAATTCTCAAATGGAAAGTTTTATCCTTGCAACATTTTGCGTGACGATGAGAAATTTTCGTGAAAAATTGGTTTGTGAAAGAGCAAAAATTAAAACTAAGTTGACTAATTGTATAATAAATCACGTGTGCAAGTTATTAATTTAAGTAATAAGTACTAGAGGTAAAAAGGAAATCCTCAATGACTAAGTGCGTCGTGAATTCTTGCAGTCAGCTGTTCTTTATTGAATACAACTCCAAATGAGGTGATATCCCCACCGACCCTTTCGGAAATCTTAAAAGGTACAAGGTCAGATATACATCTCTTTATAATCGCCTCTAAACACGTTGACCCACACAGAAAATGACCTTTGCTGAGTAGATTATTCACCCTTTGATTGAAATCGACTAAAAGAGTGCAATTTGCTGAAGCATATTTCGTTTGATTTCAAAGAATAGTATAAAGAAAGAATAAAGAATATAACTTATGTTAAACGGGTACGTTGACTAACTAAGATGAAATTAATTTGATCGCAATTCCAAAACAAGAGGAGACGAAAATATCTCTGCCTCGAAATGTCCTTCACCTTCCCTCACCAAAGTGTACTTTGCAAGATTCAAGAAGTGATGTCTTCTTCTACGGAGTTTTAATTCACACTTCCTTATTAAAAGGTGATAATTTAATCGTGCGATTAAGCCCAAGATTCCAGAGAGAAAATATTGGCTTTGTTAAATAATTTTCAAAATTAAAAAAATGTTTTGAGCTTCCATCTTGATATCCTTCTTGATAAAGAGGTTAAGAATTATTTTTATACGGACTTCACAAATACATACGTAATTTTTCTCTTTTTGGAAATTTGGGATTTATTAGTTTTTCATAAATTCTTTTCTTTGGAATATTCAATGAAAATAGATTTCATGAGAAATTTAAGAACATATAATATAATAATTTATTAGATTAAAAATGATTTCCATAATTTCCAATAAGAAATTCGACTGAATAAGGTAAAATTTATCGAATTTACTTCAACTAATGGAGTAATTGATTAAACTTTTCCTGTGTAATTTTAAAGTACAACGATGGCTGTCATATTATACTGTGATCGAATTCAGTTTCGTTTTCTTTCGATTCTATCAAGCTACAACAGTAAAATATGGGTAGCAAATATTTTATACGTAACTAGTTTTCGTTCAGCAGAAAATTTTGTTTAAAATTTAATCAACGATAAAAAGTAAAGAGTTATGAGAAGTTGAATCGGAACTTTTTAAAACAATCAAACATTAACCATTTTACAACTCGTAATATTGAGACATTTTGTTAAATTAAATTGTTATTAAATTTTGTTACATTAAATAAACAACGGTAGCTTTTTGTAAACCACGAAAACGTAATTTATTGATAGGATCGAAAGAAAGGGCGATAGAGATACTAAATTGACTCGGAGAAGAAGAGAAATTTGGGAAAGAACGAAAGAAGAAAAAGGAAACGAACTCACGCACAGGTGCACGCAAAAGAAGAAAAATTGGTGGGGAGTTGTCGGTAAAAGAAGACTGATGGAGAAAGAAAAGAAAACGTAAAGGAAAATGAAAACAGAAAAAGGTGCTCTAAGGGATATGCTTGAATATACTAAACGAACGTTGGGAAAATGATGACATCACCTCATATTCTTAAAAATTCTTAACGGTATTAAGAATTATCGAAGAAAAATGAGCGTGGGAGATGGAAGTACACGTTGGACATCTTGTATGTTCGTCGGAGGTGCAACTTTAAATAAATTCCGAATTATTATTAAATTGTTCAAAATGTAAAACTGAATAGATTTTTAAGAAAAATAAATAGCAACTGAAATACATAGCAACCACTTTGTATTAAGGACATAAATTATTAAATGAATATTTTACGTTTTAGAAACAATTAAAATGAAATATTATATTAATTTAACTATTGAATTAATTTGACGTATTTTACTATCCATGTTTATAGTCCAATATATCAGGACTTCCTTTGGTCATACACAATTTGAGAAACGAAAATAATATCCCCTTGTGGCTATTCAGTTTTTGCTGTTCTTACGAAAAATGAACGAAAATAGATCAAGGGGACTTATGACAAATATCTAACGAAAGAAGATTTTGCTGCGTAAATCTGCGATGACCGAATACAACGTTATGAAAATTTTAGTATAATTAAAATATTTGGAGGAAGTATAGACTTGAATATTTCCACGTAAATAAAGACGCAAATGACACGCACGAGGAAACTTGGGAACATAGTGGCCATTTATAACTTTCTAACGCCTCACGGCAATACGGAATGGAACTTCTTGGAATGCCACAAGGAAACTCTGACTTTTTCCCCGCGAAATGCGGATAAACCGATGGGTCAGTTTGAAAATACGTTTATACGCACGTGAATTTTGTTTGGTAACAAAGTGAGGCATTTTCACCGGTCACCGTTGCGAAAGTACCAGGAATACATTGGTTTTTAAATAGGAATGACATCCACTTTCGAGGAGGTTGCGATTTATATTGCAAGAACTCGAAGATAAACAAAAATTTCAATTCTCGAATTAATTTCATTATCTGCTTTTCAAGTTTGATAAAGACAAGAAGGGATGACATGGCATCTTTTTTGATGAGTCAATAATATCAATAATCAGTTTATAAATAATGTTTTAATTCTACGATCAGCTGAAAGAGGACCTGAAGCCAATTTTAATACTATTTTCGAAACTCATGTTCCAGTTACTTTACCATGACATAGAATAGCTCAAATATTTAATGGATAATATATTAATAAAAAATGACTAAAACTAATTAAATGAGGAAATTTTTATAGAATATTTACATTTCATTTTAACGTTTTAAGTATCCAGTAACATTAAACCTCATAATTATTGTAATTATTTACATCGACTACATTTATGGCATTTGTTAAATTTTAATTGATATTTTCCTATTTTTAGGAGAAACGAATGAAATTTCCAACGTACAGATGTATAAAGCACAACTTATTAGAATATGGGGTTTCCCACTCCGATATTAGAAAAATCACTTGTTTCCATCAGTGCCCATTTATTAAGGACTGGAACTTCAAAATCCTGTTTCTTATTTCTTTATAAGTTTATAATTTTATATAGATGTATAATTAGATATGATACTTTTATAAGGAAAGACATATCGTTCCCGTGAGTAAATGATATTTCATCGCGGTTTTTACGCTGAGGGAGGATTAGGTATCTCTGATAATATAAATTTCTTTTTTCCTTTAAGTGGCGCAATTTTCTTATATGATTCACATATTGGTTACATCAGATATGCGAAGCTTGAAAATGTTCTTGAGTATATACAAATTAACATTTTTAATAAATAAATAAATAAATAAATAAATAATTAATAAAATTTTTCTTTGGGTGAGCAATTTCTGTAAATTGATTTTCCGATAACAATAGAATTATTAAAATATAAGAAATTAGAAAGTATTGACATAATTCATAATATTTCTTTTCAATGAACTCTAATTTTAAAAATCAATAATGAATGATATTCTAAGAAATGATATCCCCTTTATAGTTGGGAATTAACTATATTTTTATGTAGGGTATCAAATAAAAAAGAAAATCCAAGAAAAAGTATCAGATAAGAATCTTACCAGATCTTAAATCTATATTTTAACATAAGCTGCTATATAATATATCATACAATTTTTGTGCAGTAGCTACACCAGTACAACTCATTATTTATATTCTGATTTTTGTGAAAATTTAAATAACATTCATGAATAAAATGTTCTCATTTATCATTAGAAATTTTTAGAAGATTGATTGGAATGAATGACGAAAAAAAAGTATTCTGATCGTTAATCCAAAGTGCTTAAATAAATATTGGTATATATTTCATATATTCACTAAATATATCCGTAAATTAATCGGAATCTGGCAGTATTTTAGGGTATCATTTCCAAAATTCATTCCCTTTGAATCATAAATAAGGGAATTCCCGGAATGGAAGAATACGTCTATATCAACCATGCATCGATTAAAGAAGATGGGGGGAACCGTCTTTTTCTAAGAAGCGATTAAACTTTTAAAATGCCCACCTGTTTAAGGCCACAAGTTCGGAATGGCAGAGGAACAGAAGGAAGTGGGAGTTGGCTTTTCCTTGACCTTGGAATTTCGCAGTCTCTCAACATGCGTATCATTTCAGCCCAAAAAGAGAAGTATATTCTGGTTTAACGGAGACCCACAATCCCAAGGACGATTCATACTGATATCTCTATGTGACTCGATTCGAACACTTTTATTTGGATCGATTCTACCTTTTACATTGTTTTCTTTTAGTATATTTTTATAAGTGCAACATAGCACCCCTTCCTCTGCCTTTGGTAACTTTGATGTCAGAGAGATGCCCGGCCTGACATTATGTACTATTTCCCTATCCTATCAGGGTAATGACATTGACATCAAAGTTACCCAAGGCAGATGAAGGGGTGCTATGTTGCACTTATAAAAAGATAGAATGTAGAATGTCAATACCCTGATAGGATAGGGAAATAGTACATAATGTCAGGCCGGGCATCTCTCCTAGACCCTGCATGTCGAAGTTTTGCCCTTCCCTATCCTGGTACCAAATTATGCCCTAACTCAGCCTAAGTATCTTTCCTTGGTTTAATCATAAAGCTGAGGGTATGATATTTTATTTATAATATTTTATGATAACTTTCCCATAAAAATACAATCATTCCGCGATAACTGGAATTTCTGGAACTAGTGTATTTGAGCATTAAATCAAATATTCTTATAAAATAAAATTAAGAGGATATTCATAATTATTTAATTTGTAGTGCGAGATACTATTATTTTTTATTTTTTTTTCATCTTCTAATCAATGTACAATATCCTTCTATTTCTATAATAATTATTTCTTCTAATCATTTGACTGTCTTATCTCATTACTCCCTCACTATATTTTTCATCCTAGCTTTCATTTATGTATGACATATTTATATGATATTCGTAGCAACAGTGAAATTCGCTACGGTAAAATCTAGATAAATATATTATATTAATTTCTAATATATAAGATATTGTGTATATGTCTATAGAATGTTTATATTTATGGCTATATATTTACCAATAGTCTTGCAGTGACATCGTTTACCAACTTCAGTGTCTATCACCGAAAGGTGTGACTACCTCTTCCCATCGCAGTATTTAAAACTTCTAAGAACAAAAAGGAAGTGATATCTCTGTCTGAACTCGGGATATCCATCGCATAAATCGCATCCACCGATGCAGGTCACCTCAAATAGCTTCCCAAAGAGATAAGAACAAACATGTTTACGTTTATGTCTTAGCGTGCAAGACGCCGGTGATACGTGACTATGAAGAAACCCATTCTCTCACGAGCGCTTCAATCTATTTACATCCGTAAATGGTTGGGAAGGAAACAAAAAGTAGCCATTTTTTATAAGTTCCGCGTAGCGTTTGTTCAACCGGTTACAAAATTCGCCAAATAGGAAAAAGTTATCCCAAGTGCCCTCGGCCAAGCCGGTTTGGTCGAGATCAGTTCCCGCCATGATATTTTTTCCCTGAAGCAGTTTGCATCATTTGAAGGCACATCCAGAGCTCTCTTGGATCGAGATTCGCCAATTTGTCGTAAGCCCTTTAGGCATTAAACCGTTATACATTTTAGCCGGATAACCGAAGTTTTTTTAAAATTATGCATGTCAAATAATACACCATGAAAACGAAAGAATTTGCAAAATAATTGCTTTGCTCTTATTCAATTAAATTTCTTGGAGTTGTGTACAAATTTTATATTTCGTAATGCAATTTTTCCATATATTATTTCTCTTTTTAAAAATAATTTCAAATCTCTTAACATCAGGGTAATTATTCTGCCAAAATTCTTCCATTTTCTATTCTTTTCCTTCGTAAATATTTTATGAAATTGCATTGTTCTATCTTGGCTTAAGGTGATTCATTTCTGCTGCAACAATATGGTTACATTTTACTTCTAACGTCATGAGGACAGTAAAATAGTTTGATGCTTATCTATAGTTGACTTCTTTGTAGAGCAATCTCCCAACAATGTTGAACGCCCTCTTCGTCCCATTATCTAATAAACTCCTCCACTGTTCGAACTCTTTCGTTTCTGTGTTTACAAAGTTATAACTATAGCCACGTGTATCTCTTTATATAGTGCATTTCCCGTAATGTTGGCAAGACGTGTAAGGAAATCCACCGATTGATTCCAGCCTACTTCTGCGATCTTAGTGACCTTAAAATTCCACGAAGACTTTCTCTCTATAGACTCCGCCCAAAACTTTTTGGCCCTGATCTCAACAGCCGATGAAAAGTGCTGGCGGGAGTCGGATTCAAATCCTCACATCAAAAGTAACTAATGCACCGCTGAGATTTTGATACTTGTGCACATGATAAGGTGGAGTGTCATGAGAGTATGAGGTATAAAAAGCATACCTGTTTTTGAGTATCTCTTTCCTTTTTGCGTTCACAATTAGTCCTTCCCCTCTTCCTTCTTCCCCTCTTTCCTTATGCCATCCTTAACCTAGGCCCATGTCACTCGTTGAACAGCAGTGACGGAGTGAGGCAGCTGGAAGTGCTAGCCATCCGCCCCAACAACTGCATCCCACTAAGGTAAGAATTGTTCCAAGTCACGCGAATCTTTCTCTACGAATGGAAACACATCGCTCTCTGAAGTTTTTTTTCGCGGAGTTGTAAATCAGGATTGGTGGACATCCCAGCAACGAACTCGGGAACCCATTGTTGCGTGCTTCGCTTCAATTTAAAAGCCGCAAACTGTCATTCGATTTTACCGATATAATGGTAGTTTGACTTCGTAAATGAAAATAAAACATTCAAAGGGAATGGAGTCGGTATTCGGTGGGAAAATCAACGTTTGCCAGTCGAACGCGCATCTTCACTGTTTTTCGGCCTTGTGGTGGTACGCCCGTGAATCTTGAACGTCTGCGTGTGTTACATTTCGCGATGCGGGATCTCATATATTCTGAGAAAACACTTTAGTGCTTTCTTACATGTGAGCGAAGTGATAATTAGCAAAACCTGACGTTTGATGGAATGCAACTTTTAGATGAATTTGCTCTTTCGGAAAGTACAAAGAGCAAAGGAAGACTATGAACGTTTACAGAACGTTGCTTCAGAATGTTTCTGTACACAACTATTATGTATTTCACTATTATATGTATGTATATACTACTATTAAATGAATTGGAAACAAACATTTGCATTCGACAACGATCAAATGAATTTTATACAAATACTAAAACCTTACAGAAAGATTAAAACAAAACTTATATTGCTAGAAATACTTATCATTGGTGTTCATTTCAAATCCATGTGTATTTTTCCGTATTCAAACATCTATTTTGCTGTTGTCCATTACATATATAAACTAATTTCAGTTACCTTCGATATGCTAACATCATCAATAAAAAGATTTTCATTTCCTTGATCGTTGTATGGCAAATTAAGTTCCCTTCTCTTCTTCTACATTTCTTTTCTCTCAAAACTATGGAATTTATTCCCAGGTTCCTTTATTCCAGTTCAGGAGTTGTCACCTAGCATACACTTGTTATCTACATTTGACTGTGCCATACGGATAATTGTCTTACCAACGATTGTTGGTAGGGCAATTATCAAACAATTCAATAATCAATTATCCGTACCGTATCCAACGATTGTATTTAACGATTTATCTGCCAATTATTTCCAAGAAGAAAGCGATGAAATTTTTTTCATTAATTTAAATCAATTAAACGAATATTTATCTTAGTTCTCCCACTCGATATGACACAGTTGGTTAATTACATGTTCTATCTGAAATATTGGAGTGAGTTTTTTACTGATAATTTCATATGTTATAGCCAACTAAGGACTAAAAACTATCCGCGCCCTTTTAACCACTTTCATTCATCCCTTTAGATTATTCATATCTAAAAGTTTTCTCTTTTTAAAAAAACTTTAAGATATTTTTCAAAATAAATTTTTTAAATTTTTTTTTTTGAACTCTTGAAAACTAACATACAAGGAGACATAACTTTCAGCTGATATTATTCTGAATGATATCCTTAAATCCTCATAATTTTCTGTTTTCGGTATTTTAATTCTAATTCTGCCTGTAAATGTTGGTGATCTCACCATTTAACTATATTTTTTTCTCTTTTTCCTGTCCATTCCTTTACAATCCACTACATAACTTTCTGAAGTAACACCTTTCCTATAAATGTAACAATAACTAACAATTTGAACACTTCCGTCTCAAGTAAAATGCATTATCTAAGTAATGATTTTCAAACTAAGGTGTATGAGATAAAACAAAATAATTTATAATTCAAAATAGTAATTTAATCTGTTTTAATTAATAATTTCCATCTTCAGTGATTATGTAATCAGTATTCCTAATTCTAGTTATTAATTCCAGATAAGTCTATTGATTCTTGGAAAAGTAATCTGTAGATTTCAAAATATAACCTTTCTCATTTATTTGGTTTCAGATAAAAGCTATGTGTTCTCCCATTTGGTTTCAGTATTGACAGTATATATTATTATCAGAGTTCATCAGATACTAAGAAAGGAATGAAGAATTTCCTTCTTTGTCGAAATTTGGAAAATATTACAGCAAAATACCTGCTCTCACATAATCCCAAAAAATATCTGTATAAGATATTTCCAGTAAATTATAAATGATAAATATCATTCATAACAAAGAGGAACACATTAACACATTTTATTTACAATGAACATTTGAAAACATGAAGTGACGGTTAAACAAAACACCAATTAAAACATTTAAAAGCAACAGTTAAACATTGTTAAGTAACTGTAACACATGTTCAAGAGACATAAAAGCAATGAATATTGCGGAAAGTTTAGCTCTCTAATCTAGAACTATAAAGGTTTATAAGCATAAGCATGTATACTTTATAGCCAGTAGGCGTGATGGCATTTGCTACACCGATAGCGAAGTTTATTTTCCTGCCGGTTTCATGCACTAAAATCAAATAATAAAGAACTCGGTGAAAGTGAGTGAGTAAGGGACCTATTAACCTTGCTAATTACATTTCAATAGATTACATTTTTTCAAGGATATACGTATAGTGAACAAAATACTCAAGACATATATTAAATTTAAAATGAAGAACAAATTTTGGATGGCTTGATTAAAATTTCGTTTTTAATTAAGAATGATTAAATTTCAATACCCTAATAAGTTGATTATCCACTTTTATTGGCATATAGTCAAAGAGTTCTTCATTTTAGAATATTTTAACATTCGTCGTTGGAACACTATTTGAAAATTTTCAGCCATTAATAGGTTGATAGGCCCAAAGTCATAAACAATTTTAACGTATTTCCTTTAAAATGTCGTAATAATGTGGCAGTTAAATTGATTTAAGCCTCTCCGAGCTCATTATTGGGATAAATGATTTGTAACGACTTCAGAGAATTGGATTGTTATCTAAACGTTCCTAATGAAACTATGAATGCTTTACTCGGAACTTCACTTATCGTCCCATTCTGTTTGGTCACGAATCGTTCAGAAGCACAGGCATTTATTTCCAATTACTAAATGTAAACATTTCTCGGCTGAAAAGGAGAAGAGGTTTACGGATTTTTAAATTCAACTGTTAGCAATATACAGAGCCATGGATTTGATCTGATCGACTTTTCAAATTCACACATAAATATAATAATAACAATTTTCTCAGCAAAGTAAATATATGACATAAAAAATGTGCACTTCTTTGTATTGGGAAAATAAAAACAGGATATTAATTTATTGTTAATTCTAGGTTCAAAATAAAATTATAGGTTATGAGGTGAATACTTGTATTATATAATAATATAAAATATTTGTTTGAATGAAATGAAATCAAATCAAATAAAAGTGCATGATCTTTTCTTAGTAACAAAATAGCTTTTATCATTATAATTTTTTGGTTTATACTAAAAGTGCTCGAAGTAAACACATTAAAGAGTTGAATTTCATGCAGACCTACATAAAAATTAATGAGACCAAATATCTTCATGTGAAAGCGAATACTTCGATAACGGATGTTTGGTAGAGTGTTTAGAGGTGAAACTATGAAATTTTAAAGATTTGCAGTGAAAAATTGTTTACCAAATAATTGTTTCTCAAAAATTACACTATTCTGCTAAATTTTACTTTCAATAGATGTTGAATGTCAAAAAAGGTTCAAAAACGACTTTAAAACAAATGATTATACTCCGAGTTGGCTAATATTTAGGTATCTTTACTATCTCACTTACTTTCTTTTTGAAGGAATGAAAAATCTGATCTATAAATTCTATGCAAAATATATCATATAAGTTTTACATCAATTCATCATAATTTAAAAATTTTTATAAGTAATATAATAATAAAATACTATCGTATTACTATTGAGGAGTGTCTGACATACACATTTTTAGCGTCAATTTGAGTTAAAACCAAAAAATGAGCAAAAAACGAAATAACTAGGTCTCGAGCACAACCAGGCACATCAACACAATTTAAGTTCAAGCTGTATTATTTTGAATAAAAATCAGCCAAATTTTTTTCCATTTGCCACATATCTCAGCTATACGAAAATAAAACAAGAAAAATGCGTAATTTGCGTACGTCAACCAAAATCTCCGTATGAATCGATAATTCCATAATGCTAGAATATTTGATTTCATGGCAAAAACAGGCCAAGGCGACGAAAAACTTTGCACAAATATTTTGCATGCAAAGTGAATCTACAGAGAACGACGAAATAAGCTCACTGGGGCAATTAAGTGCGTTCAAATTTTCAGATTAAACTGAGGAAAGATAACAATCACTATGATGACAAATACCACCGCTCAAATCACTTTATTCTCTGCGAATGGTATCGAATTAAATGAGTGCAAAGAAATCCTGTGCAATCAACTAGCGTCTTTGCTTAAACGGGAAATGCTTCCACGTGGAGATACTGTGCAAATATCGTAAAATTTAGACCCCCAATGTCCCCCCCTCTGTTGCGTCACTGGGGATGGAAGATTGACCTGGTAAAAAGTTCAACCGATGCGAAATCTTATGGCGAAGCTATCTGTTTCCTTCTGATGTAGAAACTGACCACTTTAATATCTCCGTATACGTCGGCGGACTTTAAGGAATAAATCTCTCTCGTTGGCCGCATCTCGTCGAATTCCACTTCGTTATCGCACGAAATTGTGAGGGCAACAAACCGTACATCGTCACGATCCCTTTCAACACAAATAAGGGGCTTCGACTCAAGGAGTTTGGCTTATTATATAATACAACTCGGAAATTTCTTACGCGAAAAAAACCGCTTTTCCTTTTAGTAAAATTTAACTTGCATAGATAAAACTAATTGAACTAATTTTTCATTTCCGTAACTATCAACATTTATAACACGTGTTTATTTTAGATTTGATGATATTCTCTCTTAAATAATATCCAGACAAAACAAGTAATTTCCTAACGAATAAATAACAAACAAACAACAAATAACCTAACAACAAATTTCCTAACTAGTAAATAAGAAATTAAATTGCCATGGATACCTAAATAAATTTGGATATAAATAAATAGCCAGGGACGAACTTTATGCGATGCATGAGATCTAGAATCCCAGAGACATTACTGTTAAAGAGTAAATCGGGAGCCACATATATCTACGGAGGGATGTTTGAAGCAAATGATCCGGGACAAGGACGAGTGTGTGAAATAGAGTAGGCCATGAGAATACTTCTTCCGAAAGGGAACATCCTGATTGATGTCTTTGTAACAATGTTTAACTTCTCTACATTATTCTCTTCTCGTACTGGATGTTACGCAAACTTCATCATTATTATTTGAGTCGAATAAAAGTATTTAAATAAATGAAAATGTATTCAAAATAAACAGAAATCCTCCTTGGTCAATTTGGCAGATCTAAAATTATATTCCTTCCCCAAATGTATATATACTGAAGTATTGAATTTATTTAAGTTAACGCAGATTTAAATTGAAAGATTCATTTGCTCGTTATATTTATTTTTAAAAGTAACGATTATGTAGGAAAGTTTATATAGGAAAAGAGATTAAAAAATGTGGAATCTTTTAAAAACCATCAAGTTTCTTTAAATTAAAATTAAATTGCAAATTTTATATATCGCATAAAAAGCTCAGTTAGTTTTATTCAGCTTCAAATTGCGTAAAGAAGATATACGTGTTTTGCGTTTATTAGTATATAATCTAAAGTTTTGTCGGGTAGTGTGCCAAGGTATTCCCATCTCAAGCAAGTTCATTCGAAGTGACATATAATTCCAACTATTCTAGCGTCGCTCAGTCTTCGCCTTCTTATGCGTCCTTTTCCATATGTCCTCATTTCAATACAGGCAGCTTTCCTCGATTATCCATTCCCTCATAAAACCTTACTCCTCATCCTCATCCGTCACAGTATCGTTTGTTCAATCAGTGAACCATATCCATCCGATGCAACTGCGGCCTCCGCTTCTCTCTTTACCGAAGTGAATCTTACTTTGTTGTGAGTTCGAAGGGATATAAGGTTTACTCCGAACATAGCAAATAAGCCACAGTTTTTTTTGTCTTGCGAAAAGATTACACGGGAATTAAAATACCCTCTAGAAACCTTTGTATATGAAACCATACCATTACTTTAAACTACCATGTAGAGTAACGGAACGAAAATGTATATACAATGATATTTTTCTATAGATGGAGATGGAGAACATCATGAGTGAATCCTCGATGGGGACGTGCTCGGAGGATGCAGGGACAGGATTCATGTGGGCGGACTACCTAGTGTTTGTAACTGCCCTCCTCATCTCCGTCGCTATTGGGACGTTCTACGGGTGCTGCGGGTCCAAGCAGACCACTTCTTCCGAGTACCTGATGGCCAATCGACAGGTGTCCTACGTCCCTATGGCACTCTCGCTCACCACAGGGTAATTGTGAAGACTTGAGAAGCAGACGAAATGATAGTGACGTGTCCTTAGAATTAAATTACATAAAAAGTCTAACTCGATTCCTTTACTTAATAAATAATCTTCCTAAATTATTTTTATCGCAACTATTAAAAAAAACTAATACGTTTCGGATTCAATTGATTTAAAAGATTGATGATACTATGAACCTCATTAACAATGAAGTTAATTTTTTCAATATACCAATAAAAGTTTCAAAAAAATATACATATAAGTTTTTAGGCTTTGAAAAAACAAATGTTCGATGTCAGAAATTTTAAAAGATATAAATTTCGTAATACGTAATATCCAAAGTCTCACTGAATTACTAATGTTCATCAAATAGAGTTTCTGAATTTTTGGTTGACCACCGAATATCTTTTTCTGCTCAGGTTCCTGTCTGCCATATCCTTACTTGGTCACCCTTCAGAGATGTACTTCTATGGTTCACTGTACTGGGTGTCCGGATTCAGCTTCTTCCTTGTCGTACCAATCACATCTTATCTATTTCTTCCAGTATTCGAAAAACTTAATATTACATCTGCTTATCAGGTGAGTAGAAAAATTTTATTTCATGTTTATTTCTATGGTTGCGTGTAATTGAAAAATTGTGGTGATAATGTATTAGGTCAATAGGATGAGTATCATAAGTAATTAAACTCAGGTATGAAAAGTAAGCAAAACAGGATAAAAAGTATTATCACATAAATAGCATTGGAATAAAAGGAAAAATAAAAATTATACTATTCGCTTAAGTTTAAATCAAAACTGAGTATTTCCTAAATGCATATTGTAGAAATATTTTAAAGAAAATTTCAATAATAAAAATTCATATTGGAAAACGTTCCTTTTTTTTCAATTCACATTGTTGAAAAATAAATTGAGAAGTTAACGTTAGATATCTATTTCTTTGAACACTTTAAAAAGACGATGATAACACACATACTGTATATATGGTATTCACAAATGTCGTTTCCGATATCATTACATTTGAAATTTATTGTCAGATGAATTAAAGGTCTTGTTTACACTAAAAAATTTACGTACTTGCAGTTTCTGTTTTTACTAAACATTTCAATATTTTTGAGGGAAGTTTACGGTAAAGTCTAACGGGATTCACTGGCGAAAGAAGAAAAGAAATTCGGCTCTGCAATTTACTCAGTTCCGTGACTTCGATAATTTTTCAAAAGGAGAAAATAAACAACAGATTTCTACTTGTCATCTCCCTTCCATTCGTAGAGATAAATTTCGAATGTAATGCTATTCGAGCCGCAGTGAAGCTGATGATGTTTGTGATAAATATGGCCATAAAATTGGAAAGAAAAGTTAGAGTCGTTTTAAAATTTGGCTGAAGTATCTCTCTCTGTCCTTCAAAACTTCTTTCGTTCCTGTCATAACTCAAAAATAAAACACCATTAATGCTGTCTAGCTCAATTATGGATCACGGATGGCCTATTGCAGAATCTTTCTCTCTTATTATCAGAATACTTGGGTTTCATTTGAGACCGAAAACAAAGCTTTCTGCAAACTATAGACTGTGATACTGATAACGCTTCAAATGTGAATATCAACAAAATATTTCAGAAAATTTTAACTTTATCGAAATGAAGTTGTCATATACCTAAGGATATTGATGAAAATACCCATAAGAAATAAGAATTTCACGTAAATAAGTTAGTGTAAGTTACGTGTCATTGTACGTATGCCATTGTATTTGGATCTATTCTGGTTACAACGTAACGTAAATAGAAATTATAAAATATTAGACTCGCATCATGGGAGTATATTAGTCTTTGGTTAAAATTTTAAATAGATTACTCTTTCCTTCAATATATTGTATACAAGTTATTTAACTCAACGAAATGTATTCTATTAAGGATTATTTCCAGATATTATTTTCATATTTTCACTACTAACAGGCTGAAAGAACAGGTTTTTAATATAAAAAATTTTAGTAAAATTAAAATATATTGCACTATTTATTAGTCCCTATAAAATATATTGATAATAAGCTGTAATAACAATGATTTTTCATTGATATCCCCATGTGAATAAAAATGGGTTTGAACAAGTAAATCTTATTTCAACAATCTGACACATTCAATACTAGAAATATTTGAAATAACCCAGCAAATATAGATTTAAAGGGCCAGAAGAATGTTCTTACTTTCAACACAATTAGGAGTATTTGTGGTTGAGCACAAGCGGTTGCGCAGGGTAACTGAGCGTGAAGGAGTTTATTGGCGGGTTTTTATCAACAATGATTCGCGAAGTCACTTCAATTTACAATCACCCAATCCACCATTTTGTGTAGAACAATTCATAGAAAAAGAGAGAAACAAAGTTCTCGTGGGTAATTGTTGTCGGTCTCTTGCTGTTTATTAGTTTATGCTCTATAAATAACGAGCATTAATGAACTCGATAAATGATGAGCATTAATGAATTATTACCAATTTGCTTCCAATAGTTTCAGTCTCACTACAATTATTTATAGAGTAATTATAAATAAAAACATGTCCGAATATCTTTAGGTGTTTCATGCCAAAAACCCCTTCAACCGTCACTTCTTCGCCCACGCTCACGAATTTAAAATTTCGGGCTTCGCGTCCCATCAATCCAAGAATACGAGTGTTCCTTTGGCATTAGGAGAGCGTGCGATGCTTGCATGACCTTTGATGAAAATAGTTCCTAATTCGTCGACCTTTTCCAAGTGCTGCCACAACTCCACCTCTTGAAGCCTTTTATTGCCCGAATGATGAATGACATCGGAGAGCGAATTTTCTAAATCAGTCGACCGATTCTTTTGTTCTCTCTGAAAATGAGGATGGGGAAGGATTAAAGAGAGACTGAAAATAAAACCGGGAGCACATGCGTTACATAACACAAAGGCAATTTTGTAAACGAGTAATTATAACCCAATTTAGAGGGCCAATTAACGCATGGAAATAATATTTAAGTTAGCGTACAACTAGATTTGAAATTTTTACGGTACATAAATCAGGTTCATGACTAAAGAGTCTATACGTTATGCTTATACAACATTAGCTTCTTAGTTTATAATTAAGTTCGCAAGCATAAAATAGGAGAAGACGAAAGTGAGATTTAAACAACGAGATGATGAATATAATAAAATGTTAAAAGCATATTAAATTGTTAGGTCACGCAATATTAGGGAAATAGAAAATTAAGAGGATTTTGGAAAATTACTAAACTATAGAAGAATGCAATAATATTTTTAAGATGCAACACAATATTTATGACGTATTAATCACAATCGAAATAAATTGAAATTGTGAGTAAAATAATTAAGACGTACGATAATAATAAAGGTCTTTAACTGCACTTTAAAGTGAAAGAACGCAACAAAGAACATTTATCCGCTTCGAATATGTTAAGACTATTGTTGAAAATATCACGTGAGGGAGAATGACCAATGGCGAGAGAGGGGGTATGACGGAGACAAAGATTACAAACAAGAGAGTTGAATCGCCTCGAATTCCATTCTTTCCTGTCAACAACCTATCCTCTTCGCTTTTCCACGAATCATTTTCAAGCAGTTGCGTCATCTTTCTATTGAACTAATGTGAAATCGAATTAAATCGTATCATAGCAGTCAAGAGCCTCAATTCAAAATCCTATCTACAGGGTAATATGTATGGAGAGCCATCTTAGGTCAATAAAAACATTGTAAACTCGGGGGAATATTGGTTCTGCAACCTACTATGTCTAATAGCGTGTGAAATATGAATTATATATATATATATATATATATATATATATATATATATATATATATATATATATTTTTAAATTTTTCATTTGTTTCGATTTATTTTTCAGTACCTGCACTTAAGGTTTAACAAAACCATCAGTTCCTTCATCTCGTTTATGTTCATCATTCAAACGGTGAGTTACGTAGACATCATATGAACTATTTCGATAGAAAACAGTGGATTTACCTAAAAAAAGAATATTTGTACCCTATAAATGAATTGCATGTTATTTTAACTTTGAAAATCAAATATTCAGTATAATATTAAGCATTGTGTGAACAGAAGACATAATGACTATGAAAGATATGCATTTTTGACTTGATATAAGCGATTATGACTTGGAAAGAAGTTTAAGAATTAGTTTTAGTATTGAATATAGGTTAGATATATTAGTTACTCAAATCATACGGGTAATTCGACTCTTGTCATTGATTTTCAGCTTTTGTATTCGTCATGCATGGTCTACGCTCCTGCGATTGCACTGAAACTGGGTAAGTGGATGAATTTAAAATGCAATAACAACCTTTAGGTTCTAACCTTCATCTCTATGAAACGGCAGCATCGTATATCCAATTAAAATAAAATGTCACCAAACGGGAAAACATGTGCCTCACTGTCCATTTATTCCACTGGTCGCGTATTGTCACGTAAATGTCGCACGGAAAATTTTGTTTCGAAATTCTCATCATTTTTCTTTGAATCAAATGGTAGAATCTCTGATTTCCCCCTTCCCTCCTTAACTTACTTGGTCTTGCAGCTCGTTTTCGTCAAGCTGAGGTTTTAGTATTTATTTCGACGATCACTCAACGAACCAATTAATTCTTCAACACGCGATATTATGTCGCTAAAAATAGCGATCACAACCGCCGTCTTCTGTTTACGTTTTCATGTTGGAACTGCTTTAATGCCCTCTGCGAATAAAATATGCAAATCCCCCGTCCGTTGTATTGCGTGGTAATGAAATGCCAAAATTTTTTATCCTTACTCGAGCCTCTGAATACAGCGATTTATTCTTGGATCGCGAGTGGACTCGAGAAATATTTACTCGATATCATTAATAATTCTGTTGTTTCCGTGCACTCCTTATTTTATTTTTAGGTTCTCATTTTCAATTCTTTTCTTTTTTTGCAGTTTCTGGAATCAGCGTTTATACTACAGTGATCGTAGTGTATATAGTCTGCATATTTTACACATCGGTGGTGAGTAATATTTTTCAAACTGTTTTTTAAAAATTTCTTTCACTGACATTTGGGAATGAAGAGAAAAACCTAATGAAGTAAATAAATAGATTAATGTGATATTATGAGTCATCAGTCTCTGCTTATTCGTAATTTGACTTGCCTTATTTTACATTATTTCTCAAGACTTAAAAATTACGAATCCTGAATTAGTCTCCGCTCTTTATGGAGCATGAAAAAGATATGAATATTCAATATTTCTCGGCAGATAAATTTAATCTACATCAAGATGAAAATAAAGTGCAAAACTCTTTCTTTCATAAATCTTTTGAATTGATATTTAAGAAATGGTATTTTCGTGTTTCCTTATTTACAGGGTAATATATTTTGTTTCCTAAAACTTATAAACTACGCATGGATTTTTACATTACTTGTGAATAAGTTTCTGTAACCATTTAATAAGTATGAATACTCCAACTCAAATGAGTATGGAAACATGATTTAGAAAAAAAAGCAATTGTAATTTAATCTGAAACGTTGAAAACAGTTTATAATAGAAGCCATTTTTCAGTGATCACTATACAAAGAAAGTAAATAAAAATAATAACTAATTTGGAATATTAAATGTATTTATATGTCTGTATATATATTAAATATATTTTTAATTCAATTTCGATCCAAATTATTTATTTCATTTCAGTTTATTTGTGTATCAGCAAAACTTATAAAATTCTCCATATTCCAATTAAAGGGTGGCTTTGAATTTACTTTGCGTTGTGACATTTTATTGCAATCTCAAATTTATAAAATGCATAAATAAATTCAACCTTTTCAATTCAGGGTGGATTAAAGGCAGTGATATGGACCGATACATATCAGACTATCCTTCTAGTTGTATCAATATTAGTAGTGATGATTAAAGGAGGCATGGAAGCCGACTCTATCTTAGAACCCAGTGTGGAATCAGGAAGGGTGGAAGTCTTCAAGTGAGTATCCAAGCAAAATGTTTATCTTTATTTATATAATATGGAATATCGACTTGTTTATCCTTAAACGTTCAATTAACGAAACATAGGCTATCACTTAAACATATAGGTGCATAGTAATCGATGATTTGTAACAGAAACAAATTTTTTACAGTATGGATCCAGATATGACGATACGCCACACCTTTTGGAGTGTATTCGTGGGAGGTGCGATATTTTGGACTGCTATGTACACCACCAATCAGTCATCCGTCCAAAGACAACTGGCTGTGAAAACGCTATCAGATGCCCGCAAGTAAAGTCAGGTTTAACTCGTTAAGTGTATTATCATAATCATAAGAAAAAAATCGGCCAAAGTAACCAAACAATTCTAGCAAAATCTCCTAACCTATATATTATCTTATTGGATTTATAAGGAGATTATGGTGATTCAGGCTTCTTTGGCTTATAATTTATGAAAATATTACAACTTACGATCCTATATTATTATGCCTATTAATAAAGAAATATTCGTTCATTATTTTATGAATTTGATGTATATTAGTATAACTTTTTATGGTAAGAATTAATTTATCGCTTATAATGGAGAAAGGGTTAGTCCTTGCTTTGTTGTAGTTCTCTTCTTCTTGTATTGTTATAAAATTTTTTTGAAACGTTAATTAAGTTTATGTCTTTTGGTATAGCTAAGAAATCTGTCCCTCATAGGAGCTCAATTTTAATGTATGTATAATTTCTCCTTCCAGAGGTTTGTGGCTGACAGCTGTACTGCTTGCTATTATCTATACCATGCTCTGTTTTGTTGGAATGCTGATTTATTCGCAATATCGGAACTGCGACCCGCTTTCCGCTGGGGTAATTAATGCATCAATGTTTTAAAATTATAATCTCATTAGTGTATAACTATGAGCTCCACGAACATAATTGATACTTTAAGCTATCAAATTTCAGTTACTCATCAAACAAATAAATAGAGTTATTCACGACATGTTTATTTAAGATTAAATCATCTTCTGATTAACTCAAACCTTGGTTTGAATTGGATTGTTTGAAAGCTGAGTTTTAATGACAGAAGCATCACTTTTGCTTAAGATTTGATCATATAATGGTCACTGACTTGTCTGTCACTGTACGTCTATAATTATATTTTTCTCATCCCAGTAAATATTCCGAATTAACTTGCTATTTAATTATTGAAGGCTAAAACATTATACAATGATGTCCTTGACTTGTAGTACTATGATTTTTTTCGATTAACGTTACATAAATGTATGTTAATTTTATGATCCTTTCCTCTAATTAATTCGAACTTATTAAAAATAGTTTATTTTGAACTAATTTTAAAATTGAATAACGGAAACTGATTCCTTCCATTTTTTAAAGGTAATCACGGCAACTGACCAGATTTTTCCTCTATACGTCATTGATGTGATGAATGATTTACCAGGGTTGGCCGGACTTTTTGTGGCTGGAATTTTCAGTGCAACATTGAGGTAGGTGCATTTAATATCTACTTAACTATTGTCAATATCCGAAAAATATTTTTAGAAATAATGTCGCTAGGTAACAAAAATTAAACGTATTTATTTTTCATATTTTCAGCTCCGTGGCAGCATCATTGAATTCTTTGGCCGCAGTGGTTGTTAAAGACTTTGTAAGGATGTTCCGTGAAACAAAACTTACGGAGCTTCAAGAAGCAACTGTTTCCAAAGTGACTTGTATTGGTTTTGGGCTCATTAGTTTTGGTCTCGTGTTCTTCATCGAGAGACTCGGAGGAGTTCTACAGGTAATCAATTTCCACTAAATTTTTCTTTATCGCGTTTTATAGTTATAATTCTAATCGAAACCACTCCTGAGATTTTAATTGCAACAAAAATAACATGGGTGATTGTCCAAAACGATTTAAAGGCAAAGTAAAGTTAATTATAAATATAAAGAAATTTAGTACATGAACACGAAGTACAAGATAATCAATTATATTAGATGGGCTCAAAGTAAGAAAAACTATACTAAGAGGCTCTATAGAAAGTGATCGTGTCTTATTAGAGTTGATCGAAAAAATTCAGCACTTTTGTAACAAAATTATGCACTCAAATACACTGAAAGTATTTTTCTTGGCTTTACATAATAAACTTGACTATCTTGAAATTTTCACGTTTTGATGATTAATGGCTTTAGAAAATTTCAATTCTTTTTTGTAAAGCATTCTATTATACCTATTACTTATCATTTAGAATACACTTGGAATGCCCTATTCCTATAGGACATTAAATGTTTACGATGGATTTTAAGATCAATAAAATGTACAAATTGCTATAGCAAATATAATTCTTTACTAGATGGCCCTCACCTTCCTGGGCATAGTCAGCGGTGTTGTGATGGGCGTATTCTTCCTCGGAATGTATCTTCCATGGACCAATTGGAAGGTTAGTTCGCTTGTTTGAAGACATTCATCATATGACTTATCATTTTTGGTTTATCATTTAATTTTCCAAAAAAAAATCTATTGTTTTTCTATTCTTTGAACTCTTTAGGGTGCTTTATGCGGAACTATAGCTGGATTCATCTTCACCTTCTGGTTGGGATTTGGTACTCAGCTTGCCATAATGGACGGTCAGATTGCATATCCAAGGAAGCCGATGTCAATCGAAGAGTGCAAATGCAATGCGACATTGTTCATTCCTACAGCCACGTCAGAGTGAGTTCACTTCACAATTCCTTTCTTTTGACCAATACTTTATAAACTAATTGTATTTTGAACACTGTTTAAAGAAAAATGCTCCAGTATACCTCAATCATCATGGATAGCTTAAGGATAGTATATAAATATATAACCAACGGAAGCTTTCCGTAATTTTATATTCCGTATTTTATTTACTGGCACAGGTTAATGTCTCTCAATGAAACTCATTTTTTCCTTACTTTGTAACAATCTTTGATTCTGGCCATCATCTGAACCACTAATTTATTTCAATCCTATTTCTTTCAGGCCTTTTCCACTGTACAAAGTGTCGTATTTGTGGTACTCTCCGTTAGGGGCACTGATAACTGTGGTTGTCGGATTCTTTGTCAGTCTGATAACCGGACCGCAAGATCCAGAGCTACTCGAAGCAAACCTTGTAGCGGACTTAACAAAATGGATTTCAAATAGCCTGCCCGCTAGCTGTAGAAGACGGCTACGCTTACCACTCTATGCCTCAAAGCCATCAGTAAGTTATTTGATGAACATTGGTTCTTAAATTTAAAGTTTTAACGTTAAATAATTTCAGAGTCTTAAACGTTTTAGTTATCGTTATTTATAGCATTTGAGGTAACGTATGCAAGGAACAAAGACTCATAAGTATTTCCTTCTTTGAGGATTAAAGTGACTAGAAAATCAAATTATGTCTGTGGCATTGATGTACTTTGAATTTTTTTCAGGAGCATACCTCAGGATACCCAAATGGAGTCGCGCAGTCAACTGAAACTGTGGCGACTATAGATCTCCCGACTGTTTCTCAACAACCATGAGAACTGCATGACATCTAGTTCCCAATTTTAAAAACTTCGTGTGTGAACAGTGTTCAACCAAACAAAACCGGTTGATTTTGTGTATACTTCTGTTGAAATTTTAAAGAAAATAGTGTTTCAAACACTCCTATTTATAGAATTCTTGTTATTTGTAAATTATACCAATTTTTAAAGCCAAAAAAAATAAATATTCGTTTTACAAATCCGTTTGTGGTGATTTTCCCAAACTTCATGAATAGATCTTAAAAATAACAAATAAAGACGAATTTAGTCGCTCATTAACATTAAAAGTTTATTATATATATTGAAGACTGTTTCAGGAAAAATATTAAGTTACAAAAAATTATAGCGGGTACATTAATAGCAAAAGAGGAACTATACTATTGAAGCAGTTTCTTTGAATTAAGATGATATTCCTTCAATTTTCGTTGATGATACAGTTCATTTCCTAAAATATTACATAATTATAGAGATCATGGCATGATTGAAGATGTTCCTGCTTTGATAATGGTATTTTATCTAAACAGCTATCGGGCGTATAAAGATATTGGGCATCGAAACAATCTTGATTTCACCAATAATAGATTGTAAAAATGCATTGATGAAACGTAGCAACTGAAAGCGTTCTGTAAGGAAGGTCAAAAAGAACTTGACTTGGGAAAATTGTTTGATAATCTCTTTCGATAGCTGTTGATAAAATATGGAGTTGTCGAAATTCGTTCGATTTCCTATCTATCGAGATATTGGGTGTTTTTGCGAATTTTGAAGATTGAAAAATATCGCAAAAAGTAATCCATAATATTCTTTAAACCTGTGAAACTCGAATATTTAAAGAAAGAATTAAGAATTTTTGAATCCTTACGACAGAATAACACTTAATTGGAATTGGAAATAATAATTCGCTTTTTAAAATATATCCTAGCAACATTGGAATAATAAATACATTAACATTTTAAAATCAGTATGACGGTATTAAAATTTGATGGATGAAACAGCAAAACAGCAAAATTTTTTATAAATTTTAGTTTGTGATATTAAAGGTGATCTATAAAACAATAATACATAAGAAGCTTATCAAAGATATGTTTATGTTCCTTTAAGTCATCCAAACCATATTAAAATACGTTGAAGCATACTATGCCTAAAGAAATAAAACTACAAAATAAGGATCAGAATCTAGTCAGCTTCTTACTTTAAATAGTCCAGAAAAATTTTGCTAGGATTGTTGAAATTGAGTATTAAATTTCACTACTTTTTTATTCCCTCACATTTAACCTTCTGGCTTCTTAATTCATTTAAAAGCTATGAAAAAATATATGAACGGAATTGATACAGTTCATCTATTCTACATAACATAAACATAAAGGTTTATAGGAAACATTTGAAGTAAATGATAACAATTAAAGATAAAAAATCCGAAAATCATCGTATGACGTAAATTATCTGAAAGTGATTTGACAGAATTTATTGATTAAAAATTCAAATTTGAAGAAAATATTACTTTGGTTATGAATTGAGTAATATTATGAAAATTGGGAAATGATTGTCATGAAGGATAAGAATTTTCGCAAAAATATCATAAATATCTTCTACCCTTAATTAAATGAATGGAAGGGGAAGAATTATGGTTATCGGCAAATATGCTCCTTCCTATTTTCTCTTTGTCGTTAACAAACTCTACGACTATATAGTTGGTCAGGCCAAATAAAATTCAAATCCTTCGTTTTAATATTCTTTAATCTATTACATTGGAGAGATTATTTTTTTTAATTTTGGAAGTGGTAAATTTAAACTATCTTCTTTCTTCATAGCGGCATAATAATATTTGTATAATTTTAACAATAACACAATTAAACATAAGACTCGTTAAAATTTACAAACATGGCAACGGACGATAAAAAAAGCGGATCGAAAAGAATGAACAGGTGACATGAGTTGTGAAATGACAGAGAAATAAACTTTTAAACGATTGTTTTTTCTATAGATGAGATAGGGATAACGAATCACGTCGTATTGAATGACGAATTGCAAATGATAGACAAAAGCGGTCGAATGTGAGTGTACGTCTCTGGATCAGATAAGAGAGGGGTAATGTGAATTGCGGAGGGAATAAGCGAACTTCCAGACTTCCTATGCGATTATCTCCTGTTCATTAAATCAAGATGGACGCTAATTAACCACTTATGCTGCACATTTTACAGAGATAACCTGCGAGTCTCATCTGATAAGGAAAGGATGGAATATCACCAACAATACGTCTTTTATCTTTTTCTTCGAAACTTTCTGAGATTCGCAGATGTGCTTACGGACCGCCTACTTGGTCAGTGTTACGAATTCAGAAGTCGAGATACTGAGGTGCCAAGAGAGTGGATTAATTCTTGATAGTGCGTCCATACAAACCTACGGATCGTTACACTATATAAGGTAAGTTTCATTTAAGACTATTTATATATTGGGTTTATTATTGCACATAAATATTCAATACATATTATCGCTTTTACTATAATTTAGAGAATTATTGATGTTCATAATGAAAGGGGTAAATAAATGACGATTAAATTACTTTTTATATGCCAAGGATTTTTAAAAGAAGATATGCAAATAATAATTAACTACATACAATTGAATTATAGAGCATTGTTAGATTCAATAATTAACTTACATTAGAATACCGTACAGTGAAGTAAAGGGCTTACTTAATTAGTCATTGAATAATATTTTGGAACGAGTTTCTATGTTATCAAATATGAAATGCCAGAACTATCCATGCTTTAAATCTGATGGAAGCCAGGAAGAGATACCTTCAAATATTTACTTGCAAAAGTGAAAAAAAAACATCAATGTCAATTAAAGTTTAACGTAATTATTTAATTTTAATGCTGTATGACAGATATAGTTAATGTTTTTCTTCAATGTATACATCAATTCTTTAACCGCATTCATTACGAAAGTGCATAAATATCTTTGATTTGATTACAGAAAACCTTCACATTTTCTTATTCGATAAATGCAACAACATCCTCAAATTTTGAGAGGGAAAGACCAAAACACACGTGATGTCCATAAAGATCGTATAAGACTTAGAAGTATCCTACAAATCAGGAGAGGTAAGCGTTGGAATATGGTTTTATAAACACTTCAACAACATTGTGTGAATTTAGTACAAATGTTCAATATTTTGACATTTCAGAGGCATAAAACCATGGAGGTTTTGGGTGGAGCGATTCAGGGTGACCATTCAGACTATGATTACTATTTGGATGCTGATTTGGAAAAAGGAGAATGTCCGTTGCAGGGATTGAGAGGAAGGCATTTTTCAATGCCAGATTACATCATATTCGCAGTACTATTTATGGGCACCATTTTCATTGGATTGTTCTACGGATGTTTCAAAGGAAGGAAAAGTACCGCTTCGGAGTATTTGATGGGAAATAGACAAATGCACTACATCCCCGTGGCCATGTCTCTAATCTCCGGGTATGTGAAACGAGTCCAAAATAAGTATTGTTCCTGAATAACATAAATCTTACCGCATAATTTTACTAACGCTTTGGATTGATCCATTAAGAATCACAAAATCTTAGTTCGGGACTAAAATCCTTAATAAATGAAGACAGTCAGAAACATTTATAAAATGGAACCATTTATATCTAGAGAAAGACAATGGATTTATTAATTATGAAATTTATTTGTTTTAAAATTTTACAACGAGAATTGATATAATTTTTCAGTCTTTTGTCAGCTATATCCGTACTTGGCAACCCATCGGAAATGTACAATTATGGCTCACAACTGTACATCTTTTGCTTGGCTTTCCTAGTATCTACACCAGTTGCAGTTACTATATATGTTCCAATTTATCAAAGCCTCGAAATAACATCAGTGTTTGAGGTATAGTTATATTTTCCACGTATTCTTATCCTTCCTTTATTAACAATATATATATATTATGTTTCCTGTATATATTTATTCATTTCCTGCGATGTCAATAATGTAAATTGTAGTACATAGTACTTAACATTGAGTATCCTAATATAAAACTTAGAATTATTTTTACTAGAATTTTATTTAGAAATTTTAAAGAATAATTCACTTAATTCTTATAATAAAGAATTTCATGTCAGATTATATATGTTTAAATAATCAAAATTACTATACACATAATATTAGGTTCTTGGTGTTTATGTTTACGATATTTAGAAAAATTAGTGACGTTTGAGAATCGTTTCATAGTTTTCTCTTTTTCACAGTATGTCAATCTAAGGTTCCACAGCTCGATAAGATCAATATTCTCGTTCATCTTTCTGCTGCAAGGGGTAGGTTGAACAATGATATGTGAGACCGAATAAATTTTAAGTAAATTTCTAACTATCTCCCTGTTTTTCTACGACATGTCTACTTTTGGGATTCCATCTTGTCAGCTGATATTCTGCTCAATGACGGTCTACGCTCCGGCCCTGGCACTCTCTCAAAGTACGTAAATTACTTACATTGTAACACTTTTCAAAATTTGGTGTTAAGGTGAAGTAAAGCGATTGACATCCTTTCGGATAAATTTACGATAGAATTGAAAATGATGTTCCGGATCAGAAACAGTTCTAATTGATAAAGTAATTTCTTTTTTCTTAAGTTCATCATTTTAAGTAATCTATGAATATAGTTAATTTTAAATTATATAGATAGTTCTGCTAACACCAGTTTTAAAAAAATGTTAATTTCCTAGATTTAAATGAATAAATCTCTACTTTTTCTTTCGTATAGTGACAAAGCTGAATCCTTCAGCGATAGTCCTCATCCTCTTCGCCGTGTGTGTAATTTTCGGAACTATAGTGAGTATTAAACTCCTCCTGACTAAGAAGAAAAAATTTTAAAAACTGAAATAACTATATTTATATAGATTTAAATTGTCCTTAGTCAACGATATTTCTTAAAAGTTTATAAAAAATGGAAAGCTATCAAGCTACCACCTTCCGAATCAAGAATTATTGAACATACATTGCGTTACATTTTCTCCAAATTTGAAAAGGGAGGCGTCAAAGCTATCATCTGGAGTGATACTTTTCACCTAACAATACTTATTATTACTCTCACGATTCTAATGGTGAAAGGAAGTATTGATGCAGGGGGTATTGCTGAAGTGTGGAATGATAGTTACAACTCAGGAAGGATCGAATTATTCAAGTAAGACACATTTATAGTACTACGAATAATTTGTGACGCTGAACACATATCCGCCTAGATATCTAAATTAAAATTGATATAAGAATGACCATTTTAAAAATAAAATAATACTAGTAAGGCGTAAATATTGATAAACTATCTCTCCCAAAATAGAATCGTTATTAAAATAAATCGTTAGAAATAGAATTTCAGAGCATAAATAAATAAGATTGAAGTATTAAAACACTTGGCTCCCTTTGTTCATAGCTTTAACCCGGATCCAACGGTGCGTCATACTTTCTGGACAGTGTTTGTAGGAGGAACAATTTACTGGACAGCCATCTGCGCGGTCAATCAGAATTCTATCCAACGCTTCCTATCCCTTCCATCCATGAGGGATGTCTACAAGTAAGTAACGAGTTAAATATCAAATTTTACGATAAAGGGAATTATAGAGAATGATATATTTCTATAAACCGGAAGAAAATATCTATAAATCTTCTAATAAAAATACTCTTCCTTTTTTGTGTAATTATCATCTATCCTTTGCAATAAATACGTATTTTATGAGAATGGTTTCAAGTCAACAAAAGAAATTAAACATTTTAATATTACTTTACTAGCCATCTAATCCATTCTGGTTTATTCTAATAAAACCTTATGGTGACCTTACCTCTATAATGAGTTCATTATTACGTACTCTATAGCCAACTCTGGAAAGGTTGAGTTGCTTAATTAAACAGGGTCATCAGTATTTACTATCAACTTATCAAGAGCTACTTTAACTCGATCTATTTATTATTTATTTCTATCTTTATCCTGTTTTACTTATTTTCTTTAGCTTCTTTATTTTTTCTCAATGTTTCAGTTGATATATTTCCATATATTTATAGTATTTCAAGGTGAATATCCTTCTCTTGAGAGTTGAAACTTCTGTGTTTAGTCTCTTTACTCAGCATCCTTTAAACATTCAAATATAAAAACTATTTAAATTAAATGATTTGATACTGAGGAGTGGGTTTTTTTGTTAGACGTTTCTATTGATCTTTAAAATGATCTACCTTCTGTTGTCACCTTTCTTTCGTTTACGATTTCTGTGCATTCTTTTTTTATAGAGTAAATCGTCTCTGAGTATAGAAATATATTACTTTTTATGCCAACTCTAACATCTTTCAAATTTTAATGTAATAAAGTTGATTGAACATAGAACCTTAGTTAAAGAGTTGAATACATAATTTATATCCGAAAATTTTGAGTGAAAGTATATTGAATAAAGAATACATTTATTGATTTAGTTTCGGAATGTATAACACTGACTCTTCATTCTAATGCGTGGTATTATATATCTCATTTTGGCTTATATTCTAGGACAGTGTGGTTGGCAACAGTTGGGAAAATCGTCATATACACATTACTGTTCTACATCGGAATGCTTATCTATTCTGCATACAAGACCTGCGATCCGATGGCATCCAAGGTAAAAAATAAAATTTAGATTTATAATTAAATTAAATTTCATTTTATATTAATAACTATTAATATGCCATTCCTAATATAATTTTTCGGAAGAATGTTAGCACATATCACTCTTAACTTTAAATCGATTCAAACACGGATATCGTCATATAGTAAATCCTCTATAATTAAAAACCTATTTTTATGTATGGTAATGCAAAAAAAAAAATTATTTAATCTTTTCCATTAGGATGTTTTAAGAAAATTCAAAATATGCGACCGACATAAAAACTCTAAGATACAAGAAATTGGTTTTGGTTAGCTTTTCCAAATCATTTAAACAGTTATAAATATCATTGTATCGAAATTCCGGTGCAGTAAATCAATCGAAAAATATGAAAAATTGGTGAAAGAAAATCGAATAATATTTTACATACAATCTGTTATGGTCAAATTTTGATTATTGAAAATCATTAAAAAGAGTAGACCAATTGCATCCTAGCTCGATTCGAGACAAATAATCTTGTTTTGTTTCCAGTGACGTGGTAATTTGTAACTATCGGACTAAGCACATAACTTTATTAATAGTCATTGGTTTAATAAAAATATAATTTTCGTTCACAGTTTGTATGTTAAATTTTTAGTATTTTCTATCACTCTTCACCTTAATATTTATGTGACTCGAATGATAGTTATGAAGTCTATTTATCTTTCTTTACGTTCTCTTCCAATTTGAACATTTTACAGATGATAAAGCGAACTGATCAACTTCTTCCGTTGTACGTTTTGGATGAAATGGAGAGTTGGGCTGGATTCCCAGGCACTCTTGTGGCCAGTATTTTCAGTTCTTCAATCGGGTAAGAATTTCAGACATCAAAATGTTTTTAATATTAATGATGAGCATAAAAAATTTTAACATTATATCATCCCCAGGGCCGTTGCAACCATGCTAAACGGGATGACAGCAGTCACTGTGAAAGACTTCGTCCAGGGATTACTTCGCAAGAATTTGACTGAAGTAGAAGCTGGAACTCTCTCCAAATTCATATGCCTCGGATACGGTCTTGCTAGTTTGGGGTTCGTGTTCCTCATCGCACAGATTGGAGGATTACTGCAGGTTCTATTTATAAATTTAATTTAAGAATTGACTATTAATCTATAAAAGTTGACTTACTAACATAATAACGTATAATCTCGCACCAGGATAATTGAGTTTTGTTTTGGTGCGCCCATCTCCATTGTTGATATATTTTAAAGTCACCGAATGAATTATTAACGAATAATTTTAAAATATACGTTAATTTTCAAAGTAAATATGATTCTGATTACAGAATAGATGTGGTGTAAATATTTATCATTACAAAACAATTTTATCAGTAACTTAAACATGGAATATGCTCTTCATGCGAAAAATATTTACTTTAATGCGAAATATATCGTATCGTTTCATTTTACTTCAACAATTCCATTTCAGACAGCTTACAGCATAACAGGACTGGCTGGAGGAGTAGCCCTAGGAATTTATACGTTGGGAGTTTTCTTCCCGTGGGCGAACTGGAAGGTACAGAAACCCTGAATTCCAACTTCCAATGAAACCTTGTTCATTACAAAATTTAATCATTGAACATGATGTATATTCCTTCAAAGGGTGCACTTGCTGGAATTATTAGCAGTTATGCTTTGATGATTTGGGTCGTATGGGGTTCAGTTGTGGCGGCTAAAGACGGTTACCAGTCTGCTATCAAAAAACCAATTTCCATCGACGACTGCTTGTGCAATGCCACCTTGGGAATCAGCAAAGATCCTCCAGAAGAGTAAGCACAGCATCTCCATGATAATTGATTAGATCACTCATCCCTTTTGGATTTCTTGCCAATTAAAGAAAATCATCCTATCCTCATCTTTGAGAGACCTTTAATTATGTGACACATTAAATTCTTTCGTGTTTTATATCATAGTCTTTTATGAGAAGTATTTTAATCGAATATAGTACGAGGAAAATCCAAGGAAGAGTAACACTGCACTAAATGTTTCCGGTCAAAAATAATCTCTTCTGATTTTACGAAAGAATTTAATGTCCTGATTCCTTTTAGATAGGAAATAATACAAGAGATATCGCTGAATTTCAATGACAGATAAGTATATCAATGAAAGAGGATAAAAAATCAATGTACTCAGAGCTAAACGTAAATGCGTAAGCTAGGAAGCTACGATTGATTATAACAATATCAGAAAAATAGAGGTGATTTAAAACACTTAAATTTTTTTCTACACAAATAAGCGCGGGAGAAATTTAATTAGGAATTTATATAAATAATATAGCTATAAATAACTACATAATATTATTTTAATACGTAATCAAAATGCATAATTTATCGTTATCTTTAACTTAATGTTTTCAGTGTCCTGCCCATTTACAAAGTGTCGTATCTCTGGTACACTGCAATGAGTATGATCATTTCCATTATTGTTGGAATTGTAATAAGTTGGTTGACCGTTTTCCAAGATCCTCGAGACCTGGACCATGCCCTTATCTCTCCCATCGCAAAGTGGTTTTACAACAAACTGCCGTCGAATGTCAAAGTTGCATTCAATCTTCCGATGCAATACACGAACGGAAAAGGTGAGAAAATTTTATCCTAATTGTTATTTTTAAAAAATTGTATCATCGCATAGTTTCAATTATAATATAAAATGGAGGTTTCATTTTTATTGCTCTTTTGGAAATAAGGTTAAGGAGGAATGTTATAATCCTCATCTTTCGCGTAGAAACTACGAACAGATAATCAGTATGCGTGCCTTTTCACGAAAGTGCGTGTTATTAAATTTAAAATTTTTACTTTTATTAACCTCATAGCAAATCTAAAGAAAAATAACAGTGCAGCAATTGGATGTACTATGTTATGTATGTACGTAAAAGTTCATGGCTATGGCTTCAGGACAATTTAAACAAATCATACCTAATCTAGAAACTATTCCCTCTTGTCAGGAATATCACGGATTTTATGTTCAATTAGAAACGATAAAGCGTTAAAATTATCAATTAAAAAGTCATCATCATCCCTAATTCTCTATGTAAATATTCTACAGGTCCACGGAACAGCTCATCCTTCGAAAGCTCTGAGATAGAGAAAAATGATCCAGACTTTGAAGAGTGGACTCGTATGTAAAATAAAAAATGACTGTTTACCTAAATACTCTTAAATTTTTAAAAATTGTACATAAACCTAATTTTTATAAATGAGATTTCTTGCATTTGATTAAAGGTCATAAAATACTTTGTTCCCTCAAAAATGAGAGAATAAGATTGGGAAAAATTAAGTGTATATATCAAAGCTTTAATTGTATTACATGTAAGAAGAGCAAATGAAATGGATAAATGTATTTGAATAGGTGAAAAATTTTTATGATCTAAATAAAGGTTTCCAAATATTCTTTTTAGATGCAATGATTTATTTATTACCTCCACCAAACACTGTTTTGTATCTTTACATTAAAATTTATTACATATCGTCATGAATTTAAACACGAATTCTTGATATTGCTATTTCCACTACTTCCTCTTTATCATTCTTCATCCACTTATGTCCCACTTTTGGTCTATATTCATATTAGTTGAATATTTATCTCAAATTTTATAGTCAGTCAAGTAGACCTGAAAGCCTACACAATATTAATAGCGATCAGAAGAGCAATCTTGTAAGCTCGATAAATGTTATGATGACAAATTAAGTACATGAGACTTTAATAATAAAAACAACTTTGTAAATTTCCACATAAAATTGTTATATTCGCGACCGGTTTCGTAATGTGAAATTACATCTTCAGGATGTAATTTCATATTCACGCCTTCTCACATTGATTTCATTAATAAGATTTTAAGGTCAGTAATAACTAAATTCCAATGCTTATTTGCTACCTTAACTTCAGGGAATGTACAGCAATCAAATTTTGTAAATATCAATTCCGGTGTCTCATTTTCCACTTCATGAATTAATTATTATTCAGATTAAGCATAAGAAAATTATTATTTTATCATCATATTCCCTTCTTCAAAAAAAAGGAAAATTATATTCTATTTTGATATAAAATATAAATTTAAAATACTAATTTTTATTATACGAGGAATGTTTGTTTTGAGTACATAAGAGAGAACTTATCTCCGATTTGGAAGATACGCAAAGATAATCTGCTACTTTTTATGATATTGTACTTTCGATAAAATATGAATACATTGCACCAATGCTTAAGATAAGAATATTAGAAGCGAAATTGTAAATAGAATGAAGTTTGTAAATTTACGAGAGTTTTAAATATATATTAAAACTCGTTCGTTTGGTATATGACTGCGAAAATATTTGTAAATATCAAATTTACCTTGATACGAAAATAGATCTCACGATTATCTTTAATTTTTATCAGTAAATGGATTGACAAATTTTCGCTAGTAGATCCCTTTATCTTTATATAAAAACCCAAAGAGATATAGAAGATTGTATCAATGCCGTTGTGGATAGCTGAGAACGAGGTCGGTTTAAATTAATGGATCTTTATTTTGAATCATTTTCAACGTTAGAAAAACGAACTCAATCAGGTATCCACGACCAAAGGTAAGTGACGTGTCATGTATGTATAAATAAGAAAGTTGTGCCTCTAATTCATATTCTTGTAGCAAAATGTATATGATAGATACGTATATTTACAATAAATTACATCGAAAAATTGTACGTACAAACATCAAGAGGATAAGAAATTAATTCTCTCCGATTTTATTGGACATGGTTATAATAGAAAATATCTTTTAAAATTTTTTATGGCATAGACTTATAGTTGAACTTATAATTTCATATGGAATGTAGTTTTCCAATAATCTAGGATGGTCCATAACACTGACATTGAAATAAATTTAATTATAATATTTTCATGAATATTGGAAGATCAATATATTATTTGTAAATATTTTATTATTCTAATCATTATTTTATTTAACTATTATCAGAACTAATTACAATATGTACTCGTGGATTAGATAGAATATTTAGTCCAAAATTTCTATGTACGATGGTTTCAATCAACCCGAGTATCATTTATTATTATTAGAACCATTTTCAAAATTTCTCCAAAGTTTTAATAAATGCTATTTAAGGGTGGGATCAATCACTAAATGTTATCGATTTAATTATTATTATTAGTTACATAAAAGTTTCAGGATGATACTTTCAAACGTGGTAGGGTAATTTCCAAAGACAGAATATATGAGAATATGCTTTATACATTCGAGGAAAGACTAATATTTCCTAAATTTAGATATAGTAGATGATTGAAAAGGTGGGCGAATGCTACTGTTATTATTTATATATATAGCAAAAAATAACGTTATTTATTGAATACTATAATAATATAAATATGTTCTTCTGTTTAAAGAAGAATAAATCATGGACCGTTGGGGAGAAAGGATGCAAACAATCAACAAGTACTTCACCGATTCATATACGGAAAAAGTAGAGTGTGGTCATGAAGGTCTGTATGGAAAACATTTTTCGGTGACCGACTACGTCATCTTCTGTTTACTGTTCACGGCAACGCTGGCCATCGGCATATTCTATGGATGCTATAAGGACAGAAGGGCCACAGCGGCAGATTACTTCGTAGGAGACAGGAAAATGCATTTCGTCCCGGTGGCATTATCCTTAGTCTCTGAGTAAGCATCAGGGATTTTAACGAACGAATCTTTAATAGCTGTAATCAATCCGTACCTCAATAAATTCATCAAATTCAAGATACAAAACATATACCGTTATGATTTGACAACTATCTAATTATTTCAGTACTATGATGTTATATTTATTTCGCTTCTGAGTTTAAGATCGATCTATTTTTTAATTCCTCTAGGCTTCTATCTGCGATTTCTCTTCTTGGAAATCCAGCGGAGATGTACAACTATGGTGCACAATTGTACATATTTTCTTTGGCCTTCTTGGTATCCACTCCTTTGGCTGTAGCCATATACATCCCCATTTATGAAAAATTGAAGATTACTTCAGTATACGAGGTAATATACACACAAAAATATTTTTATTGAATCTTCATGGATCCTTATATGTTATAGAACATCTATTTTTATCGTATATTTAGAATTTTAAGGTCCTCATGAAAATTCTAATTTGTATGAAAACATTATAAAAACGATTTATCTTTTTCATTTATGAATCGGCCCTGAAATGTCATCGACGTTGAAGATGTTCGCTATCAGTTTCTCTTATTAACCTATCTTAAAGTCCTCTAATCTATACATTAAAAATGAGAGAGATTATTATAGTTTCAAGGCTAATAATTTTTATTGGAACATTTTTCAATAATTTTACTTACTAATTTAGGGAATTTTACTACATTAAATCTGAAAACCTGATATTACCGATGATGGTATATACATCTAAAAGTAGTTTCGTGTTATTTTGAAATCATTTAAAAATATTTGAAATTGATAGAAGTTGTTTATATGATTCACCCTCTATCTATTTGCCTCAAAACTCTCTAACGCCAACTACTTTTACAGTACGTCAATCTACGGTTTCATAGCGGCTTGAGGTCAGCCTTCTCTATCGTCTTTTTAGTGCAAGGGGTAAGTGATACGACTACATAAGGGATATACATGTATATAAAATTCTCTCTTAAAACTCGTCTTTTTCTTTTGTAACCGGTGTGCTGTGGATGTTCTTTAACAGCTGGTATCCGCTGGTATGTTCATCTTAGCACCCGCTCTAGCCTTGGCTCAAGGTGAGTTCCAAAAGACAATTTTAGTTTCCAAAATTTGAGCAAAATCATAGAATTTATATTCTATTTCTTTTTTTCTCTTTTCTAGTAACAAACCTACCTGTGTATGCCGTGGTGTTGATTTTGTTTGCAGTTTGCGTATTCTTTGGATCAATCGTAAGTAAATATAACCGATTTTAACTTTTATTAACGAGAAAAAGTAAATTTAATAGATCGAAGTATAAGGTCACACGCGCAAATTCGTGGGCTCGTAAGATTTAGTTCAAGGTTCTGATTAAGATGATTCAACATACTAATTTAATATATACTAATAAAATATTCTTCCTTCATCGAATTAATAACACTCTTTACTTTCTACTACATTAAGAAACCTCCATACCAACTGTGAATGTTGCATATAGAAACAATCCTATATTGAAATAGCGGAAGAATAGTTGCACATTAAGAAGACGTGAAGAATGACAGTTATTTCCAACTTATTTATAAATAGATACAGAAAAGTATGAGATAACTAAATACCTTGCTTTCAATCGGAAAATAATGCGTGAGCTTCAGAAAATGTCATCTTGATCATTTAACCTTTCTTGCAATTAGAAGACTATTCTCGTACATCGGATCTCAAATTGAGATCACTAACTGCCAAATAGAGCTAAAATATCCGTTTTCGTGGGTTTTGGTGTATCTTAATGATTGATATCGGATGACCAAACATACGTAATCGATCGATATCTCGATCGTATTCGACCTGTTGACTGAACCCCTACTTCAAGGATATTCATCGCATGTATTTTTTATCGATCAGAGCCATTTTCCGATGATTGAATCATTTTAACACAATCGAAACGATGTTTATTGAGCTAATTCAGAATAAAATTGTTGATTCTTATCCTAAGGCTGTGGTAAAGATTCTCATCGACCTTTTTGGAATATCAAACAGGGTGGAGTGAAGGCCATCATCTGGAGTGATACTCTGCATCTCATAATCCTCAACATAACCCTTGTGATTTTACTGGTCAAGGGAACAATTGACGCTGGTGGCGTTGATGTTGTTTGGAATGATAACTACAACTCCGGTAGAATCGAATTGTTTAAGTAAGTGATGGGAGATTCGATAAAAAGAAGAGTAGAAAACTTTATTCAATTAATTTACGTTACAACCTTTGATACGTTTTACGATTGCAATTGTACTCAGCTTTTCTGTTGCTTACAGCTTTGACCCGGATCCTACGATACGCCATACATTCTGGACTGTGTTCGTTGGAGGAACAATTTATTGGACTGCAATATGTGCTGTTAATCAAACCGCTATTCAACGTTTCCTCGCTTTACCAAATATGAGAGAGGTTTACAAGTAAGTTACGGTTATTATTTTGGCATTTATAAACTGATGGGATAAACTCAAGGGTTAGATCGGAGAAAAGTGTATTAAATGCAACGATGTATGACCGATGTTAACTAACTCTTCTTACTAAGGATCTTATTAATATCTTAAAGAACCCTGATCCCTTCCCAAATCGTGCTATCTATTATTTACTCTACTTCTAGGACTGTGTGGCTCACATCTATTGGGAAGATAGTCATCTATACTATACTCTTCTATGTTGGAATGTTAATTTATTCAGATTACAAGAAATGTGACCCTCTTGCATCCAAGGTAAAATAAAGATTATTATAGAATATCCGAGTGCAAGATTTTGTATGATAAACCATCTCAGAGAAAAAGATTTTACCCATCCGAATTCTTTTGTTCTAGATGGTCCAAACAACGGATCAGCTATTACCATTGTATGTGATGGATGAGACGGAAAGTTGGCCAGGATTTCCTGGTACAGTAGTCGCAAGTATTTTCAGTTCATCGATTGGGTGAGTTGATTATACAAATGTATTTAGAAGGTAGTCGCTGAACAAGATTAATGAAATGGAAACTCACCTATTGTACGTAATTTTCAGTGATGTGGCAACCATGTTGAATGGAATGACTGCCGTTACAGTGGAAGATGTAGTACAAGGGTATTTTGGTAAAAAATTGACAGCAATCCAGGCTGGCACTCTCTCGAAAATCATATGCTTTGGCTATGGTCTGGTGAGCCTTGGTCTCGTGTTCATCATTGCGCAGTTCGGAACTTTACTTGAGGTTTGTTCCTTCTTGAACTTATCATCAATAATTTATTTATTATTTAACACTTTAGTTTGTACCTAAACCTCAGCATAAAAATCTTGTTATGCTTGATGCGTTTCCATGTTTGCAACATCATAAATTAAAATTTTGTTACTTTTAATTTTTTTTGCAGAGCAACTACAGCTGGACCGGTATGATTGCTGGAGTTGGTTTGGGAATTTACTCACTAGGAGTTTTCTTTCCTTGGGCGAATACGAAAGTAAGCGAAACGTAAAAAAATGTAAATATTACAATCAAAATTATGTAAAAATATGAAAATCAAAATTACTTAACTCTAAAAGAAAATCAGATTTGAATTAATTGTGTATCTAGTACTGGATTTTTGTTCCATCATTCACTACAGTACTATGCATTATTTCGTTTAGGGTGTAGTTGGAGGAATACTAACTAGCTTCGCTTTCTTGATATGGATTGTGTGGGGATCAACAGTGGCAGAGCAACATGGATACCAGAGTGCCATAAAGAAAACGATTTCAGTAGATGAATGCATCTGCAATGCAACTCTAGAAGTCGTTCAGGGGCCCACAGAATAGTAAGAATGATATATTTACTACTTTTCATAAATGCATCATTATGTTAACATGTATATTGTTATTAAGAATAGCATTCCAAGAATTAGCTTTTCGGCTTATATTTTTCTGGCATTCTTCTTCATCTTTATCAATGCATACATTTTGCATATATAATTGATATACGATAGATAAAATTATGGAGTGTCTTAGAAATATCTTCGATCAAATTCTTAAATTTCGTGCAGCTCAATTTAATTCAATTTTTGAAAATGAGATAGATGTGTGGTTAAATAATAATAATGCCATTTACGTTCCAGTATACTTCCAATCTACAAATTGTCGTACTTGTGGTACACAGCGATGGGAATGATAATATCTATGATCTTCGGAATAATAATTAGTGGAATGACAGGTTTCCAGGATCCGAGGGATTTGGACCCAGCCCTTCTGTCCCCGATTGCTATGTGGTGTTTTAATAAATTGCCGCCGTCTGCCAGACATAAATTAAAATTACCACTTTTCGATTTGAATGGGAAAGGTAAGACTGTCTCTTCAGTCTGCACAAATAAACTTACAAAATGTTGGACCGTTACTCATTTTCACATTATTCAACTACTCATAGAATAATTCCGATATATAAAGTTTTACTTTTATAAGTATGTACCTTCAGTATTTATACACTTACTAACAAGTTACACGCAATGAGGGATGTCAGAATCATCAAGCGCCACCAATCATATTATTCATGAGCATTCATTTCATTCCATCAATTCACCATGATTCTATCGTTGTAATTTAATTACCCAACGTTATGAACAATCCTGAATGTTAAATTAATTTTCAAGTAATTCTATTTCAGCAACAGAAGAAAATGTTTCGAATGAGGACAACATGGAGTCGAGCAACATGGACGTGGATGGTCACATGTAAAATTTGCCAATCTTTATTACGTTTTTTATGTACTATTATAAGAAATTTCTGTATATTTATATTTTTTAATAAAATAAATCTATCTCTCGGAACCCAATGACTTGCTACTGAATATAATGCACATCTCCAAAGTGTCAATCAGAAGATTTGATAGATTTATAGGGTTTGAAATATTCATCAACCGGATGGATAATAAACAAAACGAATATAAACGAACTAACGAAAGTGGAAAAGGATCTACAGTTTTCCAGATACATTTAATTCTTTTCCATCCGGATAAAAATAATTGAGAACTAATCTTTAGACAGCGGCCACTGCCACTTACTGGTAGCATTTTCCACGAGATAAACTACGACTTTAATATTTTTATTACATCCGCGTAAACGTTTAGTAAAAGAAATAATTGTGGAAATTGGAAGACAGTTAACTATAATAATTTCTAGGAAAATTGTGGATTATTGGAAGCGCTATCTCTAATTTTAATTCCGATTTCAATTTAAATTCATTTCTGAATATTCATATTTCATACATTTGATCTCATTGCAACTTCATATACGTAAAAAATTAAACATATTATTATAAGACGCAAAATAAATCAGATAAATGGAGTTGAAAGAACTTTGTTTGATTTACTCTGCTTCTATTTAAAAACTTCTCTCCATACTGAGAAACAGACATTTTACAGAAATAAAATGTTTACTTGGATCATAATAAATTTAAAACGATTAAAAATTTATAATAATTTCCCTATAATTGGTAAATATTCATGAATTGGTTATCTTCCCAATTTAGAATTTATTTAATGAAAGATCATTTTTAAACAGATTGAAAGATTTCATTCAAAGTATTTTTGGCAAGCAGCTATTAACAAATCAATTGAATAAAATGACTACATACATTTGCACAGGATATTATCCTGTAAATGTGGGCTTCATTTTTGTTATTGATACCTTTTCTTGTTTACTGCAGCTATGTAAGCTAACCTTTCTCTGAAAATTGGACTCAGTAATAGAAGTTGAGTAAATTTTGATTTGAGTAAAAACATCATAGAATAAACTTAGGAAGTATAAATATGATAGACTTCTATTATTTTTCATGATTCTCCCTTTTTCGTACTACATATACATTCAGGAAATATTTAGGAATTACTTTAACGTTTTTAAAAAAAATAATTCAACTATTTGATGAATATAAAGATTTCCAAATTAGTTATTGAAATTGAAAGAATAATTTTTGCATATTTTGAAAGGAATGTAGCACCATTGTAGAAAAAATAACCTAGCGTATGGCATGGATTATATTTAGTTATTTGCCAGCAGGTAACTGGTTTTTTCTGTGAGGCATTTACTAATGTATAAAATTACCAATACAAAAAACGTAATGCAGAGACTGTCAAGAAGCAAGTAGAATCTTATGTTCCTAGTTCCTATTATTAATGAATTTTAAAAATGCCTTGATAATTTATAACTATAGTTAGTACAATAATGTATTATATAGATTAATATTTCAAAATCCACAATTCATAAAGGGAAAAAAGACAGCTGTTCCTAATATTCTTTGCATTTGCCTATATATTCACAAGAAATAAATATCTTTTATTCTATACTTAAAATATTTTACTATGTAGTCAAATTAAAGGAACCTAAGCAAATAATAAAAGCAAAATTTGTTATTTACTGAAATTGTAAAAATTTGACGAGTAAAACATCTAATAAATTACAAGAATAATTTAATTAGGGAAAAAAAGAGATTTATAATAAAACTATTTGCAATAATTGTAGATTATGATTAATTTAATAATACTGACACATTTATTTTAAAATTTAAGAGTGAAGGAATGAGCAATCTTTGATTGTGCATCAAAATTAATTTATTGAAAATAGTATGATGATTAATTTCAGATTTGTAGTTATTCCTTAGAAGAAATCAAGTTGTTTATAAACTAATTACAGAATAAAATACAGGGAAATTACTTTTTAATGAATGAAAAGTCATAGTTTCCCTGCATTTGGTGAGAGATCTAATTACCATTTTTCGTCAAGATTGAGGAGGATATTTATCTTTCCAGAGATGTAATAACACAGTAAATAAAGTCCTTGGTAATATACAACAATGATTTTATTAAATGGGTTCAAAATTAGGTAATTCCAATTCAATTTTTAATCTATCCAAAACTGAGTGAGAAGTTTTTAGACAATTCTTTCGCAACATACAAAAATGAAGTTTTCCCTTACACCAGTTTAAATCGCTTTCTAGATTTTTAGGATCTCCTTCAAGATATTACATTGATGCATTATTTGCATATGTACCCTAAAGTCTCTTTTTTCTCCTATAATATCCAAAAACTAATTCACAATCTTAACAGTCACAAACAAAATTTGATAATAATATGTTCAAATTAAAAAATAAATTATTAAGCAGAAATTTTTTTGTTTAATATTTCTTGGTTGTAACTTTCATCATTAGTAATAGCTCCTAAATATCTCTATTTATCTACATGTTCCAATCCTTTATTTTCGTATGGTATGCTTATTTTCCAGATTCCTTATACTTTGAAATATATTGTTTTTTTTACAGTTTCTTATTCCCATAATGCCGTTCATGGATTTAACTTGTTTTTTTTTGTCTCCCTCCCTTAATTTGAAACTGATTTAACAATAGTAATTGTAATGTGCTGATGATAATTTGGCTGTATATTGTTATTTGAAATGCAAGTGCGCCAAAGTAAGGTTTGTGAAATACACAAGAATCTCCTTGTGCTACTCTGTTATGCATATTCATAAATAAATATGAAATATATTAGGGAAATTGATTCAATGCAAAGTTCTACCAAACAATAAAATGATAACTGCACCATGAGTTCAGATAGGAAGAAGAGGTAAGCACATCTTCCTTTTAACTATCTATATGTATACAATCAAACAAAATAGGTCATTGCCGGCCTGTGGGCGAGTGTGTAGCGCATTAAGTGCTATAAGTCTTGAGGTTCCGGAGTCCTGGCGGATCGGAAAATTTTCTGGTCTGGGAGGGGATGTATTTGTGTTCATCCAGAGGGGTTAAATGTAAGAGTGGTCTGTATAGACTAAATTTCCCCCTCATTCAATAAAGGCAGATTATTATTATTATTATTATTATAAAAAGGGATTATCCAAAATTAAATCTTAAAGCCATTTAGTTCCTAGTATTCTCCTTCTCTGCTGGCATTTATTCACTTAAGTGATAAGATATTAATTTCATGAAAAGAAAAGAGGCATTTCTAACCATCTCTATCATCCTTATTCCTATAAATCAACCTATATGTCTTTTATATCTCTTTTACTAGAGATGTAGAGTACAGGGGAAAATATGTTCAATCAACTACAGAAATATATTCTTTAAGAGAGTTTTTGCCCGATTAAAAATTTTAATTGTATTATTTTCGAGAATTAAATGTATAAACTTGATTAGACATTGCATCAACTTTTTAGATCAACTTTAAGTAAGAAAGGATTTATTTCAGCTTAGTATTCTTTAAGATTTTATGCTATGTCAATCATACATCTGTTTGATAGAAGAGAATCGAAGGACATGGAAATCCAGTTTTATTTTATAGGGTATGAAAGTGAACATTAATGATATTATTTTTCGTAAGGAGCTTTCAAAATATTTCTTTAAAATTATGAGAAAAATATTCCCTCTATTATTTTCAACAACTTCCTAAAAGTAAAATTTCCTAATTCATTTCAAAGATTACCTTTTGAGTAGTACTTTGTAAAAGTTATCATATGGATGTAGAAAATATATGTGAATGGTTTTGGAAATGAGCCTGGTATAAGTCACTGATGTCCTCTATGAACTAAGAAAATGATAGAAGAATAGAGCAAAGAAACCAAGCAAAGAAGTAACTCCCCATGAAAATAAATTAGATATTGTGATTGATTGAAAATATGATAAGTCTCTATTATAGCTTGACTTTTAGAAATGGAAATAAGTACTAAGAGATTATATTGATGCTTATGAGAAGTAAAATGTGTATAAATTTTTAAAATTTGTGAAACATTCTATGACTCTATTTATTTGACAATATTCTAAAAGAGCCATTGAATTAGTGAACAAATAATCCATTAATAATACTTGAAAAAAGAAAACAGAAATTTAATACTTGGAAAATATTATAAAGCTAAGTTATTAATAAAAATAAATGGTTTTCTTCACTCATCTTTAAGCTAGGTTTAGTAAAAATGTCAACATATATTACAAATTTATTGCTAATTATCATGATGGTAAATTACAATTAAGCACCTTAGAGTCTCATTCTTAGATAATGATTTTGAGATCTCTAGAATGAATTATTTTAGGCTTCAAAATATTGAACTGTAGCAGAAAACAAGAATGTTTAACAAATATTATTAATTACTTATATTTCAAGAAATAGGCTCTTAGCAAAGATCTATCATCAATTAAATTGCAAATATTTTTCATAGAAAAAGTTCAAATATAATGCTCAATTACATGACCCTTGTATTAACAGTGAATTCACATAGTAACTAATTAATAACTTTTTCCATGTTGATGGCTGCCTCAGGTTGTCATCTGTTTCTATCACATGGGTTGTATGACTGCCTGAGGCTCCTAAAATCTCTTTAGGAAGGATCAAATCAGTTTTATGGATAGCAGTAATTCTAAGTTATATTTTTTTCTGCAGATGGCAAAGTTTTGGATTGAATTTGTCTGTATTGAAGGTGTTAAAGGTTCTTAATAAAGGTACTAATTTTAAGTACAGGAATAAAAAGATTTATTTAAGTTCAGATATCTCTCCTTTCTTGCGTCAATCTCAAATTATAATGCAGAGAACTGAGATTAAAAGTAATTACCAGAATTTAATTTCCTCAATAAATACCAAAGGTATTAATTAAAATGGTAGTAATTGATATTAATTCTAAATCTTATTTTTTCATAGCACATTCTTCATTTCTAAATAGTGTGATGCTGAATTATGAACTAAATTTTTAAAAAATTATTTCATATAATAAATCTAACTGAACGATGAGATGATGATGAGAGATTTTAGATAATACACAAAAGGAATGGACTACTACTCATAAGCCTAAATCAATTTCCAGTTGAGAAATAACTGCAGTTAATGTGGAGGAGATTTTCTACTCTTATTTACATTATAGAATAATTTCAGAAGTTAAATTTATCAGAAATTTTTTATATTAAACAAAAGTTAAGGTTGAAAAAATCTACCTGATGAATTAGCAACATTAATATCATAGGATTATCTTTATTTGGCGGTTTATAAAACTGGCTTATTTTTTATGCCCCATAATACACAACCAAATTTTCTTACTTTGAAAAAATTCCAATGGTAGGTAAGAAGAGTAGTTCATCTTTTTATATAAAATAAAAAACAGCAACATAGTCTACCTCCACAATAATAGGATCCAATTAAAATAGATTCAAAACCATCCCAAATTTTTCTTTTAACATAAAGAAATAAAAAGATGATTTATCTTGAATAAAATTACCCAATTTTTAATAAAGCATGAATTACACTATTTTTAATCATCAAAATTTGATAATATGTACACAGAATGAATGAGTTGGTGCTTATGGAAATCAGTCTGATGAACATCCCTTTCTTTTTGTCAGATAACCACCTGTAACAACGCACTATATACAACCATATCATCAGCCTCCTAGTCCAGGCATAACACTGTCTTTTCTGAGACGGCCATGCATGACATTTTTTGCCTTATGATCAAAAGCCGCTCTCTAAGTGTTCACTTGCACGGTGGAGCCTTAGATATTAACATACACTGGCCACAATCTCATAGATATTTCAAGACATATTCAAATGAACAACCAAATGAGAATCAATGACCACAATAAAATACACTTTTACAAAAGAGTACTGTTTAAATGGAATTTTGTAGGCTGAAAAGATAAACCCATAAGAAGGTACTCTGCAATGCAGAAGGGAGTAGTTGGCATGATTAATGTGTGCGTGTATTACTAAATAATTCATTTGGTCATATTCTTGAAGCCTAATGACTTTTCTGATCTGGAATTGATTTCTGCCATACTCTTTTGCACCATGTACTTCACATATCACATTCATGATAGTAATGCTCGACACATGCATGTATAACGACACAAAAATAAATTTAGACATAAGCCAGCAAAAAATAATTCATGTTAAAATGCCAACTAGTAACATTGAATAAATTTTATCCCGCTGATTTTTGTTTTCTTAAGCCATTGGCTTTCTTTAAAGGTTCCACATTTAAGCTCAAGCAAAAATACAATGGAAGACAAAATATAGCATAAATTAAAGTTACATCTATTTTTATGATTCGACCTATGTGATTTTTGTTACATAAGCAAGGAGGAGATAGAACACACAGCAGACTTTGAATACACCTAGAAAATATAGCACCAACATTTGAGTTTTTTCCCTTTTCAAATGCTAATCATATGTTATAGATCTTGTGGGGCATCTACACCAGCTTTCGTAAGTCAATATATCCTTTTAAACTAGCAACAAACCATATCTTTAACAACAAATCATTTTCATGTTTTGTAAGTAAATGCATTGGAGCCAATATACAATAAATGATTGAACCAACATCTGGTTTATACCGTTTGATAAAATACTTCATGTCATGTGCATGTCAAAATTAGTGTTCATAATGTAAGGCCAGATCTTACTTTGCTAAAAAAAGTGCTCATATGGCAATCAAAATAGTCATTATGTTATGAACATTATCAATATTTCTCTAGAGCCCTTATTTACACACTGAAGTGCCCTGTTCAAATTGCAGCAGTATATATAAAATTAAACAGCATTAACTTTCACGATCTTTGGAAATGTTAAAAGAAAAGCTGGATACTCTCTTTTTTACAGAAGGGCCTAAAAAGACTGGATAGAAATGACATCATGAGCAAGCCTATCAGAATCAGAATGCCATTGTTTCTTTTTTCTTCAACCAACAGTGATAACACACAATACAACAAGAGAAGAGGAGTGACGACAACTACAGCCACCGTGACTAATAAAACAGGATTACTTTGCTTTTTTTTTAGTTCAACAATGTTATCACAGAGAAGTTCTCCAAATTATGCTCACCACACACTTTGCACTATATCGGTCAAAATTGGACACTTAATAGTTCTCATAATTTTTTAAATGGGTTTCTCCACTTATTATTCAGAATATTGATGAACACATCCTTGACACAAAAACAGGCACCAGCTACACTTAATATGTGTACTGTTAACCACCACCAAACAGAGCGATGCAATTTCCCTCTTTTATTCTTTAGTCATCTTAAAGTCAGTTTATGGTAGAAAACAGATAAAAGCATAAAAAAAGAAATTAAAGCTTAGTTTCAATTAAGTGTACCTCGCTCAATGAGTCATAGAATGAATTAGAAACTATTACTTCCCATGGGTACTGAAAGTAAAAAATGCAACAAGTGGAACCGATTGCTAATTTGTTACACAAAATGAAAAATTGAACTTCAAAAATAGAACTTCAAAAAAAGCTAAACAGCTTTAACAAAAAAAGACATTAGTGAAATAAAAATTACCAGTAAGCAAAAATTTACAGAATTATAGCCTTGGTGGTTCCTTAAATTTTCTTCTCTGCTCTCAGTGCTCTGATTGGGGAATTTAACAAAACGGCAGAAAATCATGTAAATATTTATGTACTACCAGAGTGCAGAGACATCTTCTGTTCTTTGATCTGTTATGAGGATGGAGTGGCACTTGTTGTAGGATATTTTTTCCAAGAGGGAGGCAAGTGCTAAGACGGGCATATGGAGGTGAGCAAGGAGACGGAAAATAATAATTCTGCCCCCACATATTGAAGTCTACATATAACACCCACCCCATTTTGCACCATCATTGGTTGCACCTCTTCCTCATGCACCACAATGCACCTGTGCATGCATTCACTCACAAATTCATTCCCTCCTATGTAAGGTGGACTTGAGGCGACACTCTCTCTAACTCCATCTCTGCTCTGGTTTTACCAGAGACTCATTTGGAGTGCAGAGCTTTTTTATCCATACACGTACTTGCTCTCTATCTCAGGACAACTGCCTTTAGTTCTCAAATACTCCCTCTTAAACCCCCAACCGTCCATCATCCCCTTCTAGAGCAGCACGCACTTTCTCTTCGGCTTCACATGAATCACAGGACAAAGCACTGCTCGGATAGCCTCATCGAACACTGTTTTCAATCCCTTCTGGGTAAGAGCACTACATTCAAGGTACTTAACTGCTCCTATCTCTTTAGCCATGGATAGCCCCTAAAATAAAATAGAATAATACTAATGAGAATTTGAAAAAAGAGAATCTAAAATGAATTAATTACATACTATGTTAACATAGGGAGACATATCAAGATAAATTAAAATTACTTCTCTCTAATGCTATAAAAATTTTGAAATATTGATAGAGGAGACTTATTTTTTTTAAATACATTACTAAACAACATGATTATTAATAAAATTTTGAGCATTAGCTTTTCCCCCAAATGGATTCTGAAAAGGACAAATAAATTAAATTGACTAAGGACAATAACCTATACATTTTGATCAACAGAGTAAATTAGGAAAATAACAGAATACTAAATACTGCTCCTCAAAATATTGACCGCTACCTCAGTCAATGAACAATAAAATTTAAGAAAAGATGGATTTACATTTACAAGCATTAAAACATAAATAACATTATATACTGATAAAATTGTTATCCTTTTAAAATAACCGCAAGATATTTAACCATCTTCACTAAAGGTAAGTTAATATTAAGAAGATGGTAAAATTTTGTAATAATGATTTATTGACATCAAGACTAATTTAAATTCTACAAATGTTTTAGTAAGCTATTAATTATATAATGGTAATTAATGACTCCTATTTATGCTATACTTTACATAAAGATTATAAGAATCTTCTGTTGCTTTAATATTGGATGTTGAATGCTCGAGAAAAATTATCTAATCACTTGCCTGTGGATAGGTGATTGGAGCTAGCTTTTTTTCTTTAAGTTTTTCAATAGTATCTTTATCTTCCCTCAAATCAAGTTTGGTACCAACAAGAATTATTGGTGTGCTTGGACAATGATGCCGAACTTCAGGATACCACTGGAAATTGATGAGAAAGATTAAAATAAGAGAGATTGAATAAACAAGATACAATCTTATGCATACTCATTAACTGCTAGTTTCAGACTGAGCTTCAGTAACACTGAATTAGAAATTAAAAGTTTAAAATAGACATTAAATGAATTTGAAGAAATTTAATACCTTGCCACTTAATTTAAAATACATTTCCACAATTAAGACTATATGTTTCAGTATTTTTCATCTTTTTTTATTTTATTTAATATATATAATATTATTTTACAAATTGAAATCAAAAGGTTCTTGGAATCAGCAATGTATTATGTATATTTATTTCAATGTTTGACTTAAACAAAAGCTTAAGGAACCATGATAATAAAATTTTATATTATGAATTGAATTGAATAATGTAACATTCTTTTTTCATAAAAGAAGAATTTAATATAAATTTTATACACTAGATTTTCATAACCATACAGATCACCAAATAATTGATTTTTCATATTACTATTGCCTACAGCCTTATTTTTACATAAAAATGACCATTTATTATAATTGTACACTCACTTTTGCTCGGACGTTTTCAAAAGAGGCTGGGTTAACCAAGGAGAAGCAGATAAGGAACACATCCTGAAATTTAAAAGCTAAAATTAGATGCTATAAATGGATATTTTTTAACAATGTGAAATTATTTTACTTCTTAATACCAGGATTAAAGCTTAAGGCAATTTAGAGATTACAACTGGTAAAAACAATGAAATTATTTTACTTCTTAATACCGGCATTAAAGCTTAAGGTAATTTAGAGATAACAACTAGTAAAAACAATCAATTATTCCCAAAAAATAGAAAGATTAGTATGAGCCTGTACCTAAACATTTGAAGATTAGCACGCTAAATACTACACCAATATGGCTTCTTGTTTCATATTACCTAATATCTTAATAATTTTCACTATGATCTTTCATCATTATAAAAAATGTTCATAATCCTATAGTGAAATTATAATCATTAAAATTTAATACCAATAAAATCTCGTTTACTTCAGCACATACTTAAAAATTTAATTTCTAAATTAAGTAACATTTAAATGTCTTATTCATACATTTTATTATTATAATGATCCAGAAAATAGATGAGTTCATAAATTAAAGGTTGGAAGACATTTACTTGAAGAGAATGGAAGAGGCATGCCCTCACCTTCCTCCAAGGGACTTTTGCCAAAATTGAGAAAAATAATAAATTCCTTCTGATACAAAGAGATTTTACAATAGATTTCAATGGCCATTCAGAACAAGAGCAGAATATGTTTAACCTAATGAGTGAGATATCTTCATGACATTGCACAACCTCATGTCCTTCATTCACTAAAAACTCTTTCAGATCAGTTTGATATTTTGTACCATTCATCTTTTAATTCTAGATAAGCCATTTAAAACTTTCATCTGTTCCTCAAAATGAAGGTGGGATTAGACAAGGAAGGTTTAACAAATGAAAGCAGCCATAAAAAATACCAAGAAGGTGGCAGCAAGTTCTTATGAGAAGGGTATTTCATAGTTTGAATGTCAATATAAGAAGTCAATATTACAGTTGTGTTGGATACTTTATAAAAACTTTCAAGAACCATTCCTGTATGTTTAAATTTCTTTCAAAAATATCATTTCAAAATGGAATGAAATACTCAAACTTATTTTCTGGATGATCCAAGCTACTATCAATGGTACTAATAATAGTTTTTATGAGATAAACTGCCAAAATCTAGCATAGCTAGGGTGCCAATGTTTGGAAAAAGCCATACCGTCTGAGGATAAGAAAGTGGTCGCAGTCGATCGTAATCTTCTTGACCTGCTGTATCCCATAAACCTAAGTTAATTGGCTTCCCATCTACCATAACATTTGCTGAATAATTGTCAAATCTGTAAATTTAAGAAAAAAATTATTGTAGTCAAATATAGGGAGAATAAAATATTCACCAAAATTGCAACAATTAAATTTTCTCAATTACATACATTTCTATTAGTCAACACACTCCAACAATAAATGTGGTAAAAACAAAAATTAATAATTTAAAATCTGAGAAAGTAAAAACAAATTTCACATAAAAGAAGCCACTTAAAATACAGAATGTGATAGCAAATGAGATGAAAATGAAATTTTAAAACATATTCATTTTTCAAATAACAGAAGAATAAGTTGGTCATAAAATTTGAAGACCAACAAAACAGAGATATATATCCATGTTATAGTACTAGTTAAATTAAATAATAACTTTTATCGAAGTTACTAAAAATTAATAAGATTTATGATTAAATTTTACTTCCACTTTTCAGTGATTATACTAAAAAATTAATGGAGTTTTATATTACAATAAACATCTTGTAATAGAATTGTATTACATCATGATTAGTAGTAGTAGATTAAGAGTAGACTCGATTATAAATGGGATTTCTTAACAACAACAACTTAAGATAATAACAATCTCTTAATTGTAAACAGAAAGGAAAAAAAGTATATATACTTACACTGTGGGTATGTATTCCCCAGGGAAGGCATTTGTGGTGTAACTGATCAGCAAACATGTTTTACCTACGGCACTGTAAAGAAAGAAAATTGCCATTAGCTATGATAGCAAAAAATTCTCAAGAATGAAATATTTTTAAACTTAAGGAATTAGAGTGATATTTGTTTTCAAAAGCAACCAGACCAGAGATATAAATCCTCAAAAATATTTCATGTGATTATGTTTAATTCAATAGAAAGACTCAGGTATTCCATGGTAATTAATTTAATAGTGAGTTGACTTAAGATGGAAAGATAAACCTTAAGATACACTACAGTATTGATAGTGAATCAGGAGAATATGTCAAAATAGCCAATTTGATTGAATACCTTTATAGGGTGATGGTACGAATTTAATATACGTATTCTTAAAAAAATACAGAATTTGTAGAGTCAATATTAAACAGTTATTTAAGTTCTTCATTCTCTACTTTATTACCTTAAAATCTAAAAATGATTGGAAATTAGTAATATATACAGCAATAGATAAACTATTACTTTATTAATAAATTAAGAAAATATGTAAAGATGTCACGCGTATATTTGAAAAATCAGACACAAGCAGTGCGGGAGAGAAAGGTAGATACAGATGATGTGAACTCGCTATCATAAAAGTTACGTCAAAATCCTTGACCCGAGCAACCTACGCAAAGGTAAGCTGAGAAAATTACGTGGGCACAACTCGAGGAAAAAACGATACCTCGTAGGTTTTCACTCCTAACGAAGAAGGACATTGGCGTCCTCAGTTGACGAAAAATAAATACGCCGTGACGGATCTACGCACGTTCTCGCGGTCGGGATGCGAGTCACGCCGCGATGAGTGACGTATAGATACTCGCGTGTAACCATGTCGTTTGAGTGTCGGACTTAATTGTCGGAGTTTCAGTATCGTATCCGACTTTTATATTTTCAAGACTAATATGTAACCTAAAATAAAATTAAATTCAAATTATTACTTGTCGCTGTTCGGAATTTCTTTTTTCATGAAAGGTGTTAAAAAATGCTGCTGAACGAATTATAACTCTAAAACTTTCAATTTCCGGTTTCATAAATAGCACTACCTAATTTTTTTATCATAAGCATGTTTCCATCACTTAACCACAATTGTGGCAGCGTAATTTCCATGACATCACCGACTAAAATACAATGAGTAATATAAACAGTCGCTGAAAACGAAGAGTGACTGAATTTAATCGATTTCAAAAACCAAAGCTGATCTATCAAAATTATTTGAAATACAGAACATACATAGAAGAAAGTTAATTAACTCTCCAAATACTTCATTCAAAATTTCGAAATAGATTCTCGACAACGCTAAATAATATATACTGTGATTCTTCTATGTATGATGTGAGTCTTCAAAAGTAAATTCTCAAGTGAAGAAAAGTAAACAACAACAATAAAAATTCAACAGAATAATGGCGACTTGACAACCTTAAGTAATACATACAATCGGCTCATAAAAAATGTGTGAAATCATTAGTTCGAGCGATGATAATCATATATTAACAGTTAAAATTATCTATTTTATAGCATATAAAGAAAAATTAAAATCGTAAAATGACGACAGACGACAAACTAGGAAAAATTACTGCACAAAGAGTATTGTATAAGTAACTCCCTGGAACTCATTCATTCATATACTAGAGCATGCATATAGTACGTAAATTCGTCGTAAATTTTCAATTCAAACGGCAATGGGAAAGACAGTCGTGCTCGATAGCTCGCGAAGAATGCCAGCTCACATCCAGACACGGGAAGCTTCTCTTATACTAAGTAAGTGCGATAACAGGAGGGAGATAAGAATGGACAAATAATGGAAGTCTGCCTTCACCATCTCCTTCGCTTAAAAAATCCTACGACGACCGACACCAAAACAAAATTCCGAGTGGACGTGGCTTCTTGACAACTCTATGGATTTACCATTTGTGCTCGAAAAGGGTAATTTAAGGGGCAACTTTCGACACTTTCTAACGGCGTCTTCTCTACCTTCAAAAGCCGTGCTTCTGCCTTAATTACCAACTACAAACGGCTAACGAATTGCACAGGACAATGAACGGAGCGAGAGAAATTAATTCCACGGCAGTAGCGTGTCGAAACGGAGTATTTTACCTTGGGCGTGGATGTGCCTCGCTCTTGGATGAACATTTCAAAGCACCGGAAAGCTAAATGCAAGGGACTGTTTCTATCGAATAAAGCGAGAAGAGGTAATTCAAGTAACAATCAGTGGATTTCTCCGGAGTTCGATGGAAAAGAATAATAGCGAGTTTTAATTAACATTACAAAGTAAATGATTGTTGTAAAAGTGCACGAGTAATACTTTTGTTAAGATAATACACAAAAATATCTTTTTCTTTGAAATATTTAATGAGACGAGATTTGATAAGGGATAGACTACTTTACTGAATATCTGAAACTATTTAAATTCTAAATAAAACATGCATCGTCATCATGAATCCCTACACAATTACTTAATTACAAAGACAAAAAAGTCAAAACCATTATTAAAAATTTTAATCATAATATTTCAAGCCTCCGACTATTTAAAAAACAGATATTGTATAGAACAGCTCCTTTAAAACTCACTTAAAAGTTTTTCGCAAAGATATAACACGGATAAAAAAAACAGAAGAAACCATTCAACCATAAACTAAAGTCGTGACTGGTTTTCTTGCCTCATTCTGGTTTCCACGGTTTAACATACGTCATACAATAATGTGGTAACTAAGGCACGCAAGCAAGTTGAACCGAACTCTTTGCCGAGAATACGAGGATTATCGACCATCCAGACTGAAATAGGTCGAGGCCCTTGAGTTTAGATGGAATAGGCGAGAAAGAATTTTAAAGATCTGCTAAATATTTCACGATGTCTCGTCACCGTTGACCTTAAGAGCGCTCGAGTGGAAAACAATTCAAACGGCTCAAATGGCAAGATGGGAGATTGGAAAAAAGAAACGATTCAAGAGTTTGACCGGTAAACGGGAACTCTAATTAGAACTCAACAAAAATTTATAATTAAAAAGCCAATTAATTCTACAAATAACTTTACAAATACCAACGTAAAAATGGATAGTCGAAACAAAGCATATATAAATAAGAAACTGGAACTTTAATTCAGCTATATAAAGCTGTGTATAAATTCTTAAATGAGGATATTTTTACTTGATATTTGATATTGAAATTCGGAATGCAAATATCTTAAGTGAAAGCTAATTAACCTCGTTTCGAACAACATAAAAATCATTATAATGAAAGAATAACGAAAAGAAAATATCAATTCAATGCGTGAATACCGAAAAACATTAATTTAATTAACTTTAATCAAGCATTAGTATAAAACCAGTGAGCACTGGTAAATATTACACATAACTGTTTATTATCTAATGTTCTAATTAAATGACTCATTTCGCTAAGTAAATGATAATTAAATAATGAAATTTTTAAAGCGATAGTTCTTGTTACAATTTTAAGAAGGAATATGATTACAGTACTGTAAATTTATCGATAAACAACTCCATGGAAACAATCGAAATAAGATAATTGAAAATAAACTAATTATAAAAACAAAAATATCAAGTACGCAACAAAGAATAGGTAAAACAAAACAGGAAAACAAAAGAAAGATCGAGAAGTAGAAGATCAAAAAGGACTCCAAAATGAAGTCCCGAAGAAAAAGGGAAAACATGAAAAACATGGAGTCTGAGTAGAATGATAAGGGAAAAACATGGCCGTTGACCGAATGTCCTTTGTCCACCACCTTTTGCTACTCAAAATATCCTCCCCTGAGCCCTCCCAAATCCCTGATCAAAGGCACTGACTCGAGAGATGCGGACCAGTGTCCATAGAATTCGCCGCACGGACTAATGACCCGTAAGCATAACAAAAAAAAAGATCAAGCGGTCTATCCGTCGAAGGAAATAGTCCACGGAGCCGTTTTTAGAATGTTTACATCGAGCCTTGCATCCTGTAAGACCCGCGGAGAAAGTTTACAAGCAGGCCGAGCGCTAAAACTGGTCTAAAGGGATTCTAAAACACGGGGCATTATATGAAGGAGGGCTGGAAAAATAACCATCTCCTCCAGAAGCAGGTAAAAGGGGTGTGGAATTACATCCGGCCTTAAGACGGACTTGGAGACTTTGATGTGCTTGGAGTGGATGAGTATGGAAAGTACTTTCATTCGTCGTCGTTTGGTATTCTGCGGGGGTTGGGAGATCGATATCTTTGCGAATGAAATGGCATCGATTTCACTTTTCCAAGTTATCACGGATGGCATTCCAAAACAGGATAACAAAAATCGCTTTCTTATCGCACGAGTTCCGATAACGGATTCGCAATAACTCTGCACGAACGTCATTTCCTAAAAGGGAAATGTGCGCATCGCAGTTGATGCGAGAACATTTTGAAATGCTACACTATTATGATGTGACTTAATATTAAACAGATGAGATAATTTCGATTCAAACTGATTTTTTCAACGGTGAAAAGATCCCTACTTAACCGAATTACAAGACGTAGTATCATTTATCAAGTTTCCAGACCAAATAATTTATTCACGAAATATATCCACGAGAAACGAGTATTCACTTACTTCATTGCAGATAAATCAAGCATAACTTGGATCCCTTCTAACAGTGCAGTTAATAAACTAAATATCTCGACTTCTTGGGTATGTTTAAGTGGTTAAGGGGAGGACTAAAAGACTGACAGAGACCGCGGAGTTCTAAAAAGTAAAGGTGCGAATAAAATCATCACAATGAAAGTTTCAGAATCACTTGAAGATAGGTCTAAAGATATCAAAACCATCCAAATTTATATCCTATAATCAATTCGTCATACGCCAAATCCAGTTTTTCCCAGGCCACGCACCGACAGTTGGAGCTAAATCTCGCATCTCAAAATTCCATGCCAATGACTCCATAACCGCGCTTCGAACGAAAAAATAAACCCCGCGAACTGGAGCGAAACATTGCCCCGAAAATAAATCGCGGAGGATCGAAAGCGATGACGCAATGGCAGCCACTGAATACCAATTTTCAATTCTCCTCATCGGACGATAGGGCACCGCCGCCTCAGAGCGCCTTTCACCACCGCCGAACACGAGAAATGTCCTCCATCATTCGATCACGAAAAAGGGAATTTTAAAAAGTCGGCATCGCGAGTTTTTCATCTCCACGACAACCAATTGGAAGCGAACCAAATATGGCGCTGGTGATCGCTCGGTTTTACGGCGAAGCCATAGCAACCTTTTGGTCCAAGAGGAGGATGGAAGAGTAGAAAAATGAGATTGGATGAAAGGAGCGTAAATTTGCAAAAGAGGGGTAACAGATGACAGGCTTCGAAGAGACGACATTTGACTCGATCAAGCGGAACTCATTTTCGACCCCTGGAAAAAATATTAAACGAGGACCTTAAAAAGGGTTGATGTTTCTCAGGAGATGTGACGAGAAACTGATATCTTTACGCATTTACAATTGAAAAACTGTAAATATTCATCACAAATATCATTTCAAAATTTCAAATCATCTAAAAGAAGAGTTGTCAATAAATTTTTCTATACCCCTACCATTTTACAAATATAAATTATAATACAGTACGCGATTAATATTATCTCTTTAACGTCATCCATCGTAATTTATTACGGAAAGTAAGTGACGAGTAAATGATAAATCATCCATGAACGAATAAAAAGAACTATGACGAAGGCCATTACGAATGGCGCAATACCTCTGATTAAACGAAAGTAACCGATTCAACATAAGGTTTCTTCGCAAATGTAAGCAGCCATAAAGCCTTGAAGAAAGGAATAGCATAAAAGGAGTGCATTAGGAGATATTGGCTGGATAAAGAGAAACCAACGGCGAGTTGCAATAGTGGAAGAAGCCAGAAAAAGGCGTGTTTTTAGCGAGTGATTGGGAAGGATGCATCACCATAGATATCAACAACTTCAGTAGAAGAAATAATTAACAACGGACGAGTAAAGAAATGCATAATTCAACCACTCTTACAGACAAATATCGGTTCCTGTCTTCCATTAACTGTAATAAGAACCGGAGTCTTAATAATTTCCTTCATTTAATCAACTCAATTACTAATATGAGTAAAGGAGTATTTAAATCTGAGAAGCCATTACCGTAATTTGATCGATCCTTGTTCTTTATGTGTTGTACAACTTTCGATAGTTTCATTCATATCCTAATACATTTTCATTTCCCGCAATAGATATACTTATATCAGTAGAGATTCCGGAACAATGTTTACGACTAACAGCCATTTCAGAAACTATTCTGATCATGAAGGAAAAGGGAAATAAAAATAGATTTTAGAGTATATAAGATTGTAAACGCATCGAAAAGAGGTTATCGGACCATAAGTCTTATTGGGAAGGAAGAACTCCTCTTTAGCTATCTTTTTTAATGCATCCGTGCACAAGACAGTTTCGGAAGACACCGCATAATCCTTTAAAGCTTTTTGAGCGCCGATATTTCCGGTGTAGAGCACGCAAACGACAAAAAAGGTGTAAAAACTCATCATCCGAGAGTTTTATCAAAGTTCACATCAGGAAAACACGATCGAACTATTGCATCTCTTCAAGATGCTCTCATTCGTTGGCGTGACATTTCTTCGGATATATCACACAGCGCAGCAAAAAAAGAAGAACGCCTTCCCAAGCAGACAATACTCCGAAATGGCACCAACAGCATTGGTTACTCTCTTTTAAAAAAATATACGAATGGGAATATAAGGGAACATAAAAATCTTGACCCAAATACAAGATTTCTACGTCACTCTACATTCTGAGAAAAAAAGGATTTCTTCAACCGGGAGGAAATTAAATAAACAGGGAACGATAATGGATCTATGCACTTTATGAAAAAGGATGAAAACTTACGAAATCCAACAAGCTAATAAGAGCAAAGGTCCCCAAATCAACCAGATTTAGGAATAAAGAAAAATAGAGAGTAATTTTAGGGAAGTGGCAAAGGGAAAATTTAGATTGCAGAAAAAGAGCAGGCAATATGAAGAAGAGTGGAAGGCGAAGAAGAGGAAAGTAGAAAGAGAAAGGATTTCTCTCACAAAGAACTCATTTTCCAAAAGAGAAAATAGCGAGGAAGAAGAAGGCACAAAAGAAACGGAGGTGGCGAAGGGATGCGTGGGTGGGAACGTGGGCCGCTTCCCTCACAAAGAAGACGTGATGAAGCAACGGGAGATAGGATGAGAGTAACACTAACGCCTCCCGTACTTAACTACGGTTTCGTGACGTACGAAACTCAACTGAAAAATACGTGTTGAATAATGATGGTGTGAGGTATAATCGCAGAAATTGAAGCTTAAAGGTTTAATCTGTGAATTTTCACAGAGAAATAGTTTACTTCCGTTTCCAACACGTAACAGTCATAAGTATTTTATTTCCTTTTAAATTTAAGGGTAAAATATGCGAATATATCGTAAATGAGTATCCATTCGAACTATTTACGATAACAATGTGCGTTACTATGATGACGAGAATAATAGGGATTTTAACGAGGAGTTTTAGCTTATAAAAGAGATAAAAAAAACTTTGAAACAAGGTTAAACAGTTAGTTAGATAGACCTATGATTGTGATTCGAACTAAGGCACCCCGATTTCTAGGTATGAATGCTAACCAGTACACCACAGTACCATTCGCAATTCAAAGAACATACCATATAGGTTCTACGCAAGTAAAGTGATAAGCAATCATAAAACATTTCCTCTTTAAGTTAGCGCACGTTAGATCGGGAAAGATATAAATCGAGGCACGTGATTCTGAGAATATAACCTGCGATAAGTTGATATATTTTCCGAGATATGATTTCTAATCGCTTACTATCGATACTAAAATTCAATTTCGAAACGATTAATCGATTACGATAAGGAGTTAAAATGGTTCCAGTTTTTTTTTCGATTAGACTAAGAGTATTCTACTAAAAGCGTGGTCACGAGGTCGCTCAACTGTTTATTTAGAACGAGAAAACTAAGCCTATGATTCCATATACGTACACGGGTTTGAAATTTTCACGATCGTATTTAACTATTCAAATAATTTTCATTCTTCACGTCAAAATTTAAAATAGTGCAAAATGAGAAAGAAATTTCGATGAAAAAAGTTCACGAATTACTTACATCCTAACTTTGCAGGTTTAATCTCAAATGAAAGGACAGACTATTAAGAATCGATTAGAAGGGAATCGAAAAAGAAAAAATCATCAAAGAAAGAATGACGAAATGCGGAGGAAGGCCAAAACGTGCCAAAGAAGGGAGGAATGGCGAAGGTGGGCGAAAGAGGTAGAGGCGGAGGCGTAAAAGAGGAGAGATAAAAATGGTAGGCATCTGCATAACGCGGACGATTGCCTCTATAGGGCATTACGTGGCCACAAAGGATTTCAGCCACGGATAAAAGGGGACATTATGTTAAAAAAACGTAGGAGAAGGGGGTATGTTTTGTTGACGCTGCTGAAATTAAAATGAAGAGTAGAGAAACAGATGGAACATCAGCAGGAGAAGGAGAGGATGTTTATGTGCCTTAAATTAAACGGAGATGAGTAAGGCATCAACCGATCGTAGTCTGAGACACGTTTGGAATACGTAAAAGACGACTCGCACGTAACAATGGTACATGTATTCAATACTCGATTGTTACACATTTCCATTATTATTACTACAACGGTTCCTGATTAAACCTTTCATTGTTTAATTTGAAGAAAAACGTAAATATAATATTCCAATGTCTTTCGCCAGGGAAAATTTTTTCTTTAAGTTCGCTAAACTGAAAAAAACATACAATTATGCGTACTGATGAAGAGTTTCCTGCAGCATGAGAAGTCTCTTGCCAGATGTCACTCTAGCCAAGAATGCTTCGAAGAATAACCCAATTATTCAGAGTATCCCCAGAAAAATAATTCCCTTCGCTATACGTAAAAGCATCCACTTCCAAAGTTTAAAAAATTACGACTTTAAACTAACATCACAATCTCGTAACTAATTTATGCGATTCCATTATATTTTAAACCTAGTATGAACAGTAGGAATAAAACGCGAACTACGAACGCATAACTTAGTTCCATTAGTATCTTTACTTTCAACGGATTTTCTCGAGGGGCGAGTTTCCTTGGAAACAGGAATTTTCTCCGAGCCTTCTCCTTTAAATTCAAGGCAAATATCGACTAAACGGTGCCTCAAGCTAAAGGACATTATTCCATCGGATCAATGAGTACACGTTTCTCGCCAAAGTACGCGAAATCGATTTCCTCCGTTTTCCATGCCAATAATTCGGTTGCCTCGAAATTATCGGTTCAAACAGACAAAAGATGGAGAGACCTTTTCGCAGCGGATGAGACAAAAGAAAATCGATTTGAAAACCAATGAGGAAATCGATAAGAGCATCTGAAGGTGTCATTTGCATTCGCTGACCTAACGAGGGGATTTGGGGGGATATTTAAGGAGTGTCGAAGGCTGTGACACACACGTGGGGCGAGCGCAATAAGGTTGGCGATGGTCCAAAGGACTTATTGATTGGGCCACTAACCAAATTGGAAGGTCGAGGATTCGCCCAACGTGCAGCTTCAATTTAATAATTCATTAATTCGGAAGCAACGAAAGGGAAATGGCGGAGAAAGGGGAAAATCTGTGTATGAATTGAAGGGAGAGGAAATGGGAGAAAGGGAAAAAAAGAGGGGAAAACGATGAAAAAGAAGTACTTAAATAAGCCCGATTGGGATAGGAACCGAACCTTTCAAAGAGAATAAAAAAGCCGAGTGGAGCTGTAAACGAAACGAATAATACTGGATAATATAGATAACGGTATTTACTTTCTCGATGAATGAATCAAAAGACCAATCGTAATTCACAGTTATATTTCATTAAAAGTAAACTGGCTACGAGAATAAAAACCAAGATTATTCTAACATAATTATATTTTAGCAATTTGTACATCTTACTGAGAATTAACCATCTAATACAGTACTATAAGAAACCTTGGATACAAGACAAACGTAATACATTGCAAAACCCTATAGATGACATCGGAATCTACCGCCGCTCGTCGTATCCATGGTAATAACAAACGCTTCTCATTTGTATTTTCCATTCAAGCAACGGATAGGTGCCTTTTATTGGCCATTATATTCTTTATAAAAAAGATTAAACAATATGATTACATTACATTAGACGAATTTGAAACATTCTTAAATATTAAACATTAAAATATATAATTAAAAGAGCAGGAATATTATTAGAAAGTCCATAAAAATTATGTAACCCATTAATTAGTCGATGTTACGTATACATGTACATATTTACGTAGGACAAATATTTCGTTAAAAAAACAAACAAACAACTTAATTTTCAGGAAGTGAAAAATCACAACTGGAAGCGAAAAACGGAGGCCGTCCCGTCGGAAAGAATAGAAGAGAAAAGTCGGGAAAAAAGAGAAGTCCTATTATACCGTTAAGTTTCCCCCCTTGAAAAAAAAAAGACGACGTCAGTTCAATGACATTCCTTTTGAGCGCTAGTGGACGGCAAAGGAGAAAAGTTTGCTTCCGTTTCTATCAACTTCGTGACGTATCTCGGCCTTTCAACAAAAAAAATTCATCCGAAATTAAATAAATTCGAGAACAAAGTACAATCATGCGATTTTGATCGAAGGTGACAAATACAGCCATAGTTGTAAAAGATTTGCGAAAAAAATCGATATTCATCTGAAATTAAAACAATAAAATATAGGGAACAACGTACAATCATGCGATTTTGATCGAAGATGACAAATACGTACAGGCATAGTTGCAAAAAAAATTCGGAACAAAAACATCGAAATCAATTTGAGAAGGCGTGACTTCGTGGAATGCCATAGTAATAAAAACATCGACTTTAGAAGGGGATCAACAACGGTCAAAATACGCATGAGGAACTCGAATCACAGTTTAAATCCCATTGCAGAGGATTGATGATTAAGAAGGCAAATGTGAAGGGGTAAGACGATTACGAAAGGGAAGCAAACTTCAGCCGAGTAGAATGGCGGGATTTCTCATTCGGCAAAAAGCGCTTCGGACGATATCAACAGGAAACTCTGAGGAAGACTAAAAAAGAAGAGTTTTGAAAAAAAACACGTAATCCATCGGAAATTTGAATGAGACACTAAATTGAATATCTTAATTTAAAGAGGAAAGAAATTCGATTAGAAGAATATCATTTACATTTTTCATGAGAATGATTAATTAATTGAATATTTAAAGTTCTCGTTGATCAACATAAAATTTCCTTCCTTCAGAAAAGAGTAGAAGGGATTACTCATATATAATGACAAAAATTGGCTTATATAAGATCAAAATTATTGTTTCATTTCATGCAAAAAAAACATACCCGCATCTTTTAAGAGCTTTAAGAGAGACATAATTTCAAAGCATCTAATTTAAAACGTCTAACGATGGTTCTTTTAGCGAGAGCATCTAAAGAAAATATTAAATAGAAAATAGAGATAATCAATCCAATAGCTCCAGCGAAATCATATGCTACAATTTCTACGGACTCGAAAAAATTGATGAGACAAAAGTAACGAAAACAAAATTGATTAAAATTTTTTTTTTTCATTAACTAGTTTCGAATAAAATGTATCGACGACGATCTTACGGTATATACACATAGTATTCTCCTTATTGATTTGTTCAGTCCATTCTTGAACGGTATCCTTAAAAAATCGCCTATTTAAAAAAGTTGATTTTATAAGTAAAGCTAAATATTTAAGAATAAACGAACAGTTTGAGCTTTTGTTAAAGATTAAGTTCACGATAATTTTTGTCGGAAGTAACGTCACCGCAATTTCTGGAGAGACACCAAGTGAAACTGGTTACGCCAATAGGACGAGTTACGCAGCATTTCCGGAACCGATAGAGCGTCACAAAGAAATCTCGGCGACCGATTCTAAAAGAACAGTTTCAAAGGAACGGGGGTGTGTCGTTGAGAGGGGGAAAGTGAATTGGATGTACCTGGATGAGAGCAATCAACTCGGGTCTCCCAGGAGATGGGGCTATTGACACTCGCGGATGCTCCTGACTCATGGACCTAATTTTAAATGGCCGTGCAGATGTGAAGGCCGTTTTTTTTTAAAAGGCTCAAAGAGGAGAGAGGATGATTCTTTTTTCCCTTAGGAGCGACGCCCAGACACACGTGTGACTTCGCCCAAGAGGACGCGTTAAAAGGCCGTAATGCGTAAAGTAGAGGAAAGCAAAGAGAGACATCGTGTGGGACGAGAGAACTAAGTCTTTACGATTTGTAATGGGACTCGAATCGTTACTTGCCGGAATGAATCGATTATGGCGATAAATCAGTTAACAATAAAAAGATATGTTCCGACATTGAGACAACGTTTAAATGTTTAAAAATTGAGCAAAAATAACGAAACAGAAAGCTTCTTCTCTGTCGTTATCGAAAACTACGACAAAGAAAATTTTAGCTCGAGTAATTTCTGACATTTTCAAATTCGTGGAAATAACAAAAATCGCTAGTCAAAACCATGTCAATTCGTTTCTCAGATTTCAACTTTTTTGATCAATATTCAGGGTCTATCCTTTCAACATTCTTCAACTAAAAAATACCAAAAAATGACCTTTGAAGATGTTGATAAATTGTACTCAGCACTTACAGTCGATCACATTCAGTTATTCTAAAATATAAAAAAAACTTTACGACAGAACCTAAAAAATTACAAGGCTAAAATTTGTAAAGACCACAGACGCACTTCTTTAATGGGTCGGAAGGTGCTTATCACTCCTTCATTCACTCAATCGCGCTAATGATGGGACATCCGAAAAAACAAATTTCCCTCTAATCGATGGCTCTGAAATAAGTTCCACTGACCCACTTGTCTTGCGTAACGCCTTTTATAGCAAATATGATTTTCGAAATTTTTAGGTAAATAAATGTTAAAGACGGAAAAGATTATTATTAACGACAAAAACGTCCGTTTAGAGTTTTTTTAATCGTCTGGAAACTTTATTGCCTATATAGACAAGATAAAATAACGAACGCAATAAATATAAGATTTTAATATTCATATCGCTCGCTTCATAAAAAAACTCAATATAAGAAGGTTTAGCTATTTTTCACACGAAAAAGAAGTCAAACTTTCTTTGGCATATAAATGTTATTTAATCGCTGGCAATTTGTTCATCACTCTACTTCCGTGGCACATCTCAGGGGCTTCATCACACACGATTATCACAATCAATGAACTGGAAAACAAGGCTACTTCGAAAGCGTGCAGCCTAATTTCATCGGTAGCATCAATGCATTACGTACTTAAAACGAATTTCACCCTCCAAAAGGATACCTTATAATTTCATTCTTAATTTAATTTCCAAAAAAATCCATAGTTTTACTTCTAAGAATAAACAGTTGCCAATAAATTTATCATCCTTTTCTATGAAGAATTGAGTTATGGATGAAAAATGTAAAAAAACATCGATATTTCATTTTGGAAAGCTATATTCGACATTTCTGGTAACTCTTACTTGAAACGGACATTTTAAACAACAACTTTAAACTTTTAAACAAGGAATTATACTCCACGCTATGGTAAAAATAAAGTAATTCTTGAAAATAAATCTCCCCAAACAAACTAATTAACTTCAGGATTTCAAAACGTACGACTTTATTTACAAACATTCCTTGACAGCACGGAAATTTAATATTCCATGGTAACCTACTGAATATTAACTATTCACTGCTCCTTTTCATTTCCATACTAGTTCCTGTAACCACACTAACGACCAACCTTCCTTTCCCAACTCACAAAAGGCATTCTTCACCGTAATGGCTATGATCGAGCGTTCGAAGAATGCAAGGCCAAACTGCGAGACACAAGTTTACATGCACTCGTAACCAAACGATGCCAAAACGGTGTGCAGCCAACCAGAATCTCTCAGATGGACGAATAAAAACACGTTTTTCTTTTGATTTTCGCAATACATACGATCGTATCTCAACGTTGGAGAAAATTAATCCCAACGATACAAATAATCGAGAATTCCCTAAAAATTATATTCCTTTAGCATGTTAACTTTTTGACGTAGAGTTTTCGGGTTCAAATATCGGCCGAAGAAAATATTTTATTCTCATGGTGTGGATGTTTGTGAACGTCCATTGTTGATTAATTACTTCATTGTAGCAGTAGCATTGTAGTAATTGTTAAATAAATAAATTGAATACATACATCATAATTAAATTTCGAATTCTAAAAGAAGAAAGACAAATAAACCTAATTTTCTGAATCGGAAGATAATGTGAAGAACTGGAGATACGAAAACGAAATTTAAAGATCTACTTTAACCCATTGGACTACATGATTTCACCTATCTTTCTTTTCCCGATGAAAATACGTTACTGAGACACGTGGTCGACAAGAAATTCACGAAAAAAACTTCATAAAGACGCCGAACGGAAAAAAAATAGAGTAAGAAGTGGAAATGAAGAAAGGCGGAACTGGAGCATTGCTCTTCCGAGGAGTCAAAACCACAACCACCGATTCACTGGGTCGGTACGTACACTGCGATTTTTATTTCGCTGTTGCGAAATGCTCTGGGTCGTGCCATTGCCTTTGGCAGGCACTGGAAGGAAAAAAAATCCGCTACCACTGCCAAAGTCTATTCGTATGTTTTTTATAGTTTCTTAAGCAAGGTTTTTAATTTAAACTAAACTGAGATTATGGAGGAAAACACTGCAAGGAATAACAAGATGGATAGTTCGACGAAATTCTTTACGACTCAGATGATTGAAATACAGAAATGAATAAATCATGGCAAAAAAGTAAATATTCGTTGACTTCATATTTCAAATTAAAAGAAGGCAAATCGTTAAAAGTAATCTATAAATTCGCCAGCTCTAGTCTCAAAACGTATGTTTGAATGATTAAATTCGTCCTACAGATCCAACTTATAAAAAATACGAACTAAGGAGTAAGCACTTAGATTAGTCGCTTATACCTGTAAATGAAGTAAAAAGCCCGCGACATTTACATGAGAGGAAGTTATTCACTTCCAATTCAGGAGGAGGGGATCAAAAGTAAAGCGATAATAAGTAAAGGGAAATGAATGCAGTAATAACCCAATTACTAATTACTTCAGAGGGGATACATTATTGACATACTTTATACCCACAACTTATGATATCATCCGAAAAAAATAAGGTCAGAAGACTTACAGAAATATGTCCTCACTCTGAAACCAGCCAAATAATCCCATTAATATGATGGGACGCCAGTATCAGAAGAGCATTACCTCACGGGAAATAGAAAACAGCCTCATCTTATAAGGGCGAAATAGCATTTACATTCCAGCTAATAGGCCTCCCAGCTATGGGAAATCCGTGCCAAATTTGAGAGAAAAAATAGACTTCTATTATAAGATTAAAGATGAACAACATCTTACCACAACCACGAAATAACATGAAAGATACACAATGTATTAACACTTACAACAGTAAACATTCATCTTCCTTCATTGGTGGTAATAAACTAAAGCAATGAACACAGTAAAAGTACGGAAAATGGGTATTACGATAAAGATAAGAGGTACGGGAAAGTAATAGTACACATTCGATTGTTAGAAGAGGAGGAAATACGACAACAAAAGACGTAATACTATTATTGGAAAAGAGGCAACAAGGCAACGTAATTTATAGCATGATAAATGAATAAAAGAGGCACGGAATTTTTTATACGACTAACCGTGAAAATTTCCACTTGGATTCAAGTATACTAAACATATTTCCATTAGCAAGTGTTAAAAAGTGATGAATCACGACAGAAAATCCAACATTACTCATTTGGGCTGTAATCAATTCAGCACGCACTTATCAACTGAATCTAAATTTCTGTACAAAAAAGTACGGGCAAAAGAGTAAAAAATGCCAAAGGAAATAAAAAACCAGATAGAACGAATTGCGCTCAGGAGAAATGGCATTTCGGTAGAAAATTAACTTCTTTCTAAGAAAATGGACTCAACAAGAACGGAACAAGGAAAGTCTACGTAAATCCCATTTCCGGGTAAAAGACGATGAACTGGATGAAAAGAAATGTGATTCACAGCGATGCAAACTCGTGGATAGAAATAAAAAAAAAAATATCTTCAATGATAAAACGGGAATACTAAAAAATATTCCGTATCGTGAACACCGAATATCGATACCGAAATGTAAGGAAAACCAATGAGGAAGCCTTTGAAGTAATTTACGACAAAAAATCTTGGAATAAAGAGTGCTGCAACGATATATTAAAGTCAGCAGGTTTACTTCAACAATAATGCAACAGCCGATGGTTCAGGCAACGAAAAATGATTTAAACTATCGCTTTGCAATGCTGACACATTAAACAGCCAGATAGACATACATTTCTTTACTCCGATTAAAACTGTAAACGACATATTCGAGAAGATCATAAATACAATGGATATCAAATTTTTATTAATAAATCAGCTGTTAAACTGATATACAGTATAGCGCTGAAAACTGACTCTGAAATAAAATCACCTGATCAGCATAAACCATTTCCTTTATTTTCATTTTCTAAACAGCGAACACAAGCTGAATAATTAGCTGACATTAAGTGCAAATGGAAATGCAAAATCAACAGCGTTTCTAACTCGGATTTCGCGAAGCAAACAGTTCATTTATGCAGCATTAACAAATATAGACTTCGTGTTTAGTAATCAATTAGACATTGAAAAAACTTACAGTAAGTCCACCGACATGAACAAAAACGGCCAGATGAATATTTCACGTAAATAAACAATCCACTCATTTCATCAACACATTTAAAATATCTATTCTTTTATGTAGGTGATACAAAGAAAATAAGAGACATTTTCTTAGAATATTCATAAAGTATACATACAAAATTCCACAACACGTAAAATTCTCCAAATATAGTAAACATTTTGAAGCAATTAGGAATAAATTAGCAAAGGGACATCCAATAGAACACAGGTAACCACTCAATCCATACATTTCTCAAATCGAAGAGACGCCTTCCAAATGACGCAGGGACTCCAAAATAACCGAAGGGAAATTTTCGTTACCTTGACGACCGAATCCCTAATTGGTAACCTTGGTCGTGGGAAATGTCCCCAAATGAGGGGACGTACAACACTCGGTCAACGACTCATCTGAGGATAATGCGTAAACAGAACGATTTCGATCGAAAGGAGCAACATATGGTGGTGCACGGTGCGTGATGGCCTAAGTGGAAAATGAGGGGAAACGCCCCCTTTCGCAACATCCGCCTAAACCTGATGCCGATCGCCAGGTCCTCATTGGCGCCATGCCAACGACACAGCCGGTAACTCTCAGCGCCTTCCATGTTCATTTAAAGTTCTCTTCTCCCACGCTATCCACCCCGGGTGAAAAAAGGGGGTTCCATCCTAGAAAAGCGCCTCTTCTACTCAGGTGATTCGTTTAATAAACATCGCCAGGATTTCGTAGTATATGAGATCCTGGCTCAGTAACTAAGCAACAGAATCCTGACATACGTCTAAATAAGGAATTTTATCATTCTGAATGAACAGTGGTTATCGATTCGATAGGGGAGATAGATATACGCGAAATTCAACTTATTTAGCTCTTAGGGATGATAGAGATATTTAAGAATAAACGTAAACTCTGTGGAATTAAATATTTCAACGTAACCATCCCTAATATATCATTGTAGAAACTATGTATTGATGCAACAGAGAGAGTGATAATGTCAATACAAAGCGACATAGATAAGCAGCTGTTGTATAGATACGAACTGTTAAAACGATTTCCGGATAGGTTTTCCGAGCAATAAATCATTATCGTTGACGAATCATAAATGTTGTCCGAAAGCAAACATTTCGTACGTATGGACGGAAAAGGCAGTTGAGGGATGAATTAGATATGATCGATTACGGATGGCTTTACGTTGTGGAAAAGATTCACTTTAATTTGAGAAAGTTCTAATATAAATGTAATGTTTGCTGTAGCCTCGATAGGCTGAACTCAATAATGCTGTTTCCACTGATGCCCAGCACGTCTAAATATCATTCAGAGAATATTCCCATTTCATATAGAAAGATTTTCCAAAAATACTCGCATATATGTATGCAATACTCTACATATACTCTGCTCTTCATAAATCGGGCTATATATAACGGAGAGAAGCAAGGTCACTGCACAACTTGAAGAAAATCGAAGCAGAATGAGGAATTCGTACGACAAAGCTTTCGTTCTCTTTTCCGTGAATGAGATGTTTTCCCCTTTTATTCACGTTTAAAAATGTCCTCAATCACGCCAAAAGATGTATCTTATCAGCTACCTGATAGCGTGATTGAATCTAGATAAACCTTTTGTCATTAAACCAAATAATCTTTCAAGAGGAAAAGTGCAATCAAAATTATAAGTCGAACAATAATAATACAATGCTATCATTAACAATGCACCTCAGTATACGAAGAATTACAGGAAATTTTTTCCATACAGAATTCAAATTTTCACATCATAAAGGAGGAAAATCTGAGGAAAACAGCGTACATCTTCTGTCATTTATCTTATCACTGCGAGAACCAATCGTATTATTTTGAATGATTCACTCGGAAATGCAGAAGGTTTGATAATAAAAAAACCCCTCTCCCAGAAAGAATTCCTCCTGGTCCAGTTTGATTTCAAAAAAAGATGTTCGATTACCAATAATCTCGTAAATGGTGATTTTGTTCAAAAGAAAAAATTTCATTGAGATTAGAAATTGATAAAAATTGATGATAAAAATATTGAGAAGGTTTTGACTGACAAATGTTCGCAAGAGAAGAATTAAAAAAAACCAAATGACTACATAACCCAAAACGATTGCGTCAATTGAGATTGTTTTATTTTTATTTTTGTACCACTTAAATCATTTTCAGAACTAATGACCTCATTCCTAATAGATATCAATTAATTCGACAGATATTATCCAAATGATTGAACAAATAACAATTTCATCGAATCCTCTCCACGAGATTAAACCTCATCCGGAAACGAATGCAGAAATATTTCGATGGAGAAATTGGATTTCTAATTAATTTCCTGATATCCGGGGATCGGAAAGAGTTTTGGATGTAATCCATCGCAAACGAATCCACATCAATCAGCTCCCCTTGTATAACCGAATGTACGAATCAAATTCGCAGAGGGATCTCTCTAATTTCCTTCCTTTGTTGAGGGACCCTCTCGTTCTAGTGAGGGCACCCAACGATTTTAACCTCCACACCGAAGTTAGCACATAAAATGGAACTTCGCAACACAGCAAATTATTCGCTCGCTTACGGAATAATACGGAATAAGATAAATGCTTAGCCTAAGTTCTTTTTGACTAAATCGTGATTGAACTCATTAGAATAATACCATAAAGAAACGAGATAACGAGAGAAATGAACGTAAAATTACGAATTATTTGGTCTCTTAGTCCACATCTGCTACGTCACAGGAATGGGATGGCATGATTGATTTTGGCTGAGCGATACAAGAGACTAAGTATTAATTTATTGGAAATTTAATTTAAATTTCAAGGATGATTTTTATTATTTATATTATTATTCATATTATTTTATGACTTTAATTTAGACTTTGTTCCTTTAAAATAATCTACATCCGCTGCAGAGGAGAGATTAAACTGTATCTATCTTAATCTCAGATATTGGTAGTGTCAACGGGAATAAACGAATGGATTCCAATTTACAATAAATGATTTTACAGCTAATCCTCATTTGATACACATCTATTATTTACAGCGAACCAAGAAGTTATTTCGTTCCATCAACGACTAATAGAACACAGGTATGGAAACGCTATGCGACTTAACGAAACAAATTCCAAAAAAGCGCTCCAATAAATGAGCTCCACATCTCAGGAATCTAATATTGTACGTACATAATACAAGTGCAGAGGGAGCTTGATTGCATCCAAACACTGCCTCGAAAAGCTCCTGCTACGCAAATTGTTCGGCGAGGGAAAAAAAAGAGGAATATTCTAAAGCCCTTCAATTAACCTTCCAGCATAGTCCACCTCCGCACGCGTAAATATTCAATTCCTAATTTGCTCTGGCGTCATAGGCAATAGGACAGGCGAGTGCTCTTTTGTTGGGGGGAAATGGCGCGAGAACCAAATTACTCGGACACAGAAATCGATGATTCATTTTGGAAGTCTGGATTACCGAAGGGGGGAGTATGGATAGGACGAGTTCAATACAAAGGCTCGCGGAGGGAAGAAATAGACGTGGGTGAAGAGAGAGAATATGAAGGAGAAGCGATTTTTTGAGGTTTTTCTCATTTCACCCCACATTTACGTTTACGCACGGGCTGACGAAGGGACGTGTTCGCCCGTTGGATTCACCGTTTTTCACGGGTGACTATATACGGAGAGCCCACAGAATACCTTAGAGCTTTCGTGACATTTTTGGCTCTTCTACGACACAAAGAATGATTTCGTTTACTAATATATTACGTGATTTACTTGCATGATTGAATCGACTGGATATTATAAAGGTCGGGAAAAGTTAATTACGGTTAAATCGTTAAGTTACCAATAGTTCAACCAAATAGAAGGGTGAGAATCTAAAAAAAATCTAAAATTTTTGCGAGATAAATTTCATCGAGGAAAAATTTCGAGCACAATCCTTTTCGGGATATAAAAATTGATAATTATATAAATTAATGGTTCAATTTAAAATACTTAGAGATATATGCTGATTGTTTATCATAATGTTATGTAAGGTGATAGCGACACTAAAATACATATTAATAGTATTTGTAAAAATAATATCATCGTGAATTACGGAGTAATCGATTACAAAATGGTTAAAAAAAGATTTTCAAAGATTAAAACCTTTCATGACTCTAAAATACGAATAGAGATAAATGCTAATATTTCCAACATAAACTAAGAACTTGGGGTAAGTATAAGTAACCAGTAAATCCAAAAAAGAGGACGTAGGAAAATAGGAAATCGAGGACGAAAAAGTAATATAACCCATACAATTAGCATTCTCTACATACAAGTACAAGTTTCAACGAACATCCTCTGATAAGGAATCCAGAAGAAAAATAGGTCAGAGGACCTTCACGAGTAATTTACGATTCTGATGAAGTTGTAATTGAAGGAAAAGAGGGGTTGAAAATCGGGCGTTAAGTGGAAGAGACCGATTGAAGGGGGTTATTCGCGGGAGAGTTATCAAACTCTACGGAAATGGAAAACTCGCAATGTTTACTCTGAGGAGTAATTCACAGTTCGCACTCCCTCATCCGGGGTGTGTAACCAACACCCCCAGGTATTTGGGGTGTTCTACGATCGAAGAAGTCGCATTAGGAATTAAATCTGTTGCACGTCATGACGCATCCCGATTACGTATACTTAGATAGAAAAGAGAAGATCGTTATTGACACTTATACATAGCAACGGAAAAAATTAGGTCGATGAATGCATGAAAGACATACAATTTTAAGAGAATCCAAGGCATTCGTAACATTATATCAGATAGATTTGAAGAACTATTCTGTCGTTTGTAACATTCATTCATAGTTATTACGTAAGTCAAGAGGAAGAATATCCTAATTATAACGATCTAAAAAATAATTAAATCAAACATTAATCATAATACACGAATAAATAAGTGGGATAGCAACAAATGGTTACAGTCATTCATCAAATTGTGCAGCACGATATCCAAAATTAAATTTAAGCAGACAAACATATTTAAGAGACCGTCTCGGTCAAAAAAGATCATTTGTTACTGTTTAAGATGGCAGTCACGACCAAGAGGACGCCTTGTATTACATCTAATTTAAAAAGATCCTCCACACTGACGATATCCAATATAAGTCTTCAAAATGCCATTCGCGGATCATCTATACACAAAAGCGCGCGTCATCATCTATGGCTTCAGAGAGCGAAACAATTTCCTATTCGACTGCTCAAAGACGTGAAGTGTCGCGACTCGGTAGAGCATCTGTCATCCCAACAACACGAAGCCGTACCAAAGCATAAATTACCAAAGAAATGCTGTTCAAAGACCTTCGGGATTTCGGGCCCTCTGCAGCTTTGGGAGCCGATCCCCGATTAAAAGAGGGACCCCTCTCTTCATAAGCTATTCGAAGACGGTACGGCTCACATACAAATGCCACTGTATGTTAAAAAGGAGACAGCCTAGTCGAACAGGTATTCAAATCACGGTCTTACAAGAGGAAGGATAGGGGAGCTCCACCCACTGTAAATATCCACCCACGTCGTCTGAGAGGTGAAAGGAAAAGGTATGGGAGAAAAAGCGAAATAGTAACACAAGACAAGCAAAGGATAGAAGAAGATCGTTTTTCAATAGCTTATGATGATAAATAACCGCTAATAAACTAATACGTAATCTATCAACAAAAAATGAAATTATAGAGAAGGCTGACTTTGATAGATTACATAATACGTAAACTTATATTGAAAATGAATTAACGAATGATGCAAAAATAGTTGGTTTTCATTTTCTTTCTACTTATAGTGCGTAGCGGGAACAAACATTTTTCGTCTTTAATATTTTATAAAATTAAAGTTGGACTATTGAAGGATTCAGTCATCTTTACGTAGTGTATTAGGAACGCAACTTTGGTGGCCAGAAGGTACAACGAATTTTTATTGTTGAACAGGTGTTTAAACCTGGGGAGACGAGTAATTAAAAATAAGTTATCGCTTTTTTAATACAAAATTAAAACAGAGTTAGTATAGAGATTAGTAGAAAAGAATCGTATTTATAAGGTTGACTAATTCTATAATAACCGATCAACAGAAGTAAATTTCTTAGTAACTTTCGATATTATTTATTTAAGTTTTTTTTACTTGAAAGTTGATATCAGACATCACTATTTAGGGACATAATTCAATGATGACCGAATGAAACACTCAAAATCCAAGTCTTCGATTCCCAATTTCCATTGTAGCGGCTGTTTTAGCGACAAAGATTACCTAGGGAGAGGAAAGACACGAGACTTGCAAAAGAAGAAAATGAGCCGAAAGAGTAGAAATCAAATATCGAGAGAAATGATTAAAAATAAGGAGGGAAATGGAGGGAAGGGTTCATCGGAAGGGAGGGAGGCGGGGGTGTCGAAGAGAGAGAGAGCCGTAGGAAAGAGGGAAGGGACAGCAGGAAATAAGTCAATTTCACGCGAAAGGAGAGGTGGGGGCGTACGATGATATTGTATAGGTAAGTGAAAGGAATTGTTTTGGAGGGAAACTCCTTTCACGAAGGCGCACAATTCACATGCGAGTAGGAGGGACCAGGAGAGGGTCAAAACGAAGCGACTATGAACCGTGAGGGGGCAAAATAATTACTTGGAGGGCCTCTGAGAGAGAGACTTGTTTTCTTTAGAATTATCTTTCGTAGGGCCCCGTCTCTCCGAGTAACCTTCGCTTTAATGGAGACTAAGCGAAACTGAATTAAAAAGGGTCTTTCTCCAGATGAAAGCAGATTAAGGGACTTCCTTCGTATTCCTAATTATACAAAGTATGTTATTTAATACGAAGTATTTCAAAATAATGTGTCGTATTTAGAGTTATATTTTCGCTTTATAAGCCAAAATATTTCCGATAAACTTTCAGTCAAGTAGAACAAACTAAGTCCATCGAAGCTACTTAAGGTGCCTAGAGGATCCCCCTGCCAAACGCTGAAAAGCAGCTTGCAGGGTAAATATGTAGATGATGATGATTGTTTAGAATGGCAATTCACACAATATTTCTCAAACGTTTATAAATAAAACAATGAATGAACCTTATAACGACACTGGACGCATAATTGATAATTCTTAGTTCAGGAGTGAGCGGTATACAAAGCTCTATAGCAACAGTTTTAAAATTTCGTACTCCAAGTAAATAATTTAACATCGTTAAAAGGTGTGAGATAGTAACGAAGCGTTTCATTCACTAATTGACAGCATGTAAACGCAGATAAGCAATCGAGTCTCTTATTCCGCTGCAGTAGTAGAAAAATAAAGTAAAACAGGTGACTCTATGACACTTGCTTTGAGTCCAAAAGCTAGCAGCACGTGGGCGGGCGATTGCATCTCCACCCACGCGGAGATGCAATGAAAGAATAAAGGGGACGTTTAAGGAGGGCGGAGTGCTATTAGCGGAGAGCATTAGGGAGGGACGAGATACTGCGATAAGGGTACAAGGATGAATTATGGCTGATAAAAAGATGCGGGAGGGGGAAAAAGAGAGATAAGAGAAACTTGTGAAATTTGGGATGCCGGCGAGGAGAGAAAAAAAGAACTCGCCTTAGGCTGTGGGACGAATTTTGGACACTCGGACACTCGTTTTACATGAAAACGTTGAAGAAAAGAAAAAGTGGAACCCAAAAGATTATTCACGAATTTCGAATGTAGAGTCCATGAAAAATCTAAAAAAATATAGAATTCTTTTAGTAGGTTGGAGAGGAAGTATTATCAATGCATTCCATTCTACTGTCTGCCACTGCATTACCAACTACTTCTTCAGTAAAAAGTATTTTATTATAATGCAAAGAAAGAAATCTAAAGTTTTGAAACCGAATAATTACAGGTTCAGTGAGATATTATAAGTATAATGGTTACCAACTACATCAATTGCACAAATAAGATCATTAAAATGATACTAATTTTTGCGGCACATATATAAAACAACGATTACTGTGAAATAAAGCTCTATTTTATGGTTTCATTCATCCTTGGTCGTTTCTTTGAACGAAAAATATCCCAAAGGGTAGAAGCGATTCTCAGAAAAAACTCTTGGAAAACTTAAGTAAGGGCTTTGAAACTGATATTTATGAATACTTATATGCAGTTGAAAAAGGTTTACATACATTACGTCTGGTTTTTATGTATTTTGCTTCAAGATAGAGGGTAGGCATCTTCCGAAAAACAAAACTTCCAATTTAATATAAAATAAGGAATAATCTCCGTTTCAAAGAAGTCGTACAACTCATACAAATAATATCTAATCTTCAAATGGCAAAAAGGAGAACATGTGTAAAACAAGAATTTTTATCGAGTAAAATCAGAAAATTAAAGCAAAGATCGAGTCTTTCGAGAGACTTTGGCATACATTTACAGGTCAACTCTTTCCTAGCTTCTTTTTTTACCAGCATTATGATAAATAAGAGAAAAACAACATAGATTCCGTTAGAGAATAAGAGGCCTAATCTCTTACCAAGTAGAATTACAATGTGACAAAATAGTTCAAAATTATAAAGAATATACACCAATTACAACACCGCTTACACATAGATCGATTCTTTCCCACTCTTAAGCTTACAGCGAGATAAAAAGAGGACCACAAAATCCAGACAAATAAGAAAAGAATAATTAACGAAATGATAAAAATCGACATCGTCATGGTGACCACATTCACGGCTCTCCCGTGCCCACAAGGACAAAATCTCAGCAAGAGAATGTTATGCAAATGACTCCAAATATTAAGAGGATTCGATTTCTGCAGTAGGAGAAAAAATTTCGTGGTGACTCGAAACCTCTTTTGAAAAAAATTCTGCAGCAAAAGAAGATTACGAGAACGTTAGGATGGCATGTTAACAGAAGAAGATGGGTTTTTTTTAAGCCGACCGGATTTTCCCATTGCGTCTCCAACACCTTTCCCAGCGCTCCATCGATTCCTCGGGTACAACCACAGGGCATTCGGCTGATTCAAAATTGATGAATGCCATTTCCCGAATGCACAATACGTGCCGATACACACAGTAACGATCGAAGGATACAAACCCCCGGTTCCAGACATCTGAAGGGTGGACTCAGTCACGAAGGAGAAATACGAAGCTTCCATTCGAATAGCAACGACACACAGTTATTTCCTCCATTCCGAGGGGCTTTCGGATACACTTTTTCGATATACATTGTACGGAATAGTAAAATTTCCAATACAGAGGAAATTCTTCTTGTATTTGAATATCAACTGTAAGAGTATTCTGGATATCGACCCTATGCCAATTTAATCAATGAATTAATGATTGTAAGACAATGGATTTTCGGTAATCGCTAAGACGTCTGACTTGATAATGGGTGCATGTGATAACGAGGACCAAAAAAACGACAAATATTAAAAGAACAATAATTTCCTTTCCCTCGTAAAAAGGTCAATATTTTATTCATTCAGCCAGACAATTAAGGAAGTGATATTTAATTAGGAAGCCATTTAAATGTCCCAATAAGAATCATGGATGGAAATGAGAATGATTTGCTTCTTAAATGACAAAATATGAAACGGATTTCATGGTTTGTAAATAAGTTCAGATATCTAAGGTAACTATGGTGAAGAGTGGTTGGAATAGGACGGAGTTTAGATGATTTGTGAGGAAGCTGATCAATGAAAGAATCACCTAGGAGAAACTAGATTAAGTGGCTTGAATCATTGGAAAAACCATCTTTAATTCAAACGAAATAAGATATTTGTTTGCAAATCTTGCGTAAAATTACACGCGGGTAAAAGAAGCCATTTCGAACTCGTGAATGGTAAGCCTTGGAAAAACTCTCAGGTGATACCGTAGAAGGAGCAACACACCCCGAAGATCCCTTCACCAGGAGACCACCGTTGTCCTCCCCTCGCCATTTACTGCCGTTATGACCTTCCATGGCTGGTCAGGTACACGTCATCCGTTGCAACCCAGACAGTCATCGGCCACGGGCGCGATGGCAATTCATCCCATGAGTCAATTGCGTCTGAATCACGACCGTCCTTCCGGTGAACCCTCATGACACACTACGGAGTCAACATCCCGTTTCTTCGACGACCTTTTCTCCTACGTTTACACTTCTCACCGGGAGTAGGGTTTTTAGAGTAGGTGATTTTACACTCACGAATTATCACAAAGTTCCATCGATTAAGAAAAATAGGAGTTAATTTAGCAAACATATAAGTGAAGCTATTTTTAAGTATTAAATTTCGAACTGTAAATTATACAGAAAAAACGGAGTGAATTCACGGAATACAAAATAGAATAAGCAAGAAGGAAATGTCAACCGTGGTGATCGAGGAAAATCGAGAAAAAATTGAAAAAAGCGAAAATAAACTGGAAAAATATATCGCTCACATTTATCGTAAGATCTGAGAATTTATTTACGAATGTTTCGGGATGGGGTGGGGGGAATTAGATTCTTAGCGAATTCTACATTTCTATTGCTCCCACCTCCAAAACAAAAACTAAAAATGTTTACCGTCCGTTATCTTTTGCTTCGAGTTTCGGTCGGAGCCACGGATTATTTATATTTATAAATAATTACAGTACGAAAAGGAATTCCTGAGGGCCGTATAAGAACCAGTGTTACAGGAAAATGCGTAAACTCAACAATCGCTCTATAAAACACGAATATGCTCATTTTAAGCACTGCATTCACAGTACATCGATATATCGTTATTTTAAAAGACGTCGCAAATACGACATAATATTGATACGTAGAATGAGGTCATTATGACCTGTTTCTTCTTCGATTCATTGCAATTTATGATTATCTTGATGAAAACTAAAACTTTGACCGTACAAACGCAATCCAATGAGATAACCGTGGTCGAGGTAGAGAGAGAGAGGGGGGGATAACAAGTTGGTCGACAGCGTCTGTGAATCAGCCGTCATACGGAAGCATCAAAACGCGGTCTGGAACTGTCCATATTCTGGCACTGGTTGTTATTCCACGAGAGCTCAGTGAGGAGGTTGCGCTTCTCGAAGGGAATCGGAAATACCTCTTATAATGATAAGAAACGCTAAAAACGAATATAATTCGAAAGAAAACGTCTTGGAGAAACGTTCAGATGGTTTATCGTGAACTTTTTACCTCAGGATTCCGAAAATAGACTCCTATTCACGTTAACCGCAGCGATGACTGGATGTTAACTAAAAGAAGCCTTTACGTGATGCGGTGAACATTAAAACTTTAATCTATAGCGATCCAGGAAAAGATCCCGGGGTGAAGGTATTTGATGGCAAACGATAAAATAAGTCGTAAAATTTATAAGACGACTTGCTCCCTCACTTTTCTAAGCACCTCCACGTGTTTTGAACAAGTATGGCTCTATCGAGCACGGCGAATGGGTATACCCATTAAAACACGAATAAACCTTGCGATATACCAAACAGCACGTTCTAGAACATTATTCAAAGCAATGGTATAAAATGATAGTTTAAGCTGTTTACGAAAACGGAGGAGTAGATATCCTAGGTATTAATAATACCTTAACTACTAATGATAACTACTTTCTGATTCTTCAATAATATAGAAGGCTCGTGGGAGCAATATTACTCAAACTAAATTCAAATAAACAATATGATACGTTTAATTTGAAATCAAACTTTATATTTAAGAATTATAGGATGCAGAAATAATGATTTGACTCCGACTATTTGTTAATATCAACTCTGACAAATAAGATATCGACTAAAACATTTTACAGCATTAATAATCGCAATTTTTAAATACCTGGAAGGCTCCACTAAGGATCGATACCACGAGGTTTACCAACAGTTCAAATGAATCAATTTCAATAAATAAGATCATCGAAATCCGAAAATCTCACCAAATTCGTTCTTCAAATGAGATGAAAAATTTTTTCTATGCACCCACAAGCAACAAAGCTTATTCGCACACGTCAAACCGTTCTCAACCTGAAATGAAATCAGCCTATTATTGAGATGGACGACCCTGAAAAGTGAAAGGTTAAGGACATTGCTCAAATGTGACATTTTGAGTAGGAAAATTGCCTTCTAGCCGAATAGATGCTCAATTCAGAGGCGAACTGACATCAACAAAACTAGGACATATTGCTCTGGAAGCGAAATTGCTTCGAATCGTAAGATGTGGCCCATTTGCGGTACATTGAAAAAAAAAAAAATCGTAAGGGAAAGGAGAAATTATTTCAACGTCAAAAGAAAAAAACACCCGACATTGAATTCCCAGAGATAAATAATCATCCCGAGTGTTATTCTGGGAAAGATGACACACACAGCGATCCACACACAATCGCTTAATCAAGTATGAAAAGAAACGAGAAACGATTTCCCAAGTTTTGATGAAGACATTCAGGGTGAAATTCGGATCGAGTTAACGACTGAAACTTGGGATTATCTTGCTCCGGATGTCTGCTAATATGGGTCGATCGATGAAAAGGGTTGGTGTAATCTGGTACGAAATCCGATGCTACCACCTCTCACTTGCGACACATAAGTGGGAATTTATCGAGCGAGCGGGATATACTCAACCCCTCCACACACACTGACCTTTTCGCGTAGAAGAGAAAATATAGCGGAAACTTAGATCGATTCCGTTCGCTGCGAAAAAGTGCAGGGCAAATGTTTCTCAATCAGCTCGACTACTATAGAGAACGGATTTCATCAGGTGCCCTATGTAGTAAGTAACCGACCTAACCTTATTGGTTAGCGGTGCGCCGGTTCGTCTAATGTATCTCATGGGCTGAATTGGTTTGCAGAACGTCTGGTTGCAGGCAATAGCTTTGTTTTCCACGGCATAAAGGACACTGAACCTCGAAGGGGTCGAATCTTTCGATAAAAATGGTTTATCAGATTACGGACTTCTCTTCTTCGGTGGCTGTCATTGGATGAATTGAAGGGGGCAGTTGAAAGGAGATGGACTGATTTAGTCCGCCGTCTGTAAAAAGATTTGTACGCTGGTAGAAAACCAATAAGCGAGAAGTTAAACAAGTAACACAGAGAGGAATTAAATTAAGTAAAATTTATTCTGTTGAAGTAAGTTCGTCTTTTCACAATATAATGTTAAGTAAATTGCAGAGGTTGAGACAAATGGAAGCTAACTAAACGGAACAAAATAAAGTGTTGCCCATAGCGACAGAAGAAATCTAGCAGTTTACTCTTAAAAGATATTTAAAAGTTAAAAAAAAATATTAGGAAAAAACACGAACAAATATACGTATCGTATCGTATCAATAATACAATAAAATTAAAGATAATAAAATTCATAAAATTAAACGTTTGAACTAATCTTTCGAAAGATTTATTTACAAGAGCGACCCTTTCTACAGACTAATGTAAACTATGAGCAGAAAATCCCATTCAGACTATTTAAGAATAGATTTACTCAATGAACTTCAAATACGTAACTATCCGAGTCGTCTTCAAACATTACCTCAAGACAATCTTCCTTTTAATTAATTCATGTTACACGAACGACACAAACGTTTCGCAGATTGAAACGTGATTTGCATTAAAGATCGTCTTAAGCTGTTACGTAAAGATATCGGGTTCAATGTTTCACATCCGGATGCGAACTCGAAACGGGATATCTCGTGCAGCATCCAGAAATGGGAGAGGCGTAGCATAGGCTCCTGTTTTGTGCATTACACACTCGTACACCGATTCCTGAGCTGAGTATCAAAAGGGAGCGCAAAAGAAACCGCCTGACCGAGTTTTCCTCAAAGGGCCTCCAAGCACCGAGAGACATAGTCAATAAAAAAAGAACGCTCCACCGAAGACACTCCCCCGCACTGGATGGAGCAAGACTTTTCCGCCAACATGCCAATCAAAAAGGGAACACGAAGAAGGAGATCCGCCCGCAAACGTATTAATCGTCAAACTCTCCTACGCAAACATTTATAATCCGTGTTCGAACAACCTACATTTATATACAGTAATAGAAAACCAAGTGAAGCAATAAACATAAAGGGAAGCAGTAAAAAGAGTTTAACTCGCGTCTTCTTATAACTACTTCATCTTAGAAAGTTCGCGAAAATAAATGTCTAAAAAAACAATCTTTTAACAGTACTGCAAAATGTCACGTAAACCGAGGTTTTGTTACGTAACTGAAATAAACGCAGCATTTTATTATAATGCATATTCTTTTCTTATATATTCGAATAGTTTTTAACTTATTTAAAAAGTTTAATCGATATCAAGAACGAAAATAATAACATTACATGAAAATTCCAAAAATAAATGTTCGCGCAATCGTACAACTAAACAGTTGATGGAGAATTGGTCGATAGGTTACGTATCTATCTAAAGGATAGACTCGTAGAACATCAAGGACTAAATACACAATATCAACTGTCCTAATGCTGTAAAACACCGAGTTTAAAAGCCTCAATGTTTCATGTAAATTATTAGAAGTGAGAGAACTTTTCCTTCCAGTGCAGCACAAATACTACTCCATCTCTAACGCAAATGAAATAATTAAAGAGCGATCATTACGAAAAATAAACGAACCACTACGTATTGGAGTAATTATTTACTATTCAAATACAAGGAGATAGATACAAAAATCAACTGTTTCAAAAAATCCATAAAAAGTATTTTACTTAAGATAACTGGGTTGAACTAAATGGAACGACAATGATAACGGAAGATTAAGATGTTACGGACGCTATTAAGGCTGAGGATAAGCTCTTGTTTCTCAGCGTCGCCATGTTTCCTATGGCTTCGGGAACAGTTGCCATAATCAGATGGTTAACGCAAGAGCAAGCAAGTAACGAGGTGAAATACCATGGGGATGATTTGATCCGATCGGAGGAGTACAGCAACCGGTAGCAGTCGCGGGATGGGGAGAAACGCTCCTTGGGAACGGAAGTTTAACATGGTGAGATACTCAGAAGCACTAACGGTCCAGTGCAGAAGATAGAGCAAGGAGCAGAAAGAAGGAGAAATTAGATAATAAAAGGAAGGAAATAGGTAACAAAATTTGGTAGTAACAGTTAAACAAAATCACAAAAAATAGATTTGGACGGCATTGAAGACTTTGAATGACATCATGGTTAAGTTTCATCTCAGTAGTTAATGCTATCAGACGCAATTGCAATCATCAATGGACAGCTCTGAAAGCTGACTACATTTCTACTACGGAGTTTCTGAATCTTACCAAACGAAAGGATCCTCAAAAACGGTATTTATAACGCAACAGTCTCATAGCATTTGAATTAAAATTAAATAATGGATTTATTATGATACGACGATTATACATATCGAAGGAAATTTTTCCATAAGCTTTACGATTAAATGATAACTGAGGATTAAAAAACATCTAAAACTAAAATACATATTGATTCAGGTGATAAATACGTTAGCTCAGAATTGAAACCGCAATCTAGAATCAAGCAAACACCCCAGTCGGAGCTACGTAAATAAACGCTCTTTGTACACGACGGATAGGCAAAGAGTTCATCATTGGAACGCCCGCTATTTGCAAGAGCACATACGCTTGGCTCACAAGTACTTTCTCCTCCACCCATTTATATGGAAAGATATTCAAAGGGCTGCATTCGTACTTCGATTTTGCATCGACGCGTGTGCTGCTCCTAAAAAGGGTAGCGCTGTCGGAGAAAAATATGAAGAGCATAATAAATGGTTGAACCACGACCACGTTGAGAAGTGAGAGGATGGAAGAACAGTCCTTCGGCAGAATACGGTAAATCCAAGGCGAACTTTCAGTGATTAAACAGAAGGTTATCGCGCATTCATACACAAACATACAACGGAAATACCTCAAAGAGATTATAATGCGTTCTCGGGAATAAAAACTTTTACGTGGATAAAGGCCTGAATACAGATTAAATACCACATATTCGAGTTATAAATGAAATTAATCACTTACCGCTTCAATGCTTCAAAAAGTGCGGGTGATACAAAAATTCTTTCCGTGCTTAGCAACGGGGGAATTGGTCGTCGAAGTAATTGTTTACGGCCGTTCCCATGGCAGATAAAAAAATAATGGAATCGCACACGAGGGCTTGCGAATCAATCAGCGTACTTTTTTTCGAATGCTCACGGAAAAATTGCCATCGCTCACGCAACGGATCGAAGGCTGCAAACGAACAGTGCATCGCACCACGTGACCTAGTTCTAATTCTAATGCGATTGATGGTGTGGAATCATCGCTGAAAGAGGAAAAACACGGGAAGGATCGATGCGTTTTATTTCGTCGGTGGTATTACTCCGAGCATCCGCCATAAATTGTAAAACTTCCTCCGTGAACGATGAAAAGGCACGGTGAGGAATTTAATTCCGTAAAGTTTCTGATTGGATTCACACGAATTGGAACGGCAGTATGAATGAGATGCATTGTGAGCTTTACAAGACCACTTACAAATATTATTTAATCAGATTTTTAGACGACGAAAAATTACGGTAAAGTGCATAAAAAGAAACACTCATTAATATGGATAGCAAAATAAATGCTAGGAAACAAAAGAAAAACTAAAAAGTTGAGAATCTTTAAAATATATGAAGGAGATTAGAAACTGCGATTAATCGATAAATCTCGAGACAGTGGGTTCGAAGATGAATAATCAATTCATATTATGCAACTTTCCTGCTATTTTGGCCTCAAAACGCGAGATAACATTTGCTAAGACAAATCGTTAGAAGAACTAATTCTTTTCACGAATGAAATATGACAACAACAAATTAGAAGAATCCGGTATTTATCCCCCCTGCCACACACCGAAAGAAGACTTGTAAGATACTGATGTGGATGTGATTATCATGAATATCACCGAGAATTTTTCCTATTATAATAAAACCAGCAACTAGAATATAAAATGAGAGAGATATGTAAGTATTCCATTTTGCAACTGCTCTTTTAACGCACCAACACTAATTTACCGTCTCAGAGAGTATAAGAATAGAATCAAAAAGCATTTACATCGAGATCTAAAAGCTTCTCAAAAAGTCTTTTCTTTCCGTAAGTAGAGCAAGGATTTTATCACGAAAAAGGTAGAAACTAGAGTATATTCCAGATCTATTTGACCCAAAATTGGGTCACGACCTGCAGGTCAGGAGCCCCTGCAAATCCCGGAGATGAGGGAGGCGACCTATATCTTTCAACTCCAACAGCTGTTTCCAGCATTTTGTAAACCGTGGGTGCAGGGAGACAAATAAAAAATATTACTCGGCATTTTGGTTAATATAATTAATAGAAATCGTATAATAATAATAAAATTTTCAGTAAAGAGATATTAAGATATACGATTCACAAATTTTCTAAGGCAGATAAAAAAATCTACTATCTCTACACTCTTTACAAATCATAATCTCAGATTTGGGTTCAAAATTTTCATTATATTCAATCCTAAAAATAAATACGAAAATATCATTAGTTGAGTCATCAGAAGAAGATTAAGAGAAGAGAAGTCAACTTATGATAGCTTAATGTCTCCAGTTGTTTCCCGGCAATTTTTGTATCCAACCCCTCTAATAACATTCGTACGAAATTGAATAAATTTGAAAATGATGCTCCATGAGAAAATATACCTTTTTTTTAAACAGCGTCTGAGCATTTTAAATATATTTTCTACCCTGAGCTCGGGAAATTAAATTTGGCAATAAAAGAAAATCATTCGAACAACGGAAAACTTCAATAAATGAAGGCAACGCCAATGAAATTGAAGTGGAAATTTCGATAAGTAGTATTGAGCAATGTGGAAACATATCGCCTTTAAGAGGGGTTGCCATGGAGGAAATCCAAGCCGAGAGAGGACATAATGTGAGTCGATGATCGACCAGAAGGGGCCGCCGCATCCAGCCTGGAAGCTCCGTGACACGTACAGCACCACGAACAACAAAATCTGTAGCCGAGGTTTGAGAGAGTACCTCGGCAGACGTTGAGAAAGAGGCATTTTTTTACTCCGACCAGAAGAGGACTAAAGAGGTCTAGTAAACGGGTTCCTTAAAGGGACCAGAGTGGAAACATGCACTACCAGAATCGACCAAAATGGACAGCAAGACCGAAAATGGGAGGTGAAAATAATCTGTAACGATTTTCAACCACGTCACATTTGGTCCTCAGGACAAATACGGAAGTACATACCCGTTATTATAGAAAAGTACAAAATTTCAATTGAATTGAAATATCAATTGAATAAAAAATAGTTTGAAGTCATAATTATTTGACGCCTTAAAATACGGTCGTCGATATTTTAATATTTAAATAATGATTTTCCCAAGAGCTGTATACGCAAATTTCGATTCGTAACGGTATTTACATCTCGAACTAAGAATCATCGTCGATTTTTCAAATAATGGTTAAATCGCATATTTTTCACCATAACACATGTTGCAAAAGAAGTGCAACCAACAAATATCGCGTAAGGTATTAGATAAAGAGTTACGCAGTGTCACCTCAAGCTCTGCATAAATCAGCTTTAAAAACGTCTAGGCGATCATCTACTCAGTGGAGTATTAAGCCCACACCTTCATCAGTGAAAGGCCTTCCGAGTGCCTTGGAAGTGTTAAGACGGAATGGAGCATCCGTGACACAGAATAAATGAAAGTTCTAAGAGTGATGAATGAAACCCAGTAGCTTAAACATAATATTTCCCGCTGAATATATTCTAGGTACTTGGAGAGCACAGAAAGCTTTTAACGCTTATTAGGAGGGGCCTTAACCCCGATATCATCTTTTAGTTAAAGAGAGAGAGAGAGAGACTCAAGTTATTCAAACCTCGCTATTCTTCCAGATTAATCCATCAAAGGGAAGACTTAACATCAAAAGTGAACCAGTTCACAACCCGAAAAGAACTCCCAAATATAGAAAAGATAAAGAATCATCCAAGCTATAAAATGCATGGGAATTTCACACCGTGTTCCATAAAACTCCCCAAAAGACAAAGGGAGAAAACCCTGTAGACAAGAAGCGTGAAAAGACAACGCACCAAAAGATACTGGGTCAGGCGTGCGATTCAGCACAAAGGAGAGCAGCATGCTGACCGAGAGAGCATCGACTATGAATCTCCGACGAAGAAGGGATTATAAAACAAAGCGGAGGACAGAAAAGAATGCGTCATCAGGTGAGCCGAGATAAAAGAGTGGCACAAAAAAAAAGAAGGGCTCTGAAGAGAGAGGTCACGGGGTCAAATCCCCGCCGGTATAGTCCTGTGAAAAAGGGAGATTCCAGGGGAGACATCGCCATTCCCCGCAACGGGGAGCGCGCAAGACGCAGGCACATGCGCCCTGGACCAATTCGCTTTCGATCGAGATGCTGCGAGGATTCCAAGGACGGGCAAAGAAGAGTGATAAATAGAGAGGGAAGGAAAAGGGGTATAAATTAGAACAAAGGGAAGAGAGGAATAGATAATGGAATGCATGGAGGAGGACTGTCCTTTGAAATGAATTGCCATGGAAACGGGGAGAAACGAAAGGAAGTGTAAGAAAAAAGAGAGATAATGGCACAATGTGAATAGAATACATGTGGTACGGAGGACAAATCGTAATAATACCAAAGACACAAAGAATTAGGAAAAGAGAGGAGAGATTTGAGGTCGAAAGGGAGAAATAAACCGTACAAAAGCAACAGCATCAGTCAAAGGAAACATTAACAAACGGAGAGGTGAGAGAAAAAAAATAAATGCAGGAGGAAAAGGGATAACGTAACAGGATGACGTACGACAGACACACAAACAATGAGAGAGAGAGAAAAGGAATGGAAAAGGGAAGAAAGAAAAAGGTTTCGGAACGAAATCAACTGGAAGAGAAGCGAAGGAGTCAAAAATGTGAAATCGATAAATGCCAGAGAAAAAGGGAAGAGAAACGTGGGAGTGACAGAAGAGGGGAAAGGAAAGAGAAAAGAAACAAAGACGGGGGCGAGAGAAAAAAAGAAACGACTAATGGGATGCCAAACTTGCATCGCTGAAGGGTTTTGGGAAGTGGAGAACCGGAAGAAATATGGAAGCTGCGAGAGTGGGAAGGAAAACTAGGACAGCGAAGAGAACATAAATACAGAAAAAGGGAAAAAGTTTGGTTGAGCGATGGAATCTGGTAAACCGACGTAAGGGGGATCAAAGGGGTTGAGCGGGGCGTTGGGGCATTATGACTTGTGGCGCATCAACGATTGATCGACATAAAGAAGCCGAAGGGAACACTGGAAGCAGGGGTTACAACGATAACACAAGGATAAAAATATCCTATGGATAAAACAGAAACATAGAACGAAAAAATTTACTATGATACATTGAGTACAGCTTTACTCTAAACGAAACCTATTTAGTCAACAAGATTGGAGAAAACTGTTGGACCAAAAACACGTTAATACGTTGAAAATTTCAACAACAACCCTCTCAGAAGAAATTAAATATTTTCATACATCATTACAAAAGGAACATAAACCTCTCATTTTAACGTTGAAATGTATTTAATTTTTAGAAACTTCGTTACTTTTTTTCACAAAAACTAAACAATCATACGAGATACTCAATTAGTCTTAAATTTATATTTACGATATGAGTTTTGCTTTGACCAATATAGAACTCAGAGAAAATTTGTGTCTAAACGTGTTTGAAGATATTTTGCTCACGATTACTCTTAACAGCATCGTATATTCATTCATTATGTATTTAGTAAGAAAGAGCTCAGTTCTGATTACAAAATAGAGAAAATTCTCTTCACATCAACATTGACCTGTCCATTGAGACTCAGATTTATTTCGTGCTAACGTATGGAATTTTAAAAAGTTTTGATCGGAACTGACAATATTATATTCCTAAGATGAAACGTTGCTGCTCGCAAATGTGATAATTAAATGTATTATTTTCCTAGTTTACAAATATCACCGAATTCTTCCAGAGAGAAAACAATCCTTACATGGATGATATATACACTTCGAACTTTATGACCTTGTACCGTGAGATGGAATAAGAAAAGCGGCATAAGAGATGTCAACAGCATTTTATGTGGACACCGAAGATTAAGGAGACGTAAGGGGAATGGAAGGAGGGGTCGGCGACCCTCTCTCACAAACATTCCCTACATTCGGAGGACCTAGATACCCCTCCCTTGACACACTCTCCCAGCCGGAGAGCTTTACCCAGGGCAGTTATGCAGAAAAGTCACTGGGATATGGAGAGAAAGCCCCTGCACTTAAACACACGCGAACAAAGAGAGCGTGTGGAATCCGAAACAAAAAAAACGAGTCGAAACAAAAGAACGTGGGAATTATTCATCCCCCGAATTATTCGACTCTTTTTTCCGTGACCCTTGAGCAATCCTCGACGGTTCGGAGAGACACCGTGAATAAATAAGAGAATACGCCGCCCGCGACCACTGCAGCCTCACGGAACACAAATTTAAGGCGGGAAATCGATATGACGCCGGAGCTCCGGAGGAGAAGGCGTGGGAACTTTAGACGGTAAATCATCCTAACGCCTACTTAATTTCCAGTGTTCCGAAGGGAGCTGTAATTAAACCTTAAAATGGGAGATGCAGAGACGTTAAATATCGCGATCGGTAATCTCCACAAAGGGAAGGGTTCGGGAAGAGCGTTTTAAAACGCTTCCCCGAGCGTGAATTGGGATTAATATCGGCTTCCCAAAATGAAACTGCGAAGTGCTTCGACACAAGGACTCACACCAATAGCGGGAGATGATGGAAGGGGGGGAAACCGAGTACGGAAATTGTGATAGCGTGCGCACACACTTTGTACTGCGATTCGATCGAAGTTAACCTATGAATCATAGTTACAGATTCGTGAAATAGGAACTCCTAGACAACGTCCATACAATATTTTGTACAATATATAGATAAATGATAATTATATTCTAATTACAATTCACAGCTATGGGAATACAAGTACCAAAATAGATAATAGATATTGCAATTAACTTTTCATAGTCGTAACGATTACGATCTCGTTTCATCTATAAATCACAGATACGATTGCAAGAATAATCAATGCTTAATCAGGCTAACACCACCTTTGAGAGGATATTATAATTCATTTTAATTATCATTAACGTATATTATATTAAGCGAACGAGATCTAAAACTAAAAATTTTCTAAAATTTAATTTTGCTAGTATAGCGTATAAATTAACGATTATGGTCATATTCAAATTTCCAAGTCAAACACAAACTAGAACTTAGTTTTTCACAATCCACTTTCTTACTTAGTTAAGAAGCAATCCCAAAACATTCCAAGTTTCAAAATATAGTATGATGTAAATTTTGACACTCGAGCAAAGTATAAACATTTCCTCGTTGAAAGAAGAGCCTAAAATTCAAAACCTTCGCTAAAAAATTAATTTACATTCGTATACCTCAAGGAAATTATATTTTTTAAAAATTTGATACCACAAAATCCGTAACTCCTCTTGATTTTAAAGGGAACTATCTTAATGATTTATCCGTAAAATCACGATGGATCGACTCTAACGGTCAGAATTTCCATAGCAACATATTCGACATGAAAAATGCAGGTGGAAATCATTTGAGAAGCCAAAATATATCTCTATACCATAGATAAAGGAAAGTAATGATACTTTCTGCCGAAGCCACTCGTGATTAAAGAGTGAAAACCGAGCACGCCTCCGGAAAAAAATTCTTCCATGTAAAGAGAGAAAGAGAGAGAGGAATTTTTTAAAAAATAATAAAGAGAAGGGCGTAAACCTACATCGATCCTTTTTTCGACGACTAATTAAAGCCCGTCTTTTCAAAAAGCACTGCTGTTCTCCTAATAACTGGAGCGGAACCTGAAACGAGCCGGACTAAAACATGGCCAAATATAAATGCACGGTGTTATTATGATTCCACCCACAACATGTCTTCCATTCACGCACTCCGGGATCATCAACCTCCCGCAAATCGCGTGAATGCGCGGGCAATTAAAAAAATGCGGGGGTCACGTGGGGTCGTTGGGGAAATGGCCTAATGAGGTAATGGACGAAGGAGTAAATTAGGGAAAGAAGACGGATTGCCAAGGGAATACGAGGATGCATAGCACACAGTAGACGGGTTGCTACGGGAAGCAGTTATTCCTTGGATCGCACACTAGGCCTTTTAATTGGTTGCCAGGAAACTAATTGTCTATCAACGCAGGATATAGAGACTGATAAATTTTTTAAAAAGTAGCTTAGAATACGATAAGATGTACATAGTCGTTGACTCATTATTTCACAAGAATAAAAAATGAAACAAATAGATTTTGAAAAAATATACAGCTCGGATACCCTAATGCAATGGCAACTGAAGTTCTTATTCTTTATAAAGAATTTGATTGTTGGAAAGTTTTTTGTTGACAATTCCTTAATCAAAACTCATTGCCATTGATAAACAGATAATACATATAAGATAAAGAAGAGACCGTTCTGAGATTTCTCAAGTTCAACCTTATACCTTCACAGATGCATCTACTGAATTTTTAAACTTAGTCATTCCAAATTTGAAATGTTATAACCATCCTTTTTCACGAATTTTCATCTTCAAAGTCCTCGAGAAGCCATGTTTTGGACCAGATCCGTCCATAACGAGGTTTCCATTCATGCATGCGAAATATATTCGAACGAAAAACAAGTTTTCACTTGAGATTGCACTTCAGAGTCCTCGACACTGAAGTAACATTGAGGAAGTATAGAAGTACGAGGGCTTCCTTTCATTACTACAGAAAAATGAAAAACGGATACGGCATTCGGTTAAGTCCTCTCGACATTTAACAGTCTTCTACAATGAGCTGACACTCGCGAGACCGGAATTGGGAGGGTTTGCACTCACGTGCATTTCACATTTAAATACAGCCGAGTTTCTTGACTAAGGTGAACGGACCGAGACAATAAACAACGAGATTTAATATTTTCGCTGAGGTAAATTTTTTAGGCTCTGGAATTAACGTGCCCCATAGAATAGTACACTCGTGAACTCGTCTCTAACTCGACGTTTGCAAAAATGAAATTTTTTTATTAAATTATAGAGCGAAGAACGAAACCAGGGAATGGAATCCGTGATAACACAAAAAAACAAAGATTTGCAACACATTTGATTCTCTCTCCAAAAAATGTCTTCCTTATGCATTGATAGAGAAGCTAGAATTTAATTGAAAAAAAAATAACAAAAGGAACCATTATTTGGAACGCGTAGATGTCTGAGTAATCAAGATATGATTTTTCTTTCCGAAGATATGCGATGCGATATTTTCCGAAATATACACCTTGTACGCGTAATTTAATTGGTAGATAAAACGAGCCTTACGTAATTCCAAAGAGGTAACAATAACCTAATGAAATAAAAGGCATAAAAAGGTCATTCTATCCGTTCCGAACGTTACTAAACGCTCGGATAGCTTACTCTCCAATTTTATACTTCCACATTAATTGCTTTCTCAAGAATATAAATCATATTAGAATCTTTTAAGCGCTAAAGGATTCATCGGTTAGTCAAATACGATTCGAATATAAACCGAATAACAAAGCTTCCTCACGTATAATTCCTTCGAGCCATCTACATCAAAATGAAGATAGGTCCAAGCGAATCGCGAGAGAGAGCGAGCGAACAAATTCACACCAACGAAAGGCGAAAATAAACATGACCCGGAATCCTTTCGCAAATACCACCTTTTCTGGGATATTCCACCGAGAGAGAGAGTAAATCATAGCGATCATTTAAAAGGAAACCAAAAATTTTACAACGCAAACGTGTCTAAAAAAGAATACAAAATGTTTCGTATTCCAACCACCGGGAGAGGGGGTTTTCATCAGTGCAGCCACGGGAAGTAATTTCTTTAATTTCTCGCCTCGTGAAGGCGATATCTCATTTTCAACTTTTCGGCGAGGAATTTTAATCGTATCCCCAAGCCGTCCAATGGAACGAGGGAACCGGAGGGAATACAGACGCGAGGGAGATAAAAACCAAACAGCGAGAGTTGGAACAACAGCGGGCTTAGGAAAAAACGGGATAAGTAGAACACGGCATTTAAAAATGTTCTTGGGAACGGAGGATTGTTTCCGATGACAAAGGGCAAGGACGATCTTCGAGGCGTGCGACTCGGGATACTCTGCAATAACATTACTTTTGCAATTTCGCATGAGCAAAAAAAAGGGCTTTCTGGAAGGCATCGTGGGGCGTTACCACGCACGCACTTGACCTTTTTAGAACGCCACAATGCGATGGGAAAAAGTGAGGGAGGAGAGGTTAAACGGAGCGTGAAGAACGACGTGGCGATAAGACGAAAGGAAATAACGAAGTTGGGGTTGGAGTAAAAACGAGGAAATGCGAGAGGAGTGAGAAAGTAGAAACGATGTAAAAGATTGTGAAGATGATTGATAATAAAACGACACTGAGCAAAATGGAGGAGAAACACTGAATTGAACTGTATTACGAGGAAAAAGAATTTTTAGCACATAGGCATTTTCACCATCATTGTTTTCTGATTCCCATACTATGTAAAACCTGAAAGAATTCGAACATTGAATTATGGTACATTTAAATTAAAAAATATTCAGGAATTGGTAAAACTTAATTCAAACAGCCTCTATTAATTGAAAAATGAATTTTACTATTTAACTGATCGGAAGAAAGGAAATAAACAAGGAAGTAATAACGGTATTAATAAACAAATCGGAAGAGCATCTCGTTGATCATTGCTCGACGCAATTTCGTAAGATAAAATTTAAAAAAACATAAGATGATGAAAACAGCTGACGTACACCGCATTCCGGCAAATCAAAATTCATGCATCCGTAAATTTTGTCACATTTACACGCTAACTAAAACCAACCGAACGAGGCATAATTAAGAAACTTCGAGTACAAAGTGTGCCATGAGAGATTTCCAATTGACACGCCTAAAACGGAAGCAAACATAGAACGAATATCGAGACGCTGAAAACAGGAGATGGGGCAGTAGTAACGCTCTTTTATAAAAAAAAGGCTGTCGGACGGAGTGGAGGACGGGCAAGAGAGAGAATTCTGGGAAGAGAGAAAAAACAAGAGAAGATGAAAAAGGAGGGGGAGAGAACGCCCGAGGAAATATCTCGGCACTGGAGTCTGAGAATGCATAAAAAAGCGAGCCGCGTATGACGCGGAATGCACGGCCTATAGAGGGAGGGGACGAGGGATCCGTGCGATACGCATTGTCGTCCCACCCACACGCGGGAGGAGCACGGGAGCTGAAACTAAAGAGGCGCATTAGTGCACCATGGAGGTCATCGCTCGGTGGTTCTTGGAAGGCGTTGCACCCGGAGTGCGTGGAACGGGACAATGAGAGACCATTGAGCAGAGAGAGTATATACGTTAAACGTGTTTCGCGGAAATGAATAGCCTGTTCCGATCGAAGGGGTTTCCTAGAAGAGCATCAAAACCTGTACTTAAAACAGTAGTGAAACGGTTTTTTTTTCCTCTTCGACGAGTTTCCGGCGGAAATTGGAAGTGCACTTTCCGCAACATCGCTTGCGAAACAAGAGGATTTAAGTGGATTATGCTGTCCACAGAGGTTTCTGATGGGAGCAGCGCCTTAACGATGAGAATGGACTGTTTCCTCTCGTCTGTGTACACGTTGAAAGGGAACATCTTGAACGAATTGAATTTTAAACATCGATTTTTTTTATTTTCTCCATCCAATTGATACCGATTAATTCTGCAGAGAGTTTTTAAGAGAGCAAAAACACGGATAAGAACGATAAGAAAGTTTACCGGCTAACTATAGAATCGATGGCGTTATTTGGGGTAACCAGGCGGAGGGATGTTTCATTGTTACCAGAAATAGGTCGCATGCTTAAGGGTTATGAACCCAAATTAGAGAAAGTATCCACGTAATGCAGCTATAGCCCCGAAGTTGCGCCAGAGTTAGGACAAAAGATATAATTAAATATGGATTTCCCGTAACTCGTAATTAAACTACGTCAATATATATTCCATTTTGATCATTAGACAAAATATTTACCGAGAGATTAAAAGCTTAAAAGAAGATTAATAATAGCGAGGTTAGTAGAGGTTAAATAACTATACTAAGATGAAATCAATTGTTAACGATTTTGTTAGGATTCTCACGTTCTATTTAATTCATAGGATTGCTCTCGTCTCCTTGGTTTCTACTGTTAAAACACAGCGACGAATTTCGCCTTTTTATGAACGAAAGCTTCGAAATATCATCACATCTTTGTTTTAGTTTCATCATTCATATATACGGAGAGGACATGAACCCTCAACAAAATCCTTATTACAATAAATCCAAGTCTCAGACTGCCTTCATTAAAAATACTTATATTCTTTGCTCTCCCCGGAATTCCAGAAAATATCAGCCGAGTTAGCATTCGTCCTTCCGCTTGCGAATTCCAGAAAAAAATGTTTACTCCGGGAAAAAAAATACGAATCCAAAATTAGACCCGGTTATCATTCTAGAGAATATTTGGAGCGTCAGAGAAACACTCGAGCAGCTGAGGCTGGCCCTTGAGCATACAAGGAGACTAAGGACCATAAACGACGAATCCACTTGCTATAGGTCCCATAACTCCCCCTTGGTGATGTGAATGAATCTCCTCATTGTGAACCAAACTGGGACATCTCTTCTTACGCTCCAATATCCTTCTTCATTTAAAAGTTTAATCCAATCAAATAGAAACCAATATGACGAAATACATCGAGAAAGAGGGAATATATATAAATAAAACAGTAACGATGATATTTATATGGAGATGCATTAACGGAGGATTTTTTGAAACAATAAGAAGATTTTGAATTCATTTTGAAAATAATTTTCTATAAATAAGGTACTTTCCCAATGAAGACCTTGGTATATTCAGGAGATATCCTCAGAAAACCCAATTAAAATTCCCCTTACATACGAGATTACTATGCATGAGCAGCTAGCGTTACAACCTATATTTCCACTCATTATCAAACTAGAATGAAGAGGAATTTCACGGAGTATTTCATAATGACTGTGTAATACTCAAATAATAATTTATGATAGCATTGGAAATTAATACAATACCAATATCTTGCCAACACCAATAACAATTTCCCTCTCCGAACGCAAAACATTACTACCACAAGCGCAATGTCATGGGAAAGATATGTTTCGTATTTTGAGAAAACAACTGACGACTATCTCCCTTAAACCTGAATACATTTCTCTTCTTATCGATCAAATCCGTAACGTATAGCAACCCACAGTCTTGAGTTTTCAACAAAAATAAAAAGAAGTTCGCGTATTCTCAGGTGGGCCAACACGATCGCAGACCTTATTAGTCGCCTCGTGTCCACCTGATAATCACTTCCACGACAAAGCTGAAGCACGTAGGAACCGGATCTGGAAATCACAAGAAAATTGGGCTCAAATTGTTTTCGCAAAAGGCGATCGACCTTTCGAATTTTCCTCCTGTTTTATTTCCTTCTTACGACGACTGAATTTCAAACATTTATTATCCTTCCAAGACAAATCCACCTTCCACAAAGGTGCCGTGGGTAGAAAGGTACCGCTCTGATTAAGTTAGAATCAATTATAACGAAAAAATAATAAAGTGCCAAGAGAGGGTTGCGTGCCAATTACGATCACAAAATACTTCTTATATAGAATAAAAAATATTAACTAAGAAATAGGCATCGCGGTATTATGAAGTTCAACTTAAGTTCTAAGTCGAGGATAAGTTTGCGGCTCGTTTCTCTAAATGCATATTCCTGTTCCTCTTCAATGTCAAGTTTGAAACATCTTCCCGATGATTCTGAGTTTAACATGCACATAAATTGTCATTCCTATTATATACGTAGAGTGTTCCATTAATTCCCTACATGTGTGCAGAGGGCCTATGTACGTCCATTTATATACAAATCATCCTGGAAGCGAAATAACACGATCTCGATAAATTAAAATGATTTTTTTCGATACATCAATTTAATTACATTCTACTTAAGAAGAAACGAAAAATTAAACAATACTTAATAAATAAGGGTACTACTAAATCTAAGTTCCACGTTTGATCATTTGATATACGAACCGACTTATTTTTCGTGTTTGATTCATTAAGTACGTCAATAGGTTAACCACAGATATGGTGAATCGTAGAACTCTAGTGACGGAACAAAGTCAAAACGTTTGGATAAATATCGATCCATGACTACATAAATACAGAGCTCAGTGCGATTTGACGCACGTATGAAAAACAGTAGCTAATCCTTGAGATGGAAAATTCAACGTCAACACGCCCAAAACCACATACGAATCCCAGATCGTTAGCAAAAAAAATCCGGAGAGCTTTTAAAACAGCTTTGGAGAAGGAACGAAGCATCAAAGACACAAATCGACAACCGAGAAATCAGTTTTGAAAGATGACGTCATCCCCCCTCCTGTTTACGAGTGCAAACGTCCTCGATGGATGTGGTGCAATGGCCGAATGGCATAAGAATCTCCTCGAGACACAAACTGGATGGAAGAAATGCCAGTCGGTTGAAAAAAAAGACGTCGACAGAGCGGAGTAATGCCCGCAAAATTTTCTCTTCGAAAAACCAAAAGCACGCGATGAACCGGAAAACGATTTTTGCGACGTCGGGAAAAGAACAAGGAAGAGAGAGAGAGATTAAAAAAAACGAAAGAAATTTCGAGCGTTGCTAAGAAAGCAAGTTCAATGCCTTCAACAGAAGTAAGGCCTCAAGAAACACATGGCCGAGATTTCTTTTACTTTCATAGGTCACAAACCTGTTTATTCACCAATTAAATTTGACGCTTGAACCGGTGGATATGGGCATTAGATATTTTGGGCATTCTATACGTTCGATATTAGAAAACCGTGCGACACTTCCAAACATATTTTAGAATGATGTTGATGAGAATCTCTTACGTTCTAAAACACGTTTAATTAAAAAGATTCATTTCCTACGATACAAAAAATACTTCGTTTGCAGTGCAATTTAAGCGAGTTTGAACTTCGTTTCAGAAGGAAATTAAATCAATCCACAAAAGATAAATTCAGATCGGAAAAAATTTGATAACTATATTACTTATAAAGAAATTTTTCCACGATATGTACGCATTAACTCAACACACGAATCATAGTAAGCTTTGATTCTCCATTATTAAGATCGATATCATATCATTTAAACAGTTATTATGTTTCGTGACGTGCATTTTCTTCGAAAGACGAACTTTTCAGATACAAACGCTCTGTACAGCACATTAAACAGCATCAATATCTCCTGAAAGTACGGTGATCCTTGAACATTATGTTCTTGCATCGCCAAGAACAATACCCATAAGGCATCGAGCAAATCGTACCGAGGGATTGATTTTATCGCATAACATAGCTTCCTCGAATCCGTCACGTTCGTTACTTCACACACCGCAAATGTATTCCGTAAAGTTTGCGTAACCAGGAAGCTCTTGGGGCAACGACTCGTTCCCTCGGACCTTAAGAGGTCTGACAAAAAAGGTTCGCGAACGTGGAGATTCCCTCAGAGGTTAACACGGACGTGGGAAAGTGGAGGAATTTTCGGAAAGCGTGGAATATAAGGAATAAATGCGGACATTATCTCTCACTAAAAATTGTGCTACGTTCTCATCACGACGAATTTATAAGTACTTTGATCGAGCAAAAGATGTTTAAGGACCTCAATTACGGTCCGTTTCCCTTCTTTTCGAGCGAATTCTTAAGGGATTTAAGTCGCCTGTGGAATGACGATTATCCGAATGGAATGGCAACTTCCATTGTCCCCGCCATTTCCCACTCCCTGCAGACTTTTCATAAAGACTATTTCCCCAGCAATTTCATCCACTAGAAGAACCACTCACATTCATGAGAACTCGGCAAAAAGCCAACATGTTGGAAATTTCCGTCGGGAAACTATGTTGGGATAGCGTATGTTGAAAAGAATAAATGCAACGATGAATTCATAACCATCTCCTAAAAAGTAAACAATCTGCGGGCAACGACTTACGTTTAAGCACGGAACAGCGAATAAAAAGTTATCACCGGAATTATACCTAAAAAGATTACGCTAATATTTACAGTTTTGCTACTTTTCATAAGTCAAATACGTCCATAATCTGAATTTAAAACTATCGCATCAAATTATGGAACGTAACACGAATATTTCCTTTTAAATATCATTGTAGACAAAAATCTCCAAAGAAATTTTTCGAGCATTAGAAAAGTAGACGATAAACGATTAATAGTGATTGAACAATAATTACGATAAAATGTCACCTTCCATATAGGTCTTATAACTTATAACTATCGCCAATAGAATGATTTACAAATGATCGCAAACTTTCAGTCAATTCTACGAATGTGCCTAGCACCATCACTTTCTCGATTCTACTTCAATTGAGCCTCTTTAAAACCCCTTTTATTTGAAGTAATGATCTCTAAGTTGGCACATACGAAGGAAAAACAAAGGAGAAACGCAAAGATTGGAGAGAAGGGGAGGCTGGAGAGAAAGTAAGAAGGCGAGAGAAAAGGACATCGCAAGAAAATGAAGGAATGGGAGTGAGGAAAAAGAAAGAGTCAGACCCATCATTATTCTTGAGAAATTTTCCTTTAATTGCACGTCAATAGATTTTTGGCAGAATAAAGAAAGGAGAAAATAAAAGGAAATGGAAAGAAAGAAAGGAGAAATCGAGCGAAGTTAAATTAGCCGAAGACAGAAAAATATAAAAAAATTTCAGAGGAAGAGCTTTCAACCTCGAAGGAAATATGAAATTTGATCATATTCGTCAGCCAAATGACATCAATAGGAACCGATACGAATCATTTACTACAAAAAATAAATACTAATTTAATAAATAATGTTTGAAGACGTGCTCATTATTGTACATTAATTTTTTTAATTTATTAAATAAATCAACGCGTAGAATAAAGAAAAAATTAAAAGCGAACAATTGTAACGCAACTAAAAATATCTCAGAGAGTTTAACATATGATAAGGAAAAAAAGTGAACCAATTCATACGCGTGAACCACAAACGTATTTTACAAATGTAAGACAGATTCTGTTCAAGTATTTAAACAGAGGAAGGTGATGAAATAAAGTTGTTGATAAAAAAAGCGCAGATCTCAAGAGCGCGTGCGTAGGATCGAGATGGGCAGATAATGTATGAAGTGTAAGTACACAGAGGCAGCACATGAACAGGTGAGAGTAAGAATACGTGGCGTAGAGAAGAAAGAAGAGTGAACATTCCGCCTGACGAAGCTGAAGTCCAAGCGGAAGAGCTTTTGAAAAAAGAGCAAGAGGGGAGGATGCTCGGGAAAAGAATGGGTATGAGCAGACAGGGGCGAGAAGGAACTCTGATGAATCCGGACAATGAACGTTGTCCAGGCAATTACGAGCCACCGGAAACGAACCACAACAAGAGCCAAAATCCGCAGAACTGACATTCGAGAACTTTAACGGCCATCACGTTCATTTAAAAGGGCTACAATTACTCTTAGCGGTTATTATACAAAACTAACATTAAAACGACACGCTTTCATAAATGAAGTAAAATAACAATACAAGTAAAAGTGGATAACGTATCGTATCGTAGTATCTCTTTAATTTCCGGATTTATCTCAGTAACCCAAATATTAAACATTAGAAGCGAATGTTTTCTAATCTAAATATTATTCAAACGTTCTCATATCATACGCGTGAAAAATATTTACATTGAATTTTCGAAATGTCGCGCATTTTCTTCATAGCGCGTTCTATCGAACACGAGATTTCAAAAAAAATATAAAAACCGTCTTTTTCTACACGAAAAATTACGAATGAACTTTTTACTCTAATAGTTAATTCCAAACAAATGGGTTAGTGCTGAATAAAGAAGCAAATGACATTTGGATATGGAAAAAACTAGCTTCCTGATAAAAGTATTAAAATGAGATCTGATATTCCATAATTTGTTTAAGGAATTATTTAATTATTATATTAAATAAAGGAAAGTTATAACATGAGACCTTTTAATATTAAAAATGGATATAGGAAAACAAGCAAGCAGGCGGGGCTAATAGACGGTAAAAGAAGAATAAATAAAAAATTTCCAAAAAAAAACGGCAACATTATTTTTCTCGGAAAGAGGAGGGTCCCAAGTGGGAGAGAGGGAAACTTCAAACAAGAGAAACTCCTTCAGCCGTCAAAACATGCCGTCTCTCCATCTTGAATTCTGGAAAACAGACGGAGGCGCATGTGAGATAGCGACGACGGGGAATCTGTATCATAGCAACAGCGAAAGATAAACAGATGAGACCGAACCTGAGATGAAAATACGCATGAGACGTAACACGGTGATATTCGTTTTATTTATTCAAATAAAATGAAACCTAGGAGAAGGTTTTAAACAAGAAAAGTTAATAATAAAATCAATATTCGTGATCTTATGTTACGAAGAAAATATCAAGAAAATATCAATGTATATTCCAGTGAGGTATTGAAAAATACCCAACGATACATTGCTTTACGAAACACTCACTGATTCTAATAGCAAAATAACCCTCAACTTAATAAGTAAAGGTAAGTATAGGTAAAAGTGCTCTATCACCTTGACAAATATAGATCCGGAGTTTATTGTCAATATTTTGAAATTTCGTTTAAAATTATTTCTAGTTTATATTTGAATACAGATCACGATTAAGGTCAAACAAAATTGAGTAATATAATATTTCAGATACTACGCTTTTCAATTCAATTTTAGAATACCACAAAAACTAGAGAAGATTTCATAACACTTAAAGTACTATGCTCTGGATTCGCACACAGATGCTTCGAGGAGGAATATCCCGACTTCGCAGAAAATACAGCTGCGATCCAAAAAAATAAACAAGAAAGCCAAAAAAACAAAACGCAATATAGCAAAAAAAGATATAAAAACATTTTCCGTCACGTACAGAAAAGGAATGGATTCCTATCTTTCGAAATAATCCTAAAAAACATTTACGTAAGAAACCGAAGAACGATTTTACCTAAAACAACAGAATAACAGAGAGCGCATTTCGCGTAAAGGAGATTCGGAATACTTTTTTTGGAAAACCAAGAGGAATATATATCTCTGATGGAATTCCATCTCTATAGATCCAGAATTTCGCTGATTGAAAAAATAAACAAAAAAAGAAGTCCGTGCCACCTCCGCGCTTTTATTAAATCCTCGGTATAATCTTCTCGCAGAAATAGTGGTCGGGATAGAACGAATCGATGGTGGAGAGACGGTACGTGACCAAAGGGAGAGGCGAAAGCTAAAAATGAAACCGACCGATAGACTGGGAGAGAGCCTCCTGCGGGAAATTGATAGAGAGAATTACTTTCACCGGGAAATTATTTCCGAAATAACGCTGAGAACATTTCTGTACGAAATACGGATCACGAATTTTCCTCTGTGAGGAAACGCTGAGAGAGTGGCTTAGTCAATGATGGAAAAAATCTTACCGAGATATGATTTCCATTTTCAAGTTTTTTTTTCTCTCATTGTCTTCTGTTACGTTCTTAAAAAAACGTTCTCATTCGTGAGAACTTAAAAATGCATGTGAGCCGAAGATATATGTGCTTCAATTGCACATTACTGGTAAATGAAACCTCAACGTTGATAAGCAAAACATCAACATAAACCCTCCCAATACTAAATAAAAAATGGGACATTTTATCACCGTTTCAGTTAAAGATATTAATTTATCCTTTTTTAGGGATAAGCGATAATTTTAACAGGTAAATAATCTAACACATATCTGCAAGAATAGGAGAAGCAAGTTTCGTACACCATACGATAGCCCATTTTATCTATTAAATTAAATTCTCTACATCGTCAAATGAAATATTATTATCCCACAACGGCTGCATGAACCACAGCTAACTGATTATACTAGTGTTTATCTGTGTTGAATTCCATTTAAAACAAAGGAAAGATGGGATGGTCGTCGCCTACCGATTTCTCTGCAGACGACGTTTTCACTCTTTGGTACTCACCTAAAAAGGAAAAAGAACAAGCATTAATTCATATTCATAACTTTAAAAATAAATTGGTATACATGTAATAAACAAGAATAAAAAATAAATATTGAATAATAGGATAAATCTTACAGTTACTAAGGTAAACAAAACTGGACACAACAATTCAAAAATCACGAAAAATGAAATACATTCGATCAGACTCGCTCAAAAGTAGTATTACTGGAGGAAATAAGTTAGCTATTATTCAAACGAGGAAGTAAACAGAATAACAATTCTTCGTCGTCCTGATATCAACTCGCAGTGAGATAAGCTATTCCGGCAGAATATTTTAAAATAAACTCGTTCAATTTAAAACAGAACAGACTCGTCTTCTTTTCCATTGGATTCTGGGAGCACGCTTTCGAGGTTGAATACTTTCCATTGTCCCTTATGCATCAGCGATAGAATGCGTTAAGATGCCCCACTCCATAAGGCTGCACGAGAAGTAGCATTCTTCCATGGAAAATACGCCACGAAGTGAAACCCTTGGGTTACCGAACAATGGACTTCCAAACGCCGCAGAGGTTCACGACGAAAAAAGACGTTTCCCGAGATAAACGACTTTCAAGTTTACCATTCGAAGTGCACGTGATACGCCATTTTGTCATCAGAGAAACGTCATAAAAACCTCAAAACATAGAGGAAAGAGATGTCCGAGTAAGAACGAGAGCATGATCGACTGCAGAAGAGAAAGGGAGAAAAATTCTACGGGACAAAAAGAGTACGTGCCGAGAATGGAAAAATTTTAATAAGTGAGTTACGAAAGCACATACAATGGAAGCAAGTTTTCTCTCTCTTCGTTAGCAAAGAGAAAAATACTTTATATTCTTTGCTTCGAGCGAGCTGAAGAAACCCTTAATGAAAACAGATTATATGTATGTTGGAGAAAGACAATTTAATCGAATAAATCGCGAAATACCTTCTCCCAAATACAATTACTGACAACGAGTGTAAACATAGGTGTCTCCTGACTTTCGAATGAGACTAGCATAGTTCGATAGAGGATCAAAATTAAGAAGACACGTCTTTTTTTATAGACGTTTCTCGCCGTAAGTTTAGGAGATATTAACGTTCAAAGATTGCAATTTTTTTCAAATTTCGCGCCGGGACAACCCAAACCCGCTTATCTCAGATAAGAGCTCTTCCGAGCTCCTACATTATCAGCGAGTTCGGTGGTGGAGTTGGTTAAGGCAATAACAAAGCTTTTTCAATCCGTCTTTTTTGCGCGGTGGACGCTGGTTCGCGACCCGGCAACTGAAATTTTTTTCTCTTTGATTATAATTTATTTGTCTCGTATTTAGTGTCTATTATACACTGTGCGCATATTTTGGAGTTATTACGCGATCTAATCTTATCTTTTCTGTTAGGTTTTCTCTACAAGTTTACTAATTCATACTGAAGTAAACTAGACTTCATAGCATCATTTATTTAATTAGAGCACACCAGTTAATGGGTGAGAATGCCGTTGGATAGTGGAAGCCTGCATATTACGCGTCATTATCCCTTGTACTCTGAACCTAACTATATAGAGTAATGAAAAATCCAACGAAATAGTTCAAGAAAACTAACATATGTAATAATGTTACACATTAAATAAATCTAAAGATGGTTAATAAATAATCAATAGAATGTTGATTTCAGCCTCTCGCGTGGTATTTATCAAAAAGTAATTTAAGCACAAATAAATCTGCACCAAGAATAGTTTATGAAGCCTAGTTTCTTGTACTTAAAGACCTTACGTTTTATTTCCAGAGCATCTACTTCATTTACGATCAATATTTCCCTATTCTTCATCAGTTCACTTCATGCCATGCGAACCTGTTCATTTTTTACAAATTGAGGCTTGTAATTGATGATGAAAGATGGACTAGTATAATTCCTAATTGTGTTCAGATGTTGATTCCCTTCCTTCTGCGAATTAAATGAGAAACTCTGTATTATGATTTAAGTTTTCATCCTTCGATAGAAGTGCATAGCACTTGGCTGTTAAGTGCTGTTGACTGTTGATGGGATCATCCGTAGCGTACATCACGGTTTACCCATACCGTCGACGAATATTGGGCGCAAATACTTTGATTGGTTTTCTCACCCCAAGAATCGACCAGGCATAAAGATTCGACGTAGCGGAATAAATGATTAAGTAGAAATAATTCGTAAATTCAATTGATAATTTGCTGAATTTGATATCCGTAATGAAGATATATTCAAATTCATCTGTTTAGCGATCTATTTTCACCAATAATTCAAAGGTCTCGTAAAGGTGTATGAAGACCTGAAATTTTTCAAACATCGTGAGTCCACACACTGCAGTATAAGATTGGGTAAACTTACCGAGATTGTTAACAAAAACCTTCGTTTTTAAGTGTATGAATAAGTAAACTTGTAGAGAAAACCTAACAGAAAAGATAAGATTAGATCGCGTAATAACTCCAAAATATGCGCACAGTGTATAATAGACACTAAATACGAGACAAATAAATTATAATCAAAGAGAAAAAAATTTCAGTTGCCGGGTCGCGAACCAGCGTCCACCGCGCAAAAAAGACGGATTGAAAAAGCTTTGTTATTGCCTTAACCAACTCCACCACCGAACTCGCTGATAATGTAGGAGCTCGGAAGAGCTCTTATCTGAGATAAGCGGGTTTGGGTTGTCCCGGCGCGAAATTTGAAAAAAATTGCAATCTTTGAACGTTAATATCTCCTAAACTTACGGCGAGAAACGTCTATAAAAAAAGACGTGTCTTCTTAATTTTGATCCTCTATCGAACTATGCTAGTCTCATTCGAAAGTCAGGAGACACCTATGTTTACACTCCTTGTGAGGTATTGTAAAAACTCGCTCGTCAGAAATCTTTCGTTTTTATGAAGGCACAATGGCTCGTCGACAAAAATTGAGATGGGAAGTTAAATCCATTCAACAAACCGGATTTATTATTCTTCGATTCCCTCTGCTTATTTACAGGAAATGCTTTTTTTTATTTGGATGTGAAACAAACGGTTAAAATAGCATATTTCGTAGTTATACTCAATAGAATCCTAAATATCCTTTCTCTGTGTAACTTATTATTCCATAGACATTTTTGACGTCATGCATGAGTAAGAAGAGGAAATATTGTTCAATTCTTTTCCTAAAAGCATAAAAAAGTTTTAGCAGCGTGTTTGCTCAGCGAACTTAAAATGCAAAAATCTCATCCTTGAACAGAGAAAAATAACAACACCATTCTAAAGAAATAGACGACAACATGAGGCAGAGATTGCAGTGAGAAGAAAGAGCTCGTTATCATTCTCAGCCTGAAACTGTCACTTGCCTAATAGCATAATGTTGCAAATTAACAGACATTGGCAATTTTCGCAGGAAACTTTCCATGCGAAGTAAATCCAACATATGCGACACTAGCATCTTTCACTTGAATTCTGCTGTTCGTTTAAAATGAGAATATTTGAAAGCTCAATTTCAATTTGGACTGAATGAATTTTAATACAGAATACAGAAAGCTCCGCGGCACCACGATAGACCCTTGGGGGACACCTATATGTTGATAAAGAACAATGAAAGAAACAACTTCCGAAGTACTGATTCTAGATGCTGCTAAAAATCCGATATCAAGGGCAGCACTTGTCTAAGCAAGATGAGCGAATCTGTATAATTAAGTTCTGAAAGAAGGAAAGTGGGGGAAGGGATGATGCAGCAACCCGGAGATCATGGGTGCCAAGCGGGCGTACGCCTTTTAATTGCGAGTCCACCTTGACCCAAATCCCTTATTAACTACGAGAGATCTGATTCCTTTGTGAATGATCCTAGAAGAGGACCAAAAAGGATAAGACTTTGCACAGATGAGGAACAAAAAAAAATGATTTCATAGGCGAGGGAATCAACGATTGTAAGAGAAGCGGCCTATGGAAGGAGTCCGTTCTACATTCATGACCCAAATGACTTCATCAACGATAAATGATGGTTATGGTGTGTGCAACGAAGCCTTGTAACGAAGTTGAATCGACGACTTTAAGCAAATGTGCTACCAACACCTCTTTTTAAATATTAAGTTCATACATCTACGAATACGTTAGACCAAAAAGACATACAAGCATCTCATTAAATAGGTATCATTTACAACTAGGATTAAGCCGATGTATTCGCAAGGTTAGTTCATCAATAAAATTGACTTGACTTTGAAGATAGTCCTGAATTCAATTACGAAGGATATCAAGTTCACGTTTACATTCACGAAGTTACTCTACAAGGCACAAGTTGCTTATGGTGTGTGATAACACCAGCATTTCTAATTAGCTTGACTCAGCTAATTAAAGCAGCACGTTGGAAGGAGGGAACAGACTACACGAATCCGGTTCAATCTTTACGTTTTGACTAATGATTTCGGATTACTGATTTGTGACGAATAGCTTCTACTAAATTCTCTATTCGTAGAGAATACATGCATCATATTCACTACGAATCCATCAATTAGAGATATTATCTTTGAACCAATAAGCATTACAGACTTTCCATATTGATGAAACATTTCATGTAATTAATCAAGAAAAAAATATTGAAAAAATATAGATAAAATTAAAAGGGGAATTGTAGAGGTGATTATATTCTTGCCGACAAAATTTCGTAAATGGTAAAAGTTGAAAAGGTCATCCAGATTGAATATTCCATAAGAATTTCCGCGACAAAATTCAGGCAATTCTCCGATTTAAATATACAACGATGATTTAAGAAAGGAACTGAGATATTAAAGACCTTGCAATAGATGTTGATACGCAGAAATAGGTAGACAAAATAAATAATGAAGTACGGAATGATTAATTCTCGACTTGGGTTTGATATTTTGCTACCACTTTAATTATGATCATACATAGCAAATTAGAAATGAAGGTTCATAATACTAATTAAATAAGAAATCAAAAGATACAATATATATGAACAAAATTGAGATTGTAAATCTTCAATTTACGTGTACTTTCTGGAACACACTAACTTGTTCCGCATTTTTAAGACCAATACTTTCAGAGACTGAAAATAAAATGACGCCAAGGCAAATCCAAAATACGATCAAATAAATAATCGTTGATATGATTAAAATTACTAATATTCCATTACCTAAATTTAACTCAATCAAATACATCCTCACAATATAAATTAAATTGGAGTGCTTAATATACTCGGAGTTGACAATGCAAATTCGAAACATACCCAAACATGTCGCAAATGAGAAAATTTGACATATTATTTAGGCAACAGAACGTGGGAAGCTACATTATTTGTCATGACAACTTAAGCAAAACATTTCGAGCACGGGAGCTCTTTCACTGTAAGTAAAGCATGAAAAAATCAATCCATAACATTGAGGTTAAGCACCCACGCGGAGCGGAGATGAAACAGGTGGGAGTGATGAATCGAGGAACCAATGGCAGCATTCATTGAATGAGAGGACCGGAAATGCCTATGGACGAGTGCAATCTGCGTTCAACGTTCGTAGGGAAATGCGGATGGGAGATTTTTTAGAGTGCATACACTAATTACGGTGAAAACTCTTGTGAGGCTAATTTTGCATAAATGTTTCATTAAGGACGGATGGAGAATGTGGATTAAAACCACTTAAATGTAGTTTTTCGAAATTTTATCTTAAACAACGCGCTATTGTGAGGATGTTTTTTTATCCATTGAAATTTTTTATGCACGCAGAACTTTTAAATGAAACAGACATTTTAAAGTTAGAAGTAAAAGGAAGAGGTAAACATTTCTAATAAAGAGGTCCAATAAATTTATTACGCGCTTTTGATCCATTAATCAATCAAAGGCAAAGTTTCTGTTTATCATGAAAAAATTACGATTAAAATTTTACCGAATATGAAAACAGACTTTCTAGAATTAAATATATCTTTCAAACTCCTACGTAAAGTAAAGCCAACTATAGTTATCCGTGGTCAATAAAATGACCGTTAAAGTAGTTCATAAACGAGCTCTAGGAATGAATGTCGAACAGAGCATTTGGCATAAAGCCAACGAAGTTCGCAAGCCAATGGTCTCAGGATTTCGCTCTAGAATCAAGGTCTACCTCGCATTTTTATTATCCAAGCAATTCACAACATTCGACCTTTATTCCACATGTTCAGAGGAATTTATCAGTCGTTGCGAATAAACAGAGATTTACGACTGGAAAATACATTGGAATTCGTATAATGCAGTGCTTCTTAATCAACCGATAAATCCGAAGAATAAATGAAGATATTTTGCAATCGTTACTTAATACGAATGAACAGAAACATCGACCTTTATTCATATACATTAAAACCCTTATTCCACTCAAATTTCCACAAAGAAAGACAAAACAGGTCACTTTTGAGGCGATTAACTTAACTAAAGAATTACGTTCGATGATCAAAACAAAATCGGTAAACCTAATGCAACATTTTTCCCGCAGATTAATTCTAAAATCACACCGAATCAGATTCATGAGTTTGCCCATTAAATCGTTCGAAATTCGTACTGAGGATCCTGCTCTTAATCAAAGTTCTTCAATATGGGAGAATTACGATAGTTGAGCACCACCGACTGATGCGCGAGGTCAGACAAGTTCATGAATTATCGAGTTTCCCATCTGGCACGAGTCCAACAGATGAGTACGACCATCTCTGCGACAGCCGCACGCAAAATATTCACCGGCACGAGGAAATGAGGAAACTACACGCTCTGCTCAACACGGCTATTCACTGCTCCCTCTCACGACACTTTAGGCAGAGGGGAGCACACGGCTATGGCAATTCATGTCTGCACTGCGAAGGATTTTACATACGTAGAGGATTGGCATATATAAGAGAGATATTTGAACGAAAATCACTATGCAATGCAGTAAGAAAGGTGATTATTAGTGGTATCACTCCATGCTGTATATCACAACCGATTTTTATTAAAGTATATACCGTGAAGGGATCGCTTGGTTACTGCACAATTTTGGGATGATTCATCAATAAGAGTCTTCAACAATAAGAGTCAACCATTCCGTTCTAAACTGAATGGAGATCAAAGAAGTACACTTTCAGTTCATTGAGCCGCAATTCAAGACAGACTTTAGCGGTTTATTTTCCAAAGAATTTTATTTCATCGCAATTAAATTTTGTAACGACCCAAGTCACGAGATCGTAAAAATATTTCTGCGAGGCCCCCTTCCAGCGGAAAGCACGCAAAGGTTTAAAAAAAAAGATATGAAAACAACAACGAAATAACGAAATTCGTATAGGTCAACGAAGCCGGATATTTTTTCCGTAAAAGAAACCAAGATATGGCAGCCGTCGAAAATTAACGACCCAAATAAACATTTCGCGAGGTAAATGCTCCTTCGTCGTCCTTCAAAAGGATCTTTCAGGAGGGGGGGAAACGAAAACTCGAGAGAGAGAAAAAAATTAAGTGAAAGAGTGACGACTCCATGATGGATCGAAGAGTCGATGAACGAACGAGTTTTAAAAAAATGCACACGAATGCAGATTTATGCGGCACTTAATTTAGCCGTGGATCAAAGACCGCTCCCGAAACAAAAGAGTTTAACGCATCGAAGAACACAAACACACAAAGGGGTGAATGATGAACCATCGAAAATGACGAGTCGGATGCGAAAGGGAAAAAAAAACTCTCTTTAAACGGAGAGAGGGGGAATTTATACGGCATTCCAAACGCTGTGAACCGCCTAAGGGATAGAGTGTGTGCGTTATTAAGCGACTCAAAACGCACTTGCAAAACAAACGGAAACGAACAATTGCGTGCCACGTTTAAATTAAGTAAAAATCAACAGGTAAAAAAAGAAATGAACGAAGAGGAGTTCGATTAATTGCCGATTAATGTAATCATTTTTGGATCTCGATTTAAAGAGGAGGGGGGGGAGGACTTTCCCACGAGCAAATACTTCCAATGAACCCAACAAAAGCATCGATCGTGGAAGAGAAAGGAAATTGAGGGAGGAGGAAACAAAGGGGGCGATGGGGGGAAGACATTTCGATCAGTCCATCAGAGAGGACCTGTCCTTCGCATGCACACACTCCGCTGTGACGAGGGCGAATTATGAAATCAAGAGCTGAAAGGGATCGGACCAAGGGAAGGTCTTCCTCTAATTGCCCGCCGCTGTTAGCAACCATAAAGTATTTACAAGAACGTACTCACGAGAGGATTCCTCCTAAGCTAACGAATCTATTAACCAACATTTGTATAAGTATAAGAAGTAAGAGGAAAAAATGAAATATAAAACGAAAATTTATAAGACATACGTTATGAAATTCTGGCGCGTAACTAGGCAACCTTACAGTAAACATAACAAAGTGATTGATAACTGCACTGGGGTAAAAAGTACACAATTCGTAACAGCTAACACACAACACAGCATACATTTCCGATTTCCATAATTGATGGAATGAATACAGATAATGAAACACTCTCAAGCTTATATCAAAACCATTTAATTCAATGATAACAATATCGAACATAATAATTCCAGACAGTTATGACGGAAAATACGGTAACTGTTGGAATCTGTAAATATATCTTTATTTTCAGAAAAGGTTACGCTTTCAGAAAGGCATAAAACGTCTTTCCTTCTCCTGCTAGAAATTAATAAAAGTTATAGATATTTGCTTCCATTACAACTCTCACTGCCAATCAATAATGAAATAAAACGAATAAAGATGAATTTTTACTTTCTCTTTACCTAAACCCCTCTGTGCTACTCCTACATCACTGTACGTGTATATAGTACTGATATAAAAAACATATGTACGAGTTAAATTTCAATAGCATTTATTGCATTTCGAATTCTCGTTTTCTGCGGTATATTTCAGCTGAAACATACGCTTGAGAGCATATTGCGTAGGCGCGACTAAGGTAGACATAAATCATTCGACGGTAAATGAAAGATAAATGGTCGAAATCTCCGTGGATGTGGATAACGCATGAATTTCCGCTCCACTTAAACGGTGACTCCGATAGCAACCGTATCACTCGAGGGCACTCTCCCTTTCGCTAAAACACCAGCACACGCACGAGTATCGATCGCGACCTCTGCTCGACGCCCCCCCTCCCAACGCCCATTGAAATCTCCGTAAACAAAAAGGTAACGAGGAAGAGCTCCGTGACATCCTAACAAGCTGAACTAGTATATTCATCTAAACGAGGATTAACGCCAAAGGATGATGAGGATTACAGAGTGAGAGTGATGCAGGTGGAGGGGGAATGTACATATACGTGCGATTCTCAACGAAAGACGTTCTCAGCAAGAGAATTTCATCGGATGCGAATCGAAAACATATTTTACTTGTTCATTCGTATAGGAATCAGCAGTTTTATGTAAATTAGGGAAAAGATATCTACATTTGTGAACAAGTTCACATAAATTACCATACAAAGTTGATATCTACATTCCTTATCGTAAATACTAATATATTATTTAAATCACTGACTCGAAACGTAAACAATTACGTCGTACCAAACTTCTAAGGACATTCTGAACAGAAGAAGCAGACCGCTAATACCAGCATTGAGTTAATTTAATTATTCCTAAGAGGATAAAGAAATAGACCTACCAACTTTGTGCGATTAATTAAGAAAAAGGTGACATAACTTTGCATGATATTTTCGAACAACTAGACGACAGTTTTTAATGGAATTGAAAAATCGGTTGAGGACCAGGGTTCGAGTCCTAGTCAGAGCGCTAATCTTCTCTTTCTTTTATTTCGTCCAACAGAACACTTATCCATCTACGCAATCATTTACGTGAGATGCGCACAAATAAGAATATAATACATTATCTCCATTGGGAACTATTTCGGAATTTGAATGACGAGAAAAAGATTATACATTATGATTGCTACGTGATTGCTCTGTATGTCAATGCTCTTCGAATATAAGACAAACATTTTAGCACCACGATAAATGATCGATTCGCTACGGTACGATGATTATGAAAGGATGTAAACTCATAAAAAAACTTGGGAGTAGTTAAACTCTCGAGTGCTTCCAATCACAACCTGCGCTTCGAAAGGAACGAATACATTAAAATCAAGTTCTTTTCGAGATCCCATAGCATACGAATGCCTGAACGTGCAGACCGAGACGATTCGGATGAGAGGGTACAACTCGCAACACAATGAAACGCGAACGTATAGCCAATTTACTTCCTGTTAATAATCACTCACTTCCTGCTAAAGCTTTTCTTTGAGGGAAAAACTCCTCCCCGGGCAATGAGCACACATAATTACCTCCCCCGAACAAACTCGAAACTTCCGACTCTTACGTACATGAATATTTATCGTTATTTACCCCACACTCAAAACAGATCTCTTTCCCCCGATTGTTTCGCATTCAACCACTAACTAAGGCTCCTCCACGAAAGGGGAATCGACCACAATAACACTTGTCTATTCCCAACTCCAAATAAAAACTATTGAGTCCCAGCAAAGGTGTTTATCTATAAAACGTAAACATTTAATGATTTCATTTTCGCATATTGGCATTTTTCGACCTGATTTGGATATCGCAAAGGCCTTAGAGCGATTAACCATAGTGCAATATGAATCTTTACCACGACGATTATCTCAACTTTTCCTTTATTTTAAGTGTTTTTATAAGGGTTAATATTCACAAAATCATTCCATATATTCGTAATTAATACATATTGAAGGAAAATTACATTACTTTTATACAAAATTCCTTCAAACCATTCATTTCCTTTTCGGCTACGACAACATCTTCACAAGCTACGTTTAAATGTGACGCAAGAAGCATGTTCGTAGTTTCGTCTTGACGCAAGAGAATGTGGTTCCGTACAAAAAAATCAATTTATAAAATACTCAAAGAGGATAGGATAATTAATAAATTTATTCTCTAAGAGGATCGTATGAATGAGGCATTTATTTTCTGAATAAAAGACTATTAAATACCAAATATGGTAGTCGAAAAGTCATTGAAGGTGAAATACAGAATCGGATACAAAAACTAAAAACATACTTCCACGAAATATTTTATAATAAAATCACATTCGTAATTATGAGAATTAAATATCACTTTGAATAAGGTTAACCTGTTTACGGTCACTAATATAAAATAATTCCGACAATAAAACCGTTGCTACAGTAGTCTACCATCGATTTCTCATCATAAAAGGTAGGAATAAAAAAAAAAACGTTCGTTTTATGTACTAGACCAATGATCACTCGTGTTTTAGGAGCTCAAATTGGATTTATCACCACTAATTCCGTACTTTGCCGCAGCGAATATCCCATTTCGAGCAATAAACGCTTCCAATTTGTGTTTTCCGTGCTCGTGTAAGAGAGAGCCACGCGTGACGAAGTCGTAAAACATTCACCGAAGAGATGAAGCCGTCTCGCTGTCATCGCCACTAATTATCTCTCGCAGATGCATCCTCTGATTACGTGGAGCACCCCCTTGGCAGCGCCACTCATCTACACCAACTTTTACGCCAAATAAAATACAACCACCAGAGACCGTAACGAGACCATAACTTCTGCTCCCTAGAGTGAGAGAGAACACTAATCAATCAACCCTCTCGATACGAGACGTAAGATGGCCCTTTCCTCCATAGACTTCCTATCGCTAAACATTCCACCGACTTCGTTTGTTGCCGACGAGAGAAAAAATCTCGCTTCAAACAACAACAGCGGGCCACACACACAAGGCCATAAACCACACCACCTTATTCTCCCTCCGGCATGTTTCATTATTCCCCCTCCGATGCATTCTTCCTTACAGCCCCGCCCCAAATACGGCGGTGGTCTGCGGGACGCCGCGAGAAAACGGGTTGATGCGTCAATGGGTTCATCAAGATGCCTCCTTGTACATTGTACCAGATACAAGCGACGGATATACTCTCATTCGACACACGTTCACCGAACCGATTCTCCCTCGAAGCGGCACGCCTCCCCGAGTAAGGCCCAAAGGCAACGAAAAATAAGGAGATGAAATAGTGGAGCCGCGATTTCGGAAGGGCGTAAAAAAGGATTACATGAAGGCGCTCCACTATAAGTTCTCAAATCCCCTTCAGGAACCGAAGCGTAAAATGCAAACGAATGATCACGAGGAGTTATTTTTTTTCTTTTTTTTTTTGAGCGTCCACGGGAGGAGCTTATAGAGGCTTAAATGCTAATATATTCAGACTACCAGGTGTCGAAAAAATCTACAATGCGAATGCAGGTTTCTCACTAATGTCAATGACAGGTTTTCCAGGGTCACACAGAGTCATTCGATATATATATAAGATCAATATAGTGTTGTCTCTTTGGAAACCATAAACCAAAATGTTTATCAAAATGCTGGCGAGGGAATGTGGAACAAAAGAAAAATAATTTAGAAGAAGGAAGGATAATTTAATTCCTTTCCGGAAAAGAAACGATCCTGAGGGCATACTTCTATTTACGGAATCAAATAAACATATCGGAGATTTCAGAGAACCTGAATGAAACATTTATGAGTTTAAATACAGAAAACGTGCACCTGTTGCGAATGACAACATATGTTTTTAAAAAGATATGTTTTAACCGCATGGGAAATGTGAAGCAATCTCGAGCTATAGACAAAACTCTCTCTATCATCCCACTGTTTGTTCAAACAAGGTCATAAAAGCACAAAGATAAGGTTAACATCATTAAATTCATTCCTTTCTTGTTTTTAAGTCGAATCTTAGGTACTAACATAATCTAAAAAACATACCATTTTCAAAAATATAAATTATTACTCATGATTATACCTGCTAATATCAGCTATTGTGGAGACATGAAGCTTAAGTTTTTCACGCTAACATTCCAATTGATACTTCATACAATATACACTTCTTCGTCTCCTTTATCACCTAAAAATACCATTTTATTGATCCCCATTAAAAATACTGCCAATGAAATGACTGAGGTCATTCAAAAAAGAATTCTCTTCCACCAAAATCTTATATATTAAATATCATGCTATATTAACATCATAAAAACAAGCCGAAACGGTAAGCAAGATAAAAAGTAACGCTGGAACGTCACAATGAAAAACTTTCGCGCTAAGAGAGAGGAACAAAACAATCACTAAATTAAAATTAAGCTTCAAAAATAAATTTGATTAAAAGTTTTACGACCCCTTCTAAAAAATTCAAAGCACGACCGATACACAAACCGCACCCAAATATCCAGCATCAGATAAAAAAGGGAAGTGAGTTCCCGCAGTTGAAAGGAACTTCCCGCTTAATTTCATAAACCAGAAAGAATCATATCAAAAGGAAACCTAAACCTTGAAGAATGATTTACATAAGGCAGGCACAAATAGACCAATAGAGCGCGGGAAGTACCATTATCTTCTTACTATTTGGAAAAGCTATGTATCGTATAAAGCCACTTTGATAGGAGAAGTAAATTACTGGATGAGGCGAACGGCGAATGTATATATAAGAGGCGTAAACAAAGTCAATTTGAAGTCCGTGACTGCCATTCCGCCCCAAACAAAAGTATGTTGCTAAGGGAACAAAACGGCTCAAAGCAGCGTATTCACGTAGCAATTGGTCCGAATCAAAAGTGAGGGAGGAAACACGCGAAGCATTTCAAAACCCGGCGTGTAGTTCAGAAATAAAAAAGAAGAGGGAGAGTTACTATGCAACTTTTCAAAAGGCCTTACAGTCACGCGTTCGTGGAAAGGGTTGCTAAGAAAGAGAAAATTCCGTGCGAAAGTGAAAAAAGAGTTGGTAAAAAGAGAAAGGAACTAAAATAGACGTACGGAAATGAAGGAAGAAATGGAAAAATTGGAAACAACGTCTTTTACTGGCAACATATGAAAGGTTAACCGTCCTAAATCTGATCTATTTCGTAATAGCTTGGCGAGAATGAGAGGAGGAATAAGGCAAAACAGCTGTAGATGTTAAAATAATACGCCACACGAGAGATATATTACATTTTTCTGGAAAGAATGATCTAGCCCCTGAGATGATCATATTTTATTTTCTTATATTCATGTAATCTATCGACGACTTAAATATTATAGCCAACTA